>JAEOAD010002037.1:0-665000 GCA_036365145.1 Orientallactaga sibirica
ATAACACCTAAGTGTTTTTTGTCATTTACTTTCTTTTCATAAACCATAGGTAAATCTTTTCATGTCTATTGCCAACTGTTTCCAGTCATCACCTTCATCAAATCTGCCCTTTTCTATTTTCTTTGGTTAATAACTTTACCACCTAAATGCCAAAGGTCAAGTCGTCAGTCTCTTTTGAGATACCCAACGTCCCTTTGAGCACTACTGCACAAATTTGTTCTACCTGGAAGCACTTTATATCTATCTATGCAGTGACTGCTAATACATATGATGGTCCTGCTTCCCTTCCAAATGAAATCAGCCAACACATCATAATTAGTTTACTTATAAGATCAATCAATTCTTTTATCGATCTTCTTTTAGCCACTTCCATTGCAAGGGCTGTAAGGAAGGTCACTAGATATTTGTCCTGTCCTATTTGTCTCTTTGCATGGTGCATAGCATTTTCTGAAGTTTCATAGATTTATGGAAGAGAATGATGCATATTTTATTGCCTTCTCTTCTTGATGAATTCACAATGTTTCATTAAGCATTATAGTGTTAGCAACATCAATTGCTCAAGTTATTAAGATGGAACACTGTCCTAATAGGGTATGATCACCACATGGGAGGGGGGTGATAACTATGTTGAAGGGACTTGAACACATAATCGATACCAAATAATAGGAAGAATTGGAAATTCATCCTAGAGAAGATTCTGACTTAATTCCTGGAACTAACATATTAAAATATTTCCCCTAAAGGAACCCCGGGATCATCTGGAATCTTTCCTACTTCATGAAAACATAATGGTTTTTACTTACTAGGAAATAAATATAGAATGTTCCATATTTTGCTACCTTTTAGCTTGCACTTCACAGATAGGAAACCCACCAATCTACAGTGCAGAGTCCCCTGAGAAGCTTTTCTTAGAAATTAGCTCACATAGGCATTTACCAGTTTGCTGAAATAATGGTCAATTTGAATGGTAGGATCTGTATTATCAGTATCAGTTCCCTAAAGTTAGTAATAAATACTCTAGTTTTCTTGAGTCAAGGACCCTGACATACATACTACTTACTTTACATGAGTTCCCTACTTGTAAGTATTATTTTCAAAATGTGCGATTTTAAAATTTATATCTTGCATGGTTTATATTTTGTTTTATTTTATTTTATTTTATTTGAGAGAGAGAGAGAGAAAGGGGCAGATTTGTTGAGCGAATTGGCACACCAGAGCCTTCAGCCACTGCAAATAAACTCCAGATGCATGTGCTACTTTGTGTATTTGGCTTATGTGAGGAAGGAAACCTGTACCCTTAGGCTTCACAGGCAAGAACCGTAACCACTGAACAATCTCTCCAGCCCACACGATTTTTATTTATTTATTTATTTATTTATTTATTTATTTATTTATTTATTTATTTATTGGTTTTTCGAGGTATGGTCTCACTCTGGCCCAGGCTGACCTGGAATTAACTATGTAGTCTCAGGGTGGCCTTGAACTCATGGCGATCCTCCTACCTCTGCCTCCCGAGTGCTGGGATTAAAGGCGTGCGCCACCATACCCGGCTACACGATTTATTTTTAATCAACATTTTTTTTTTTTTTTTTTTTGGCTTTTCGAGGTAGGGTCTCAGTCTAGCTCAGGCTGACCTGGAATTCACTATGTATTCTCAGAGTGGCCTCAAACTCACAGCAATCCTCCTACCTTTGCCTCCCAAGTGCTGGGATTAAAGGCATGCACCACCACACCCGGCTAATCAAC
Source organism: Orientallactaga sibirica (assembly GCA_036365145.1). Classification (NCBI taxonomy): domain Eukaryota; kingdom Metazoa; phylum Chordata; class Mammalia; order Rodentia; family Dipodidae; genus Orientallactaga; species Orientallactaga sibirica. The sequence goes on from JAEOAD010002037.1 coordinate 1,747, forward strand.
ATTTTTTTATCACAGCATCAATAACAGTAATAACAAATCAGATAATTTCTGTGTGTATTACCAGTAATAACTTCACATACTCAAGAGGACAAACATGGTTCTATTGCATCCCATCACATGCCTACATATTAGTTCCAGAAAGTATTTCTTTTACTAAAATCCTACTTTGACTATAACCCTGTTGACCTAAAAGACCTCATTTAAAGTCAGAATCATCCACTATTAAATTATCCTAACATTAAGGTACAAGTCTGAAAAATAAATCATGTTTCCTATCATTTATACTAATAGCACTGTGTTAATAATAAAGTGACCGATTTCACAATTCTTACAATGTATTCAAATGTTTCTTTTAGGAAAAATAATAGTATTTCTTAAAAAGGAAATAAATGGCCGGGAATGGTGGCACATGCCTTTAATCCCAGCACTTGGGAGGCAGAGGTAGGAGGACTGCCATGAGTTCTAGGCCATCCTGCGACCAAATAGCAAATTCCAGGTCAGCCTGAGCTACAGTGAGACCTTACCTTTGAAAAAAAAAAAAAGAAAAGAAAGAAAGAAATGACATGAATGATATGGTGTTGACAAGAATGCTGGCAGTGAACAGGGTTGTAGATACAGGGTGATGAATGGCCCTTTGTGGTAGTGATTGTCTCTCATTTCTCCTTCCCATCGTGGCCCTGAAAAGCAAAGATACTCCACACTTTCCACCATGTTTGCCAAGACTCTTTCTAGGTATCTGGCTTTGTAGTGAATTTAGGGGAAAATAGAGAGGAAAAACTGATTGCAGATTAAGAGTTTTATTGGCAGCTTGAGGAACTGATTTGTATTCTCTCTCTCTCCATATATATATATATACATATTGCTAGCTAGACTTTGTATGATTGCATCATGTGTTGGTACTATGATTTCCTTTCCTCCCTGCCCCCATTCCACTGAGGACTTCCTCAGTGGTATTGCTGGTATTCACCATGGGGTTGTATGTTATGAGTTGTGAGAACAGCAGTCATTCATTGTATGTGGTGGGGACAATGCCTTTGGATATTACCTCCCACACAGTGACTCTTACAATACTTCCACTCCCTCTTCTGCAAAATTTTCTAAGCTGCTGAGAGCTAAACACTAAAGTAGACTTAAAATACACCCACCAGGGCTCAGGGAGTAACCCCTTTAAGGCTATTTCATAGGCAGTTTGCAAATCAATTTTCTCCATTTTCAATACCCTGTTATTTTCATAAAACATAGGAATAAAGACTTAAGTATAAAGACTTAAAGAATTTATTTATGTGATACTCTTTTATAAAATCAAACTAGATTGAGGAGGGAAACAGGTTGTTTGTGGAAAAATAGGTCTAGGGAACTCCTTCAATCAGGAGATAAGGAGAGGAGAGATCCTTCTCCGATCTCTAGAAAAGTGGAGATTGAAAGGGCAGATTTAAGGACATTTCTGCTTTTTTACTTTTGGGGCCCAGTCACCCTAAACTAACCTAACAAAGCTACCTGACTCCTCCTCACTGGGATCACAGGTACAGAGGATTCCTGTGGCTTCAGCATCCATCTCATGACAATCATGCTACCGTGAGCCACATGCCAAGTATGGATGAAGATGTAGTGCAGGAACCATTGAACTGTGAAGAATGTGCTGGATGGTAATGAAGAAGTCTCTGCCATGGACTGGGTGCCACCTACAAATTCGTCTGTGCCTGCATGTGATCCATGGAACTGTGAAGAATATGCTGGATGGTAATGAAGAAGTCTCTGTGATGGACTAAGTCCCAGCAACAAATTTATCTGCGCCTGCACTTCCTCTGCAGGGGAGAACATCCTCTTTATGGTAGCATCTGGAGCCAGACATTATGTACCTCAGCTTTAATGTTCCAAAGTGAGTAGATGACATGTCTAATTATTGGTGGGAGTAAGCAGACACCACGTATGATACAGATACCCAAAGCTGCGATACTTCCTATCCAGGAAGTAAATGAAGACCATGACAGCTAGGACTTCTAGCTAGTGCAGAAACCTACTGGAGCTGAGCTGCAAGCCTCCTCCATGTGGACCAGCTGACAGAAAGTTGGAAAAAGCTACCCTACATGCAGTTCAAGGGGAGAGAGAAAACACCAGTGAAGGTACTTAAAAGTGAACACGGCAAGCTTTAAATTTGGTCAGCCAGGCCAAATGAGCCGATGGGTGCAATATTGGCATATGGGGGGGGGGGTACAAATCACTCTCTAATTGGACTGGAGGCCCATTCCATGGGAGGGAATACATCCCTGATACTGAAAACCTATGACACACATAGTCATGAGCCCTAGGGTTGTAATGTTTGCTGGTGTTACACTAAATGTATATACAATGCTCACCAAAATGCCCAGTAGGTTCTTCTCTTAATGTCCACACCTATATATTAATGCTACTCTCACTTGTGGTTAGCGAAGCTTTGCTTTTCAGATGGTGGCGACCTGGGGATGACTCAGAAGGCACCATGGTGCTGAGAAGAAGTGACAGAGGAGTGCTCAGCCCTGAAACATCTCAAACCCACCTTCTAGACTAAGGGCCCATTGCAGAAGAGGGGTTGGAAAGAATATAAGAGCCAAAGGAAGAGTAGGACTCCTTACAACGTGCTCCTCCAGACACAAAATGGCCTGGATATCCATGACTTTGCAGTTCCTAGTCCTCTCTACACAAGGGCATTATAATAGGAGGAAAAGATCATGACATCAAACTGAAAAGAGACTGATTGAGGGGGGAGGGGATATGACAGAGAGTGAAGTTTCAAAGGGGAAAGGGGGGAAGTGAGGGAAGTACCATGGGATACTGTCTACAATTAAAGGAGTTGTCAATAAAAATAAATTTAAAATAATTTTCAAAAACTCAAACTAGATCTACTTATAAAAACAAAATCTTAAGCTGGGCATGGTGGCGCACGCCTTTAATCCCAGCACTTGGGAGGCAGAGGTAGGAGGATCGCTGAGAGTTCAAGGCCACCCTGAGACTACATAGTTAATTCCAGGTCAGCCTGGACCAGAGTGAAACCCTACCTCGAAAAATCAAAAAAAAAAAAAAATCTTGAACTGGGCATGGTGGCACACACCTTTAATCCCTGCACTCTACAGGCAGAGGTATGAAGACTGCAGCAAGTTTGAGGCCACCCAGAGAATACATAATGAATTCCAGGTCAGGCTGGGCTAGAGGGAGACCTTACCTTGAAAATCAAAACAAAGAAAAAAATCCCTGGGAACTGTAAATACCAGAATATCACCATGATTGTGGAAAGCTCTACTGAGCAGTGCTATCTAGACAGCCAGGCCTTACAATGTTATACATTTGCAATTAATCAGTCAACATTAAAAAATAAAATAAAATCATTGAACATGGTGGTGTACACCTTTACTCACAAAGAGGTAGGAGGATTGCTGTGAGTTTAAGGCCAGTTTGAGACTAAATAGGGAATTTCAAGTCAGCCTGGGCTATAGCAAGACCCTATCTCAAAATAAATAAATAAATAAAAACTTAACTTTACCACTATGCTTATGATTAAGTGTCAATATGCTTGAAAATGATTAATTTGGCCCCATGTTGTTTACTCAATTGTGGCCTATATTGTTAGTAAATCCACCTGGTAAAACGTTCCTGGGAGTTTCTATGAAGAAATAGGTTAACTTGTTCTTGAAAAAAAGGTAGTGTGGTGCTCGCTTCGGCAGCACATATACTAAAATTGGATCGATACAGAGAAGATTAGCATGGCCCATGCGCAAGGATGACACGCAAATTCGTGAAGCGTTCCATATTTTTATGGAATCAATACTATGAATGTAAAATCAGAATAATGTAAATAAAAAATATACATTTATTTAAAAAAAAGGTTGGGTGGATACATCATGAATTAATAGGAGCTTGAAAGCTCCAGAAAATGGTGTCAAAGACAAGAACTATTAATTATCCTGTTACAATTAGTGAATATTGTATAAATGTACTGAAATAGCACAAAGTACACAAGAAATGGTTATATTAATCAAAAATTATTTACAAAGTCTTTAAAAAGATGGAAATGCTTAAGCCGGGCGTGGTGGCGCACGCCTTTAATCCCAGCACTCGGGAGGCAGAGGTAGGAGGATCGCCAAGAGTTCGAGGCCACCCTGAGACTACATAGTGAATTCCAGGTCAGCCTGGACCAGAGTGAGACCCTACCTCGAAAAACCAAAAAAAAAAAAAAAAAAAAAAAGATGGAAATGCTTATTTCCCTGATTTGAGTAGAGACAGATGGTAACTGTGCTAATTGAACAGATGAGCAACAAATCCTTAAAAGCACTTCTAGTACTGGTCGTTGTGTCTTAGAGCTGATTTGAGAGAGAGAGAGAGAGAGAGATCTCATGAGTTCTTTTAGGGATAAAGGTAGAAAATATTTGTTTCTATAGGTAAGAAATAGCTTTGTTTCCTACAATCACAAAGCCAGAAGACCATTTTATGATATGTATAATCCAATGGCACTGTATGAAAACTTTTCGGTGAATTTTTGATTTTAGATTACACATGTTAACTTCAAATGATTAATTAGTTCATCTTGCCTTTCCAAACCAACCTATTTCCATACAAACAAATATTCATCTCCTCACCAAAATCTGAACGGAAAACACAGACATCACACACACGCGCGCGCGCACACACTACATGTCTGAATCTCAGGGGATACATCCAGGACAGGATATGCTTTGGGTCTCTGCACCTGTCCCAGGGTAGTTGCACTGCAGCAAGCCCATTACAGTGACAGAGGCAAGAAAGCCACCGCCTTCACACGCATGCACACCGGCTAGGCAGCCTCATCCGCACAAGCTGGGCTTCAAACTCCCCTGACGTGCCCGCCCCAACCCCTCCACTGTCCTCCAATCTAAGGGGGGAAATGTCAAAAGGCAAAAGCCCCTTCTCACCTCATCTCCTTCTGCGCCTATTCTTGGAGCCAAAGAGTTGGACCCCCAAAAAGACCTTTACCTTGTTTTTGTCGCAACTGGTCTAGCCTTTGCTCGGGCTGTGGACACACTTCCAGGCATTGGATTTCTCGCGCTCGCGGGCTTGTCTCTTCTGACAGAGGAGCGGGGACAGCCGCCACCATGGCCACGACGCCCACACCACCCCTTCTTTGAGGACCCTTGGTGGGTTCGCCTCAGGCTCCCCCGCTGCACCGCCGCTGGCTGCCGCCTTTTCGGCCTGGGCTCTCCTAGGCCTGCGCTGTGCCCAGGCTTCTGTGCCCTCGGGTTTCCGCCGAGTAGGGTCTCAGCACAACCATGGAAGCTCCTCTGGGGGCGGTCCGGCGCCCGCGGGCGGCTGGCAGTCTGGGTCCGAGCGACGCCTCAGCCCCAGGCTGGGATCGCAGGCTACACTGACTGGCTGGCTGAAGAGACTGGTGCGCTCAGGCGTGCTTTCAGCCCTGAGCCCCAAGGACACTATGCAAGTCCAAGGGGCTCTTGTCAGAGTTGCAGGGCATCCTCCGCCCTGTGTGGGGAGGAGATTGCCAGAGGAGGGAGAACTTGGGCATGGGGGATGTCCCTCAGAAGAAGCCATGGGAGCAGGCGGGGGAGGGGGGAAAAGGAGGGAGGAGTCTGCACAGGGATGGCGCTCTGGCCCTGGCCCCCTCCCAGTCCTCTTCCACTAGTTCTTGCAACTTCTACACCTGATGATCGAAAAGGTTGGCCCATGCCAGCTTTCTGGCAGTGATCTAGTTCCCTTGTTACTTTTTTTTTTTTTTTTTGGTCTCTTTGTGATTTTGTCTTTTTCTCCCCCGGGGCTGAGGACCGAACCCAGGCCCTTGCGCTTGCTAGGCAAGCGCTCATCCACTGAGCTAAATCCCCAACCTTTCTGGCAGTGATATAACAGGTGGCCTCATATCCTCGCTGTTGCTGTTCCTCCATCTCCCCAGACCCCCTTTCTCCTCCCTCCTGAAGAGTCGGAAGGCCTCAGGGCATCCCCCTCCATTGACAGTCAATCCTATTGTCTCCATCAGGCTGCCTCACCCACCCCATCCCCCAAATGCCCCTGTCCTTGCAACTTCTAGGCCTAATGATTACAAAAGTTGGCCCCTGCTAGCTTGCTAGCTTTCTGGCAGTGATCAAACAGGTAACATCCTCACATCCTCCCTGTTGCTGTTCCTGTTGCTCTGTGTGAGGTGCAGTCTACAGGACAGGAATTCCATCTCAGCAGGTCCCCTCCCACCTCCCTCCTTAAGAGCACAACAGCCTCAGGGTGGCCCTCTGCCTGGAAGGTCAATGCACTCCTTCTGGGAGCCCAGCTACTTGTTGTCTCCAGGGGGCCGCTCCCACCCACCCCATTCCCCAAATCCCCCAAGGATCACTCAGCCTAACACCTGTAGAGGCCCAAGGTCCTGCCCTGGTGCCCAAAGCCGGGCCCTCGCTTGCCCCTCTGGACAGAGCTTTGGCAGTGAACAGTGATGGAGGAAGAGCCCTGGGATGAGGGAGTAACATTCAAGGAGCTGCGCTTGGCTCCGCTTGTGGGGAGGCTGGAAGTGGGATAGGGTTCTTCCCTGAGTGTATGACTCTTGGTTGGCCAGTGGCAGCCTGGGCTGGAAGCTCACCAGACCCCTGCTCGAGGCTGAATGAGATAAAGCCCCCACCAGCTGAGGTATTCTGCGTGGCGTCACTTGTTGCCACTCAGAAGAATGGATGCCTGTCTGCAAAGCTGGGGTGGAGGTTTACAGAATGATGCCAAGAGTTCTGAAATCCCCTGCCTTTGCAAATTCAGTTTTCCCAAAAGAAAAGGATAACTCAGATCAATAGGGGTGAAAACTCCTGCTTTGTCTGTCTGGTATACCTTGACAGTTTAATTGGCTTTCTTCATCACTACAGTCCCATCGCTTGGTATAGAACTTGTCATACAGTCTATGCTTTAGTCAAAATCCACTGACAGTGACTGATAAATGATGAATGTATAGTGATTCTGAGGAAGGAGGTGTTTCCCAGCTTAGAATGTTCAATTGGTTAATTTCTGAGAACAAGGAAAAGATGCAATCTCATTGAAAGAAGGGTCACAAGAAGCTTTGACAAGGGTCAGATATTCAAGTGAATCCATGTTCACTTGGGCCTTCTACCAAGGGTCCTTGTTTTCAACTCATTTTGGAACCCTAATCCAGAATATGAAAAAAAAAAAAAAAAAAACTAAAGAAGGGCAAAGTTTTGAATGAAGAAGGGGACATACTTTAAAAGGAATTAGGAAATGTTGAGGAAACAAGGAGAGTTTTCTAATTTTCTTTTTCTTCCATTCTCTAATTCTCTCACCATCTGCTCCAGTACTTTCCCTAAAGCATCTTAAGGATGCCTGTTGAATTATTCGTCATTGTGGTGGATATTGGAGGGAAACAGATCTATGGAAGTCTTTTCAGATATATAATCAGGAGGAGGAATGTATGAGAAAGTTGAAAGCACCAACATGGAAACATGGATGCTCACTTTCTAACTCCTATATATCACCCACTGCACTTTGTAGAGAATTAAACACTACCCAGTAAGCTTGTGTGCCCACTAGGCCAAGATGGGCAACTTGATTCTACAGGTCACCCTTTCATGCCCTAATCTCTCTCTCCTCAATTCTTTTTTTTTTTTTTTTTTTTGGTTTTGCAAGGTAGGGTCTCACTCTGGTCCAGGCTGACTTGGAATTAACTATGTATTCTCAGGGTCGCCTCGATCCTTAATTATTTTTAATTAACTTTATTTTTCTGATGCATAAACATAAAATTACACAGATTAGTGGGACACCAAAATGTTTCAATATAGGTGTATGTTGTACATTGTTTACATCAAGTGCTGGAGCCCTCTGGCAGATTTAAACAGTACCTGAGTGGGGAGTGAGGACTAAGGAAAAAGAAAGACAAGAGAGACAAAAAATGAACTAGGGAGGGCTGTCAGTCAATACTGGGGCCCCAACTTTATTTAGTTTAGCCTTTTTATACTTCTTCTCAGAGCACAAGGATGCAAATGGAACAAATGGTAAATACAGGATTTCTCAGAAAAACTGCATCATAAAAGTTAAATCTTTGCCTTTAGATCAAAGGACACTTCCTCCTCAATTTCCATATTCTCAGCAGGTAACTGATCTCTGCTTGGCAAAACATTCTGCTTATCTTTAGCCCATTGTCAAACAGAAGTTAAGTCAATATCAAATGGCTCCCGACAATCAAGTTAATATATTTCATTCATTATGAAAATATTCCTATAGCCTTTCTAGTTTGTGAAATGTATAGTACATAACATGTATCACCCTACTGTGCAATAACACACAAGAACTTCTTGCTCCTATCTAACTGCAAATTATCCTAATTGATCGACTTTACCCCAATTAGCCTTTATAATTACAAAAATGGAGACTTTTGGGAGAACAAGACATATTTCTTGTCAGCTCCCAAAAGGTATCTGCCTTTTCATATCCCTTCCATACACACATCTCATTCTTTTACCTTTATGGACAGAAAAAAATCTGACCTATCATTGATGAGACTGGCATAAGGGGTCTCCAATTTTCTGTGTTCTGTCTGGCACACGGTTTTATCTTTCTCTTTCACTAAGAAAGATCACAGAGGCCTGTGACTAAAGGTTAAATTTAGTCCAAAACATAACGTGAAGGATGACCATCCTGAACTTGGGTACATTTTCATCATATGATCTATTCAACTCATGCTTTCCTAAAACATTTGTCAAGTTCCTAGGTGCTTAGCAACTCAAACATGACTGTGACTATCACCTCAAAATCCTCAAAGAGGAACTGTGCCAAAGCTGTAGACATCTCAGAATGGCATGATGAAAGACAGAATGGCGGCCTGTCCTAGAAAAGCACGTTTTACCTTTTCTTTCTTCTCCATTGTCACATCAGACCAATAGAATGGTGTTTGAGTGGGAGGAAGAACTCTCTCTCTCTCTCTCTCTCTCTCTCTCTCTCTCTCTCTCGACACCTATTTCCAAAATCCGTTTTTCCCAGTTTGTTTCAGGACCAGAAATTCAGCTATGGAATTTCCAGATCTCCTCCAGATTCATAGTGTTTGAATGCTCTCTACATAACCTCTATGTTGCTAACTCCTCTAAGCTGGGGGATGGGGGTCCACTCCCCTTTGTTCTTTGTAGACCTCCTGTCCTCCACTGCACGGCCCACCAAGCTTACTACTTCTTTTTTTTTTTTTTTTTTTTGGTTTTTCGAGGTAGGGTCTCACTCTAGCCCAGGCTGACCTGGAATTTACTCTGTATTCTCAGGGTGGCCTTGAACTCATGGCGATCCTCCTACCTCTGCCTCCCGAGTGCTGGGATTAAAGGCGTGAGCCACCACGCCCGGCTTACTACTTCTTGACCATGTTCAGTAAACAGCATTCTTGGCACCATCTCCACTTCCATTCGCAAAGAGTTGTAGTCTGGCTGGAAGGAGGGATATGTTTTCATCCTGTCTCTCCCACTAAACTGCAGTAACTGTGAGTTGGGGCATGCCATTCTTCCTGTTAGCAGGAACCTTAGTTTACCTTATCTTTAAAGCAAAACAAACAATACTGATGTTCAAATTGTATACTTTAAAAAATTTTTTAAATTATTTTTTATTTTTTGGAGAGAGAGACAGAGAGAGATAGACGGAGAGGGAGACAGATAGAGATGGGCGCTCCAGCAGTCTCTCAGCTGCTGTGAACGAAACCCAGATGCGTGTGCCCCCTTGTGGTCAAGTGTGGCATTGCGCCCTTGCCTCACTTTGCATCTGGCTAAACGTGGGACCTGGAGATTGGAACCGCTGGACATTGGAACCAGTGTTCTTAGGCTTAGCAGGCAGATACTTAGCCGCTAAGCCATCTCTCCAGCCCTCAAATTGTATACTTTATTTCCCTAAAAGTTCACGGAAATGACTGAAGTTCCCTCATTACTTTTCCAACCACAGCACTTAATCCTTAAAAAGCCACAACTAAAATTAAATTATTTGAAAACCCTAGATGAGATGCTGCTTAAAATCCTTTTTGGCTCTGGGAGTCTATGATTATTTTGTGTTTATCTATACTCCTTCAACCACCTCATCTTCCTCAGTTATACTTACTATTTCTCCCCCACCACTCCCCCAAAACATAAAGTTTTTACTGAAAACCTACAACAGAGGTAGTCATGAGCCCTAAGGGTGTAACATCTGCTGGTGTCACGCTAAATGAATATACGATGCTCACCAAACTGCTCAGTAAGCATTTCTCTTAATGTCCACACCCATATATTAATGCTACTCTCACTCGTGGTTAGAGAAGCTTCTCTTTTCAGATGGTGGCGAACTTGGGATGACTCAGAAGACACCATGGTGCTGAGAAGAAGGGACAGAGGAGTGCTCAGCATTGAAACATCTCAAATCCACCTTCCAAGGCTCAGGGTCCATTGCGGAAGATGGGGCGAAAAGAATGTAAGAGCCAAAGGAAGGGTAGGACTCCGTACAACATGCTCCTACAGACACAAAATGGCCTGGATATCCATGACCTCACAGTGCCTGACACTACCTACACAAGACCATCATAATAGGAGGAAAAGATCATGACATCAAACTGAAAAGAGAGTCTGATTGAGAGGGGGAGGGGATATGATGGAGAATAAAGTTTAAAGGGGAAAGTAGGGGGAGGGAGGGAAGTACCATGGGATATTGTCTACAATTAAAGAAGTTGTCAATAAAAATAAATAATAATAAAGAAAACAAAACATAAAGTTTCTCATGGGTTCCAAAGACAAATGCAAAAGGCCTTCAGCTCCACTCTTCAGGAGTTCACCTGAGAACCAGGTTTTGAGATTGTTTTCAGAGTTATGGGAGTTATCAGAGCATAGAATGCTCATCGTTCTTTGCCAGTCTTTTTGGCCAGCCTCAGATGAGCTGTCAGAAGCTGAGAGGACCAGCTCTCAGGAGTCATCTCTAGGTGAAAGAGAGAAACCAAAAAAGATGGGACTGTGGTGAGTAAATACGAAAGAACTGAGACAGCATAATCAGGAGCAGTCTCAGTACCTTTTGGGAAGGAAGGAATTGACTGTCTGAAACTCTGAAAATGAGAGATTTCCAGATTTCCTTCAAGATAAATATGACCAGAACCACTCGCCAGTTTGCTTTCTATCTCCATTAGCAGTTCATTCAAACCAACAAAAAAAAAAAAAAAAAAAACCAAAAAAAAAAACCTCTGAATGGTCAGCTACATTTTAAGAACTGATAATGGACTCTGAGAGGAAAGGGGATGGTGCAAATACAACAGGGTCAAGAATACGGGGACCACTGGGACCTTCCCATTTGCTGAATGAAGCACCACAGCAGGTTGTTAAGAGATTAAGCAGCACAGAGCACATTGCATTTTTGGAGTTATCTCATTATGTCCAAAAGCCCAGAAAACAACTCGATGGAAATACAAATGAGGAGACTAGAGAAAAGCCATTGGAACTTAAGTCCAAGTACAAAGAAAAACACAAGGAGATCTCGTCAGTGTCACAATGAAATTCCAGAGTATAAAGAGTGACGCCGGGAATATAACCTGACACAAATTGACTAGCTGGCAAAGAATTTCTCCCAATCACTTTTGGGGGTTCTACTTCAGAAAAAAGCTTTCCAGCCGGGTGTGGTGGCGCACGCCTTTAATCCCAGCACTCAGGAGGCAGATGTAGGAGGACTGCCATGAGTTCGAGGCCACCCTGAGACTACATAGCTAATTCAAGGTCAGCCTGGACCAGAGTGAGCCCCTATCTTGCAAAACCAAAAAAAAAAAAAAAAAGAAAAAGAAAAAAGTTTTCCAGAATCATTATTAAAAGAAATTTATTGCTTCTCCTGATTGTATTCAGAATAAAAAGCCACGGGGCACTCCACTTGCAATGCATTCTGATGGTGGCTTGGTTTTTGTTATGTCCTCTGTCTGAGATCTTTTTCATAATATGTAAGCTATAGAATTTACTGAAGCCACTTTGATTTATATTTAAAATCAGTTGAGAAAACACTGATTAATTCTGATCCTTAAGAAGAAAAATCCTATAGCACACATAAACGTTTCATTGTCAAGCTTAATTTATCAACATAAAGATCATAAAACAACCTGATGATATTAATCATATCTATGAATTCAGAACTTTGCTATTTAATTAGCCATGACAACTGCAATCTTGAGCATTCAAGGCCTTTGATTATCGACTTGGTCATTTAATCAAGGAAACATGAAGAGGAAGAGCAGATTGCTGATGGAAGGAAGTGTGGGAGCAAGGAAAGGAGAGAGGGAGGAGGGAGAGTGACATAAAAAGAGAGAAGAGAGAAAGAAAAGAAAGGGAAAGTAAAGAAAGAAAGAGAGGTAGGTGCGTGTCTCCACTAAAGGGGGTCAGGCGATTTCTCGTGAGTCTTATCCAGAGAAACATTGTCCACCTCTTTGAGACAGGGTTTGTCCTTGGACACCAATCATAACGGACTGTCCACCTCGTTGAGACAGGGTCTCTCTCTGGTAACCAATCGTAATGGACTGGCTAGTCATCAAGCTCCAGAGATCTGCCAATCCATGCGTTCCCAAATTAAAATTATTATTTTAAATATATTGTTTATTCATTTATTTATTTGAGAGAGGCGAAAGAGAGGGACAGGGAAGAGACACAGAGACAGAGAGAGACAGAGAGCGAGAATGGGTGCAGTAAGGCCTCTAGCCACTGAAAATAAACTCCAGATGCATGCACCACCTTGTACATCTGGCTTACGTGGGTCCTGGGGAATGGAACCTGGGTCCCTTGGCTTTGCAGGCAGGTGCCTTAGCCACTAAGCAATCTCTCCATCTCTGGTTTTTATTTTTTATCTTTTTGGTTTTTCGAGGTAGGGTCTCATTCTATCTCAGGCTGATCTGGAATTCAGTAGTCTCAGGGTGGCTTCGAACTCACAGCGATACTCCAACCTCTGCCTCCTGAGTGCTGGGATTCAAGGTGGGCGTCAACATGCCTGGCACTCAGCTCTTTTTTTAAAAAAGTTGGTTTTTGTTTATTTATTTTAGAGATAGGCATGTAGAGAGATAATTAAAAATTATCTTACCTATTATCTACTTCTGCTTTCAGATGTACTGTAATATTATCTTCAGATGTATGGTTAAACTGTGTGTGTTGGCACACACTTTTTTTTTTTTTTTTTTTTTTGGTTTTTTGCAAGGTAGGGTCTCACTCTGGTCCAGGCTGACCTGGAATTCACTAAGTAGTCTCAGGGTGGCCTCGAACTCTTGGCGATCCTCCTACCTCTGCCTCCCAAGTGCTGGGATTAAAGGCGTGCGCCACCACGCCCGGCCTGGCACACACTTTTAATCCAATTATTCCAGAGGCTGAGGCAGGAAGAGAGTTTGAGACTATCCTGGGATACAGAGCAAGACCTACTCTAAATAAATGATAAACAAACCAACATATAAGTGCAAAGTGTGGTTTCTGTTGTGGTTTCAATGGGAACTGTCCCCACAGGCTCAAGTGTTTGAACACTTGGTGTCCACCAGGTGACGCTGTTTTGGGTGGTTTGGAACCTTTGGCACTGTGACCTAGCTGGAGGAAGGTGGAGTATGGGACATGGAAAGTAGTACCCACCTCTGGTTCTGACCCAAGCTCTCAGCAGGTGTCAAGCCCCTGCTGTCATGGTTGTGTTAGAACTACCCAGAAAGTTCTAGAAAGTGGTTAAGGTTGATGCATGTATAGAGTGGCTCACTGTCCTGTCAATCACATCCATACATTCAGAAGTTCTGCCCCTTGTTCTTGTCAATCACACCATTACCCTCATAAGCCCCGCCCCTTGTCCTCCATTTAGACAAGTTCATGGAGGGTGGTCAGTCCTCCTTGGGGAGAAGGTGGTCACTGGAGGGTGCTCATACTCAGCCCACGCCCTGAAATGTGGTTCAGGTCTTCGGGTGCTCTATACTCAATCCTCCATGGAGGGAAACGGGACCAGCTGTCAGGGTGCTCAGTACTCCACGGGTGGAATGAGGTCTGACATGAGTACTCACGCTCAGTCTTCCAGGGAGAGGTAAAGGACCACTTATCGGTGTACTCAGTACTCCACCAGTGGAATGAGAAATGACACAGGGTGCTCATGCTCAGTCCTCCCTGGGAAGGAAAGGGACCAATTGTCGCAGTACTCAGAACTCCAGGGGTGAAGGGTGGAGGTTTAACCCCCCACCCCAAAATGGGGAAAATAGCGCATGCACGATGGAGTGGACCAAAAATTGATGGAGAGAAATGGAAAGAGCAGGAGTATGCGGAGAGGGCCGAAGGTGGACAGAAAGAGCCGAGGATGGCCGAAGGCCACACGCAGACTGGAAGAGCCAAGCGATCACGGAGCAAGCATATGTGGAGAGGGCCGAAGATGGACGGAAAGAGCTGAGGATGGCTGAACGGCGACACACGGAGAGCAGATGGTGGCCTGTGGGAGGAGTGCTGACGGAAAGAGCTGAGCGTCTGCCCCACGGCTATGTGAACCAAATGACCCCTAGATCTCCAGAAAGGGCCGAAGACAGCTGCCTGGTCCCTGTTTGACGGAAAGGCCCGAGTGTCTTCGTGACTGGCCGACCCGAAGTAATACAGACTTTGATCTAAACAGCTGACTTGGGCCTCAGTTTCCTCCTCTCCAGGGCAGCCCTCTTCCAGGACGTTCTCGTCCCCCAGACCCTTTGTCCCATCTACGGAGACTCCTGTGTCACATGACGCCATCCCCAAGCTCAGGGGTCAGGACTGGGACAGAGGCTCACCATGGTGTCCAGCTCCCTCCACTTCAGGTTCTTGGAGTGGGAACACCAGGTGTCCTAGGCTCGGGCCCCATCCCTCCATTTCCATGGGCTTCCTGCTAGTGATGGACAGGGGAGGGACTTCCTGTAAGTCAAAGACAGGAGAGGGGCGGGACCTCCTATCAGTGATGGATAGAAGGGAGGTACTTTGCTGGTAGTGATGGACAGGGGAGGAGGTGCAGGGAGGGAAGATGGACTGGGAGGAGGGGGACATGGAAGTAGACATGGAGGAGAAGGATATTAGAAATGAGTCCTACTGGCCTGTCAGCAGGTAGAAATAAAACACTGCTATGGCAAGGAAGGTCATGAGCCTTAGGAGAATAAAGCCTGCTCTTATCTTACAAAATGCAAATATTATGCTCGCCAAACTGCCCTGTAAGCACTACACCTAATGTTCATATTCATATACTAATGCTACTCTCACTATTGGTTAGAGAAGCTTCTCTCTTCAGATGGTGGTACCTTAATGGGATGACCCAAAATGCACCAGAATGCTGAGAAGATGTGAGGAGTGCCCAGCACTGAAACATCTGTCACACCCTCCAAGTCTAAGGGTCTATTGTGGAAGAGCTAGCAGGAAGAATGTAAGAGTCAAAGGAAGGGTAGGACTCCTTACAATGCAACTGTCCAAACAGAAATTGGCCTCCATATCCATGACCTCACAATGCCTAGCAATACCGTCACAAGACCATCATAATAGGAGAAAAAGATGATGACATCAAAATAGAGAGACTAATGGACAGAGGGAGGAGATATGATGGAGTGTGGAGTTGTGAAGGGGAAAGTGGGAGGGAGAGGTATTATCATGGTTTATTGTCTGTATGTATAGAAGTTGTCAGTAAAAAAAATTTTTTTTTGAGGTAGGGTCTCACTTTAGTTCAGGCTGACCTGGAATTCACTCTGTAGTCTCAGGGTGGCCTCAAACTCACAGCGATACTCCTACCTCTGCCTCCCGAGTGCTGGGATTAAAGGCGTACGCCACCACGCCCAGCTTTAAATTTTTTTTTTTTAATTCAAAAAAGGCTGGGCAGTTGGACATGCTGGCGCATACCTTTAATCCCAGCACTCGGGAGGCAGAGGTAGGAGGATCACTTGAATTTGAAACCAGCCGGAGACTACATAGGGAATTCCAGGTCAGCCTGGGCTAGACTGAAACCCTACCTTCAAAAACCACAAATAAACAAACAAACAAACAAACAAGCAATAAATAAATAAATGAATGAATAAATGGATGGGTTTTGTGGCACATACCTATAATCCAAGCACATAGGAGGATTGCCATGAGTTCAAGGTCACCCTGAGTCTTCACAGTGAATTCCAGGTCAATCTAGGCTAGAGCAAGACCCTACCTTGTAAAACAAAAACAGCTGAGTATTTGGGAGGCAGAGGTAGGAGGATCACAATGGGTTCAAGCCTGGGTCTAGAGTGCCAGGTCATCCTGGGCTAGAGTGAGACCCTGTACTGAACAGCACCCCTACACACACACACACACACACACACACACACAAATCAAGTAAAAGTAACCTAAAAAAAACCTCATAAGCCAGGCTTGGTGGTGCACGCCTTTAATCCCAGCACTCGGGAGGCAGAGGTAGGAGGATCACCGAGAGTTCGAGGCCACACTGAGACTACATAGTTAATTCCAGGTCAGCCTGGACCAGAGTGAGACCCTACCTCGCAACCAAAAAAAAAAAAAAACCTCATGTATTCTGGCTTAAAATTCTTCAGAATTATCTAAGAACTGGTCAGTGATTCACTCAAGATTAGGTTACTGATAATGGAATTATCACATTTCTTTCCAATTGTGGCTTCTGGGGAACACAATACACAGGAATTTGTAAGCTTCATAGTTTTAAATTTAATATTTATTAATTTGAGAAAGAAAAGAATGAGAACGGGAATGGCAGGGTCTCTAGCCACTTAAAAGAAACTCTAGACGCATGTGCCACGTTGTGTATCTGGTTTATGTGGTTACTGGTGAGTTGAACCTTGGTCCTTAGGCTTTATAGGCAAGCGCCGTAACAGCTAAGCCATCTTTCCAGCTGAGGCTTCACAATTTTTAAGTTTATAAGATTTAGTGGGAATTTTGATGTGAGTTTTAAGGTATTTATTAATACTGAAAATTTTCAATTTGCTCGTGTAGCAAGAGGCCTTGTCATGCACACTCTAACTGCACCAACATAACTAATGACTGGACTTTACAATAGCACACATTTTCCACTGTGATTCTTTCCATGTCCATAAAAGATAGACAGTTGAATGCTATTCTACCTTGCTTACATTTATGGGGACCATCCATCTTTAATCAACTGTGTATTTTCATGTGTTTTTTAAGACGTTTGGAATGAGAGAATGTCTTCCCACACTCAATGCATCGGTAGGGCTTCAGTTCACTGTGTGTTCTCATGTGATCTCGAATGTAACTAGAACAACTGAAGGTTTTCCCACACTGTTCACATGCATAAGGTTTTTCTCCTGTGTGAATAGTTTCATGATTTCGAAGGGACGCAAAATATTTAAAGGTTTTACCACATTGTTTACATTCATAGGGTTTCTCTACAGTGTGAGATTTTTCATGGAGTCGAAGGGAATAAACATAAGGAAATGCTTTATCACAAACCTTACATTTGTAAGGCCAGTCTCCACTGTGAGTAGTCAAATGTCTTCTCGCACAGTGGCCAGAAGTGAAAGTTTTGCCACATTGCTTACATTCATAGGGTTTCTCTCCAGTGTGGATTCTTTCATGTGCTCGAACATGACTGGAATGTGTGAAGGTCTTACCACAATGCTTACATTCATATGGTTTCTCTCCAGTATGAGTCCTTTCATGTAATCGAAAGGAACAGTTACTCCTGAAAGTTTTCCCACAGTTCTTACATTCATAGAGCTTTTCTCTTGTATGAAGCCTCTCATGCATATGCAGGGAACTGGTAGTCCAAAAGACTTTTCCACATTGCTTACATTCATGTGTCTCTCCAGAGTGCATTATTTTGTGCTCTCGAAGTGAACTAGCAGAACAAAACACTTTGGTACAAATCTTACATTTATAAGGCCTATCTCCATTGTGAGTCTTCATGTGTCTTTCAGCAGTGAAGCGGTAAGCGAAACCTTTCCCACACTGCTTACATTTATAGGGTTTCTCTCCAGCATGAATCTTTTTATGTTTTCGATAGGAAATGGGGCATGTAAAGGCTTTATTACATATTTCACATTCATAATATTTCTTTACGTATTCCACATAATCACAAATTTTGTGTTTAGCAGGAGATGTAATGTACTTGTTAACAGATGAATGACCAATGTCCTCTTCTTCACAGATATGGTGTTCATAAAGCTTTGTTCTTTGACTTTTCTTGTTCACCATTTCTTCATTACCTACATTTTTGCTGAGGCTTCCTCTATATTGATTACCATCTTTATATTCAGAAGGTTTTTCTACCACTTGAATTCTGTAAGATTGAGAAACTTAAGTTTAAAGGTTTACTCATTAACAGTTTATACTTACAAACAACAGAGTACATATTCTGAATTTGGGCTTGTTTCCAAAGAAAACATGTCTTATGGTGAAATACCTTGGATTTCTTTTTAGACCTTTGCATTGAACTTCCAAATCCTGGTGTTTCCATTTTATTCCTAAAATTGAGACAACAGAAAAATCAATGAAGGGCCACATCTGACTTATTCCCCACAGCATATCCTAACTATATTCCAAATCAGCTGTGATGACAAAGAAACACAAAATAGTGACTGAAGTAATGTCAAGCTTACTTACCCAAAAAAGACAGATTTCTACAGGTTTCCTGCATCACAACTTGGTAAAGATTTTTCTGAAAAAGGTCCAACAAAGCCCATTCCTCCAGTGTAAAGACAACAGCCACATCCTCAAAGGTCAGGGAGTCCTGAAACATCCAAATGTGTTACCATGAAGGAGGACAGTGGCAGTACTTGTGATTTATACTCAACTTGAAAGTGGTTTACAGAATACTGCAGAGCCAACAATCAGTTCTATGACTTGGTAATTAGGCCTTTATCCTCTGTCTGCATACTTTCTTGGAAACTGAAATTGTGAGAAAATATGAAATAAAGCCACTGACACAGGAAGAACCACGACCCTCATTGGAAATGCAATTGGTAACGAATCATCGCCAATATCTCTTTCTTCATTGGGACCTGTAGCATAGATAAAACCGTGTTGCTGTTTAGTGTGCTGAAGGCTAGTAGTATTTCTCAGACTGTATGTCCACACATCAGCCTGTTCAGTTTGGGGAAGAATCCCAACAACTTAACCAATGGCAGAATCATACCTTACTGGAAGAAAATTTCATTAGGCGAAACCTCTGTAGAAAACACATACGGGTAAGTAAACCTGAACTCCTTCCTGACTGATGACCCCTAGATCCCCAACTCCCAGATCCCCTGGTCTAGAGGGTGCACCTGCAGAGTGAGTAGGCCACATCTTCCTGCCCACCCACCCCCAACCTCCAAGTTCCCTAGTCCAGGTTTCACTGATGCTGGCTTAGGGCTGCCTTGACCCTGTGAGCTTGCTGAGGAAGGAGACCCCTTGCTCCACCTTTCTAATTGAAAGCACCTTGGTATCCAACTCCTGCACACATGGAGTGAGTTGGCCAGAACTCCCTGTCCCCCCCCCCCACCTCCCAGTTCCCTGGTCCTGGTTCCCCTGCTGCTGGCTTGGAGTTGTCTAGTCCCTGAAAGCTTGCTGTGGAAGCAGGCCCTTTACTCTGCTTTCCTGACTGACTGGCCCTTGGGTACCCAAATCCCTTTTCTCCTGAGCCAGAGGATGTACAGGCCACTGTAGGAGCTGGCCTCTTGCCCTTGGCTATCTAGTTTCCAAGCTCCTTGAAACCCATGTGCTGAAAAGTACATAAAAGTAAGTATGCCACAGCTCCCAGTTCTCCACCTCTCAGTTCCCCAAGTACCTTTGATGTACTTGCAATCTCCACAGTCTGTGCACCTGCAGTCAAAACCCCATTGTAGCCGGGCGTGGTGGCGCACGCCTTTAATCCCAGCACTCGGGAGGCAGAGGTAGAAGGATCGCCGAGAGTTCGAGGCCACCCTGAGACTACATAGTTAATTCCAGGTCAGCCTGGACCAGAGTGAGACCCTACCTCGCAAAAACCAAAACCAAAACAAAACACCATTGTAGGGCTGGAGAGATGGCTTAGCAGTTAAGGCACCTGCCTCCTAAGCCTAAGAACACAGGTTCCAATCTCCAGGTCCCACGTTTAGCCAGATGTGACGCAAGGGCGCAATGCTGCACTTGACCACAAGGGGGCGCATGCATCTGGATTTCGTTCGCAGCAGCTGAGAGACTACTGGCGTGCCCATCTCTGTCTTCTTCTCTATCAGTCTCCCCCCCCTCCAAAAAACAACAACAACAACAAAAAAAACAATCCATTGTACGCCAATCCGGTTCACATTTAAAACCTAACACTCACTGAAGATCCTACAAGGACAAATACTTGATTCCTCAATAGAATAAAACATTTCCCCCAGATGGGTCGACCACAACACAAAAAAATAAAAGTAAGAAAACAGAGATCTACACCAAGGATGCCTAGTCTCATAATGGAAGCCTCCAATGAAATCATAGAGAAATCAACAGAAATTGAATCCCAAAATGAAAACACAACAACGTGGCCTTGATCCAAAGAATTGCTGACCTGGAAGCAGGCCATCAAAAAACCACCAATCAAGGCTGGAGAGATGGCTTAGTGGTTAAGGTGCCTGCCTGTGAAGCCTAAGAATGCCTATTCGATTCTCGATTCTCCAGGTCCCATGTTTAGCCAGACGCAAAAGTGAAGCAAGTGTGCAATGTCACACATAGGGGGCACACGTGTCTGGAGTTTGTTCAGTGGTTGAGAGGCCACTGGCGTGCCCATTCTCTGTCTCTGACTCTCTCTCTCTCAAATTAAAAAAAAAAAAAAAATGACCCAGCTATACAACTCCTAGGCATATATCCTCAGGACTCATCTCACTAATTAGAGATACTTGCTCAACCATGTTTATTGTCACTCTATTCACAATAGCTAGGAAATGCAACCAGCCTAGATGTCCCTCAACTGATGAGTGGATGATAAAGATATGGCACATTTACACAATGGAGTTCTACTGAGCAGTAAAGAAAAATGAAGTTATGAGCCGGGCATGGTGGCGCACGCCTTTAATCCCAGCACTTGGGAGGCAGAGGTAGGAGGATCGCCATGAGTTCGAGGCCACCCTGAGACTACATAGTGAATTCCAGGTCAGCCTGAGCTAGAGTGAGACCCTACCTCGAAAAAAACCAAAAAATAAAAATAAAAAATAAAAAAAAAGAAAAGAAAAATGAAGTTATGAAATTTGGTGGAAAATGGATGGATCTCGAAAGGATTATACTTACTGAGGTAACCCAGGCCCAGAACGCCAAACGTCACATATTCTCTCTAATATATGGATCCTAGCTACAAATGATTGGACTTCTATGGGAGTAAAAATAAAATTCACTAGCAGAAGCCAGTAAGCTAGAAAGGGGATATAAAGGGAATAGAAAGGGAGGGAGGAGGACTTAATAGGATGGTATTGTATATATGTAAGTAGAAGAACAGATTAATAGGGGTGAAAAAGCCTAAGTGAGGTCAGGGGAAGAGACTGAGTAAAGGAACAGTGGAGGGAGGGCTAATAAAAATCTAAGAGGCTATAAATAAGTTATATGGAAGCCTACTTTTCTGGGCAATGGAACACTCAGAAGCCATAGAAAATTTTCAGTGCCAGGGATGGGATGATACCTTCCAGTGAGTTGTTGGCCAGGGAGGTCGCATACCACCAAAACATTATAGGCCATTGCCAAGGTCCTTGGTCTCCCACCAGGAATAGATGGTGAAGACCCCACATACTTGGGCTGCAAGGTCACTAAGAAATCCTGCTGGAGCTGAGCTGAAAGCCTCCTCCATGTGGACCAGCTGACAGAAAGTTGGAAAAAGCTACACTTCATGCAGTTCAATGGGAGAGAGAAAACACCAGTGAAGATACTCGACAGTGAACACTGCAAGCTTTACATTTGGTCAGCCAGGCCAAATGAGCCAAGAGGTGCAATAGAGGTATGTCTGTTATGAGGGAAACCAACTGCTCTCTAATTGGACTGGAGGCCCACTCCATGGGAGGGAATACATCCCTGATACTGAAAACCTACAAAAGGGGTAGTCATGAGCCCTAGGGGTGTAATGTCTGCTGATGTCATGCTAAATGTATATACTATGCTCTCCAAACTGCCCAGTAAGCACTCCTGTTAATGTCCACACCCATATATTATTGTTACTCTCACTTTTGGTTATAGAACCTTCTCTTTTCAGACGGTGGCAACCTTGGGATGATTCAGAAGATACTGAGAAGAAGTGACAGAGGAGTGCTCAGCACTGAAACATCTCTAACACACCTTCCAAGCTCAGGGTTCATTGCAGAAGAGGGGGCAAAAAGAATGTAAGAGCCAACGGAAGAGTAGGACTCCTTACAACGTGCAAACACAAAATGGCCTGGATATCCATAACCTCACAGTGCCTTGCACTACCCACACAAGACCATCATAATAGGAGGAAAAAATGATATCAAAATGAAAACAGAGACTGATTTAGAGGGTTGAGGGGATATGATGGACAGTGAAGTTTCAAAAGGGAAAGTGGGGGGAGGGAGGGAAGTACCATGGGATATTGACTATAATTAAAGAAGTTGTCTAGAGCCTGGCGTGGTGGTGCACGCCTTTAATCACAGCACTTGGGAGGCAGAGGTAGGAGGATCGCCGAGAGTTCGAGGCCACCCTGAGACTACATAGTTAATTCCAGGTCAGCCTGGACCAGAGTGAGACCCTACCTTGCAAAAAAAAAAAAAAAAAAAAAAAAAAAAAGTTGTCAATTAAAAAAAAAAAAAACCTCCAATTGAGCCAAGAGTGGTGGTACACACCTTTAATCCCACCCCACCAGTTTGAGGATACACTGAGACAGTGAATTCCAGGTCAGCCTTACCTCCAAAAGGATCACCATGAGTTTGAGGATACACTGAGATTCTAGGCATAGGAGGAAGTTCAAGGTCACCCTGAGGCTATAGTGAGACCCTGGGCCAGTGAGAAAAAAAAAAAAAAGGGGGTTACTGGAGAAATGGCTTAGTGGTTACAGCACTTGCCTAAAAAGCCAAAGAACCTAGGTTCGATTCCCCAGGACTCACATAAGCCAGATGCACAAGGTGGCACATGCATCTGGAGTTCATTTGCAGTGGTTGGAGGCCCTGGTGCATTCATTCTCTATCTGTCTCTCTGCTTCTTTCTCTCTCTCTCAAATAAATAAATAATAAATAAAATAAATATTTATTTTAAAAAAAGGAATTGGAGGGCTGGAGAGATGGCTTAGCAGAGAAGGTGCCTGCCTGCTAAGCCTAAGAATGCAGGTTCCAATCTCCAGGTCCCACATTTAGCCAGATGCAAAATGACGCAAGGGCACAATGCTGCACTTGCCCACAATGGGGCACATATGTCTGGAGTTCATTCACAGTGGCTGAGAGGTTGCTGGTGTGCCCATTCTCTGTCTCCTTCTCTCTCCCAAAAAAAAAAAAAAAAAAAAGGAATTTGATTAATATATACTCTTTTTAAAAACTATATTAAAATAATTAATTTTTAAAAAAGAAAAGAAAACCTAAACTAAATGGTGAATTGCTAGAAGGATAAATCATAGACAAACTTGAGAGTAAACACTCTAGCAGGTCTCACCAACTCATTTGTGAAAACTACCTCTATTCCCTTTAGTTGGGGTGGAAGGTGTGGGAGGCAGGCAGACCTACAACTAAGACTGATATAATCATCAGCCTCTTAACTCAATGAAAGTATGGATCCATACAGGATTTCACTATGTAGTCTCAGTGTGGCCTCGAACTCACAGCAATCCTCCTACCTCTGCCTCCTGAGTGTGGGATTAAAGGCGTTCACCACCACGCCCGGCTCAATACAGTTTAATTAGAGAAAAATACCAATCATTTAAATCACAATGATCCCTAATGGAACTGCAGAAAAAATATCACTCAGGATGGAAACTCCAGGTAGAGAATCACACAGCCAAGTGAGGTGTTTGTCTTTTGTTAGAGAAAGTATATCTGATTATTTTCAAATTACAGGTGAGGGCTGGAGAGATGGCTTAGTGGTTAAATGCTTGCCTGTGAAGCCTAAGGACTCAGGTTCAAGGCTCTATTCTCCAGGACCCACGTAAGCCAGATGCACAAGGGGGCATATGCATCTGGAGTTCATTTGCGTGCCCATTCTCTCTCTACCTGCCTATTTCTGTATCTTTCTCTCAAATAAATAAATAAACATAAATAAAAAAATAAAATATCAAAATACAGGTGAAAAGTTCAAGTAACTAAGCTGGGTGTGGTGGCGCAAGCCTTTAATCCCAGCACTTGGGAGGCAGAGGTAGGAGGATCGCCGTGAGTTCGAGGCCACCCTGAGACTATGTATAGTGAATTCCAGGTCAGCCTGGGCTTGAGTGAGACCCTACCTCGAAAACAAAAAAAAAAAAAAAACCAACAACAAAAAAGTTCAAGTAACTAAGGAATTTAAAGTGAGTACATCTCAGGAAAAGTACATCTATCTACTGTAAAGGTCATTGGTTAAAAGGTTTAGGTAGTAAGTAACTATTAGGGAACTTAGAGAAAATATATCCCCAAAGTAGTGAGCAATTGAAAGAGTTATGGCTTATTCTATGTAAAGAAAAGGAAGGGAAGAATTAGAAAAGAACCCGGCAGGCACTTTGTGCACAAGTGACAGAGACTGATGATGCATGGATGATAAAGAAGCTGCCATGCCAGGGTTTTGTTTGTTTGTTTGTTTTTGGTTTTGCAAGGTAGGGTCTCACTCTGGTCCAGGCTGACCTGGAATTAACTATGTAGTCTCAGGGTGGCCTTGAACTCTTGGCGATCCTCCTACCTCTGCCTCCTGAGTGCTGGGATTAAAGGCGTGCGCCACCACGCCTGGCTTGTGTTTTTTTTTTTTTTTTTAACACTTTTATTTAGTTCTTTGCAAGCAAAGAGGAGAATGGGTACACCAAAGTTGTAGCCACTGCAAACAAACTCGAGCTGCTTATGTCACTTTATGCATCTGGCTTTATACTGGTACTAGGTAACTGAACCACGGCTTTGCAGACAACTGCCTTAACCACTGAGTCATCTCCCCAACCTCTACATTTAGGTTTTTCTTTCTTTTTAAAAATATCTTATTTATTTGAGAGAGAGAGAATGGGCATGCCAGGGGCTGTTGCCACTACAAATGAACTCCAGACACATGTGCCACCTTGTGCATTTGGTTTACATGGGGTTACTGGAGAATCAAACTTTGGTTCTTAGGTTTTGCAGGCAAGTACCTTAACCACTAAGCCATCTCTCCAGCCTCACATTTAGGTTTTGATTAATTCTTATTGTATAATTGCTCATGGTAGGTAAATATTCCCCTTTCCTATTGCATGTGAATATCCACTTTTCCTGGTACTGCTTTTTGAAAAAGTCTTCCTCTTAATTTAAGGTGTTTATCCAAAATCCTTTTACCATGAATATGTGCATCTGAAGTTTGTTTGCAGTGGCTAGAGGCCCTGGTGTGCCCATTCTCTCTCTCTCTCTCTCTCACACACACACACACACACTCTCTCTCTCTCAAAAAAAAAAAAAAAAAAAAAAAAAAAAAGAAAGAAAAGAAAAGAAAGAAGGAAGCCAGGTGTGGTGGTGCACGCCTTTAATCCCAGCACTTGGAAGGCAGAGGTAGGATTGCTGTGAGTTCGAGGCCATTCTGAGACTACATAGTTAATTCCAGGTCAGCCTGGACCAGAGTGAAACCCTACTTCGAAAAAAAAAAAAAAAAAAAAAAAAAAAAAGAACAAAAATGGATGTGGAGTTGAGGGATGATTCAGCGGTTAAAACCTGCTGACCCAGGTTCACTTCCTCAGCACTCATATAAGGCCAGACACCAAAATGTGGCACATGTCTAGCATCCAGCTGTAGTGGCAAAAGATCCAGTCTGGTGCCACCATATTGTGCACCTGCATCACCTGAGTACCCACACACACCTGAAAATAAACAATTTTTTTTAAAGTGCTTTGGAACCCAGACGTGGTGGCAAATGCCTTTAATCCCAGCATTCAGGAGGTTGAGCTGGAGGGTCATATGAGTTGCAGGACACTCAGGCCTACAGAGTGAGCTCCAGATCAGTCTGGGCTAGAGTGAGACCCTGCCTCAAAAACAGAGAAAAAAAAAAAATGCCCTGGTATAATGAGTAACTGTGAATGGCTGGAGCATGCCACAGCAGGAGTTCAATGGCCCTGGCAAATACACCCTTTTGTCCTGCATAGGAGGAAGGAGGAAAGAGTTCATAAGAGAGCAGGTTCCAAGTTTCAGGTGAACTGCTGACCCAGAGCAATGCATGAAGTAAAAAAGCTTCTCAATGTTTTTTCCCATACGAGTCACACTGCTTTCACAATTTTTAGTTTTCTAAGTTTAGTTCACAATACTCTTGTTTTTAGGTCACAGTGCTCTTGTTTAAGTTCTTTCTAAATCTCCACTATATACTAACATAAGAAACACATAAAGAAGTTATTGTTGCTGGGTGTCGTGGCACATGCACCCAGCACTCAGGTTAAGGTAGCAGGATCGCTGTGAATTCAAGGCCAGCCTGAGACTACATAGTGAATTCCAGGTCAGCCTGAGCCAGAGTGAGACCCTACCTCGAAAAACAAAAAAAAAAAAATTTTTATTTATTTGAGAGAGATAGAGGCAGAAAGGAGAGAATGGATGCATCAGGGCCTCCAGCCACCGCAAACAAACTCCAGACACATGCACCCCCCCTTGTGCATTTGGCTCATGTGGGTCCTGGGGAGTAGAACCTGTGTCCTTTGGTTTTGCAGGCAAATGCCTTAATTGCTAAGTCATCTCTCCAGCCCTTAATCATTTTTTTTAAAACATTTTATTTCCATTTATTTATTTATTTATTTTTGGTTTTGCAGGCAAATGCCTGGGTCCTAATTGGCTCCTTTGGCTTTGCAGGCAAGTCATCTCTCCAGCCCTTAATCATTTCTTAATAGAAGCACTGTGCTGGGCTGAGAGGCAGAGGCATTACTTGGATAATGATCTCTTCCGAGCAAGCCTTTCTGCTCTAACTCTGATGTGTCTTCAATAATAAATTGGGATCAATTTTCTTTTTCCTGTGCTGTCCAAGGCACCAGAAATGGTGACACATTATCTGTAAGTACCAGCTCCCTGGGATAAAACAAGATTGTGGCAAGTTTGAGCATGCCTTAGACAACACAAAATTCAGTCTCATTGGAAAAAAACAAAGAAGACAAAACAAAAAACAAAACCAAGCAACTGTCTGAACACAAGCCAACAAACTTCAGTTAGATCTACTTAGCCATTCCTTTTTTCCTGGCAAAGCTTATATAGCTCAAGGTGGCCTCTATTAAAGGTGCCTGGCAGAGCTGAGGTGGAGTGGCACACGCTTTTAATCCCAGCACTCAGGAGACGGAGGTAGGAGGATCGCTGTGAGTTTGAAGCCACCCTGAGACTACATCCAGGTCAGCCTGAGCTAGAGTGAGACCCTACCTCAAAAAAAAAAAAAAAAAAAAATCACAGAGGCAGTATTTTTGCCAATGAGGTTTAATGGAGGCACTAATTACTAATTGAAAGCTTTTCCCACTACCCCACCATGAAAAGAAAAAAGAAATTAAAAAGAAATAATGAGAATAAGGCCAGAAATTAATGAAGTAGAATCTAAAATAATGATAATACAAAGAATCAATGAAGACACGGGTGGTAGTGCACACCTTTAATTCCAACACTTGGAAGGCAAAGGAAAAAAGATTGCTGTGAGTTGAGGCCAGTGTGGAACAACAGACTAAGTTCCAGGTAGGTCTGGGCTAGAATGAGACTACCACGAAAGAAAAAAACAAAAACAAAAACCCTGATTTGAACAGCAGAACCAAAACACTCATTAAGCAATTTTTCCTTAAGTTTCTCTCATTGTCAGGCCTGGTAGCACAGGCCTGTAATCCCAGCACTTAAGTCTGAAGCAGGAAATTGTTGGGAGTTTTAGACATGCCTGGGCCAAGGAAGAGATCCTGTCTCAAAACAAAAGGAGGGTCTGGAGAGATGGCTTGGCGGTTAAGGCGCATGCCTGCAAAGCTTAAAGTGCCCAGGTTCAACTCTCCAGGTCCCACGTAAGCCAGATGCACAAGGTAGTGCATGTGTCTGGAGTTTGTTAATAGCCGGGCGTGGTGGCGCACGCCTTTAATCCCAGCACTCAGGAGGCAGAGGTAGGAGGATCATCGTGAGTTCGAGGTCACTCTGAGACTACATAGTGAGTTCCAGGTCAGCCTGGGCTAGTGTGAAACTCTACCTCAAAAAAAAAAAAAAAAAAAAAAGGAAACTAAAAATATTTCTCATGCTGGGCATGATGACCCAAGCCTTTAAGTCAGTACTAGGGAGATAGAGATATGAGGAATATTGTGAGCTCTAGGCCACCCTGAGACTACATAGTGAATTCCTGGTCAGCCTGAGCTAGCATGAGTCTATACCTTAAAAAAAACAACAAAAATTATTTATGAAGCATCAACAACATAAAGTCAGGTGTGGTAGCTCATGCCTTTAATCCCAGCACTGGGGAGACAGAGGTAGAAGAGTAGCTGTGAGTTTGAGGCCAGCCTGAGGAGACAGAGGTAGGAGGATCATCATGAGTTGGAGGCCACCCTGAGACTACATAGTGAGTTCCAGGTCAGCCTGGACTAGAGTGAGATCCTACTTTAAAAAAAAAAAAAAAAAAAATACTGTGATCTTAGACACTCCCCCAGGGCAGTCAGCACATAGCCCCTCCTTTACTGTCACCCTATGAACAGGCTGACAGACTGAAAGACCCAAGAGCTTAAGTGACACCATGACAGGCCTCAGTCACCCCGTAGGCCTTAGTTTCAGGTTCCCAGAATCTAAAACAGGATAAACCGTTACTGGAAAAACCACAAAGTTGCCATCACGAGCTAGCAGCGCAGGCGCAGATATGGGTCAGGGCTTTGGCGGTGCAGGGCCAGATGGCCCAATGAGATGACCAATAGTAAAACAACATTTCAAAATGTTACAAACGTTAACCAATCAAATGTGTGCCAACTTGGAAGCCCCCTCCCCTTGTTCAAACCTCAATAAAAAAACCTACTCTTCTGCTTCTCAGGGCTCTTGTAGGGATCCACTGAGTTCGTGAAGTCCAGAGTCCAAGCTTAAGCCGGCAATAAAGCTCTATGCCCTTGCATACATGTCTGGTCCTCCTTGGTGGTCACTGGTGGCGCTGCGTACTGGGCACAGCAATACACCTCAGTGAAAACTTAGTGTAGCAAATGATGATGCCAACCTCCATCATCCACCACTTTTAGTGTTTTACTGCTATTTCTAGTTGCTCCCATAAATAAGAGAAAAATCCCTTTTCAGCCTAACACTGAGATCGGGACTTGCAGACATCACAGTTGGGCTTTTCTCCTTTTCCAACACTCCTTTCAAAAGAGTATAAAGTCATGTCTTACCTAGCACTCTGATGAGCTCTCTAGCTCCCCCCACCCCATGTGTCTTTATTTAGAGGTAGGGTCTCACTACCTCCATAAAAATTAGTTTCAGGCTGGCCTCGAACTCATGGTGATCCTCCTATCTCTGCCTCCCCAGAGCTGGGATTAAAGGTATGTGCCACCACTCCAGCTTTTATTTATTTTTTTAGTTTCTACTTTATTTTTTTATTATAATTTGCAAGAAGAGAGAGAATGGGTGCATCAGGGCCTCTGTTCCTTGCAAACTGAACTCCAGGCGCATGCACCAGTACATGGATATTGTAAGGTCCCACTTTGTGCCTAATGCTAACTGCAAAAACTCTGCTTTTGTAATCATGCTTGCTTGCTTTTGCTAAGAATAATTCTTAGGCCACTTAGCTTGGCCGACTCCATTTTGTTGTTTTCTTTCTTACTTCCCAACCCAGACCCCTCAGTGACTTGCCCCACCCCTGCCTGGAAGTTCCTGAAATTGTTACAAAAATACTTACAAAGCTCCGTTGACCTAACCACATGTGCTTGTAAAACCCCTTAAGTAAGCACCCTCCCTGACAAAAACAGAAAAGTTGCTGACACATAAAATTCCAAGGGAGACTCTTGCTTATCTGTATCC
This sequence comes from Orientallactaga sibirica, assembly GCA_036365145.1. NCBI lineage: Eukaryota > Metazoa > Chordata > Mammalia > Rodentia > Dipodidae > Orientallactaga > Orientallactaga sibirica. The sequence continues at coordinate 31,703 of JAEOAD010002037.1, forward strand.
CCCAGCTCATACACCAGCTTGTGGTTTTTCCTTTTATAAACCCTGCTCCCCAGGTCTGGGGGTGGGGGTCGCAGTCTTAGCTCTGGGGCAGGGCAGCGTCCCTGATCCATCAGTTTTATCTCGTGGCGCCTATGGATAAATTTTTGCTGTGCACATTTGTTTGGTCCTCTGCCTCCATTACCGTGGGCTTCTCAGGCACTTCAGATATTAGGAAATAAAACTCGGAACATTAGGAAATAAAACTCGGAACATTAGGTATTGCAGGAAAGCGCCTTAATGGCCGAGCCATCTCTACAGCCCTGTTTTTTTTTTTTTTTTTTTTTTTTGGTTGTTCGTTTGTTTTTTGACGACCCGAGTTCGATTCCACAGCACCCATATAAAGCCAGATGCGCCGGGCGTGGTGGCACACGCCTTTAATCCCAGTACTCGGGAGGCAGAGGTAGGAGGATCGCTAAGAGTTCGAGGCCACCCTGAGACTACATAGTTAATTCCAGGTCAGCCTGGACCAGAGTGAGACCCTAACTCACAAAACCAAAAAACAAAACAAAAAAAAAAAAACAATAAAGCCAGGTGCACAAAGTGGCCCATGTGTCTGTACTTCTTTTGCACTGAGTGGAGGCGGCCCTGGTGCGCCCATTCCCATTCCCCCTCTCTCTGCATGGCTGGTGGTGGCGCACACCTTTAATCGCAGCACTCAGAAGGCAGAGGTAGGCGGATCACTGTAAATTCGAGAACACCTTGAGACTACATAGTGAATTCCAGGCCGGCATGGATTAGAGTGAGACCCTACCTCGAGAAAGCAACAGTAACAAAACAACACGTCTGAAAAAGTTGCAAGTCGAACGACTGTCGCGCCTGCACCTTGGACACTTAGGCAAGTCCACTGTGAGTTCTAGATCATCCTGGGCTGCCCGCGGACAGTAAGTCACCACGGCCCCGGCCTCTCCCTCCCCCGGGACCCAAAGCGCACACGCGGACTCCTTGGACACTTAGGCAAGTCCACTGTGAGTTCTAGATCATCCTGGGCTGCCCGCGGACAGTAAGTCACCCCGGCCCGGCCTCTCCTGGGCTTGACACTTAGGCAAGTCCACTGTGAGTTCTAGATCATCCTGGGCTGCCCGCGGACAGTAAGTCACCCCGGCCCGGCCTCTCCCTCCCCTCTCTCTGCATGGCTGGTGGTGGCGCACGCCTTTAATCGCAGCACTCAGAAGGCACGCGGACTCCTTGGACACTTAGGCAAGTCCACTGTGAGTTCTAGATCATCCTGGGCTGCCCGCGGACAGTAAGTCACCCCGGCCCCGGCCTCTCCCTCCCCCGGGACCCAAAGCGCACATGCGGACTCCTTGGACACTTAGGCAAGTCCACTGGAGTTCTAGATCATCCTGGGCTGCCCGGCAGTAAGGGCCCGGCCTCTCCCTCCCCGAGCGCACATGCGGACTCCTTGACAAGGCAAGTCCACTGTGAGTTCTAGATCATCCTGGGCTGCCCGCGGACAGTAAGTCACCACGGCCCGGCCTCTCCCTCCCCCGGGACCCAAAGCGCACACGCGGACTCCTTTCCCCGGAGGAAGCTCGGCGGGGGACGAGTGCAGGAAAGCGCGGAATCACAGCACCACCTCCGAGCGCCCACCACGCGGAGTCCACCGGCACCGGCCAGTGCAGCCACGCCGGCGGGACCCCGCGCTGGGCCCCACCCGAGCCGCCCTCAGCACTCACCATGGCCGGCGGCAGGACAGAGCGGGTTGAGGTCCCGGAAGCTCCTGAGGCTGAGAGAGAACGCGCGGCGGCTCTACCCCAGAGCCTGCATCTGAGTGGCGCATGCTCACGCCGGCGCTTCTGATTGGACAGCTCACACAGCCCGCCCCCATCCTCAGCTCCTCATTGGATAGGGACTCGAAACCCGCCCTCTGCACCCTGATGGACGGTTCAAGAGAGTCCTAGTTTCTACCAGCGAAAAAGCCAGCCCGGGCTTTTCCTCAGGCACTTACCAGAACCGCCTAGAGGAAAACTTCATTTAAGAATTTGTTCCTGTCCGGCGTGGTGGTGCGCGCCTTTAATCCCAGCACTCGGGAGGCAGAGATGGGAGGATCGTCATGAGTTCACGGCCACCCTGGGACTACACAGTTAATTCCAGGCCAGCCTGGACCAGAGTGAGACCCTACCTCGAAAAACAAAAAACAAAACAAAACAAAAACTTGTTCCTAAACTGGGCATGGTCATGCACACCTTTAATACCAGCACTTGGGAAGCGGAGAAAGGGCAGTTTGGGGCTAGATTGAGACCCTTCCAGAGCAAAGACACCCTTGTATGGTTGCAGAGATGGCTTAGCAGTTAAGGTGCTTGCCTGCAAAGTGTAAGGTCTCAGGTTCAATTCCCCAGTGCCCAAGTAGGCCAGATGCACAAGGTTCACATGCGTCTGGACTTAGTTTTCAGTGGCTAAAGGTCCTGGTACACTCCATCTCTCTCTCTCTCTCAATCTCTCTCTCTCTCTCTCTAAATTAATTAATTAACTAATTTTTTTAAAAAAAGAAGAGCCAGGCGTGGTGGCACACACCTTTAATCCTAGCACTCGGGAGACAGGTAAGAGGATGCCAAGAGTTTGAGACACTCTGAGACTACTTAGTGAATTTCAGGTCAGCCTGGGACACTACCTTGAAAAAAGAAAAAAAGAAAGTTCAAAGAGCCCCTGCCATGTGGGTGAACTTGTAGCCACAATTATATGAAAAGTCCATTTAAAATCTCATAACCCAACATGTCTAAGTTCTAGGAAAATGCCTAATGGGCCATAAGACAGAGGTGGGGTGGGGTGAAGGAGGATAAAAGGTGATAGGAACTCCACCCCTCATCCACTTCTGGCTCTTTCCATTACAACCCCAGTAGTATCTGTGCTTTCTGATTTCATTTGGAGGGCAAAAGGAGACTGGGCTGGAAAAAATAAAGACCTCAAGTTACCTGAATTGGAGGAATAAACTAGAAGGAAATGTTTTATGGAAAAAATGCCACAAGAGTCGTTTTAAAGCAAAGACGGAATTTGGACCAGAGGGCAAGCAGGATATAAGGTCAGGCATAAAAACTGCTTCGAAGGAGCCCGCCGTGAGTTGGAGGCCACTCTGAGACTACATAGTGAATTACAGGTCAGCCTGGACCAGAGTGAGACCCTACCTCGAAAAACAAAACAAAACAAAAAAACAAAAAAAGGAAAAAAAAACCTGCTTGGAAGGAAGGAGCTCTGTCTAACTTGATTACAGGGTGCCTGACAGGGCTCAGTAAAACAACAGATGGCGCAGAGTAGTACACTGGCCCCTATGCAAACGCGTTCAAATAAAATGCAATTAACAGTGCTGAATTACATATGCTAAGCTCTGGAAATAAACAAGGTGAAAGTTGGGTTAGAGAGATGGTCAGCGATTAAGGTGCCTGTCTGCAATGCCTAAATGATCTAGGTTCAATTCTCCAGTACCCACGTAAAGCCAGATGCACAAAGTGGTGCATGCATCTGGAGTTCATTTGCAGTGGCCAGGGGCCCTGGTGCACCCATTCTCTTTCTCCTTGCACATAAATAAAAATAAAATATTTTTAAAAGGTGAAAGGTTTTTATTTATTTATTTATTCATTTTTATATTTTTTAAAAAAATTTTTATTTAATTATTTGAGAGTGACAGAGAGAGAGAGAGAGAATGGGTGCACCAGGGCCTCCAGCCACTGCAAACAAACTCCAGATGCATACACCTACTTGTATATCTGGCTTATGTGGGTTCTGGGGAATCAAGCCTCGAACCGGGGTCCTTAAGCTTCACAGGCAAGTGCTTAACCACTAAGCCATCTCTCCAGCCCCTTTTTTTTTTTTTTTTTTTTTTTTTTTTTTTTTTGCGAGGTAGGGTCTCACTCTGGTCCAGGCTGCCCTGGAATTAACTATGTAGTCTCAGGGTGGCCTCAAACTCTCGGCGATCCTCCTACCTCTGCCTCCCGAGTGCTGGGATTAAAGGCGTGCGCCACCACGCCCGGCTTAAGGTGAAAGTTTTTTTTAAAATTTTTTGGAGGGATGATTTTTTAAAATTTATTTGAAAGAGACAGAGAAAGAGATTGAGAATGAACAATCCAGAGCCTCTAATCACTGCAAACCGGCATCTCTGTTTTAAAACTTATTTTTTTTTTTTGTTTTTTTTTTTTTTTTTGGTTTTGCGAGGTAGGGTCTCACTCTGGTCCAGGCTGACGTGGAATTAACTATGTAGTCTCAGGGTGGCCTCGAACTCTCGGCGATCCTCCTACCTCTGCCTCCCGAGTGCTGGGATTAAAGGCGTGCACCACCACGCCCGGCTATTTTTTGCTTTTTGAGGGAGGGTCTTGCTGTAGCCCAAGCTGACCTGGAATTCACAATGTAGTCTTAGACTGGCCTTGACCTCACAGTCATCCTCCTACCTCTGCCTACTGAATGGTATTAAATGGGATTAAAGATGTTCACCAGCAAGCCTGCCTTAAAACATTTTTCTTATTGATTAATCTGTAGAACTGTAAATTTTTTAATAACACCTTATTTCTCACACAAGTATACTTCTGTACCGTATAGTTCTGTACCGTAGAAAAACACTTAAGCAAGACATAAACTATGTGACTATGCCTAAACAAGACTCTCGGTCACAAGGGCTGCGATCTCCTGTTGTGTTCCATTCTTATCTAAACAGGCCATTGCCTATGGGAAGCATGCTTCCTCCTCAGTCTGGTATGCCAAGACCATAAGTCAGCCATGCTTAGCAGAACAGAGAGCACACTGTCACCTTATTAGACCTGGTCACCCATACTTATCAAATTAAATCTTGCTTAAGATTGTTTAGTTACGGAGGAGGCAGGACCTTCAAGAGGCTGAGCCAGGACAGCACCAGGTGGCTTCTCTTCCATGCAGACTGGAGCTTGGGCTCCTCCACTCCTCTCAGCCCACCCGGGGATGCAGTTTCTGGACAATAATTATACTTCCATGTATTCCAGGTTGCATACTACAGATGGAAATCATTAAAGTTTATAATGTCAAAGTTTTCTCAGGCTGGAGAGATAGTTTAGCAGTTAAGGCACTTGTCTGCAAAGCCTAAGCACCCAGGTTTGATTACCCAGTACACACATAAGCCAGATGCACAAGGCGGCACATGCACCTGGAGTTCCTTTGCAGTGGCTAGAGTCCCCAATGCACCTATTATTTCTCTTGATCTGCCTCTCTTTCTCTCAAACAAATAAATTAAATAATAAAATTTTAAAAATTGTCTTATACCAAAGGTATCTTCTACAAAGGTAAGAGTGGGTAGACCTATCATTGATGACTTGTTTGTTTGTTTTTTGGTTTTTCGAGGTAGGGTCTCACTCTAGCTCAGGCTGACCTGGAATTCACTATGTAGTCTCAGGGTGGCCTTGAACTCATGGTGATCCTCCTACCTCTTCCTCCCAAGTACTGGGATTAAAGGCATGCGCCACCATGCCCGGCTATGAGTAGTAAACTCTTGATTAAAATTGTTTGATTGGCCAGGCGTGGTGGCTCACGCCTTTAATCCCAGCACTCGGGAGGCAGAGGTAGGAGGATCGCTATGAGTTCAAGGCCACCCTGAGACTACATAGTTAATTCCAGGTCAGCCTGGACCAGAGTGAGACCCTACCTCAAAAAAAAAAAAAAAAAAAAAAAAAAAATTGTTTGATTATACATAGACTAAGAATAGAGTTGAGGGCTGGAGGGCTGGATTACCAGTTAAGGCCCTTGCCTGCAAAGCCAAAGGACCCAGGTTTGATTCCCCCAAGACCCATGTAATCCAGATGCACAGGTGGCACATGCATCTGGAGTTTGTTTGCAGTAGCTGGAGGCCCTGACATGCCATTCTCTCTCTCTCTCTCTTTCTCTCATAAATAAATAAAAGTTAAGGCGCCTGCCTGCTAAGCCTGTTCTATTCTCCAGGTCCCACATTTAGCCAGACACAAGTGACGCAAACACACAATGCTGTACTTTCCCACAAGGGGCTGCATGTGTCTGGAGTTCATTCACAGCAGCTGAAATGGCCCTGGCATGCCCATTCTCTCTCTCTGCCTCTTCCTCTCTCTCTCTCTGCTTCTCTCTCTCAAAAAAAAAAAAAAAAAGTTAAAAATATTTTTAAAAATGAATTGAGTTGGGCTGGACAGTTGGCTTAGCGGTTAAGGCATTTGCCTGCAAAGCCAAAGGAACTTGGTTGGGTTCCCCAAAACCCACATAAGCCAGATGCACAAGAGGCACATGCATCTGGAGTTTGTTTGCAGTGGCTGGAGGCCCTGGAATGCCCATTCTCTCTCTTTCTGCCTCTTTATCTCAAATAAATAAACAAGTAAATAAAACCATAAAAAAAAAGAATAGAAGCCAGGAGTGGTGGTGCTCACCTTTAATCCCAGTACTCAGGAGGCAGAGGTAGGAGGATCGCTGTGAGTTCGAGGCCACCCTGAGACTACATATTGAATTCCAGGTCAGTCTGAACTATATAAGACCCTACCATGAAAAAAAAAAAACAAAAAACAAAACAAAACAAAACAAAACAAAACATAACAAAACAAAACAAAACAAAAAAGAATAGAGTAGAACCTGGCTGACCAAAACAATTATATATATATATATATAAAACCCTTTACAAATATATTTGGAAAGAGAAAGACACAGACAAATGAAATATAAAAAAATTAATTTGATGTACATTAGAGCCATCTGAATAAAAAATAAAAACAATTTTATGTCATATGCATGATAGTTGAAAGTAGATGAAGCTTAGGCAAGCTATACCAACATGTCTGTATATAACAGGACACAAGTCACAATATCTTAAATTAGATTTAAATCTAGTGATAACTGTTTAGTAAGATTAAAATGAATAAGACAGAAACTATAAACCTTCAGATTCAGTTTCCTAAGTAGGTTAGATAGACAGAGGAGCATAGATAATGTGGCGCACACCTTTAATCCCAGCACTTGGGAGGCAGGGGTAGGAAGAGGTCATGGTGAGACTAAATAGTGAATTCCAGGTCAGCCTGGGCTAGAGTGAGACCCTACCTCAAAAAAACAAGACAAAACGAACAAACAAAAAAAGAGAAATCAGAGGGCTGGAAAGATGTATCAGTGGTTTAGGCATTTGCCTGCAAAGCTAATGACCTGAGTTTGATTCCCCAATACCCCTGTAAAGCGAGATGCACAGTGGCACATGCATCTGGAGTTTGTTTGCAACAGCTGTAGAACTTGGCATGCCCATTCTCTCTCTGTCTGTCTTTCTTCTATATCTCTCTGCTTGCAAATATATATATATATATATATTTTGTTGTTGTTGTTTTGTTTTGGTTTTTCGAGGTAGGGTTTCGCTCTAGCCCAGGCTGACCTGGAATTCACTCTGTAGTCTCAGTGTGGCCTTGAACTCATGGTGAGCCTCTCACCTCTGCCTCCTGAGTGTTGGGATTAAAGGCGTGAGCCACCACGCCTGGCTAATTTTTTAAAATTCTTTTGAAGCTGAGCTGGGTGGCACATGCCTTTAATCCAGCACTCAGGAGACAGAAGTAGGAGGATCACCATGCATTCAAGGCCACCCAGAGAAGACATAGTCAATTCCAGGTCAGCTTGGACTAGAGTAAGACTCTACCTCAACGCCCGCCCCCCCCAAAAAAAAACTCTTTTGAAAGGAAATCAGAAAATTTATAGAATCATGTTCCGACCAGCAGGTATAAGTCAACCTGAAACTTGAAGAGGGGAGTGGGGATTGAAAAATCACAAGGAATGGAGTCAAGTCTAATCCTGGTCAAGACTCAAAGTTTATTGCAGAAGTCTCAGCTAATATATTAGTAAGCAAAACAAAGAAGCTCCTGAGAGCAGAGACCTTGTTCCAGTTACGCAGCTGCACATTGAAGGAACCTCAAATAAATATATACCAATGATATTCCTTGTGGCTAAACACCCTGCCCTATATAAACTTCCCCCTCAGGCTGGAACATGTTGCACTCTTTGTCTCAGCAAACTTCCTTAAAGCCTTAGGCTGTCAGCCAAGTATTTTGTACAAAAGGCAAGGTCAAGAAATAAACAAGGGAGCTGGGCATGGTGGTGCACGCCTTTAATCCCAGCACTCGGGAGGCAGAGGTAGGAGGATCGCCGTGAGTTCAAGGCCACCCTGAGACTATATAGTTAATTCCAGGTCAGCCTGGGCCAGACTGAGACCCCACCTCGAAAAATCAAAAAAAAAAAAAAAAAAAAAAAAAAAAAAAAAAAGAAAAGAAATAAACAAGGGCTGGAGAGATGACTTAGCTATTAAGGCATTTGTCTGTGAAGTCTAAGGACCCAGGTTCGATTCTCCAGGACCCATGCAAGCCAAATGCACAAGGTGGTGCATGCATCTGGAATTTGTTTGCAGTGGCTGGAGGCCCTGGTGTGCCCATTCTCTCCCTCTCCCTGTCTCTCTTTCTCTGCCTCTTCTTCTCTCTCCCTGTCTAAAATAAGCAAATAAATAAAATATTTGTTTAAAAAAGAAATAAACAAGACTGCACCATGGCTCTTCACAGAATCAAATGATAATGAAGACACAATATACAAAAATCTATGGGATACAAGGAAGGAAGCCTTAAGCGGGAAATTATAACTTTGAGTGCCTATATTAAGAAATTAGGAGACTTCCAGGTAAGATGTTGGCATATTGGCCATGCCAAAGCAGCCTAGGGAGGTAAATAAGCAGAAAAACAGCAAAATACATTTTTCTACTGAAAAGTGGAGGTGCATAAGTTATTATCAACCATAGCAGAGGAGAGACTCAGATCTTCTAGAAAGGAGAAAACTGGCCAGAATCCCCCAAGATCCTGGTCCACACACCTGCCCACCTGGTTAGCACAGAACTGCAAGAGGAGAAACCAGGTGAAGGGATTTTTTTTTTTTTAATTCACAATAGCCTTCTCACAAAGTCAAGAAACCTGAAGGGGAACTCATATCTGGTATTGGAAACCACGTCAGAATGCCATGATTACAAAAGAGTGGGCTGGCACAGCAAAAATCTCCTAAACAACTTTGCATATTCCCTTTAACACAAATAATTTTCACATTTGATTGGAGAATCTGTGTGGCAGAGAAAATGAATCTAGGCAGAGAGCCTAGATCCATTGATAAGACAAGAAGAGAGAGCTGAATGCCCACCATAAGAACTTCCACCTTTACCACATGTGCTAGGGCCCAGGAAAATTACAGAGGAAGTGATATCAACATTAAATCAGACTGCCAACAGGCCTGCCATGGCTCAGAGAATATTGCAGAAGAGGGGACAGAAAGATTATAAGAGCTACAGAGTGGGTAGGAATATCCTGAGGCTTGTTACCCTGTTATCCCATAGGGACTGAGGCCTTCATGACCCAACAGAGATAACCCCACTGTGACAGATGGCCTCAGGTCACTGGGATGAACGTTTAGACCAGAAATAGTTTATGAGAGGAAGAAGGGATTTATTGAAGTTTACAGATTTAGGGGAAGTTCTCCAATAGCAAAAGCTAGCCCCCCTTTCATAGGCCCACATCAAGAGAAAAGCAACCACCATCAAAAGCAAGCCAGCACACATTAAGAACTCCAGGCAGGACTCAGGCACTTGATATATCTTAGACTGGAATTTAGATCTGCTCCAGTAACACTTCCTCCAGTCAAGTTACAAGCTTAAATAAAACTCCTAAATCTACTGGGGGACATCCATTCAAACCACCGAGGAAGGTCCCCACAGTAATAGGAGTTGGGGCAAGGGCAGTAATAGTACATAACCTGTTATTATATATGAAGTAAAATTAAGAATGTTTTGAGAGAGAAAGGAAGGGAGACAGTATGGATGAACCATGGCCTTTTGCCATGGGAATGAACTCCAGATGACACTGCACTTTATGTGAGTAGTGCGGAACTGAACCTGGGCTGTCAAACTTTACAAGCAAGCACCTTTAACCACTGATCCATCTTTCCAGCCCCCAGAAACCCTTTCCTATCTCTTTTATTCAAGAAGTTTCTCTCTATACTGTGTACTATATAACTTCAAAGTGAAGTAAGATGACACAAGGTATTCCCACATGCTTTATATTGTACATTTTTGTCAATGCTGGAAAGGTCATATGATACTGAAGTGTTCCCACAATCTATATTCTCTCCAGTGTTGTCCATGTTTGTTAAATGAACCAGAAAGATGAAGGCTATTTTACTTTACACATGCTTTTTCTGCAGAGTGAATCATTTCATATAAAAATAAACTTGGGGGCTGGAGAGATGGCTTAGCAATTAAGGCGCCTGCCTGCTAAGCCTAAGAACCCAGTTGCAATCTCCATGTCCCACGTTGAGCCAGATGCAGTGACGCAAGGGCACAATGCCGCACTTGCCCACAAGGGGGCGCACACATCTGGATTTTGTTCACAGCAGCTGAGAGACTGCTGGCGTGCCCATCTCTATCTGTCTCCCTCTCCATCTCTCTCTGTCTCTCTCTGTGTCTCTCTCCAAAAATAAAAAAAAATTTAAAAAATTAAAATAAAATAAAAACTTGAATCAACAAAGGCATTCCATATTTGGTACTCATTTAGTGTTTCTCTTCACTGTTAGTTTTTCATGTATTTATTTATTTACTTGAGAGAGAGAGAGAGAGAGAGAGAGAGAGAGAGAGAGAGATAGGGAGGAAGGAAGGGAAAGAATGGATGCACAAGAACCTCTAGCCACTGCAAATGAACTCCAGAAGTGTGCGGCCACCATGTGCATCTGGCTTATGTGGGATCTGGGGAGCTGAACCTAGCTCCTAGGTCTTTGCATGAAAGTGTCTTAACCACTAAGCCATCTTTCTAGCCATATTTCATGTATTTAAAAGTAGTTGAGATCCAGATGAGGTGGGTCGCAAAGGCAAGATGATCTCTCTGAGTTTGCGGCTAGCCTGGGAATACAGCATTCCAGGTTAACCTGAGCTAGAGTGAGACCCTGCCCCAAAATAAAACAAAAAATGCTGTTGAAGCAACTGAAGTTTTCCTACATTTATTACTTCAAGACGGTCTCTTTTCAGTATGAGTCTCTTCATGTTTGTGAATGCTACTGTAACGACCAAAGGTTTTTCCTCAATGCTTACAAACATAGGGTTTTTCTCCTGTGTGAACCACATCATGCCTTTGCAGGGAACTGGACAGAGTGAAGGCTTTACCACATTGCTTACATAAACAGGGTTTCTCTCCTACGTGTCTTCTTTTATGTATTTGAAGGCGACTAGACTGAATGAAGGCTTTGCCATGCTGTTTACATAAATACAGCTTCTCTCCAGTGTGACTTCTTTCATGTGCTCGAAGGGCACTGTGTGGAGTACAGGCTTTCCCACATTGCTTACATACACACGGTTTCTCTCCGGTGTGATTTCTTTCATGTACATGAACATTACTGTGTCTCCTGAAAGATTTCCCACATTGCTTACATTCATGGTGTTTCTCTCTAGCGTGAATTCTTTTATGATTTTGAAGAGAACTGAGACACTTAAAGGCTTTATCATACTGTTTTCACTCATATGGACTTTTCCCACTATAAGTTCATTCATGCTTCTTCAGACTTTGGGTAGAACAGAAAGCTGTCCAAAATTCCTTAGTTATAAGCATTCTCTCCAGATTCCCGATTCTCAGATCTCTTGTGTCCAGTCTGGCTTCTGAGGGGCATGTTTAGGGCTAAATGATCAATGATGACTTCTCCACAAACATGGCTTTCACATGGTTTTACTACAGGGGCTTTCTGATTCACAATATGATCTGGCATCTCACCGAAAAGGTCTCCCCATTGGCTATTTTCTTCATAGTCAGAGAGTCTCTCTACCACTTGACTTCTGTAATAAAAGTATAGCGCAGGCTGGAGAGATGGCTTAGGGGTTAAGGCGCCTGCCTCCTAAGCCTAAGAACGCTGGTTCCAATCTCCAGGTCCCATGTTTAGCCAGATGCAAAGTGACGCAAGGGCGCAATGCCGCACTTGACCACAAGGGGGCGCACACATCTGGATTTCATTCACAGCGGCTGAGAGACTGCTGGCGCGCCCATCTCTATCTGTCTTCCTCTCCCTCTCTCTCTGTCTCTCTCCAAAGAAAAAAAAGTATAGCACATTACAAAGTGTTTCTTAATGATTTTACAATATTTTAAGTAGAAGACATACATTTTTACATTATCTGGAAAAACAATAAGCTATATGTTTTGTATAAAATGCATGTACATAGCCGGGCGTGGTGGCGCACGCCTTTAATCCCAGCACTCGGGAGGCAGAGGTAGGAGGATCGCTGAGAGTTCGAGGCCACCCTGAGACTACATAGTGAATTCCAGGTCAGCCTGGACCAGAGTGAGACCCTACCTCGAAAAACCAAAAAAAAAAAAAAAAAAAAAAAAAAAAAAAAAAATGCATGTACATGAATGGACTGAATGTTTGGCAAGATGGCTTGAGCAGTATTATCAAAACAGTGAAGGTCAAGATTTCTCCATAATGTTTCCAAGTCACTTATTTTGCAAATACTGAAAATCTGTGTTACATTTAAGTACAGCTCAAGTATCCATCATAAGACAAATCTGATGCTTAGACATTCTTACAGAGCAGATGTTTTGAATTGTGAAATATTGGCATGTATACAACGAGATATCTCAGAGATGAGAACTTAGTATAGACATAAATTTTATTTGTTTCATATACATCTTATACCCAAATCCTGAAGGTAGTATTTTACATTTTCAGTTCAGTGCATAAAATAAAATTTGTATACATTAAGACACCCTTTGTGGAATCATGTTTGTAATCAAAAAGTTTATATTTAAATTTTTGGACTATAGATAATTTTTGAGAAGAAATCAATTGTCTTTTCTTGTCAGTACAAATTACCTTAGATTTTTCCCAGGATTTTTGTTTTCTTCTTCAACACTGTGATCGCCCCATTTCTGTCCTTTAAAAAGACCCAGAAAAATCATTATAAACTATTAACAATTATAAAAAACATTTAGATTCATGTTACATTATGATTGTCCTAAATTACCAAAATAGCCAATTCTTGTTTTTGTTTGTTTGTTTGTTTTTCAAGATAGGGTCTCACTGTGGCCTGACCAGGCTGACCTGGAATTAACTATGTAGTCTCAGGGTGGCTTTGAACTCTCTGTGATTCTCCTAACTCTGCCTCCTGAGTGCTGGGATTAAAGGTGTGTGCCATCACGCCCAGCCAAAATATCCAATTCTTATATTCCAAAAGTCTGAACTGCACTGATGGACATAAGACACTTTTTTTTTTTTTTTTAACTAAGTGAAGGAATGATGCCACCTTTACGTATAGCGTGCAGGTTCCTGATGGTTTTACTCATCACAACTCTGCAGAGATTCTCCTGTGAAGGATTTAGAAAAGTCCACTCCTCCAGGGTAAAGTTCACAGCCACATCCTCAAAGGTCACTGACTCCTAGAACAGACCATGTATGATTTCAGCAAAGGATGAACTTGATAGCAATGGAGATCTACACAGTATATTCTCTTCACAGGAAGTTCTCATCATGCTGGGGACAACCTAACATTTATTCTGATATTTGGTTGTTATATATAGTCTTTCTGTCTACTATCACAGATTTTTCTTTTTGTATACTAGGTTTGAACATTTCATGAGGAAATAGCAAAATGGGGACATCTGTGTCTTTGGTGAGTTGTAATATACTTCTGGCTAATCACTAAGCCTTATTGTAAGCAGTTCTGTAGAATATGTCAAAGTTTTATTACCTACTATTCATTGTATAGAACAGTTAAGGTCAGAGTCCAGAGACTTCATATTGATAACAATATAGGTTCGTAAAGTTCTACCTCCTTTACTTGTGTCTGGAGGGTAGATCTCACCAATCTATCTTACAAGAAGAGCTTTGTTTTTCTAAATACCATGCAAATAGTCTGTGTTTCCACTCTGGAAGTCTTCTACACATTTCTTTGATGCTGAGATAACTTCCTTGATCAATTCCTACTCATACCCCATCCACCCTGTGCAAAATATCTCTAGGCACAGGGTTTCTCATGAGCTTCCCTGATAGATACACTTAAAAAATATTATTATTTTGCTTTTTTGAGGTAGGGTCTCACTCTAACCCAGGCTGACCTGGAATTCACTATGTAGTGTCAGGGTGAGGCTCACAGCGATCCTCCTTCATCTGCATTCCCAAGTGCTGGGATTAAAGGCATGTGCCACCATGCTTCTTTTATTAAACAGAGTACTTCCTTATAATTAATGATGATACACCAGTAAAAAACAAGTATATCATCATTCATTTTAAAAGGAAGATTTTACTTTTGCTTGGCTTCTGGCTGTGTAAGTTACTGACTGGATGTACTTTCATGCCCAGTGTCATAACTTGTCACTTGGGGAAGTCAGCACAGCCTTATAATGTGGCAAATGTGGCAATGATATGGATTAGGAGCAAGGTAGCTTAATACAGGTATTCAACTAGGGAAAGAAACAAAGAAACAAAGATGCCACTCTGTCCTGGCAGGACTAGAACTCCGATCTGAGTCAAGAGGGCAATAAGGAGCAGCTTGCTTATTCTTGTTGAACACCTTCCCCCTTTGGCACCTGTGGGTCAGCCTTTCCTAAGTCAGAACTCCTTCTGGGTCCAGCAACCACTCAAGATCCTTCATATACATTTGAACATGGCATTGAGGCTTATTTTAGTTGGATACCTAATTTATAAAAGGACCTGATCTAAGCATTCTAATGAGATTTGTTTTCCTGGTTTCCTTCCCCACTTCCCAGGACTGGGAAGAGGGGCTCCTCTTGACTTGGACACTTTCCTGCATTTCTTTCTCCTGTGTCTACCCTACCCTAGTGAATCCTCCATAACTTGCTCTTTTCTGAGCCAGAGTTTTTCAATTCTTTGTTAAAAGCAGACAAGTAGGGCTGGAGAGATGGTTCAGCAGTTAAGGTGCTTGCCTGCAAAGCCTCATGACCTGGGTTTGATTCCCCAGTACTCATGTAAAGTCCAATGCACAAAGTGGTGCATGCATCTGGAGTTCATTTGCAGCAGCTAGAGGCCCTGGCATGCCCATTCTCTATGTATGCCTCTCCTCTCTCTCTCTCTCCTTGCAAAAACAAATAGATAATAAATAAATAAATAAGCATAAATAAATAAATTAATTAAACAGACAAAGATCCAAGGCCTAAGTCATGAGCCCGAGGGGTTATACGCTCTGAACCTCATCTCTCCTGCATTCCTCACAGAGCTCCAATTCCACAACAGCAATATGCATTGTAGTCCACAGATTTGGTATCATAAAACAGGGTAGTAGGCTCCGTATGCAGGAGCAAAGAAAACAGCCTGCCCTGGGATCTGCAGGCAGCTCAGCCCCGCAGCGGACCGGAGCCCGTGCTCGGCCGACACTCACCATGTCTGCGCCGGCCCCCGCCGTCCGCCCGTCTGTCCGTCTGTCCGCAGCGCGGCTCCCGGGCGCGGACGTCACCGCCCTGGAGCTCTCTCACCAAGCAGCCCAGCACCGAGTCCTTGGCGGCGCCCGAAAGAAAGATGGCGGGTGAGGAACAGTCCGTTCCGCCCACCGGCGCTCCTGATTGGGCGGCTTGTCCCGCCCGTCGTTGTCGTCCACAATAGCTGGTGGGTTCATGCTTGAATGACAGGACAAAGCAATCCATTACCCCGCCTATAGAGTGAAGTCAAAACGGCACATTTTCGCCCCAGAACTTTCCCTTTCCAATCTTCTTCTCCAGGCTCAGACTGGCTGTTGTGTGAACTTTTTGTAAAGGGACGTGAACAGCCAAGTGTACCAGTGGGTTTTGGCGGGGGGGAGGGAGGGACTATTTACAGGACTGTGGGTGATGGGTTACATACAGCAGATGGGCAACTTATGGACAGCTACATCACTGAAGATATAAACCTCTCAGCAGGGCTGGAAAGATGGCTTAGCGTTTAAGGCGCTTTCTGCACAGCCTAATGGATCCAGGTTCGGTGGCTGAGGAGGCCCTGGCATGTCTATTCTCTAACTGCCTCTTTCTTTCTCTCTCTCTCTCAAATAAATAAAGAAAAAAGAAATCTAGGGCTGGAGAGACAGCTTAGTGATCAAGGCTCTTGCCTGTGAAACCTAAGGACACAAGTTTGATTTCCCAGGACCCATGTAAGCGAGATGCACATGGTAGCACGTGTTTCTGGAGTTCATTTGAAGTGGCTAGAAGCCCTGTTGTGCCCATTGCCTGTTTATATGCCTCTCTCTCTCAAATAAAGAAATCAATAAAAAATGTTTTAAAAAGAATTTAGGAAGGGGCACTTGGTTTCATAGCCAAGGCTTTCTCCTCTTTTCCCTTAATCTACCTATTTTCAGCCAAGGAAAGAAATACATGTAAGAACTGAAGTTCCCAGAAAGAAGCTGTCAGGCCACCAACTTCCTTAAGCTAAGATGTCGTCAGCATGAGGCCTATAGAAGGCCTATTTCCAGTTTTGCTGTAACCTGCCTACTTTATGTATCATCAATATATTTGGAAAAAGTTTTATGACTGTTCTATTGCCATAAAATTTTTATAAAACTGTTACCACATTGGAACATGGAATTTGGGGTAACCTAAATCTGTTTTCAGGTCATGGTCACTTATAATTAGCTTCAGAATAAACTATGCCTTATTCCCTTTGAGTTGAGAGCTATTTGTTGTTGTTGTTATCACAGGTAAAACAGAGAGCCAACAACCATAACACTTTTAGTAGCCATGAAATAATTTTCCAAATACAGTGACCCCTGAGCTAAGTCTTTGAGGAAAAGCTAAATCCAGCCAAGTGCTAAAACCAACATATTTACCTAGTAGATCCACTTTTGTCATATCCCATAACACAGGAAGCTGGCCTTATGCACCTTATAAATCAGGCTCCCACTGCCTTGGTTTGAGGCTGTGGCTATCAGGAAGAGCCAGCAGGAAAACCGTCCAGAGATTAGACAAGGTACTTAGTTTCCTGGCTGTTACCTACTGTGCTGAGGGAAGTCCTCTGCTGCAGGTCATAGCTCCTGCTTATTAGTATTTATACCCTGTTAAAAAACCAATATCTCTGTCTCTGGAAACTTCTCCCACTGGTTGCTCCTTAAGGAACAGTGTAGCATTCATCTCCTCTGAATCTGGTCTCATTGTGTTCCATATTCAGGCTTTCTGAAGTAGCAACTGAAACTTCAAGTCTCACCCCATTTTGAATATGTTGCCCACCTCTCAGAACCCTGTCTAAAAAGGCTGTCAGAATGTTCCTAAAACCAAAGGGAAAACATATAGGAGTTGAGGCCATGTTAGATGAATATGCAATTATCAGTGGTGACTGGGAAATAGGCACAGATCTACATTGTCAGCTGGCAGCAGTCTGAAGGTTCCCTTTTCCCTTAGGGACCTCCATTCAGGCAAAACTGGGATTTGTGTCCTGCTCTGACACATGTTGCAGTTACCTTCTCATTGCTGGGACCAAATACTCAACCAAAATCAGATTATGGGCAGGTTTTATAAGGCTTACTATTTGGGGGGAAATTTCATCATGATCGGGCAGGGTGGGAGAGGCAAGCATGCCAAGGCCTCTGCAAATGAACTGCAGACATATGTGCCATCTTGTGCTTCTGGCTTTACATGGGTACTAGGAAATGGAACCCAGGGCCTTAGGCTTTGCAGGCAAGCACCTTGATCACCTCTGTACTATCTCTCCAGCTCCCTGATTGATTTTGAACTTGCTGTGAAGCCAAGGATGGTCTTAAACTCCCGATCCTCCTGCCTTAAGATCTCTGAATATACTCTCTTTTTTTGGGGGGGGGGGTGGAGAGTGGGGGTAACATATAGAACTAGAAATATCACAAAATGAGAAAACATAGGATAGTTTATACTTACATTTGAAATTACTACTTTTTTTTTTTTTTTTAAGTATTGGGGACTGAATCCATGCTAAGCAAGTACCCTGTCACGGAGCTATATCCCCAGCCTTCTTTTTACCTTTCATTTAAAAAAATATTTATTTTTATTTATTTATTAGAGACAGAGAGAGGGAGAGAGGGAGAATGGGCATGCCAGGGCCTCAAGCCACTGCAAACGAACTCCAGATGCATGTGCCACCATGTGCATGTGGCTTACATGGGACCTGGACAATCGAACCTGGGTCCTTAGCTTTGCAGATATGCTCCTTAATTGCTAAGCCGTCTCTCCAACCCTACTTTTTATATTTTAAAATATTTTTATTCATTTGAGAGAGGGGAGAGACAGGACGAGGAAGAGGCATGTAGAGAGAGAAAATGGGCATGCCAGGGCCTCCAGCCACTGCAATGGAATTCCAGATGCGTGCACCATTTGTGCATGTGTCTGACATGGGTACTGGGGAATCTAACCTGGGTTCTCAGGCTTTGCAGGCAAGCACTTTATGCACTAGGCAATCTCTCCAGCCCTACTTTTCCCCAGAAGGTGGCGCTGTGGTACCATCGTCAATGCAGACAGCTGTTCCAGGTCCTCCATGGCCCTGAGGCTTGCCCTCTTGTCCATCTCAGCCTGTGGCAGAGGTTTTTCTTTTCCTTCCCTTCCTCCTTTCCTTTCTGCGTCACTCCCTCCTTCTCTTTCTTCCTTCCTTCCTCCCTCATTCCTTCTTTCTTCCTTTCTCCCCCCACCCCCAGGTAGGGTCTTGCTCTAGCCCAGGCTGAGCTGGAATTCACCATGTAGCCTCAGGGTGGCCTCAAATTCACAAGGATCCTCCTACCTCTGCCTCTCTAGTACTGGGATTAAAGGCGTGCGCCTCCAGCACTACTTTTTGTTTTGAGTTAGGGTTCCACTAAGTTGCTCAAGATGGCCTTGAATTCTGGCAGGCTTTGAACCTGCGCTCCTCAAGCTACAGTGATGGCTCACTGGTTAAAAGCAATTACTTGCTTGAACTTGGTAATCCTCTTACCTTAGCCTCCCAATTAGCTGTGATTACCTGAAATTCTTTTTTTTGTTGTTGTTTGTTTGCTTTTTTTTTTTTTTTTTTTGGAGAGAGAGACAGAGGGAGAGGAAGACAGAGATGGGCACACCAGCAGTGTCTCAGCTGCTGTGAACGAAATCCAGATGCATGCGCCCCTTTGTGGTCAAGTGTGGCATTGCGCCCTTGTGTCACTTTGCATCTGGCTAAACGTGGGATCTGGAGATTGAAACTGGAGTTCTTAGGCTTAGGAGGCAGGCGCCTTAACCCCTAAGCCATTTCTCCAGACCCCCCCTTTTTTTAAAGTAGGGTTTCACTCTAGCCCAGACTGACTTGGAATTCACTATGTAGTCTCAGGGTGGCCTCAAACTCACAGCAATCCTCCTACCTCTGACTCCCAAGTACTGGGATTAAAGGCATGCGCCACCGCCACCATACCTGGCTCAAATTACTTCTTTTTAATAGTCTGTGCTACCAAAATGGAACTGGGAAACTGGGTGTGATGGTGCAAGCCTTTAATCCCAGCACTCAGGAGGCTGAGGTAGAAGGACTGTCATGAGTTTGAGGCTACATGGGCCATAGAGTGAGTTTCAGGTTAGCGTGGGCTAGAATGAGACCTTGCCTCAAAACAACAACAAAACTGAACTGAGTATTAATTACATGGAAGTACACAGAAAGATATCACGTGGTTATTTCCTGGATACGTCATTATTTTCATATGATTTTGCCCTAGTAATTCTTGACTTCTTTTTTTGATTTGCTTAATTGAAATAGCAAATTGAGACAAACACATGCAAACATGAGGCAGCTCTCCTGTCTCTAAAATCGAGGGAAATTTCATATAAGGACAGCATCATTTATGTGTAAGGTCAATATGAACTGATATGAGTGACATTAAAAGCTGACTGATGTCATATTTGCAAAACTGCGTAACACATGGCTTGTTACTGCTTCTGTTTAGTATTTGTTAGTGCCAAGGACACATGCTGACATATTAGCAAATCAATGATAGTACCTTCATACACATTTTCCACAAAGATTAATGTACCCCTCTTCTATAGTGTGTCACCTGCTAACATTTATTCTTTTAAAAAATTTTTTGTTTATTTATTATTTGAGAGCGATAGAGAAAGAGGGAGAGAGAGAATGGGTGTACCAGGGCCTCCAGCCACTGTAAACGAACTCCAGGTGCATGCGCCACTTGTGTATCTGGCTTATGTGGGTCCTGGGGAACTGAGGCTTCTTAGGCAAGCGCTTAACCGCTAAGCTATCTCTCCAGCCCTAACATTTATTCTTTAAATCCCTGATTTCCATCTGATAAATGGATGCTTCAATCTTGGTTTACCAACTTATTTCTCTCACAAAAACAGGACCATTCATATTTGCAGGTCATTTGTTCATACACCCACAGAACACCTAAATTATCTGAGCCAATTCTGTATGTTTCTAGTATACAAAGCTGCCATGTGATGGATGTTAGGAAATTACTATGAAAGGCATATTTCTTTTCTTTTCTTTTTTTTTAGTTTTCTGAGGTAGGGTCTTGCTCTAGCCCAGGCTGACCTGGAATTCACTATATAGTCTCAAGCTGGCCTCGAACTCACGCGATCCTCCTACCTCTGCCTCCCAAGTGCTGGGATTAAAGGCATGTGCCACCACACCCGGCTGAAAGGCATATTTCTTGCAATAGTGACACTGTTCACATCCCTTCCTAGCTTTGTATTTTGAAATTTTACCTGAACATATTGTTCTCTTAGACTCATCAATGAGATATAAAGAGAGATAATGTGAGCATGATAAAGAGTAAATGAGGGCTGGAGACACTGCTTAGTGGTTAGGCGCTTGCCTGTGAAGCCTAAGGACCCTGGTTCGAGGCTCGATTCCCCAGTACTCATATAAGACAGATACACAATATGGTGCATGCATCTGGAGTTTGTTTGCAGTGGCTGGAGGCCCTGGTGTGCCCATTCTCTCTCTCTCTCTGCCTCTTTCTGTCACTCTCAAATAAATAAAAATAAATAAAAAATGTAAAAAAGAGTAAATGAGTTTATATATTTTGGGTTGGAAAGATGGGTCAGTGGTTAAGGTGCTTGCTTGCAAACCCTGATGGCCTGGGTTCAATTCCCCAGTACCCATGTAAAGCCAGATGTACAAAGTCTGGAGTTTGTTTGCAGTGGCAAGAGCTTATGGTGCACCCATTGTCTGTGTAAATAAATAATTAAAACATTTTATAAAATGGGTGACTTAGCCGGGCGTGGTGGTGCACGCCTTTAATCCCAGCACTTGGGAGGCAGAGGTAGGAGGATTGCCGAGAGTTCGAGGCCACCCTGAGACTACATAGTTAATTCCAGGTCAGCCTGGACCAGAGTGAGACCCTACCTCGAAAAACCAAAAAAACCAAAAAAAAAAAAAAAAAAAAAAAAAAAGGGTGACTTAGCTACTAAGGTGCCTGTCTACAAAGCCTAAGGACCTAGGTTTGATTCCCCAATACCACATGCACAAGGTGGTACATGCACAAGGTGGTACATGCACAAGGTGGTACATGCACAAGGTGGTACATGCACAAGGTGGTACATGCTCTTGGAGTTTCTTTGCACTGGCTAGGGTCCCTGGTGTGCCGATTCTTTCCTCTATCTACCTCTCTCTATCTCTGTCAAATAAATTAAACTCTTTTACTTTTTTTTTTTTTTTTTTTAGGTAGGGTCTTACTCTGGCTCAGGCTGACCTGGAATTCACTATAGTCTCAGGGTGGCCTTGAACTCATCCTCCTACCTCTGCCTCCTGAGTGCTGGGATTAAAGGCGTGCGCCACCACACCCAGCTAAATAAATTAAACTTTTTGTTGTTGTTGTTTTCAAGGTAGGGTCTCACTGTAGCCCAGGATGACCTGGAATTCATTATGTAGTCTCACGGTAGCCCTGAACTCATGGCAATCCTCCTACCTCTGCCTCCTGAGTGCTGGGATTAAAGGCGTGTACCACCACGCCAGGCTCTAAAATAATTTTTTAAAGAATAAATGAATTTATATATTTAATAAGGATGGTCAAGAACTTAAGATTCTTCCATAGCAATATGATGATAAAGTAAATGTTCTAGTGAGGGTGACTTAGCTACTAAGGTGCCTGTCTACAAAGCCTAAGGACCCAGGTTTGATTCCCAATACCACATGCACAAGGTACATGCACAAGGTGGTACATGCACAAGGTGGTACATGCACAAGGTGGTATGCACAAGGTGTACATGCAAATACATTAAAGGTGGTACATGCACAAGGTGGTACATGCACAAGGTGGTACATGCTCTTGGAGTTTCTTTGCACTGGCTAGGGTCCCTGGTGTGCCGATTCTTTCCTCTATCTACCTCTCTCTATCTCTGTCAAATAAATTAAACTCTTTTACTTTTTTTTTTTTTTTTTTTTTTTTTTTTTTTTTCGAGGTAGGGTCTTACTCTGGCTCAGGCTGACCTGGAATTCACTATGTAGTCTCAGGGTGGCCTTGAACTCACAGCGATCCTCCTACCTCTGCCTCCTGAGTGCTGGGATTAAAGGCGTGCGCCACCACACCCAGCTAAATAAATTAAACTTTTTGTTGTTGTTGTTTTCAAGGTAGGGTCTCACTGTAGCCCAGGATGACCTGGAATTCATTATGTAGTCTCACGGTAGCCCTGAACTCATGGCAATCCTCCTACCTCTGCCTCCTGAGTGCTGGGATTAAAGGCGTGTACCACCACGCCAGGCTCTAAAATAATTTTTTAAAGAATAAATGAATTTATATATTTAATAAGGATGGTCAAGAACTTAAGATTCTTCCATAGCAATATGATGATAAAGTAAATGTACTCAAGAGAAAACACTTTCAAGCTGGGCATGGTGGTGCACGCCTTTAATTCCAGCACTTGGGAGGCAGAGGTAGGAGGATCGCCAAGAGTTCGAGGCCACCCTGAGACTACATAGTTAATTCCAGGTCAGCCTGGACCAGAGTGAGACCCTACCTCGAAAAACCAAAAAAATAAATAAAAATAAAAAGCTTGATAATCTAGACTGTAACATGCCCAATGGACTGATTTATAAAACAGACTATGTATGTTACAACCTTTGGCTCAGTGTAGGATAGTGGAAGTGATTTGAACATATATATGCAAGGTGGAGTAGGCATTAATCATTATTATTACTATTTTTTTTTTTTTGGTTTTTCGAGGTAGGGTCTTACTCTGGCCCAGGCTTACCTGGAATTAACTACCTCTGCCTCCCGAGTGCTGGGATTAAAGGCGTGCGCCACCACACCTGGCTGGAGTAGGCATTAATTTTATATTTAGAACATTAACTATATGAAGTGTCCTGTAAACGTAGAACAGTTTCCTCTTACTCTGGACTTGTGATTACATAATACCACTAGAAACTACAGATCTAGCTTTGTGGGAAACTATTGAATGTTTACATAGGGATGGAATCAAACACAGCCAAATAAAAGGAGTCAGACTCACATTCACAGGAAGGCCAGATCCTATGAAGAGACATGACACATACCTGCAGCATCAGATCATTCTCGGTGACAGAATGGATCAAGACAGAAACAGAGGCATCCTGGGTATATTTTAAAATTGGCAAATGAATCCATTCTGAGTCATAAAAAGATGGAAATCTCTTGTCTTCACCAATCTGAGTGACTTTCTTGTGCATTGGGTTTACTTATTCTTTGATTTCAGTTTGTCTGACTGGCTGGGGAATTGAACCCAGGTACGCAGGCTTTGCAAACAAATATCTTTAGACGTACAGCCATCTTCCCAGCCCCATAACTTGTATTTCCAAGGGCTGGTTATGTACCTATATGGAAGAGAACTTCAGTATTTTAACCTTCCTGGTAAGAGTCATTATGGTCACTAAACAGAATTGTTTCCCCCTTCTTAGTGCAAGCAATGGAAAAAGATGCATCACTACACTGACTAGCATTTAGATGTCTCTAAAACAAACACCAGTCTTCTGATGGACCAGTTATGCATGTAGACAGATTTATTACCACTACTCATTGCATTCTATATGACCAAAAGCTTGGTCTTGGTGGTCTCAGGTAAGAGGGCACTTAAACCCACATTATATTTTGGTATAATAAAGACAAAAGTTTAACAATATAAATATGACAAATTTACATAGGAAAAGAACATTATTTATATTAATCAGATCCCAAATTAAGTGAGGAATTTTTCACCAGTCTTTTGGTAATGACTCTGACATGAAAGGAAAAAATTGCAAAGTTGATCTATTTGACTATTTTGAACATACTGAGATATGTTCTCAATATATGAAAAAGGTAACATTTCTTCACACAATTTTAAAACAGTTAAACTGTAAAAATGTGTACATAAATCTTATTTGGAGAAAATATTAAAAAGTAAAAATAGTAAATCTACTTAAGAAAGTCATTTTTTTCTGAACAGAACATATATATGGCCTATGATAAGAGTCCAGTAAGAAAATCCCAACAATTAACATTTTTTACTTGCCCATTAATCACAATATTTAAAAACTATATAAAAATTAGGATTGCTCACATATTAGAAAAACATTTCAATTCACTTATTAATTGAACATGTTTTAAATTAAAAACAGAAGTTATTACCTGACTTCTTCCTATTATTATTATTATTTTGGTTTTCAAGGTAGGGTCTTGCTCTAATCCAGGCTGGCCTCAAAACTCACAGCAATTCTCCTACCTCAGCCTCCCAAGTGCTGAGATTAAAGGTGTGTGCTACCACGCCCGGCCTAACTTAATTTTAAAAAGCTACCACCTAAGCTAATCAACTACTGCTTAAGTAAATCCTAGCAAATAATTTCACTGCAACATTAATTTCAGTAACGAAAGGGGAAATATATAGTCAAGATCTAGGTTAAGAATGAGTAACTGATAAACACATTTATAAATTTTAGAACACTTCCTTCAGGTTATGCAATTTCTAAAGTATCCCACACATATTGTGTTTCATACCAGGCTCTGCACAGCAGTTAATGTTAATAGAATCCCACTACATCAGTCTTTGAAGCTATATGTCACAAACAACAATTCCATTTCTCACATTTACAAGGTTTTGGTCATTTGTATTTGAGTATAAGAGCCAAGTGAAGATTTGTAGATCTCTTCTTCTGATCAAGGCTTCTTGATAGAGTGTATGCTTTTGTATGTGTATGTGGGGTGTACATGTGCACATACATGGGGAGGCCAGAGGTCAATGATGGTTATCTTTCTCAATTGCTTGCTTTATTTTTTGACACAGAGTTTTTCTCTGAACCTGGAGCTCACAGATTTGGCTGGACCACTAACCAGCCAGCTCCAGGGATTCTCCTGTCTTTGCCTTCCAGAGAATGGATTATGGATACACACCACCCCTGACTTGTATGTCGATCTGAACTCAGGTTCTTATGCTCGTGTAGCCAACACTTTACTAGCTGAGCCATCTTCTCAGTCCTTTAGTATTTTACTCTGTGAATTGAACTGAGACAAGAAGAGATGGTTCCACATGCTTTACATCAATATGTTCCTTCATTATACTATCATGTTTGCTAGAAAGACCTTGTGATAATGGGAACTTCCTACATTCTTTATTTAGGGCTCCTCTCAAAACATGTGAAGGCTTTCTGACACTGCTTACAAGCACATGTGTTGTTTTTTTTTTCCAGTGTAGGTTTGTTCATGAGTTTAAAAGTTACTCAAAGAGGAGCAGGCCCTCCAACATAGTTTACGTGCATCCTTTCATGGTATCGAAGGGAACTGTGAGTACTGTAGGATTTCCCACATTGGTTACACACATATGGTTTCTCTCCAGTGTGAATCCTTTCATGGCATTTAAGGGAACTATGATCAGTGAAGGCTTTTCCACATAACTTACATACATACGGTTTCTCTCCCCTGTGAATCCTTTCATGACGTTGAAAGGAACTGTGGTAAGTGAAGGCCGCCCCACATAGCTTACATACATAGGGTTTCTCTGCACTGTGAATATTTTCATGGCAACGAAGGGAACTAAGATACATAAAGGCTTTCCCACATTGCTTACATATATAGGGTTTCTCTCCAGTGTGTGTCCTTTCATGACAATGAAGGGAACTGTGAAACGTGAAGGCTTTACCACATACCCTGCATAGACATGGTTTCAATCCACTGTGAATTCGTTCATGTCTTTTCAAGGCACTACGCAGCATAAAGGCTTTCCCACATTGCTTACATCCATAGGATTTCTCTCCACTGTGAATCTGTTCATGATATCTAAGAGCATTGTGGTGCATGAAGGCCTTCCCACATTGTTTGCATATATAGGGCTTCTCTCCACTGTGAATCCTTTCATGGTATCGAAGTGAACCATGACGACTGAAGGCTTTCCCACATAACTTACATACATAAGGTTTCTCTCCACTGTGAATCCTTTCATGGCATTGAAGGGAACTACAATCAATAAAGGCCTTCCCACATACCTTGCATTCATAGGGTTTGACTCCAGTATGAATCCGCTCATGTCTTCGCAAGGCACCAGAACAAGTGAATGTTTTCCCACATTGCTTATAAACATAGGGTTTCTCTAAACTGTTCATCTTTTCATGGCATTGAAGGGAATTGTGATCATTGAAGGCTATCCCATATTGCTCACAAATATATGTTGCTCCACTGTGAGTCTGTTCATGCCTTTCAGCTTTACTCAAAGAAGGAAAGACTTTCAGAAATTGCTTGCATTCATAGGGTTTCTCTCCACTATGGATCCTTTCATGGCGGCGAAGGCCACTAGGATAACTGAAGGCTTTCCCACACTGTTTGCATATATAAAGCTTCTCTCCAGTGTGAGTTCTTTCATGTGTAAAGAATGAATTGGAACAGTGAAAGACTTTACCACATACCTTACATATATATGGTCCATCTTCACTGTGAGTTAGCATGTGCTTTTGAATACCAGTAAGAGTCATGAAACCTTTCCCACAATCTTTGCAAACACAAGGTTTCTCTCCCCCATGTATTCGTTCATGTTTCTGAACATCACTATGACTTCTAAAGGCTTTACCACATTGCTTACATTCATATGTTTTCTCTCCAGTGTGAGTCCTAACGTGCTTCCGAAAGCACTGGAGAGAACTAACGGCTTTGTCACATTCCTTACGTGTACCCAGTGTTTCTGCATATTCTGGAATCTCACATTGCTGGTGTTCATTCTGAACTGCAATGGGCAGAATTCTCCTTAAATTTTTATAGTCATCTTCAAGGTTCTGGTCTTCTTGCTTTTTACCTGAAATATAGACCCCCAAAATTATTTTGAATTAAGACAACACTATGGAAATTATTATGTTCTAAACGGTCATAAAATAACATGATCATGCCTGGCTTATTCATCAGATTTTTTGTTACCATATTTTAGATCATGCAATATTGATCAGCAAAAACACTTGTTTTGGGACTGGAGAGATGGCTTAGTGGTTAAGCGCTTGCCTGTGAAGCCTAAGGACCCTGGTTCAATGCTTGATTCCCCAGTACCCACATAAGCCAGATGGCACAAGGTGGCGCATGCATCTGGAGTTCCTTTGCTGTGGCTGGAGGCCCTGGTGCACCCATTCCTCTCTCTCTCTCTGTCTCTTTCTCTCTCTGTCTGTCGCTTCAAATAAATAAATACAAATAAACAAAAATTTTTTAAAAACACTTGTTTTGTCATTACTAAATAAAGGAATGAGCTCATCCTTACCTATGACAGCCAGATTCCTGAAAGTTTCCTGCATCACATCTCTGTGTAGCCTCTTTTGGGAAGAATCCAGCAAAGCCCACTCCTCTGGAGTAAAGTTCACAGCCACATCCTCAAAGGACACAGATTCCTAAAATATGCCATATATTTCCAGGAGGAATGGTGAGTCTCAGCAGTGGAGATCTAGACTCAATTCACAAGATGTTCATACAATGCTATGTTCTCTAAATGTTTAATCCATGTAATGATCATCATGCTCGTATTCATCAATGCTCTTACTCTTCCACAATGCAATTCTGACCTAGATTGGAACTATGATAAAGCAAAAGCAGTTATAGAGGATGACCCATGTGCTGCTGGGCCACTCCAATAATTCTGTATGATGGGTCTGTTGTACCTTCTTAAAGAGTCCTACGACTTAGTGTGCAAAAGAATTATTAACATCAGCTGTCTGGAGACTGTGTATTCTTAGAAATGCCTTACAAGCATAAGGGCCTGAATTTGATGCCCAGAACCTCTGTAAAAATTCCAGGTTTGGGGGCACACACTTCTAACCACAATACTGGGGATGCAAAACAAGAGAATATTGTGGGCTCATTGCCAGCCAGTCTAACATAATTGGCAAACTTGAGACCAATAAGAGAAGTGTAGAGTGTTCCTGAGAAACAATAGCCAAGAATGTCCTTTGGCCTCCACATACATGTGCACACAAATGCATGTATACCTGCACACACATAATGACACACACACACATACACAAAAGAAAAATATATATATTTTTTTGTTTTTGTTTTTTCAAGGTAGGGTCTTGCTCTAGCCCTAGCTGACCTGGAATTCACTATGTAGTCTCAGGGTCACCTTGAACTCACAGTGATTCTCCTACATCTACCTCCCAAAAGCTAGGATTAAAGGCATGTGCCACCATGTCCAGCTTCACAAATTAATTTTTAAAATGCTTGAGAGTAAGTTTCATCCTTTCCTGGGATCTGAGACCTGGTATTGCAATGGACTTCACCAGCTTACTTGGTGAAGAGAAGCTTGGTGTCCCAGTTTATGCCAAGAATATGCAATTTGTTGAATTCTTATTGTCCCTCTGAATGTCTCAAGTGGTGGATTAAGGCCATGTCATGCCCATTCTCTCTCTGCCTTTCTCTCTCCCCAGTAAATAAATAAAAATAAAATATTTTAATTTTTTTCCTTAAAAGAAAAAGAACATACTGTAAGTAAGGAGGGGGCTAGAGAGATGGATCAGTGGTTAATGGTATTCTCTTGTAAAGCTTGCACATTGTTGGGCTGGAGAGATGGTCTAGTGGTTAAGGAACTTGCTTGTGAAGCCTAAGGACCCAGGTTTGATTCTCCAGTACCCATGTAAGTCAGTTGCACAAGGAGGCACATGCATTTAGAGTTTGTTTACAGTGGCTGGAGGCCCTGGCATGCCCATTCTCTCTATCTGCCTCTTTTTTTCTCTCTCTATCCACCTTTCTCTAAGAAAAAAAAAGTGGCACATGTCTTTGGAGTTCATGTGCAGTGGCAGGAGGCCATGGTGCATCCATACTTTCTCATATAAATAAATATGTTTCTGAAGCCGGGCATGGTGGTGCATGCCTTTAATCCCAGCACTTGGGAGGCAGAGGTAGGAGGATCACTGTGAGTCTGAGGCCACCCTGAGACTACATAGTGAATTCCAGGTTAGCCTGAGCTAGAGTGAAACCCTACCTCGAAAAACCAATAATAATGATAATAATAAATATGTTTTTTAAAAAGAAGTCAGTAAGAAAACTGAAGTTAGTGAATGTCAGGAAGATGCTTCACTATGGCAGAGTAGAGATAACCATTCCTAGTTCATTTATCCATAGAATGGACACAAACCAATGATAGGTAGTTAGACATTAGAATGTTTGGAGGTCATTGAAGGGAAAACACACACACACACACACACACACACACACAAACCCTCCTGTTTTCCCATAACACTGGCCTGAGAGAACACAATTCTCCATAAAATTTAAAATACCAGCCGGGTGTGGTGGCGCACGCCTTTAATCCCAGCACTCGGGAGGCAGAGGTAGGAGGATCACCGAGAGTTTGAGGCCACCCTGAGACTACAGAGTGAATTCCAGATCAGCCTGGGCTAGAGTGAGACCCTACCTCGAAAAACCAAAAAAAAAAAAAAAAAAAAAAAAAAAAAAAAAAAAAAAAAAAAAAAAAAAAAACCCAAAAAAAACATGTGAACAGAAAGAAGATGGACATATCAGGGCATCTGGTGAAGGAAAGATATCTTGAGTTTTACCTCTGGCCCTGGGTGGAGGACATGACACTCTAAGCTGCCCAAAATGATTACGTGGTCCCCTCTCTTAAGAGTTAATCCAACCGGGCCGGGCGTGGTGGCGCACGCCTTTAATCCCAGCACTCGGGAGGCAGAGGTAGGAGGATCGCCGTGAGTTCGAGGCCACCCTGAGACTACATAGTGAATTCCAGGTCAGCCTGGGCCAGAGTGAGACCCTACCTCGAAAAACAAAAAAAAAAAAAAAAAAAAAAAAAAAGAGTTAATCCAACCGAATTAGAACCAGCCTAGATGCCCACTGACAAGTGAATAGATAATCAAAATGTGGTACATATATATAATGAAATTATGAAATTTGAGGAATATGGATGGACCTGGAAAGAATCATATTAAGTGAAGTGATTCAAACTCAGAAAGACCAAAACTGCATGTTCTCTCTGATATGTGGGTCTTATCTTGTAATTATCTATAAGTGTGTGTGTGTGTATGTGTGTGCACAAATGAAGATAAAACCTATAAAGGTAGGAGTGTAAGCAAAAGTGAATGTAAACAATTGATCTGGAAAAGGGGTGAAGAAAGGGCAAAAGGACACATGGGACATGAAAACAGATGGGGAGAATACTAGGGGGAGAAGACAGAAGGGAGGAATCAACAAAAAAAATTATTGAAAATGCCAGGAATGAATGACACCTAATTTTCTGTATGCTAACTTAAAAATAATAAAATACATAATTTTTAAAAAGTTAATCCAATTGAGCATGTTGGTCAAGAGACTACCCCTCATCTCTAGACATACTAAAGAGGTAGAAGGAACAGTTACCCTTTCAATGAGATTATGTACTTACACCCCAGAAGTCCCTCCTGAATAAGGCACATTGTCCAAAGAAGGTGCCTCATTAAGAAGATGCTCACATTGGGTTAGAGAGATGGCTTGTTGAAGGGGTTTGCTTCCAAGGCCTGATGGGCAGGGTTCAATTCTCCAGTAACACATAAGGCCAGCACAAAGTGGTACATATGTCTGGAGTACATTTGCAGTGGGGCTGGAGGCCCTGGTGTGGCCATATTCAATTCTCCCTGTATCTGCCTCTTCCTCTCTTTAAATAAATAAAATATTTTTAAAAAGATCCTCACATAAAACTGGAAGAGGGGCTGGAGAGATGGTTCAGCAGTTAAGGTGCTTATCTGCAAAGCCTAACGACCTGGGTTCGAAGTAAAGCCAGAAGCACAAAGTGGCACATGTACCTGGAGTTGATGTTTGCAGTGGCTGGAGGCCCTGGCACACCCATTCTCTCTGCCTGTCTCTCTTCTCTCTATGTCTCTCTGCTTGCAAATAAATAACAATATTTCAGGGCTGGAGAGATGGCTTAGCAGTTAAGGTGCCTGCCTGCAAAGCCTAAGAATGCTGGATCGATTCTCCAGGTCCCACATTCAGCCAGGCGCAAAAAGTGACACAAGGGTGCAATGCCACACTTGTCCACAAGGGGCACATGCATCTGGTGTTCGTTCACAGCAGCTGAGAGGCCTCTGGCACACCCATTCTCTCACTCTCTGTCTCTCTCTCAAAAAAATTCAATAGTGGAATAGATATTCATCCCAACAGTTGAATAAACCTCAGAAATAAATATGAAAAACAAGGCAATATATTCATAACCCTATACTGATATCCAAAAGATAGTTACATTGTTGCTGTGACAAGATACCTGATAACTTAAGGGAGGAAGAGCTTATTTTAACTTACATTTTTCAATGTAAAGCAAGGACATAGTGCTGGCCTATAGCAGCAGGCACAGCAAGGAAACATGTGACCTGCTCCACCTTGGGTCTGAGCTGAGCCAAGCAGTGCAAGCCAGTGGGAGATGTGCAGTGGCCCTGATGCAGAAGAGGTCAGATAGCTCAGGGAAAAGATCTGTGGATTATAGAGGGCTAGACGGGGTAATGGCCCTCATCCATACTACTATAGCCAACATTGTTCTTTTGAGAAAATAACTGATATGTAACAGAATCTTTTTATGTTGTATTGGTCCTTGCTAGTAAATATACATATCCTTAGTCATGCCAGACCAATTGGCACTTGTTTGAAGTGGACAGCAATGGGGCTTCAGAGAACCTGCCCATCCTCTGTAGAAAAGATCTCATTATATAATGTTAATCCTTGACTGCCTCACAGATTTGGAAAAGCATCTGAAAGAACTATAAAAGCAGCAGTTAGGGCTGAAGAGATGGCTTAGTGGTTAAGGAACTTGCCTGCAAAGCCTAAGGACCCAGGTTCAATTCCCTGTACCCACGTAAGCCAGATGCACAAGGTGGTGCACGCATCTGGAGTTTGTTTGTAGCAGCTGGAAGTCCTGGTGTGTCCATTCTTGGTCTCTGTCTCTCTCTCCCTCTCTGCCTCATTCTTTCTCTGTCTCTCTGAAATAAATAAATAATAAAATTTTTTTTAATTTTATTTATTTTTTTTTTTAGTTTTGGAGAGAGACACAGAGAGAGACAGACAGAGAGGGAAAGGCACACAGAGAACGGGCACGCCAGCAGTCTCTCAGCTTCTGTGAACGAAATCCAGATGTGTGCGCCCCCATGTGGTCAAGTGCGGCATTGCGCCCTTGCGTCACTTTGCATCTGGCTAAATGTGGGATCTGGAGATTGGAACCAGCATTCTTAGGCTTAGGAGGCAGGAGCCTTAACCACTAAGCCATCTCTCCAGCCCAACAAACTGTTTTCTAACTGGACTTAAGGCCCATTACCCAGGAAAGAGATTTCATACCTATGGCTAGAAAGGTCCTAGCACTAGTAGCAAAACTTAACCAAAACTTAATGTTTGGATAAGCCAATTGCAATACATCTGCTAAATTTGCATCCTAAACATTTGTTGATGCCTATAGATTATGTGCTATCAGCCCAGTCATGGAAGGAATCTTTTTCTTTTGCAGTGAGCAGTGGTTATTGCAGACTCATAACCAGCTAGCTCCTGGAAATGACTGTTGCTGTGGCATAATGGACTGATACTCAGAGAGCTTCATGTACGAGAAGGCGGAAAGAACATGGGAGCTGGAGGAAGGGGTGGAACATTTTATAGTTATTTCCTCCCAATGGGAACATTCTCTCCTGGAGAGGGGAGGGAGACTTAAGAAGCTAATGAAAC
The DNA here is from genome assembly GCA_036365145.1 of Orientallactaga sibirica. Lineage (NCBI taxonomy): Eukaryota > Metazoa > Chordata > Mammalia > Rodentia > Dipodidae > Orientallactaga > Orientallactaga sibirica. Next base: position 64,731 of record JAEOAD010002037.1, read on the forward strand.
CTGAGAAACCCATAAAAATGCAGGATTTACCAGGCCTCTCCCCGAGGTTACATAAGCAGTAACATTGCTGAGACTCTTCACTTGGTTGAGTTGCCTGCAAGTGTACCACGGATGTAACTTTTGTGAGTTTTCATCCTTCTCAGGTAGGCTCTTAGTAAGATAGCCGCCTTTGAGTCACCCACGCTCCTGTGTAAGTAACCCCTCATCTGTGTTTCTATAACCCCAATAAACTGACTGGTTCCCTAAGCTACACTTGAGGGGATGGTTTTTTAATTTTGTTTGTTTGTTTTGGTTTTTTGGAGGTAGGGTCTCACTCTGGCTCAGGCTGACCTGGAATTCATTATGTAGTTTCAGGGTGGCCTCGAACTCTCGTTGATCATCCTACCTCTGCCTCCTGAGTGCTGGGATTAAAGGAGTGCGCCACCATGCCCGGCTTGAGGGGATGGTTTTTTAACCTGCTGGTGCCCTAACTAGGATGAAAATATACTTGTTCATGTCTCCTCCATGAAAAGTTATGCAACAACTATAAATGTAAAACCATTTAAAACAGTATGGTGGGAGCTGGAGAGATGGCTCAGTGATTAAAGGCACCTGCCTGGAAAGGCTGATGGCCTGGGTTCTATTCCCCAGTACCCATGTAAAGCCAGATGCACTTCATGAGTCTGAGATTATCCTGGAATACATAAGGAGTTCAAGTCCACTGAAAACCTGTCTCACAAGATCAAGAGTTGGGGATGGGGCTGGAGGGATGGATTAGTGGTTAAAGGTGTTTGCCTGCAAAGCCAAAGGACACAGGTTCGATTCCCCAGTACCCATGTAAGCCAGATGCACAAGGGGGCGCATGTGTCTGGAGTTCATTTGTAGCGGCTGGAGGCCCTGATGCACCCATTCTCTCTCTCTCTTTTTCTCCCCCTCTCTGTCAAATAAATAAATAAAAATAAAATATTTTTTAAAAGTTGTGGATGTAGCACAGAGGTAGTATGCTTGCCTAGCCATGTGCATGGCCCTAGGTTCCATCCCCAGCCATGTGAAAACAAAAAAAAACTAAGGGGCTGGAGAAATGGCTCAGCGGTTAAGATGTTGCCTGCAAAACCTAACAACCAGAGTTTGATTCCCCATTACCCATGTAAAGCCAGATGCACAAAGTGGTGCATGCTTCTGGAGTTTGTTTGCAGTGGCTAGAGGCCCTGGTGCGCCCATTCATACTCTCTCTTACCCTGCTTGGAGATAAATAAAAAACTCAAAGTAATGTGTACAGTAAAAATCAATTAAAATATAATTGAAGGGGCTGGAGAGATGGCTTAACGGTTAAGGGATTTGCCTGCAAAGCCAAAGGACCCAGGTTTGATTCCCCAGGACCCACGTAACCCAGATGCACAAGGGGGCGCAGGCATCTGGAGTTCATTTGCAGTAGCTGGAGGACCTGGTGCATCCATTCTCTCTTTCTCTGCCTCTTTCTCAAGAAAAAGAAGGAAACATATAATGCAATAAGCAACAGATACAAATGTAAGTGTTCAGGAATGTCGTAAATAAGGAAACACACCTAAATGGATCATTTAGTACACTCCACTGCCATTTTCCGTAATTTAAACAGCCATTTTCTACTATTGTCTAGAGAATGTATTATGCACTTGTACTTGGAGACAAATGTTTACTTTTTTTTTTTTTTTTTTGATGTAGGGTCTCACTCTAGCTCAGGCTAACCTGGAATTCACTATGTAGTCTCAGGGTGGCCTCGAACTCACCGCAATCCTCCTACCTCTGCCTCTTGAGTGCTGGGATTAAAGGCGTGTGCCACCACGCCCGACTCAGATGTGTATTTTTACAACAATGAAAAGTAACCCAAGGGCTAGGAAGATAGCCAAGCAGTTAAAAGTGCTTACTTGCAAACCCTGCCGGCTCGGATTCAATTCCTCAGTACCCAGGTAAGGCTAGAAGCAAAAAGTGGCATATCTGGTGTTCATTTGCAGTGGCAAGCGCGCGCACGCACAGGCACATACACACTCAACAAAATGCAAATACAGGCCTGGAGAGATGGCTTATGGGTTAAGTGCTCGCCTGTGAAGCCTAAGGACCCCAGTTCCAGGCTCGATTCCCCAGGACCCACGTAAAACAGATGCACAAGGGGGCGCATGCATCTGGAGTTCGTTTACAGTGGCTGGAGGCTCTGATTTGCCCATTCTCTCTATATCTATCTGTCTCTTTCTCTCTCTGCCTGCCTGTTGCTTTCAAATAATAAAAACACAAATAAAAATTTTAAAAATGCAAATACACACTGTCTAAGGACAGGCTGACGTTAGGGGAAATAAACATTATCTGGTCTAAGAATGAAGTTGCCATTCTCCACTAAGCCCTTCTCTGGCGACATCTTTGTAAAAGCGTTTTCTCCTCCCTAGCAAGAAAGTCCCTTTTCTGCCTAACCTTTGAGATGTTTGCACACTTTACAGTTCGGCTTCTCCCCTCCAGCAATATTCCTGTCAAATAAGGTCGTGTCCCGCCTCCATCAGTATTTTGTTCTTTTTTTTTTTATTATTTTTTTATGGTTTTGCGAGGTAGGGTCTCACTCTGGTCCAGGCTGACCTGGAATTAACTAACTATGTGTTCTCAGGGTGGCCTCGAACTCTCGGCGATTCTACTACCTCTGCCTCCCGAGTGCTGGGATTAAAGGCCTGCGCCACCACGCCTGGCCTTAGCATTTTGTTCTTAAAGCCTCACAGTCCAGGATGGAGGAGTGCCCAGCACTGAAACACCTCTGTCACACCCTCCAAGGCTCAGGGTCCATTGCTGAAGAGGGGGCAGATAGAATGGAAGAGCCAAAGGAAGGGTACGACTCCTTACAATGCAACTGCCCAGAAAGAAATTGGCCTCGATATCCATGACCTTGCAGTGCCTAGCAATACCTTCGCAAGACCCTCAAAATAGAAGAAAAAGATGATGACATCAAAGAGAGACTAATGGAGAGAGGGAGGGGATATGATGGAGATTGGAGTTCTAAAGTCGAATAGGGGGAGGGGAAGGAAATATCATGTGTTTTTGCATGTAAGTATAGAAGTTGTCAATAATAATGATGATGATAATAATAATAATAATAATAATAATAATTATTATTATTTTTTAAAACCCTCACAGTCCCAGGACAATAATGGATGGTTTAAATCCAGGGGCCACACGCTCCTGCGCCACCCACAAGCATCTGTGGATCCCCTTTTCTCTTTTCCAACCGGGTGTCAATGTGGGGCGATACCTGGGGACTCAGGGACTTGCGCCAGGGCAGGGGTAGGACGACAAGCTCGTGGGTGCTGGGGGATCCGCCGCCCGCAGGCCCGCTGCAGAGCCGGGCTCCAGCGCGCAGGCGCAGCCGCCCCGCCCTCCCCGCCCCGGTCCCCGCGTCTCCCCACGAGCCTCCGCCGCCCGCCGTCCGCAGAGGGCTCGGGCCGGGGGAGGACGCCGGGGTCCCCCGGGGGACAGAGGGCAGCGCGGCCCCGCGGACTCGGCCGCAGAGCCGGGGAGGCCCCGTCGCTGCGCGGCCGCTTCCCGCAGCCCGTGCTCGGCCGACACTCACCATGTCTGCGCCGGCCCCCGCCGTCCGCCCGTCCGTCCGTCCGTCCGTCTGCACCGCGGATCCCCGGCGTGGTTAAGCCTTTCAGACACTCTCAACTGACAGGCGGGTCACAACAATGGCGGTGCCAGAAAGAAAGATGGTTGACGAGCACCGTATGCCCCGCCCATCGCCACTCCTGATTGGTCAGTTCGTGCTGCCCGCCCACCGCCACTCCTGATTGGTCAGTTCGTGCTGCCCGCCCCCGAGGCCTTCGGTAGCTACTGTACAGAGTCCTGAGTGACAGAATAAGCGAGCCCAAGTGACTCGTTGCAGGCAGTGTTTTTTGCCAGCCCAGATTCCCTCGGTGAGGACCAGCCCCAGCCTGGGATAGAACTGCATTTAAACTGAACTTGCTCCTGGCTTGCAGGAGTGGCCACTTGCTTCTTCCTACACTCAGTGGGCTCTCTTTGACTTTTCCCCCACCTTGGAAATGAAATTACCATTTGTTCAGAAAATTAGAAATTAGTTTTTCCTGTAGAAAATCTCAGAGAAGAGGCTGTGCAGGGCAGGACCCACTGGAACAAAAAGACGCTCTAATGTCATTCTTTGGGAATGAATTTGGGTGAGGAAGTTTGCTTCATGGCCAAAGCTTTCTCAAGACTTCTTCCTTTTTTTTTTTTTTTTTAAAATATTTTATTATTTATTTATTTGAGAGAGATACAGAAATAGGTAGAGAGAGAGAGAGAGAGAGAGAGAGAGAGAGAGGGAGAGAGACAAAAGAGAGAATGGGTGCGCCAGGGCCTCCAGCCACTGCAAACGAACTCCAGATGCATGCACCTCCGTGTGCATCTGGCTTACGTGGGTCCTGGAGAATCAAGCCTTGAACCGGGGTCCTTAGGCTTCATAGGCAAGCATTTAACAGCTAAGCCATCTCTCCAGACCCTCAAGACTTCTTTTAATCTAGCCATTTTCAATCAAGAAAAGAAAAACATGCCAACAAGTAAAAACAATTATTCAATGCATATGGGAACTGAAGTTTTTTTAAATTTTTTAATTTTTATTTACAGAGAGGGAGAGGAAGACAGATAGAGATGGGCGCGCCAGCAGTCTCTCAGTTGCTGTGAATGAAATCCAGATGCGTGCGCCCCCTTGTGGTCAAGTGCAGCATTGCGCCCTTGCGTCACTTTGCATCTGGCTAAAGGTGGGACCTGGAGATTGGAACAGGGTTCTTGGGCCAGAGGCAGTGACGCAAGGGTGCAATGGTGCACTTGTCCACAAGGGGCGCACACATCTAGATTCCGTTCTCAACAGCTAAGAGACTGCTGGGGCGCCCATTCTCTGTCTGTCTCCCTCTCCCACTCTCTCTCTCTCCAAAAATAAATAAAAAAATTATTTCCTTACACATGAGTGTGTATGTGGTGGTGGTGGAACACATCAGATATCTTGTGGCTGCAAAGAAACTCCAGATTCTTGCATCACATTGTGTGTCCAGCTTGCATGGGTAGCTTGGGAATTGAAACCCGGGTCAGTACAGTTTGCAAGCAAGTGCCTTTAACCACTAAGCCACCTTTCCAGCCCCTGAGGCTACTTCTTTCCTGCCGTTTGGACAAGATGTGACAGCAAGTTACCTGCTTTGCCATACTTTCCTTGTCATGATGAAGCTTCCCCTGAAAACTGTAAGCTAAATAAAACCTTTCACTTCATTAGCTGCTTCTGGTCTGGTGTTTTATCCCAGCAAGAAGGTAACTGTTACAGCTTCAGGATCTAGCCACCAGAGGGTAAGTCTCACATGAGTCACATCACAGTTCTGACCTACGTAAATCATAAAATTCATCTTTCTCAAAGCTTGATCTTCAGATATTCTCTCTTTTCTATTTTCTTTATACCCTCTTTTTCATTCTTTTGTCTTGCAGGGCTGGGGTTGAACCAAGGACTCTCCTCCCTCTGGGCAAGCAGTGTACCCTGTGCTTCTACACACCCAGCCCACATAGTCTCCTAACATACTGAAGTTACAACTCCATGACCCCTAGGACCCACCTCAGAAAGAGCACCTCCACCCAACTACATCTACATATGGTCTTCTGTTTCCCCATGTCTGCAGCTTCTCACTGTCGCTTCTCCTTCTGTAACTGTTCTGAGCAGGTAGAGGGCATATGAAGGATGGGGGGGTGGTGGGGCAGCTGTTTAGAAAGCACCAAAGGGTACTTCATTGCTTTCTTTCTGTGGCTCAATATGAGCCTTAGCTTGGAGGCACTGAACTCAGGCCTCTGGCCTCCCACGCCAGGTTACTCCCCAGATCATTCCTTCCCTACCTCAACTTGAGATGGAGGTTTTCTTCTGGCTCTCCTGGATGGTGGTGAGGGGAAAGGAGGGGAGTTTCAGCACTCAGGGCTATGGATTTCACTTGCTCATTCCCTTTCACATCCCACCTCCTAGCCATGACCAACATAGGTGCGTGGAACAGGATATGAGAAAGAATAGGATTACATGTGAAGTCCATGGCCTGACTTCAATGGAGGTACCCTGGAGAGGAGAAAATGGAAGTTTTCTTTGCTTTGCTCAAGGACACAGAACACAGAAACAAGGGAATAACAGAGCTGAGCAAAGACAGAAAGACAAAGCCTTGTGATTGAACCCTCCCCAGAGAAATGCTAGCCAAAGGACAGTCACTAAGGTTTGAGTGAAGGGATTGTGTTTTAAGACTTCCTAGCCTGATGTACTGCACGTTTCTTGCATTGGGCCAGGGAAGCCTAATATTCCTCTGTCCAGGTCAATATTGTCACATATTTTAACATGGGAGCCTTCAGGTGACAGGAGTCCTAGAGACCATTATTTATATACATCTTCTGCCCACAGAGGGTGGAATTTGTGAGTTTGATTTCCAAAAATGAAACGCAAGAAACAGTAGTTATAAAACAAAATAAAGACTGGGAAATGACTCAGTGGGTAAGAGTGTCTGATGTGCAAGCATGAGAGTTTGAGACTGCCTTGAGTTCTGTCCCCAGCACCCACATAAAACGCTGGATGTGTGAGCTGGAGAGATGGCTTAGCAGTTAAGCACTTGCCTATGAAGCCTAAGGACCCTGGTTCAAGGCTCGATTTCCCAGTACCCACATAAGCCAGATGCACAAGGTGGCGCATGCATCTGGAGTTCGTTTGCAGTGTCTTGAGGCCATGGTGCACCCTTTTTCTCCCTCTCTCTCTGCCTCTTTCTCTGTCTGTTGCTCTCAAATAAATAAATAAAAATCAACAAAAGCTGGATGCGTGGTGCTGGGGAGATGACTCAGTGATTAAAGTCACTTGCTTGCAAAGCCTGTTGGCTTGGGTTCATTTCCCCAGCCTTCCATGTTAAGTTGGACAGACCTTTGTTTACAGCAGCAAGAGACCCTGTCATGCCCATACACAAAACAACACACAATTTTTTTTTTTTTTTTTTTTTTTTTGGTTTTTCAAGGTAGGGTCTCACTCTGGTCCAGGCTGACCTGGAATCAGTTATCTAATCTCAGGGTGGCCTCGAACTCATGGCAATCCTACCTCTGCCTCCCGAGTGCTGGGATTAAAGGTGTGTGCCACCACACCCGGCTAACACACAAATTTTTAAAAATAAATAGTTTTTGATTATTTTAAATTATTTATTTATTTGCAAGCAGAGAGAGAGAAAGAGAGAGAGATAGAAGACAGACAGACATAAAGAGAATGGGCCACCAAGGCCCTTAGCCACTACAAATGAACTCCAGATGCATGTGCACCTTGTGCATCTGGCTTACCCGGGTCCTGGGGAATCGAACCTGGGTCCTTTGGCTTCACAGGCAAATGCCTTATGTGCTAAGCTATCTCCCCAGCCCCAAAAGAAATATTACTTAAAGCTGGTTGTGATTACATGAACTTGTTGTCCCAGTCCTGTGGAGAGGGCTGGTAGAGATGAAAAAATTGCTGGGGCTTGCTGGTCTGACCAAAACCTGCAGCTCTGGACTCAGAGAGAGCCCATTTCAAGGAAACAACATGGATAAGCATAAAAAAAAAAATAACCCAGCATCTTCTTTTGGCCTCTACATGGATGCACATGCATCACATATATCTGTAACACAAATGCATGCAGCACACACACATGTACAAGCACACACACCACGCCACACCACGTCACACAGAAGACCATAAAGTAAGAGACAGGGAGCTTATCTGAGTCATAAAATATGCAGACCATCAAATATATCAGTGGGGAGAACAGGGTCCTTTATGCAGATTCTTAGTCTTGTAAAAGATTGTTTTCTGTGTGTGTGCATGGTTTAGGTCTGTGGGTGTGCAGAGGCACGTGCCCCATGTGAATGGGTAAGAGGCCAGAGGAACATGGCAGGTCTCCTCAATTGCTCTTCCACATTATTTCTCTGAGACAGTCCCTCACTGAACCTGGAACTCACTGTTTTTCTGTTAGACTGGCTGACCAGGGAGCCTGAGTAATCCTCCTGTCTCTTTCCCTTCAGAACTGGGGTTCCAGGCATGTGTGACCACACCTGGGTTTTTGTGTGAGTGCTGGGGATCAAAGTTAGATCCTCATGTTTGTGCATGAAGCACTCTTACTTGCTTATCCACTGAACCATCTCCTCAGCCCTGATCAAAGATTTTAAAAACAGGCTCAGGAGCTTGGTGTGGTGGCTCATACCTATAACCCCTCCACTCAAAAGGCTCATGGAGGAGGACTGCCATGAGTTCTAGGTCTGCTTGGGCTAGACTGAGACTCTGCCGCAAAAACAAAAACAAAAAACAAATCAGCTCTGATCATTCGGGAACTTCCAGCTGTGGGTGGGTTTTCCCTTGGCTCAGCCTAGGTTGAGCAGAGGGGAGAGCTCCCTAGCCCTTACTCTCCACATGGACTCCTTTACCCCCTCCAGCTTCCCAGATGGCAGGAGCTCTTTGAACTTTCTTTTCTTTCTTTCTTTTTTCTTTTTTCAAGGTAGAGTCCCAGGCTGACCTGAAATTCACTATGTAGTCTCAGGGTGGCCTCAAATTCACAGCAATCCTCCTACCTCCGCCTCCCAGGTGCTGGGATTAAAGGTGTGTGCCACCACAACCATCTGCTCTTTGAACTTTTTTTTTTTTTTTTTTTTTTTTTGGTTTTTCGAGGTAGGGTCTCATTCTGGTCCAGGCTGACCTGGAATTCACTCTGTGTTCTCAGGGTGGCCTCGAACTCACGGTGATACTCCTACCTCTGCCTCCCAAGTGCTGGGATTAAAGGCATGCGCCACCACGCCTGGCCTTTTTCTCTTTTTCCATGGTTTTTCCAGGTACTCCATGAAGGATCTCTAGACACATGGGTGCCTTTCCTTGGATTTGTACTTCCCTCAATAAATATAATAACTTAATAAAAAATCAGACTCATAAGAAAACTCAAGGACAATTTGGATGTGTCTGTGTGTGTGTGTGAGAGAGAATATAAATGAACAAGACAGGAAAGTTTGAGATCTAAGTAGCAGCCAGGAGATGGAAGGGTTAAAAGAAAAATAAAAGGCTCTTTGAATTAGAGGTAAAGAAAGCAAACAGAAGCATTTACCTTAAAGGCTCCATGCTTCACTGCAGATATATTTGCTCAACCATGTTTATAGCTGCTCAATTCATAATACTTAAGAACTGGAATCAACCCAGGTGCCCATCATTGGACAAATGGATAATGGTGATATGCTACATTTCCACAAAGGCATTCTACTCAGTAGAAAGAAAAAACGATATAATGAAATCTGTAGGAAAACAGTTAGACTTGGAACAGGCCATACTCAGCAAACACACAAACACAGAAAGACAAACGCTGCATGTTCTCACTCATCTGTGGTTCCCAACCTAGAACAGCTTGAGTTGCTGGCATACCTAACAGGTAACGCAAGGGCCAGACAATAGGGATGGAAGTGTGTGTGTGTGGGGGGGGAATGGGAGGTAGGGGGAAATAAACACAAGACTAAACCCAAAATGAATTGGTACAGTAAAGACCTTTTTCATAAGCCAGGCATGGTGGCGCACACCTTTAATCCCAGCACTCGGGAGGCAGAAGGAGGATCACCGTGAATTCAAGGCCACCCTGAGACTACACAGTGAATTCCAGGTCAGTCTGGGCTAGAGTGAGACCCTACCTTGAAAAAAAAGAAAAATGGAAAAAAAAAAAAAGAGAGAGAGACTGTCCCAACGAAGGTGAAGTACAGCTATCTTGATGTACTCTCACTTCCATATACACGCTGTGGCATGCATGTCCATGCATACACAAACATATTTTTAAAAACTTAGAAAGAGAGAAGCCTCACACTCTTCATTAACACAATCAGAAGGATAGCCTGAAGACAAGGCCACACCCACTGAAGGCTCCAACTTGTGAAAATGAAAATTCATTAGAATGAAGCCTGAACTGAGAATGGTGTTGAAGGAGATGTTGCTTAAAAATAACCACCCGTGGAAGGGTTTCCTTGGGGTCAGTACCCAGAGGCCACTGCATCTGTGGTCCAGGGAAGGGGGAAATGCTGGCTACATCTTGAGCTGACAGTGTCATCACATGGAACTGTCAATGCAGGCATAAAAGATGTAAAAGAGGGGTTTGTGGAGTCTTGCGCTGGAACTCCAGAAAGGTTCTGGGGGCAGGCAGTGTGTGTCAAGGTTAGTTTTCATTACAATAATAATGTAATGATAACGAGGCTTCAAAGCTTTCCAAATGGTCATAAGCACAGAATTTTGGCTTTGTCAATTTTTTTCACTAGGGACTCTGGCTCTATATAAATCTTTTTTTTTAATTACTTTATTTATTTTTGGAGAGAGACACACAGAGAGACAGATGGAGAGGGGAGAGAGATAAGAGAATGGGCACGCCAGCAGTCTCTCAGCCACTGTGAACGAAATCCAGATGTGTGCAGCCCCTTGTGGTCAAGTGCTGCATTGCGCCCTTGTGTCACTTTGCATCTGGCTAAACGTGGGACCTGGAGATTGGAACCGGGTTCTTAGGCTTAATAGGCAGGCGCCTTAACCGCTAAGCCATCTCTCCAGCTCTCTATATAAATCTTGCCACATTTACTTTGAAGTCACTGAATAGGCCCCTTCATCTGCTTCCCCCCCTTCCCATCTCCTCCTGAGTGCCTTAGTGCTTTATGAACACAATTTACATGCCAATCTTAAGTTATTCGGATATGAAAGGCCTCTCCAACCTCATAAAAAAAAAATCTGCATTTCTGGATACCCATGTGTACCATAGCATCTGATGCCAAGTCTCCCAACCCTCTAGAACATATTCTCCAAGGAGGGAGAACCGTATGTTCCCAGTATCTGAACCAATACTCATCCTGACAGTCAATACATTGCTACAAACATCTCTGAAGATTGTTGGAAAGGAAATATGCAAGCTAGTGGAGATTTCCCTGTGAAATGCCAGTTACACTCACAGGTGTAGACTCAAGGAAACCCATTAAGATTATGCACAAATAATGTGAAGTTTGGTAGTTTAAATAGATGGCCCCCAATTTATTCAGTGGTTTATTAGTTTGTAGTTTGGATCTGCAGCCACCCGGCTGGAGGAGGTGTCACTGGGTCAATCTTAGGGTCCAGCCCTAAGGTGTGGTGGTGGATTTGCAATTCCAGTCTAAAGATATGCAAAGTGCCTGGAGTTCCCTTTCTGTCTATGTCACAATCCTCAACTCTCTGCAACAGCTGTCTGGAGACAGCTTTTTATTTTATTTTATTATTTTATTTATTTATTTATTTATTTTTTGGTTTTTCGAGGTAGGGTTTCACTCTGGTCCAGGCTGACCTGGAATTCACTATGTAGTCTCAGGGTGGCCTCGAACTCTCGGCGATCCTCCTACCTCTGCCTCCCGAGTGCTGGGATTAAAGGCGTGCGCCACCATGCCCGGCTTATTACTTTATTTTACTTTGGTTTTTGGGAGAAAATCTTTGCCATCTGTACATCTGATAGAGGATTAATATCTAGATATACAAGGAACTCAAAAAACTAAATAAGAAGAAATCAAGCAACCCAGTTAAAAAATGGGCTATGGAACTAAATAGTTCTCAAAAGGATAAAGATGGCATATAAACATCTAAAAAATGTTCTACATCCCTAGCCACCAGGCAAACGCAGATTAAAACTATGTTGAAGGCTAGAGAGATGGCTTATTGGTTAAGGCATTTGCCTGTGAAGCCAAAGGACCTAGGTTCAATTCCCCAGGACCCATGTAAGCCAGATGCACAAGGGCTCATGTACCTAGAATTTGGTTACAATGGCTAGGGACCCTGGCATGCTCATTCTCTCTCTGTCTCTCCTCCCCCGCACTGCTTGCAAATAAATAAATAAAATTGTAAAAAATGACATCGAGATTCCATCTCACTCCTGTCAGATTGGCTACCATCATGAAAACAAATGATCAAAAATGTTGGCGGGGATGTGGAAAAAGAGGAACCCTTCTACACTGTTGGTGGGAATGCAATCTAGTCCAGCCATTGTGGAAATCAGTGTGGAGATTCCTGAGACAGCTAAATATAGATCTACCATATGATCTAGCTATACCACTCCTAGGCATATATCCTAAGGACTCGTCTCACTACCTTAGAGATACTTGCTCAACTATGTTTATGGCTGCTCTACTCACAATAGCTAGGAAATGGAACCAGCCTAGATGTCCCTCAACTGATGAGTGGATAATGAAGATGTGGCCCATTTACACAATGGAGTTCTATTCAGCGGTAAAGAAAAATGAAGTTATGAAATTTGCAGGAAAATGGATGGATTTGGAAAAGATTACACTTAGTGAGGTAACCCAGGCCCAGAAAGCCAAACATCACATGGTCTCTCTCATATGTGGATCCTAGCTACAAATCTACAAATGATTGGACTTCTATGTGAGTAGGAATAAAACTCAGTAGCAGGGCTGGAGAGATGGCTTAGCGGTTAAACACTTGCCTATGAAGCCCAAGGACCCCGGTTCGAGGCTCGATTCTCCAGGACCCACGTAAGCCAGATGCACAAGGGGGTGCATGCATCTGGAGTTCGTTTGCAGTGGCTGGAGGCCCTGGCACACCCATTCTCTCTCTTTCTCTCTCTCTCTCTCTCTCTCTCTGCCTATTTCTGTATCTCTCTCTCTCTCAAATAAATAAAAAATAAATAAAAAATAAACTTAAAAAAAAAAACAAAAACTCAGTAGCAGAGGCCATTAAGCTAGAAAGGGGATATAAAGAAAATATAAAGGGAGGGAGGAGGGATGTAATAGGATGGTAGTGTGTGTGTGTGTGTGTGTGTGTGTGTGTGTGTGTAGATGTATATATGTATGTAGAAGAACAGATTAATGGGGCGAAAGGCTTAAGTCAGGTCAGGGGAAGTGACTGAGTAAAGTAAAGGTAGAGTGAGGGCTAATCAAAATGTAAGAGGCTATAAATAAGTCATATGGAAACCTACTTTTCTGGACAATGGAACACTCAGAAGCCACAGATTGTTACTAGAAAATTTTCAGTGCCAGGGATGGGATAACTTCCAGTGAGTTGTTGGCCAGGGAGGTCAGAGATATCCCCCAAACATTATAGGCCATTGCCAAGGCCCTTGGTTTCCCACCAGGAATAGATGGTAAGACCCTATTGCTGAAGACTCCACATACTTGGGCTGCAAGGTCACTGAGAAATCCTGCTGGAGCTGAGCTGAAAGCCTCCTCCATGTGGACCAGCTGACAGAAAGCTGGAAAAAGCTACGCTGCATGCAATTCAATGGGAGAGAGAGAAATCACCAGTGAAGATACTCAACAGTGAACACTGTAAGCTTTGAAAATGTCCAGCCAGGCCAAATGAGCCAACAGGTGCAATAGTGCCATGTCTGTTATGGGGGAAGCCAACTGCTCTCTAATTGGAATGGAGGCCTGCTCCATGGGAGAAATACATCCCTGATACTTAAAACCTACAACAGGGGTAGTCATGAGCCTTAGGGGTGTAACGTCTCCTGGTGTCTGGCTAAATATATATACTATGTTCACCAAACTGCTCAGTAAACAATTCTCTTAATGTCCACACTCATATATTAATGCTACTCTTACTTTTAGTTAGAGAAGCTTCTCTTTTCAGATGGCAGTGACTTTGGGATGACTCAGAAGGCACCATGGTGCTGAGAAGTGACAGAGGAATGCTCAGGACTGAAACATCTCTAACACACCTTCCCAGGCTCAGGGTCAATTGCGGAAGAGGGGGCAGAAAGAATACAAGAGCCAAAGGAAGGGTAGTACTCCTTACAATGTGCTCCTCCAGACACAAAATGGCCTGGATATCCAAGACCTCACAGTGCCTGATACTACCTACACAAGACCATCATAATAGGAGGAAAAGATCATGACATCAAAATAAAAGAGAGACTGATTGAGAGGGGGAGGGGATATGATGGAGAGTGGAGTTTCAAAGGGGAAAGTGGGGGGAGGGAGGGAAGTACCATGGATTATTGTCTACACTTATGGACGTTCTCAATTAAAGAAATAATTTAAAAAATCTGTATGTCTCTAAAATTGGTGAAATAGAATTATTCTAATACATGAAAAGGAACACAATCCATTCCCTTGCATTAATAGTACTGATTGGCATGGTCAAAAGTTAGGGAGCCAGGCGTGGTGGCGCACACCTTTAATCCCAGCACTTGGGAGGCAGAAGTAGGAGGATCGCCGAGAGTTCGAGACCACCCTGAGACTACATAGTTAATTCCAGGCCAGCCTGGACCAGAGTGAGACCCTACCTCGAAAAACAAAAAAACAAAAAAAAGTTAGGTTTATCTTCATGTCATTATCACAGCCTTCTAGATAAGAACTATTATGATTACCAAAGACACAGCTGCATTCCTACCATAGGTTATCTGATTATATTCAATATCAATCATATTAAGATATATATTTAACAATAATAGATATTAAACATGCCATTTAAAACAAATGTAAATTCACCAGAAATTCAGGCAAGAATGATTCTAATCCCAGCGCATGCCTGTGATCCCATCACTTGGGAGCCTCATGCAAAAGGAATGCCCTGAATTACAGGCAAGCTTCAGCTACATAGTGACTTCTGCACCAGCCTGGGATACTGAGCAAGACTCTGTCTCAAAAATATTATTACAAAGCCAGGCATGGTGGCGCATGCCTTTAATCCCAGCACTCGGGAGGCAGAGGTAGGAGGATCGCCGTGAGTTCAAGGCCACCCTGAGACTACATAGTTAATTCCAGGTCAGCCTGGGCCAGAGTGAGACCCTACCTCGAAAAATGAAAATCCAAAAATATATATATATATATTATTACAGGGCTGGAGAGAGGGCTTTGTGGTTAAGGCACATGCCTGTGAAGCCTAAGGTTCTGGTTCGATTCTCCAGGTCCCACGTAAGCCAGATGCACAAGGGGGCTCATGTGTCTGGAGTTCTTTTGCAGTGGCTAGAGGTTCTGGCGTGCCCATTCTCCCTCTCCCTCTCTTTCCCTCTCTCTGTCTCTAATAAAATAAATAAAAATAAAATCTAAAAATATATTATTACAAAGGAAACATATAAAAAGAAAAGAAGGATTTTCATGTGCTCACTTCAGGTTTACAGACAGATTCAGAGTTCAATATACAGTATTTCAGAAAAGGTAAGGTCCTTACATTTTCTAGCAAGAAGGTACTTAATCCAGCATGATGCATTTTTTGGTGGGAGAAAAACACAAATTATGGTCAAAATAAAAGTACAAGAATATAAGCCCAAAGTAAAGTTTCTACTTGTACGCTCATAACTTGACATCAAAAGAAAATATTGGCCAACATGTAAACTTTATGAATATGGTAGGATAGTTGCAGGTAAGTCCTCAGTAAATGAAAAATATTAACATTTCATAATCTGTAAATTGGTTGAAACCATTCACAAACTCTACAAAAGTGTACAAAAGTCTAAGACAAATCAAAAAAGAAATGAGGGCTGGAGACATGGCTCAGCCATTAAAGTGCATGCCTGCAAAACCTAACAACCTGAGTTCAAATCCTCAGTGCCCACGTAAAGCCAGATGCAAACTGGCACAAGATCTGGAGTTTGTTTAAGTGGGCAGAGACCCTGGTGGGCCCACTGTGTGTGTGTGTGTCTTGCAAATAAATAAAGAATTTTAAAAAGAAAGATATTAATGATATAATACACATTAAAATGTTGTGGGATCTGAAAAAAGGCTACGGTTAGTCACCATCAACTTGGCTTGGGAGATGTGTAGGGACCTAGTAAAGAACAATTCTAGAGATGGTTAGATCAAGAGGACTCTAAAGCCCTGGAAGTGTTCATAATGTTATTGTTGGGAAGTTGTGAAATACAAAATGTCTTAGCTAGAAAAAATAGGAAACTGATTCCTTGGGACACCTTGCACTAGTCTCTTATATTGCACACCTCTTTTCTGTATACATAATGTGAACTGCTCTTCTCTATGACTTTTCTATTATAGTCAAAACCAATAAATTTCTCCACCTGAAGTTTTTCAAGTGTTTGGAAATGAGAAAATAACAAAAATATATAGTATAAACATAAAACTGCCATGGCATTTTCATATATCACGTACTTGGGTCATTTTCACTTCCTATACCCTCCACTTCCTCTCCCTCCATTAGTTCCCTTCATTGCCCCAGTCTCTTATGTCATATATACTACATATATAAATATACATATATAATTTTATATCTAGAACCTGTAAATAAGAGAAATATATAATGGCTGTTTCTGAGTCTGTATTATTTTGTTCAATACAATAATCTCCAGTCAAACCCCATTTTTTTCTGCAAATAATGTAAAATTCGATCATGGATATATACTACAAAAAAACCTGCCAGACCCCATAGAAAACTTCCAAGAATAAACAAAAAATTCACATTTTTCACCAGCCCACCAATCACTCTTACCCCAAAATCATTTCTGGTATATTAGACATATATTTCATTTACATATTGATCCAACATGGTTGAAATATGAAAAGAGATTTTATTTAAAGAGGCACAACCTAGGTAAAGGTAGGATGATTGCTGTGAGTTCAAGGCCAGCCTGAATTCTAAGGCAGCCTAGGCTAGAGTGAGACCCTACCTTGGATAAATAAAACAGAACAAAAAAAAAACAAAACAAAACAAAAACAACAACAACAACAAAAGATACAACCTATTACATGAAGGCCCTTAGATATAAACCTTGGGGGGAAACTACTATTATTATCTGGTTAAATGAATATATTATGCCCACCAAACTGCCCTCTAAACACTTATGTTTATGCCCATGTATTAATGCTACTCACTTTTGGTTAGAGAAGCTTCTTTAGATGGCAGTGACCACTGGCATGACTCAAAACTCACCAAAGTGCTGAGAAGTGACAATGGAGCATTTAGCACTAAGTGTGACATCTTTATCACACCTTCCAAGGCTCAGGGTCCATTGCAGAAGAGATTATGAAAAAAAAAAAAGAGTCAAAGGAAGAGGAGGACTGCTTACAATGCTGTCACCCAGACACAAAGTGGCCTTGGTATTCATGACCTTGCAGTGGCTGATGCTAGCAAGACCTGCATGATAGGAGGAGGGAAATGATGACATTAAAATATGAGAGAGAGTAGTTGGAAAGAAGAGATTCAGTCCAGGGAGGGTGAGAGGAAATGATGATCATGGTATATTGTCTATATTTATAGAAGTTGTCAATAAAAGAGTTTTTTAAGGCCTTAGCAATTATCTTACCTGAAAATTTATTTTCAGGAGTGAAAATCTGGACATAAGTATTCCAAAGATCTACTTTCAAAATCAGTGACCAAGAATCACAATATACTTAAAAGTTCAAAACACTTCCTTCTGATAATAAAATTTCTGGACTATTTCACATAAATTACTTCACATCAAACTTTAAAAAATATATTTATGAGGTCTGTTACATGAGAAATTTTCACAGAACTTTAAAACACTTTTAAAAATTAACAATGCTATGATTCTGTATCTGTTTTGATAAGTACATTCTCAAAGATGGGCCAACTGAAGACATTTATATAACTACTCAAAGTTTCTCACGAGTATATACTCTTATGCCCATGAACTCAATCAAGATGCCTAGAGACACTCCTATAAACAATAACATTTGCTTTCTTGTGCATTGTCATGTTTGTTAGAAAGGTCACAAGAGGCTTGGAGAGATGGTTCAGCAGTTAAATGTGCTTCCTGCACAAGCATAAAGGCCTGAGACTATACAAATTCAAATGACAAGAACCCATGAAAACAGTTGGGCATGGCCACACACACCTGCAACCTGTCCTGTGGGAAGTGGAGACCAGACAATTGCTGAGGATCACAAACAGCAAGCTTAGGAATCAGTAAAATACTCTGTCCTTAGGAAAACTGACCAGTGAAGCTTGCCCCTGCCCCACAACTATTGCAGGTGAGTCCATGGGGTGCCATATCAGGACATATCCTCCCCCAGTACACACATTACACATATGCGCACAGTCATGAGTTGATGGCTTTCCATATTATATACCTAGGAATTCTCTCTAGCATGAGTCTTTTCATGTATTTTAAGAGAACTGGCACGAGTAAAGGCTTTCCCACACTGCTGACATATGTAGGGTTTCTGACCAGTATGGATTTGTTCATGTCTTTGACAATCACTTAAAGTATAAAAGGATTTCCCACACTGCTTACACACAAAAGGTTTCTCTCCACTGTGGATCTTTTCATGGCGCCTAAGGGAACTGTGACCAGTAAAGGCTTTATCACATAGCTTACACTGATATGGCTTCTCTCCAGTGTGACTCCGTTCATGTATTTGAAACTTACTAAAACAAATGAACCCCTTGCCACAGTGCTCACATACATGTGGTTTTTTACCACTGTGGATCCTCTCATGATTTCGAAGAGCACTGGGATTCGTGAAGGCTTTTCCACAATGCTTACATATGTAGGGTTTCTCACCAGTGTGAATTTGCTCATGCCTTTGACAACCATTCAAAGAAGAGAAGCCTTTCTTACAATGCTTACACACATAGGGCTTCTCTCCACTGTGAATCCTTTCATGGCGGCGAAGGGAACTATGACCAGTGAAAGATTTACCACATACATTACACACGCATACTTTCTCCCCAGAGTGAGTCCACTCATGCTTTCGAAAATTACTGGAAGATATGAAACCTTTCCCACACTGCTTACATACGTAGGGTTTCTCCCCACAGTGAATCCTTTCATGACATCGAAGGGAAGTGTGCCGAGTAAAGGCTTTCCCACATTGCTTACATACATAGGGTTTCTCTCCACTGTGAATCCGTTCATGGCATCGAAGGGAACTGTCAACACTAAAGACCTTATCACACTGTTTACACTTATAGGGTTTCTCTCCTGTGTGAGTTCGTTCATGTATTCGAAGGGTACTGGACGAATTAAAACTTTTCCCACATTGCAAACATACATGGGGTTTCTCACCACTGTGAATCCTCTCATGATAGCGAAGAGAACTGAGAGTAGTGAAGGCTTTACCACACAGCTTACAAACATAGGGTTTTTCTCCGGTATGACAACGTTTATGTGTCTGAATAGAATTGTAATAACTGAAGGCTTTCCCACACTGCTTACATACATAGGGTTTCTCTCCAGTGTGACATCGCTTATGAGTCTGGAAAGAGTAATAATAAGTGAAGGCTTTCCCACATTCTGTACATACATATGGTTTTTCTCCAGTGTGTGTTCTTTCATGGTCTTGAAAGTTGGTCAGATAACTGAAGGCTTTACCGCATATATTACATTTATATGGTTTCTCTCCAGTGTGAGTTCGTTCATGTCTTCGAATATTACTCAAAAAAGAAAAGGACTTCCCACATTGTGTACATAAGTAGGGTTTTTCTCCAGTATGTGTTCTTTCATGCTCTTGAAAGTTAGTCAAACAACTGAAGGCCTTATCACATATATTACAGCTGTATGGTTTCATTCCAGTGTGAGTTCGTTCATGTCTTCGAATATTACTCAGGAAAGAGAAGGCTTTCCCACATTGCTTACAAACATAGGGTTTCTCTCCAGTGTGATTCTTTTCAACATATTGAAGAAAACTGGGATAGGTAAGGCCATTATAATGTTTTTTACCCACATACATTTCTTCTCTAGAGTTGTCATTCTCAGGTATTTGCATGTATTTGTGACTCTGGAAGAAATTCTCACACTGGTTAAATTCATAGGATCTCTGTCCAGTGTCATTGTCTTCCTGCTTTACAAAGCAATCAGGAGAAGTATTGGCTTGCCCACAGTCACTAAGTTTACATAGACTTTCTTCATTTATTTCATATTCATAAGGTTTGTGTCCACTCTGAACAGACAAAGGTATATTAAGGGATGAATGACCAATGACCACGTTTTCACACACACGGCTTTCACAAAGCATTAATCCATGAGAAATTTTCTTGTTCACGATAGTATCTGGAATTTGGTTGAAGATTTCTCCACATTGACTACCTTCTTTTTGTTCCCTCAGTTTCTCCACAATTTCACTTCTGGAAAAAATTGAAAGCACATTGCCAAAGTTATGAGTATAAATTTCTTATCACTAAACTTCCTGGTTTTATGCCCTGTCAAAATTTTTGAACAAGAATGGACTGAGTGAGCCAGGCGTGGTGGCGCACGCCTTTAATCCCAGCACTCGGGAGGCAGAGGTAGGAGGAGGATCGAGGCCACCCTGAGAGTAGTGAATTCCAGGCCAGCCCTGAGACAAAAAAAAAAACCAAAAAAAAAAAAAAAAAAAAAAGAAAGTGAATTCCAGGTCAGCCTAAGAGCCTGGTGGGCTGGAAGGAGACCCTAGGCGTTTGCCTGCAAAAACCAAAAAAAAAAAAAAAAAAAAGAAAGAAAGAATGGACTGAGTGGTCTACAGGGTCTGGAGGATAGCTAACATTAAGATCCTGGTATTCACACAGGGTTCCTAATACATTATCCAGTTAATTATTTTGGAAACACCAAATGTCTTTGATTTGTTTTGTTTACTGAAGTGGAGGTATTGCTATGATGGTCAGACTAGCCTCAAATTCAACATTATTCTCCAGCAAAATCTCAGTATATGGAAATGAAAGCAGAAGCCACTAGGCCTCCATTTATGTTGCAGACAAATGTCCTTGAGTATTGTAGTGGTTTGAATAGACACCCCCCATAGTATCATGTGTTTTGTATACTTGGTCCCCAGCTGGTGATAATTCAGGAGGTGGACACTTGCTGGAAGAGGTCTCGTTGGACAAGAGTTTGGGGACATTTTAGCCCAACTCTCTCTTTGCCAGAGCTACTTCACTTGGACGACTTCCCTTCCCTGCTGTCTTGCTGTATGTACTTTTTTTTTTTTTTTGGTTTTTCGAGGTAGGGTCTCACTCTGGCCCAGGCTGACCTGGAATTAACTATGTAGTCTCAGGGTGGCCTTGAACTCATGGCGATCCTCCTACCTCTGCCTCCCGAGTGCTGGGATTAAAGTGTGCACCACCACGCCCAGCTTTGCTGTATGTACTCTTTCCCACCATGATGCAACTTCCCCTTGAAATTAGATGCTGAACTAAACCCTTTCCTCCCATCTGCTGCTTTTGGTTTGGGTATTTTGCCCCCATCAATGAGGATGTAACTACAGTAAGTATCATGCCAAATGTTTGGAAACAAACAGTTTTCTATTTTAAAAAATGTATATACATAGGATACCACATAGATTTGGTTCTACAACTAAATAAGAAATTCCTGTATGATGCACATTTAATTTATTTTTATTTTATTTTTGTAGAGAGAGAGAGAGAGAGAGAGACAAGGAGAGGGAGACAGAGAATGGGCGCGCCCTCAATCTTTCAGCTGCGTGAATGAAATCCAGATGTGTGCGCCCCCTTGTGGGCAAGTGTGGCATTGCGCCCTTGCGTCACTTTGCATCTGGCTAAACGTGGGACCTGGAGATTGGAACCGCTGGAGATTGGAACCAGGTTCTTAGGCTTAGCAGGCCGGCATCTTAACTGCTAAGCCATCTGTCCAGCCCATGATGCACATTTAAATCCAGAAGGAAACTGCAAACATTTGAATAACTTTGTGCATGGAAAAATATTTGTCAAAAACAACAAAAAGTGTCAATTTCATTATCATGTCAGTACTGCATATTTCCAACCTAGCATGCAATTTTGGAGATAAATGCCTTAGATTAAATCATATGAAGCTGGTCTAATTTGTACTTTGATCTTGTATTTTAAATTATCAGTCACTTCCAGATCCTTGTAGAACATTCTTGTTATTTAGATTAGCAAGTTACCTTAATTTTCTCATGGAACATTTGTAGTTATCTTCAAAGTACTGGTCTTCCTGTACTTCCTGTATTTTTCCTAAAATATAGACCCACACAATTCATTATGGATTCAATCATAATGGGGAAAATATTGTATCTTACATAGATTCACAGTATAACATGTTTGATACCCATGCTGGATAAATTCACCAAATGTGCCCTTTCTTTTTTTAATATTTTGCTTTTATTTATTCATTTGAGAGAGAAAGGGAGAAAAAGAGAAAAAGAATGTGCATGTCAGGGCCTCCAGCCACTGCAAACAAACTCCAGACACATGTGCTGCCTTGTGCATCTAGCTTGTGTGAATTTTGGGGAGTTGAACCTGGGTCTTTTGGTTTTGCAGGCAAGTGCCTTAACTGCTAAGTCATTTCTCTAGCCCAAATTTGCTCTTTCCATATTGCAAATCATGAAGTAGCATTCCTGACCAAGACAGACTTACAATTTCAGTAAAGAGTGATCTCACCTATACCTACAGCAGCCAGGTTCCTGAGGGTTTCTTCCATCACATCTCTGTGCAGCTTCTTTTGGGAAGAGTCTAGTAAAGCCCATTCCTCCAGGGTGAAGTTCACAGCCACATCCTCAAAGGTCACAGAGTCCTAAAACAGGCCGAAATTTCAGGCGGAAAGGTGAGACTCACAGGTGTGAAAATCTGTGAATGTTCTCCAAATGTTCAGTGCATATCCTGGTCATCACACTCTTACTCTCTATCCACCATCACATAGTCTAACACTGTGAATTCTGTATCAATGGAACTCTTTGGTAAAGCAACACCAGAACTAAAGAACACACATTATGCTGCTGGATTTCCCAATTTCTACTGGGATATGGGTGTATGAGTTGTTTTATCATTGCTGTCACCAAATACCTGACAAGTAGCAACTTATGGGTGGAAGGATTCATTTTCATTTGTGGTGTGAGAAGGCAGAGTCCACTAAGGTAGGGGAGGTATTGTAGAATTTATGGGGACATTAATATGCCTCTGGGACTTTTCACATCTGTGAAGGATGGGAAGCACAGAGCATAGAATGCTGAAGATCAGCTGGCTTCCTCTCTTTCCCTTTCATCTGGAACCCAGTCCATGGGATGGTGCTACCTACATTCAGTATGGCTCACTCCTCTTCAGTTCACCCTCTCTGGAAACACCCTCACAGAACACAACCAGATGTCTCCTAGGTGATTTTAAATCCTATCAATCTTATAATCAAGATTGTAACAGAACTTCTGTGGTGGTTTGATTCAGGTGTCCCCTATAAACTTAGGTATTCTGGGTGCTAGGTTCCCAGTGAAAGAGATTTGGGAATTAACACCTCTTAAGAGATGCTTTGCAGTGCTGTAAGTACAACTTGATGGACTGTTCTGGTCAAACTCAGACCCGAATGCAGTAAAAACTAGATTATGAGGTTTGGCTTATGAGGGTGAGAAAGAGCTTTGCTTGGACTGGGCTAGAAACAGTTTGTGTGAGAGGCTTGCTGTTATGTCCCTGTGCTGAGAATTTGTTCAGGGTTGCTCTGCATAGAAAGAGACTGGTGTGAGCAGAGGGATATGGCACAGAAATAAAGTCTTTGGGATGAAACTTCTGCCCATTCAACTGCAATTATATGAGAGATGACAACC
Source organism: Orientallactaga sibirica (assembly GCA_036365145.1). Taxonomy (NCBI): domain Eukaryota; kingdom Metazoa; phylum Chordata; class Mammalia; order Rodentia; family Dipodidae; genus Orientallactaga; species Orientallactaga sibirica. Next base: position 88,161 of record JAEOAD010002037.1, read on the forward strand.
TTTGAGACTAGGCCAGCTGACCTGCACTGGGGCAACAGGAAGAGTGTAGACTCATTTGAAGGGGCTTGAGTGCTCAAGGAGTGTCCTGTTCTTCAAAGTCTGCTTTATCCCCCCACCCCAGGATTAATAAATTGGCACCCTACCTCGAATTATGGAGTATAAGAAATGCAGGAAAGAGAGGGTCATTGAATTTGTAACACACTCTTGTGTTTTGGAAACGGCCATGGTAGTGTGAAGCAGGTTTGCTAGATGCCTGCATGGAGACCTGATTGAGCTATGAGGATGAACCGTGGGTTGCAGTAGAGACCCAGTGGACATGCCAGGACCATGAGATGGCTGCTAAGGAGAGCTGCCAGCCCTGGATGAAGTTTTCCAGGACTGTGAGTAGCTTAGCTGGAGGGGTGGAATTGGAACTCCAGAGATTTGTTGCTAGTTAGAATTATAGGACTTGGGAGTCTTGTCATTGACTAGAGTTATTGGACTTGTAGCTATAGAGTTTGATGTTTGCCGTTTGCCCTGTTAAATCTTGTATTGGTTGACTATTTCCTTTTTAAAAAATTTATTTTTTATTTATTATTATTTTTATTATTTTTTTGTTTAGGGTCTCACTCTCTGTCCTGTTAAATCTTGTATTCAGGGTTGACTATCCTTACCTCTGCCTCCTGAGTGCTAAAAATTTATTTATTTTTAATTATTTTATATTTATTTATTTGAGAGACAGATACAGAAATAGGCAGTTAGAAAGAGAAAATGGGGCGCCAGGGCCTCCAGCCCAACTGGCGCCCCCTTGTGCATCTGGCTTACGTGGGTCCTGGAGAATCAAGCCTCTAACCAGGGTCCTAGGCTTTATAGGCAAGCATTTAACCACTGAGCCATCCAGCCCAATTTATTTATTTTTAAATATTTTATATTTATTTATTTGACAGAGAAAGAGAGAGAGAGAAAATGGGCACCCCCTCCAGCCACTGCATCTGGCTGCCCCTTGTGCATCTACTGGGAATCAAACTTGGGTCCTTTGGCTTTTCAGGCAAATGCCTTAACCACTAAGCCATACCTCCAGCCCTTGGATGAATATTTTTTTTGCTATGCCCAATGCGATCTTTGCAGTGTGAGTGTTTATTCTGTGCCATTATTCGTTTTGGGGGGTAATTTTCTTGGTATTATGGCTCAGTTAAAAGACCTTGGATTATGGGGGTGGTTGAATGTCATTGGGATTAATAAAAATTATGGGGACTTTTATGTTTTTATTTATTTATTTTTTTGGTTTTTCGAGGTAGGGTCTCACTCTGGTCCAGGCTGACCTGGAATTAACTATGTAGTCTCAGGGTGGCCTCGAACTCACAGCGATCCTCCTACCTCTGCCTCCCGAGTGCTGGGATTAAAGGCGTGCGCCACCACGCCCGGTTTATGGGGACTTTTAAAGTTGGATAAATGCATTTTATTTTATATTATCAGTTTATGGGGGCCAGGGGTGGAATGTGGTAGTTTGATTCAGGTGTCCCCCATAAACAAGTGTTTTGAATGCTAGGTTCCTACCTGATGGAGATTTGGGAATTAACCCCTCTTGGAGACAGTGAATTGTTGGGGGCAGGCTTATGGGCATTATAGCCAGGAGAGTGTTTGGCACACTCTCCTGTTGTTATTGTCCACCTTATGTTGGCCATGGGTGATGTCCATCCTTGGCTTAGGCTATCATTTTCCCCTGCCATCATGGAGATTCCTCTCATGTCTGTAAGCCAAAATAAACCCTTTTTTCCCAAAAGCTGTTCTTGGTCAGGTGATTTCTGCCAGCAAGGCAAACCTGACTGTAACAACTTCCAATTGCTTTTCTCAGATATGCTGTAATAGGAATGCAGAGCTGACTGGCATACTGTATCATTCAAGACAACATTATCAGACCGAAACCTGGCTCAGTGGGTAAAGTGCTTGCTAGGCAAGTGTGAGAATTGGTGTTTGGATCCCAGGAACCTACCTAAAAGCTGGACACAGTTGTGTAATCTGTAATCCCAGCACGCCTATGGCCAGATGGGAGAAAGAGATTGGATAGTCAGAAGCTGGTGGGCTGTTTTAGCTTGAAGAACTCAGTGGCCAACAAAAAAGAGATCCTACTTTAAAAAGCTGGAAGGTTAGGACCTACATTCAAAAATTTCCTGGAACTACTTTCTGTGTGCCATGGCACTCGTGTACCCATCCTCTCCTAACAAACATGCACACACATCACACACACAAAAGATCATTGAAAATGAAATGTTCCCACAGTGTCTCTGAAACATCCCTTCTGTAAAAAATGGAAAGTGGGGGCTGGACAGATTGCCCAGAGGTTACAGTGGTTTCCTATAAAGCCTAAAGAACTGGGTTAGATTCTCTAGAACCCATGCAAAGCCAGATGCACAAAGTTACTCATGCATCGGGACTTTGTTTGTAGCAGTTGGAGGCTCTGGCACAGCCATGTTCTCTCCTCCTCCCTTTCTGCTTGCAAATATTTAAATAAAATTTTAAAAACTGGGCTGGAGAGAAGGTTTAGTGGTTAAGGCAGGTTCGATTTCCCAGGACCCACGTAGGTCAGAGGCAAAAGGTGGCACATGTGTCTGGAGCTCATTTGCAGGGGCTCAAGGCCCTGACATGTCCATTTTTTCTCTCTCTGTCTTCCTCTGTCTCTATCTGCCTCTTTCTCTCTCTCAAATAATTAAATAAAAGATATAAAATATTTTTAAAATGGAAAGTAGATTGCTGAAGTTATAATTTTTTTTTTTTCCAGTGGTAGGCTGATTCATTGTCACTTTACTGGGATTTACTGTTGTCCCATGCTAGCCTTGAACTCTCAGTGATCCTTCTACCCCTGCCTCTCACATGCTGGGATTAAAGCCTGGTGAGCATAACGTCTTTACCAGCAAAACTTCTGGTTTTAAGCTGGGCATGGTGGTGCACACCTTTAACCCCAGCACTCGGGAGACAGAGGTAGGATCACCATGAATTCATAGTGAATTCCAGGTCAGCCTAAGCAAGAAGTTGAGCCTCTACCCTGAAAAAAAAAATCTGTTTTATGCACTGTCAGATTTTTCTCAACATGATTTGACTGAATGCTCTATAGTGTCTGGAGGACAGGTAATATCAAAATACTGGTATTTGAGTGGGTGCCTTGGGGACTAAGGAAAGGCTCTCCCAACTCACATCAGCCCTGCAAGATCAAAAGAACCTGACAGGGAGAATGACAGCGACCAGCCAAGCAGCTCCAGGGTACCTCCAGACAGCAGACAGCATTCTTTTTTTAATTTTTTTTATTTATTTTCATTTTTATTTATTTATTTGAGAAACAGAGTGAGGCAGATATATATAGAGAGTGGGTATGCCAGGTTCTCCAGCTGCTGCAAATGAACTCCAAATGCATGTGCCACTTTGTGCATCTGGCTTACATGGGTCCTGGGGAGCCAAACCTGTGTCCTTTGGCTTTGCAGGCAAGTGCTTACCCACTAAGCCATCTTTCCAACCCTCCAGATAGCATTCTACAACCTCCCACACATCACATGCCAGCACTTGGAATACTACAGGAGACTGCAGGAAGCCAAGGGATCTTCTATACTCCTCTCCCACACAGCACGTAGACCAGCTGATTGTCTTCTAACGGACCTAGCAAGCTGAGACAAGCCAAAGAAGGAACCAACTTTACAGCTCATAAAACAAACCAAAAACCCAAGCAATGAAATAGCCCGAGATGCAAAAATCCCAGCACAGGAATATAAGAAATGCAAAAGTTCAAGGCTGGTCGGACATGTTAGTGCATGCCTATAATCCCAGAACTCAGGAGGCAGGGGTAGAAGGATTACTGTGAGTTCAAGGCCACTTTGAGACTATAGAATAAACTGTAGGTCAGCCTGGGCTAGAGTGAGACCCTACCTTGAAATCCTTCCCCTCCCCTCCAAAAAAATCAAGGCCATGTAACCCCTCTCAAAATCATGAATCCTGGGGCTGGGAAAATGGCTTAGTGGTTAAGGCATTTGTCTGCAAAGCCTAAGAACCCTGGTTCGATTCCCCAGGACCCACATAAGCCAGATGCACAAGGGGCGCATGCGTCTGGAGTTTGTTTGCAGTGGGCCCCGGCGTGCCCATTCTCTCTCTCTCTCTGCCTTTTCCTCTCTTCTCTCAAATAAATAAATAAATAAAATATTTTTTAAAACAATCATGAATCCTACAGTAATGATCTCTAGTGAGACTGAATTATATGAAATGCCAGACAGAGAATTCAAATGAACAAATAAGTTCAAAGAAATCAAAGAAGGAAACAAACTCCTGAAGGAATCCCAAGAGAACACAGGAAAGCAGCTAAAAGAAGTGATGTTGGTATAAGATATATGTAAGGAAACAGAAATACTGAAGAAAAAACAATCTGTATTACTGCAAATGAAAAACACAGCAAGTCAAATAAAAAAAAACTCCACAGAAGATATCACAGAAAAAAAAAAAAGAGGACCAGGGCTGGAGAGATGGCTTAGCAGTTAAGACGCCTGCCTTCTAAGCCTAAGAAAGCCTGTTTGAATCTCCAGGTCCCACGTTTAGCCAAAGGCAAAAGTGAAGCAAGCATGCAATGCCTCACATGCACACAAGGGGGCGCACTGTCTGGCGTTCATTCACAGCAGCTGGGAGGCCCTGGCATGCCCATTCTGTCTCTCAAATCAAAAAAAAAAAAAAAAAAAAAAGGAATCAAAGAGTGGACAGAACAGCTGAGCTTGAAGATAAAGTGGAGGACATGCAACATTCCAACAATAAGAAATAAATTAATAGGAAGACATGAGTGGGAATTTTAAGACATCTGTGACACTATGACGAAATCAAATCTAAGAATTCAGGGTATACCTGGGATAACTCAAAATGCAACATAATACTGAGAAGAAGTGACAGTGGAGTGTTCAGCACTGAGACATCTCTATCACACCTTCCAAGACTCAGGGTCCATTGCGGAAGAGGTGGTGGAAAGAACGTAAGAGCCAAAGGATAGGTAGGACTTCTTACAATGCAAACTTCCAGACATAAAATGGTTTGGACATCCATGACCTCGCAGTGCCTGACATGACATACACAAAACCTCAATGATAGGAGGGAAAAATGATGACATCGATACAAAAGAGAGTCTAATGTGAAGGGGGAGGGGATTCGATGGTGGGTGGACTTGAGATGGGGAGAATGAGTGGAAGAAGAGAACTGCCTATACTTATGCAAGTTGTTAATAAAAGGCTTTTTAAAATGGGCTATAGAAGTGAAGACTTCTCAAAAGAAGAAAATACAAATCACCAATGCATATTTTAAAAATATTCAACACCTTTAGCCATAAGGTAAACACAAATTAAAATTACTTTGAGATCCCATCTCACTCTTGTCAGAATGGCTATCATAATCACAGTGACAATAAATGCTGGGGAGATCCGGGCGTGGTGGCACACACCTTTAATCCCAGCACTTGGGAGGCAGAGGTAGGAGGATCGCCATGAGTTCGAGGCCACCCTGAGACTAGAGTGAATTCCAGGTCAGCCTGGACCAGAGTGAGACCCTACCTCAAAAAAATAAAAAATAAATGCTGGGGAGGGTGTGAGAGAAGAGGAGCCATCATCTATTATTGTACCTCTAAGCACAGGCTGACTTCAGGGGAAACTAAGAGCTTTGGTTGTCACAGTCCCAGCTCCTTTACAATGCTGACTTTTCCAGCAACTGAAGCTCTTCTTCGCCCAAGCCTTGAAAAGCTGCACACCTGACACTTGGGGCTCTATCTCTACTGTAATAACCCTTCCAAAAAAGTCAGGCCCTACCTTAGACCACAGGCTGTTTTTTTTTTGTTGTTTTTTTGTTTGTTTGTTTTGTTTTGTTTTTCGAGGTAGGGTCTCACTCTAGCCCAGACTGACCTTGATAACTATGTAGTCTCAGGGTGGCCTCGAACTCACTGCAATCCTCCCACCTCTGCCTCCCAAGTGCTGGGATTAAAGGCGTGCGCCACCTCGCCCGGCTTTTTTGGTTTTTTTTGAGGTAGGGTCTCACTCTAGCTCAAGCTGACCTGGAATTCACTATATAGTTTCAGGGTGGCCTCGAACTCATGGCGATCCTCCTACCACTGCCTCCCGAGTGCTGGGATTAAAGGCATGCGCCACCACGCCCGGATCCCCACAGGCTGTTTTTAAATCTGCCTAAACACATTTCATTGCCGGGCGTGGTGGTGCACGCCTTTAATCCCAGCACTCGGGGAGGCAGAGGTAGGATCGCAGTGGGTTCGAGGCCACCCTGAGACTGCATAGTTAATTCCAGGTCAGCCTGGGCTACAGGGAGACCCTACTTTGAAACAAACAAACCAGTTGCCACAAGCCCCATGTCCACTCCTGTCCACATATGTACGTGGACATCACTTTCTAATGAGTTGGCAATTTAGGAACTGTCAAGCCTGTAAAGCACTGGGCAGAAGAGCCAAGCTCGTGGGTGCTGGGGGATCTGCAGCCCGCAGGCCCGCTGCAGAGCCGGGCTCCAGCGCGCAGGCGCAGCCGCCCCGCCCTCCCCGCCCCGGTCCCCGCGTCTCCCCACGAGCCTCCGCCGCCCGCCGTCCGCAGAGGGCTCGGGCCGGGGGAGGACGCCGGGGTCCCCCGGGGGACAGAGGGCAGCGCGGCCCCGCGGACTCGGCCGCAGAGCCGGGGAGGCCCCGTCGCTGCGCGGCCGCTTCCCGCAGCCCGTGCTCGGCCGACACTCACCATGTCTGCGCCGGTCCCCGCCGCCCGCCCGTCCGTCCTTCTGTCCGCAGCGCGGGCGTCAGAGGAAGACACCGAGGCTGAAGCAAAACTCAGCCGAAGGGACACTATGGGGTCGCCAGAAAGAAAGATGGCGGACGAGGAACTTTTGCTCCTCCCCCCTATGCACCTGATTGGACAGTTCTTGCTGCTCCTGAGAGACTGGGTAAAGTATTCAACCAGGCTAAAGGAACCAGAAATAAAACATTCCAGACTTAGCCCTTCACAGCTCAGGCTTCCTACAGCCTGGGAAAAACTGAATTTAAGCAGGACTTTCCCCTGCCCCGGCTTTGCAAAGCTGGCACCTGCTTCTTCCTAAATTCTCTGACTGTGAGGGTTCCAGGGGACACCCCATTTTAGGCCACCTCCCCGCTTCATGATCTCAGAGAAGCAGGGTTGCTTAGGCCATAACAGGTACCCTGGAACAAGGATGAGCTGATGCTATCTGGCTTGAGGAATTTTGGATGAGACAGATGACTTCATGGCCAAGACTTTCTCCAAACTTGTCTTTCAGTCTACCCATTCTCTGCCAAGAAAAGTTAAAATCTGCAAACAAGAGAATATAATCTTTTTATCAATGCATACATAATGCAACACTCCGCAAACGAATCAAAAGGGAAGGAGAGCAATCCCTGTGGGGACAACTGGCATCCCCAACGAGGAGGGGACCTTTGAAGGGGGGAGGACAGGGATGAGAATAAGGATGGTACCAACATGTGCTGTTTACAGAGTGAGTATCTACATAACTATCAAAAATAAAGGAAGGAGCCGGGCGTGGTGGCGCACGCCTTTAATCCCAGCACTCGGGAGGCAGAGGTAGGAGGATCGCCGAGAGTTCGAGGCTACCCTGAGACTACATAGTAAATTCCAGGTCAGCCTGGGCTAGAGTGAGACCCTACCTTGCAAAAACCAAAAAAAAATAATAATAAAAAAAATTAAAAATAAATAAAGGAAGGAGAGCCGGGCGTGGTGGCGCACGCCTTTAATCCCAGCACTCGGGAGGCAGGGGCAGGAGGATCACCGTGAGTTCCAGGCCACCCTGAGACTACAGAGTGAATTTCAGGTCAGCCTGGACCAGAGTGAGACCCTACCTCGCAAAACCAAAATAAAAATAAATAAAAATAAATAAAAAAAATAAATAAAGGAAGGAGAATAAAATTTGAACTAACTCTGACTTTTTGCCATCCAGAATCTGTTTACTGACTCCCTCAGGGTTCTGTTTACTGACTCCCTCAGGGTTCTGTTTACTGACCTCATTCAAGCCCTGGGCAGGGATTTTTTTTTTTTTTTTTTTTTTTTTGGTTTTGCGAGGTAGGGTCTCACTCTGGTCCAGGCTGACCTGGAATTAACTATGTAGTCTCAGGGTGGCCTCGAACTCTCAGCGATCCTCCTACCTCTGCCTCCCAAGTGCTGGGATTAAAGGCGTGCGCCACCACGCCCGGCTTCTGGGCAGGGATTTTTATTCAACAATCTTATGGCTTTTAAGAGTGCACCTTTCCATACATACAGGATATCCTTTTTAAAAACTCTCTGCTGACGAAAACCTTCTGCCTGTAGACCAGCCAACTGAAAGCTGGAAAAAGCTTCTCTTTTCAGATGGCGATGACCACTGGGATGACCCAAAAGGCAACATAGTGCTGAGAAGAAGGGATGGAGGAGTGCCCAGCACTGAAACACCTCTGTCACACCCTCCAAGGCTCAGGGCCCATTGCAGAAGAGGGGGCAGATAGAATGGAAGAGCAAAGGAAAGGTATGACTTCTTACAATGCAACTGTTCAGATAGAAATTGGCCTTGATATCCATGACCTCGCAGTGCCCAGCAATACCTTCGCAAGACCCTCATAATAGAAGAAAAAGATGATGACATCAAATTAAAAGAGAGACTAATGGAGAGAGGGAGGGGATATGATGGAGATTGGAGTTCTAAAGGGGAATAGGGGGAGGGGAGGGAAATATCATGCTTTTTTTATTTTTCATTTTTCAGTTTTTCAAGGTAGGGTCTCACTCCAGCCCAGGCTGACCTGGAATTCACCATGTAATCTCAGGGTGGCCTCGAATTCATGGCAATCCTCCTACCTTTGCCTCCCGAATGCTGGGATTAAAGGCGTGCGCCACCACGCCCGGCATCATGCATTTTTTGTATGTAAGTATAGAAGTTGTCAAAAAAAAAATTACAAAAAAACTCTCTGCTATCTTTACTGGTTTCTCTGATACTTTTCAAAACTTATATATATAAGACCCTCAGAGGTTAGCACTATACCATTTATACAATGAAATCTTTTTGCAGAAGGTATGCAGGATTTCTGGAGGCTCACTGCAATCCATTATAAGCAGGCACCGGTTGGTCTTTGTAGTCAACAGCTAAGGTGATACTAAAGAATATTAGCCAAGATACACCAGACATAGTGGTGCACGCCTTTAATCCCAGCACTCGGGAGGCAGAGGTAGGAGGATCGTGGTGAGTTCGAGGCCACCCTGAAATTACACAGTGAATTCCAGTTCAGCCTGGGCTACAGTGAATTCTTACCTTGAAAAACAAAACAAAACAAAAAAGAATACTAGCAAGATACAATACAACATGAAAAGACTCCATTGCTTGCATCAACTGTTTTCTCAAAAGAGCAATGTTAGAAAAAAAAAAAAAAGCAATGTTAAAGAAAAAGAAAAGCTGGGCGTGGTGGCACACGCCTTTAATCCCAGTACTCAGGAGGCAGAGGTAGGAGGATCTCAGTGAGTTTGAAGCTGCCATGAGAATAGAGTAAATTCCAGGTCAGCCTGGGCCAGAGTGAGAACTCGAAAAACCATTAAAAAAAAAAAAAAAAAGCAATGTTAGGGACAGCAGTATGATTGGGAGGCACTACCCCATATGAGAAATTGTCTTTCCTACCAAACAGATCTCACTAGTGTCCCCCTTCTTTATTCTTTTAAATGGTCCACTTTGTACTAAGAGTGGTTATACTTGTTTGCAGCCAGATGTAATCTACCTCCTGAAATGCCTAAAATGCTCTAGATAGTAAACTCTTGAGAGCGAGTGAAGTAGCTTTGTTAGGCAGTTAGATTGACTGGCCCCGTGAAAATATCTTTGCAGTCTCCACTTCGCTAGAGATCAGAGTATGATCTGACTTCTTATATCTTCCCTAGATGTGTTTTTTCATAAACAACCTGGGCTCCTCCTGGGAGGGAGCTCTTCTTTCCTAAGACTTAATCCTAACATTGTGGTTGATCAAGTTCAGCCCCCAGAATTTAGCATCATAGCTATTCTCTTCCTGAGACAGCCCCTAGCCCAGACCCACTGGCTATCTCTGGTTCACCTGAGCCTGAAGGTAGGAACCACCACAAAGTTATAAATACTTTTACCAGGGGGAGGGCAACTTCTCTGGGATGCCTGACCACTCCTGAAACTCTAGATTGTCCTGGCCTAGCTAGGCTGAGATGAAGGGGGCTTTTTACCCCCTCCTGCCCTCCACATGGCAGGAGCGATTTGTAATTACTTTTCTCTTTCCAGTTTTTTCAGGCTCACCACATGGGTTCTCAGACCACATGGGTGTATTTATTTTCCTTCCTTTGGTTCTGTACTTCCCTCAGTAAATATAATAATTTAATAATTCTGCTTCTCAGTCTTATTTTATCCAATTCTTTGGTTAGAAGTAGACACAAACCTAGAGTTTGGGGTTCAAGGACATTCCTGAACCCCTAACACCCTGTTTCAAGTCTATGTTTTTTTTTTTAGAGACAGAGAGGGAGAGGAAGACAGATAGAGATGGGGGCGCCAGCAGTCTCTCAGCTGCTGTGAACAAAATCCAGATGTGTGCGCCCCCTTGTGGGCAAGTGCGGCATTGCGCCCTTGCATCACTTTGCATCTGGCTAAACGTGGGACCTGGAGAAGGGAACCGGGTTCTTAGGCTTAAGAGGCAGGCGCCTTAACCCCTAAGCCATCTCTCCAGCCCTCAAGTCTATGTTTTAACCTGCCTCACCTCACTCGATCTCCTCCCTGCATCATTTAAGCTAGTCAATCAGGAATAGATTGTAAAGTCAAGCCTCAGCCAATGAGGCAAATCCCAGTGACCCAGTGTTAAGGATAAAAGATGGACAGAACTCCCACCTGTTAAGAGGTGCAAAAATTAGAGGACCAACACCACACCTTTTTGGGAATAAAGAGTTTATTAGCAGCCCAGAGTGAGAGTTTTAGGAAAAGGGAAGGGTCAAGGTCAGGAAAAGTGGGAGAGGGGACTTGTAGCTTCCAACACACACTGATCTGCTGGTGCCGTGCTGGTGTAGGGTGGTTTAGGAGGGTGAAGGAGGCTGGGTGAATTGGAGGTGGATGGCAGCACTACCAGCCCAGAAGTGACAGTTGTGTGGTGGTGGACTAGCAAGAGAAGAGAAGCTGGGTGTGAGCCGGGAAGTGGCAAGGGGGGGGAGAGAGAGAGAGAGAATGAGCAAGGTATGAAAAAAGGAATGCAGATGGGAGTGTAAGGCAGAGACACACACAGAGAGAGATAGTGTCAGAGATATGGACAAATACCCACCTTATTTCAGGAGAGAGTAACAGAAAGAATACTGGGGTGCACCTTTAATCCCAGCACTCAGGAGGCAAAGGTAGGAGTTGAGTTTGAGGTCACCCTAAGACTATATAGTGAATTCCAACTCAGCCTGGGCTAGAGTGAATTTCTACCTTGAAAAATCGCAATAAAAAACAAAAATAAATAAATAAGAGAAGCAGTCCCATTTATAGTAGCCATAAAAATTAAATATCTTGGAATATCCATAACCAAAGTTGCACAAAAATAGATCAATGGAGTTGATCCTTGATCCCAGCACTCAGGAGGGCAGAGGTAGGAGGATTGCCATGAATTTAAAGCCACCCTGAGACTACATAGTGAATTCCAGGTCAGCCTAGGCTAGAACTAGACCTAGATAAAAAAATAAACCTAGATAAATAAATAAATAAATAAATAAATAAATAAATAAATAATAAATCAATCAATGGAATAGAAGATCTAGATATAAGTGATAGGAACTAAAGCTGCCTGATTTTGACAAAGTGACCAAAAATGCACACTGGAGAAAAGACAGCATCTTCAACAAATGGTGCTGGATAAACTGGATGACCACATGTTGAAAGAAAATCTAGACCCTCTTCTCTCACCCTGCACAAAATCAACTTCAAATGGATTAATAATGTAAATATATAAGACCTAAAACTCTAAGATAATTAGGAAATAAATAGGGAGAACAGCCTGAGGTACAGGCATAGGGAAAGAATTTCTGAATAAGACCCCAGTAGCCCAGGGAATTAGACAAACACTCTACCATTGGGATCTCATAAAACTAAAGAGCTACTGTACAGCTAAGCAAGCCATCAACAGAGTCAACTGACAACGTACATGGAAGAAAATCTCCACCACTGTATAGCTAATTGGTTTAATATCTAGAACACAGAAAAAAGCTGGACATGGTGGCACATGCCTTTAATTCCAGCACTTGGAAGGCAGAGGTAGTAGGATTGCCATGAGTTCAAAGTCACTCTGAGACTACATAATGAGTTTCAGGTCAGCCTGGTCTAGAGCAAAACCCTACCTCAAAAAAAAAAAAAAAAAAAAAAATCAAGCCACTCACTCAGGGGCTGGAAACTGAACAGAGTTCTCAAATGAAGAAATAGTTAAAAAGCTGGACTGGAGAGATTGCAAAACCAAAAAAAAAAAAAAATGCCTATGAAGCCCTAAGGACCCAGGTTCAATTCTCCATGTCCCATGGGAGGCAGAGCCAGAGGATTGGTGAGCGCATGTGTCTGAGAGTACATAGTTAATTCCAGGTCAGCCTGGGCAGAGGCCCTACCTCAAAAACCAAAAAAAAATTCTCTCTCTGTGCCTCTCTCTCTTTTTTTTTTTTTTTGGTTTTCTCAAACGAGGGGGTCCGGACTGGAGAGATGGCTAACCTGTTAAATTCATGCCTATGAAGCCCTAAGGTCTCAGGGTTCAATTCTCCATGTCCCATGTAATCCTCCTGCACATCTGCCTCCCGAGTGCTGGGATTAAATGCATGCACCTGGTGTGCCCACTCTCTCTCTCTGTGCCTCTCTTAAATTAATAAATAAAAATAAATCTTTAAAAAAAAAAAAGAAATACAAACAGCCAATAAACATGTAAGAAAAAGTTCAGCATCTGTAGCCATCAGGGGAATGCAAGTTAAAAGGACTTTGAGATTCCTTCTCACTGCAGTCAGAATACCAGCCTTTGTGGTTTGATTTTCACATGGCCAGGTAGGAGAGAAAAAGGGATAGGAAGAAAGTTCTAGGGGTTGTTGGCAGGGGAAGGCATTGGAGGACCCCAAAATGATAAAGGCTAATTGTCACTGTTGCTGCTTGCATGCTAGAATTTGATAGATACTGTTGCTGAAGATATGGAATCCTTTGGTTACATGTCACAAAGAAATTAGGCTTGAGCTAGACTGGCTTTGGTAGTGCCAGAAGTTGGTATGCAGGTAGTTGGGGAAGAATGGCCACAAAAAGCCAAAAAATGCCAAGTGCTATAGTACCAACATGTTAGGCAAGATGGGCCCACAGGCATGTTGGTGGCACAGACTACAGTGCTTGCAACCAATTTTCTGCCCACTACGTAAGAGAGAACTCATGTCTGGTACTTGTATATCCATGTTTTTTGCTTCTGCAATTACCATAGCTAAGAAATGGAATCAGCCTAGATGGCCACTCACAGATAATTGGATAATGAAAATGTGGAATATATACAACAATGGAAACTCTATTCAGTACACAAAGATGAAATTACAAAATTTGCATTAGAATGGATGCATCTGAATGAATTTTATTATGCATAGTGTCCCAAACTCAGAAATACAAAAAAGACATGTACTCTTTCATATGTGGGCCATAGCTTGTAATATCTACATGCATGTATATAAAGGGAGGTAGGCGAAATTAGGCACATTCAAGGTGATTATGAGGATGTGAGCACAAATTATAGTATGTTCATACATTAAAAGTTCCCAGTAGCCGGGCGTGGTGGCACACGCCTTTAATCTCAGCACTCGGGAGGCAGAGGTAGGAGGATCACCATGAGTTCGAGGCCACCCTGAGACTACAGAGTGAATTCCAGGTCAGCCTGAACCAGAGTGAGACCCTACCTTGCAAAACCAAAAAAAAAAAGTTCTCAGTAAACACACACATATACATACATACATACATACATACATACATACATACATACATACATACATACGAGTATGTACTACAATAAAGGGGGTAGGGACATGACTAAAACCTATAATGCAAGAATGGTAAAGAAGAGCAGAAATCCCAGCACTGGGAGGCAGAGGTAGGAGGATCACCGAGAGTTCGAGGCCACCCTGAGACTACATAGTGAATTCCAGGTCAGCCTGGACCAGAGTGAGACCCTACCTAGCAAAACCAAAAAAAAAAAAAAAAAAAAAAAAAAAAAAAGAGCAGATATAAAGAAATGATTAGGAAGGCGGTGGAGGAAAGACTAAAGGACACACATGAGACATGTCAACAGAAAGGGGATGGATGGATATGGAGAGGAAGAAGGAAATGTGCAGAGGAGCAAAGGGGAGGAGAATTAACTTAAACAAATTGTATTTGAAAATACCAAAGTGAGTGATACCTGTTGTAGGTGCCTTGTCATTGCTGGGACAAAATGCTCAACCAAATGCACCTGATGGGAAGAAAGGTTTTTATTTTTGGCTTACAGTTTTGTAGAGAAGCTTCATGAGAGCAGGTGGAAGCATGAGCAGAGGCTTGATAGCACTTCTGTCACAGCAGGTGGAAAACAGTAGCTAAACTCTAGCAAGGGGAACCTGGTTATAACACCTCTCAGCTGCCCACAACACACCTTCTCTGGCAAGGTTACATCTCCCAAATTGCCATCGTCTGGGGACCAAGAATTCAGAACACATGAGTTTATGGGGGACATCTGATTGGAACCATTCATTCCCCTGGCACCCATAAACTCAACAATCTGAATGTAAAATGCATTCAGTCCAACTTCAATCCCATAGTTTTTTATCAACCCTGACACTGTTCAAACACCCCCATAGTCCAATGTGACTTTCCTGTATTTGTCATATTTCCAAAGCCAATACCAGGTGGACATCAATGCCCACTGTGAACCTGTAAAACTAAAAATACATAACAACATGAAGTAAACATTGACAGTGCAAAAGATGGCATTGTAAGAAAATACTGAACCAATGCAAGATACCTCCAACTGGGCTACACACAGCATGGAGAATACCCCATTCCCCTCTAGCAGCTCTCCTTGGCCACCATTGTGTAGTCCTATTATATCCAAAATCCCAGGCTCTTCACTGAAACTCATGGTTAAGGCCTCGGTTCCTCCACAGGAGCTCAAAAAACCTGCTTCACATTGTCCAATGGCCATCTCCAAAAGCATCATGTTGCAAATCAAAATGACCTTCTTTCCTGTATTTATTATGCTTCCAAAGCCAATATGAAGTGGGCATCACTGCCAAAATGTTAATCCAGGGGAGAATAAAAATGAGCGTAAAAAGCAGGAAAATACCTTTAGTATTCTTCTTTCAGAGCCTCTACTTTCATGAGTCAGAATTCTTCCTGCTATTCTAATAAAGAATAGGTGGCCAAATGTCAATGATGATAACCCCTCAAACAACTGCCAATGAACAGGGCTGCTGTCACCTTTCTAACGCTTCCCTTTATTTGGGTGCCATATCCTGTGCACACCAGTCCCTCTCTTCTAAATTTAACTCTGCTCAAATTGTCAGGAGAAGGGCAGAGCACACCTACCCTCTTACACAAACTGCCTCTAGCTCAGTCTAGACAAAGCTTTCTTCCCCTCCTATGTTAAGCCTACACAGTCTGTAGTCCTTTCTGCATTTATTTCTTTCAGTTCTCTTAACAGAATGGTCCATCAAACTCTGATTACAGTATTATAAGGCTCTTTTGGGTCAGGATTTCAAGTCTTTCCACAAATCATTTCCAAAAGATCAAAAGCCACATGATCAGGTTTCTAGCAGCAATGACCCTATTCCTCTGATATCAATTTTCTGTTGTAGTTACCTCCCCATTGCTAGGACAAAGTACCTGACCAAAACAGGCTGACCAGAGCGACTTAAAAAAAATTTTTTTTTAAAATCTGTTTCCAAGGTAAAACCTTTTATTTTTATTTTATTTATTTATTAGACACACACACACACATACACAGATACAGAAATAGGCAGGGAGGGAGGGAGGGAGGGAGGGAGACAGAGAGGTAGAGAGAGAGAGAGAGAGAGAGAGAGAATGGGCACACCAGGGCTTCCAGCCACCACAAAGGAACTCCAGATGCATGGTCCCCCTTGTGCATCTGGCTTAAGTGGGACTTGGAGAATAGAGCCTCGAACCGGGGTCCTTAGGCTTCACAGGCAAGCGTTTAATCCTTATGCCATCTCTCTAACGCCAGAGGAAAATTTTTATTTTGGCTTACAGTCTTGAGCGGAAGCTTCATGAAGCAGGGAAAAGCTAGCATGAGCAGAGGCTGGACATCACTTCTGCACAGCAGGTGGAAAACAACAGTAGGAGAGGGAGCTGAATACAGCCAATGGGGAGCCTGCCCCAAACAGCACACCTTTTCCAGCAAGGCTCCACCTCCTAACTTGCCATTAGTTGGGACCACCAACACAAGAGTTTATGTGGAACGTCTGATTCGAAGCACTACAATACCTAAAATTCTGTGGTATAGGATTTAAAAACACCCAGTAATCACAAAGAAAGGCATAAAAAAAGAAAAGATCTTGATGGAGGAATGCATGGTCACAAGGTTTGCAGACATAATAATTCATTAGATATTACTTTACAAAAGATAAGATCCTTGCAGATTTTGGCAAGAGGCACTTAATGTAGTAGGATGGATCTTTGGGAATGAGTAAAGCACAAATGATGATCAAAATAATACAACAAGCCGGGCGTGGTGGCGCACACCTTTAATTCCAGCACTCGGGAGGCAGAGGTAAGGAGGATCTCCTTGAGTTCCAAGGCCACCCTGAGACTACATAGTTAATTCCAGGTCAGCCTGGGCCAGAGTGAGACCCTACCTCGAAAAACAAAAAACAAAACAAAACAAAACAAACCAATAGAAGCCCACGTTAAAATTAAAACCAGAGAAGGTCATGTGTGGTGGCACATGCCTTTAATCCCAGCATGTGGGAGGAAGAGGTAGGAGAATCACTGTGAGTTTGAGGCCACCCTGAGACTACATAGTGATTTACAGGTCAGCCTGAGCTAGAACGAGAGCCTACCACAAAAAACAAAACAAGGGCCATAGAGATGGTCTAGTGGTTAACGCACTTGCCTGCAAAGCCTAAGGACCAAGGTTCAATTCCCCAGGACCCATGTAAGTCAGATGTACATGGTAGTGCATGCATTTGGTGTAGTGGCTAGAGGCCCTGGCATGCCCATTCTTACCCTCTCTCTCATAAATAAAAAAAGTAAAAAGGAAACAGAGGCATTATTTATTGTAAGCACAAAATACTTTGCCATAAAAGGGGGAAAAACTGACAAACTTGTAGACTTTACCTAAGTTATGATCATGGATGTGTACCTGCATATAGCATCCTAGTAAATGAAGAATATTTGACAGTCTATAAATTGGCTGAAACCACAAACTAGCGTTCAAAAATCTATACTGAAGTCAGGTATGGTGCTGCATGCCTTTAGTCCCAGCACTTGGGAGGCAAAGGTAGGAGGACTGCAGTGAGTTCAAGGCCAGTCTGAGACAACATAGTGAATTCCAGGTCAGCCTGGGCTAGAGTGAGACCCCTACCTCAACAAAACCAAAAATAAATAAATAAATAAAATCTATATTAAAATGTGATTAGATCAAGATGTCTCTGACCTAATGAAAAGGATTAATCCTTAAATATGTGCACAGGATGATGGTGTTGTGGGGAAGTTGCTAAATGTGAAATGCCACAGTTGGTTTAAGTGGGTCATTGGGGAAATGAGTCCTTGGAACATCTTACATTGCACTCCATTGTGTATAAAATGATGTAACTGCTCTGCCATAACCTCAGTGCCACAGCCAAAATAAATTTCCCTAACTTAGGGGCTGCAAAGAAGGCTTAGCAGGTTAAAGGTGACTGCTTGAACAGCCTGACAGCCCAGGTTCAATTCACCAGTTAAGCCAGATGTATCAAATGGCATATGCATCTGGAGTTTGTTTGCAGTGGCAAGAGGCCTTGGCATACCCATTCCTTCTCTCTTTCTGCTAGCAAATAAATAAAAAATAAAAATATTAAATTTCCCTGTTATTTTACCTGTTTGACAACAGTGAGGAAAGATAAATAACTATATAGTATAAACATAAGACATCAGAAAAGCCACAAACCCAACAGAAAAATCCCATGAGAATGAACAAAAATTCTTATTTCTCAACAGTCCATTTACCCCAAAAACATGTAAAAATAACCTCTTTTGGTATAACAGACATACATTTAATTTAATATGGATCCAACATGGTTCAGATATGAAAAGATTTGATCAAAAAAGAAACAACAATGCTGGGCGTGATGGTGCAAGGTTTTAATCCCAGCTCTTGGGAGGCATATGTCGAAGGATCGCCATGAGTTCAAGGCCACCCTGAGGCTTCATAGTGAATTCTAGGTCAGCCTAAGCTAGAGCAAAACTCTACCTCGAAAAACCAAAAGGAAAGAAACAACATATTAATGCAGAAACTGTTGCTTAAAGCATCCTAAGTGACCTTGAGATTATGTCACCTGAAAATTTATTTTCAATAGTGAAAATCAGGCTCTCCTCCTTTCTGTGAGGGGACAGACACCAGCCAGCTTAATAAAGACTCTCCATTTTAACTTAAAAAAAAGAGTGAAAATCAGGAGTAAATATTCCAGAAGCCTCACAAAATACTTAGTTTCAGAACCTTTTCTTCAGATAATACTTTCTGGAATATCCTAAATAAGTTATTTCAATTTAAACTTTAAAGAAACATTAATTCTATGAGATGAATATTTACAGAATTAAAAATTTTTTAAGAAACATTTTTACAATAGGCAACATTGCTATAGTCCTGTGTATTTTTAATTAACTTATTTGCATGTATTATATGCATGCATGTTTTATATGCATGCATGTTTGGGCACTGGGATTTCTTGCTGTTATAAATGAATGACAGATGTGCATGATACTTTTTGCATCCAGCCTTATGGGGGTGATTGGGATCTGAACTCAGACTTACAGGCATTGATGGCAATGCCTTTATCCACTTAACCATCTTACCAGTCACCTCTTTTTTTGGGGGGGGGTGTTCAAGGTAGGGTCTCACTCTAGCCCAGGCCAGGCTGACCTGGAGTTCACTATGTAGTCTCAGGGTGGCCTTGAACTCATGGTAATCCTCCTACTTCTGCCTCCCGAGTGCTGGGATTAAAGGCGTGCACCACCACACCCAGCACCTCTGTAAGTTTTGACACCAGATACATTCTCATAGGTGGCTCAACAGAAAGCATTTGCATATTTATTCAAAGTGTTTTACCATACTATGTACTTTAATGTCTGTTAATTATTCCAAGATGACTAGAGACATTCCTGCAAATTATATAACACTAGTTGTTTCTTATGAATTGTTCGCTAGAAAGGTCAAGACATAGGGCCTTTCCGTATTCTTTAGGCATTCTCTCTAGTGTGAGCCCTTTCATGTATTTTAAGGCAACTGAGATGAGTGAAGGCTTTCCCACACTACTTACATACATATGGTTTCTGACCAGTATGGATTTGTTCATGTCTTTGACAATTACTTAAATTTAAAAAGGATTTCCCACACTGCTTACACACAAAACGTTTCTCTCCACTGTGAATCCGTTCATGGCGTCGAAGGTATCTAGGATCAACGAAAGATTTTCCACATAGCTTACACACACACAGCTTCTCCTGAGAGTGAGTCCACTCATGCTGTCGTAAGTTACCAGCAGAACTGAAACCTTTTCCACACTGCTTACACACATATGGTTTCTCTCCAGTGTGAATCCGTTCGTGTATTTGGAACTTACTGAAAAAACGGAAACCTTTTCCACATTGTTCACAAACATGGGGTTTTTCACCACTGTGGATCTTCTCATGATTTCGAAGAGCACTGGGATTAGTGAAGGCTTTTGCACAATGCTTACATATGTAGGGTTTTTCACCAGTGTGAATTTGCTCATGTCTTTTACGACCACTCCAAGAAGAAAAGGCTTTCTCACAATGTGTACACACATAGGGTTTCTCTCCTGTGTGAAACCTTTCATGGCATCGAAGGGCACGAGGATCAGTGAAGGATTTACCACATAGCTTACACACACACAGTTTCTCCCCAGAATGAGTCCACTCGTGCTGTCGCAAGTTACCAGCAGCAATGAAACTTTTTCCACACTGCTTACACACATAGGGTTTCTCTCCAGTGTGAGTTCGTTCATGTATTTGAAACTTACTGAGATAACGAAAACTTTTCCCACATTTCTCACATATGTGGGGTTTCTCACCACTGTGGATCCTCTCATGCTTCTGCAGGGCAATGGGATTCGTGAAGGCTTTCCCACAATACTTACACTTGTAAGGTTTCTCAACGGTGTGAATTTGTTCATGTTTTCTACGAGTACTCCAAGAAGAAAAAGCTTTCCCACAATGTTTACACACATAGGGTTTCTCTCCAGTGTGAATCCTTTCATGGCATCGAAGAGCACGAGGATCAGTGAAAGATTTACTACATACCTTACACACACACAGTTTCTCCTCAGAGTGAGTCCACTCGTGCTGTCGCAAGTGACTGGAAGAAATAAAACCTTTCCCACACTGCTTACACACATAGGGTTTCTCTCCAGTGTGAATTCGCTCATGTGTTCGAAGGATACTGGAAGAAGTGAAACGTTTTCCACACTGCAAGCAAATGTGGGGTTTCTCCCCACTGTGAATCCTCTCATGATAGCGAAGAGAAGTGAGACAACTGAAGGCTTTGCCACACAGCTTACACATGTGGGGTTTCTCCCCACTGTGAACCCTCTCATGATATCGAAGAGAACTGACAGCAATGAAGGCTTTCCCACACAGCTCACATACATAAGGCTTCTCTCCAGTGTGACATCGCTTATGTATCTGAAAGGTATGGTAAGACGCTAAGGCCTTCCCACATTGTGAACATACATAGGGTTTTTCTCCAGTGTGTGTTCTTTCATGGTCTTGAAACTTACTCTTACAACTGAAGGCTTTACCACATACATTACATTTATATGGTTTCTCTCCAGTGTGGGTTAGTTCATGTCTTTGAAGGTTACTCCACGAAAAGGCTTTTCCACAATGTTTACATACATACGGTTTCTTCTCTGTGTGAATTCTTTTATGCCTTGGAATGCTACTCAAACAACTGAAGGCTTTATCACATATATTACATTTATATGGTTTCTCTCCAGTGTGAGTTCGCTCATGTCTTCGAATGTGACTCAAATAAGAAAAGGCTTTCCCACACTGCTTACACACATAGGGTTTATCCCCAGTGTGAATCTTTTCAACATACTGAAGAAGGCTAGGATAGGTAAAGGCATTAAAATGTTGTTTATCCACATACATTTCTTCTCTAGTGTCACTGTTCCCAGGTATATGAATGTAACTGTGACTCTGGAAAAAGTTCTCACACTGGTTCAATGCATAGGATCTCTGTCCAGTGTCAGTGCCTTCATGATTCAGAAGGAAATCAGGGTAAGTAATGGTTTTCTCACATTCCCCAAATTTATAGAGACTCTCTTCATGTATCTTATATTCATTAGTTTGTTGTCCAGTCTGAAGGGTCACAGGCACATTAAGGGATGAGTGACCAATGACTGTGTCTTCACACACACGGCTTTCACAGAGCATTAATCCATGAGAAGTTTCCTTGCTCACAATAGGTTCTGTAATCTGGCTGATGTTTTCTCCACATTGACTACCTTCTTTTTGTTCCCACAGTCTCTCCACGATTTCACTTCTGCAAACAATGGAAAACACATCACCAAAGTTAATGAGTATAAATTCCTTACCAGTAAAATTCTGGTTTTATGTCCTTTTTTTTTTTTTAATTTTGGTTTTTCAAGGTATGGCCTCACTCTAGCCCAGGGTAACCTAGAATTCACTATAAAGTCTCATGGTGACCTTGAACTCACAGCAATCCTCCTAGCTCAGCCTCCTGAGAGCTGGGATTAAAGGTGTGCACCACCATGCCCCGTTCTCCTGCCTAATTTTTGACCATTAATGGACTGAATGATTTACAAGGTACAGAAGATAGCTAATATCAAAAATTGGTATTCATGGGCTGGAGAGATAGCTTAATGGTTAAGGCACATGCCTGTGAAGCCTAAGGACCCTGGTTTGATTCTCCAGGCACCATGTAAGCCAGATGCAGAAGGGGGCACATGTGTCTGGAGTTCGTTTGCAGTGGCTAGAGGCCCTGGCATGCCCATTCTCACTCTCATTCTCCCTCTTTCCAGGTCTGTCTGAAATAAATAAATAAATGAATAAATAAATAAATAAAATAAATTTTTAAAAAATTGGTATTCATATGAAGATCTTAAATGTATTTACCAAGTTAACTATTTTGGAAACAATAAATGACTTTGCTTTATTGATTGATGTCAGGATCTTAATACGATCCTTAGGTTGGCCTCATATTTAACACTCATTTCCACCAGACCCTTAAATAGCTGGTAATGGAAGTATGAGCAAACGTATCTGCTGTAGTATCAAGTAGATGTTCTTGAGCATTTCTTATGCAAAATGTTTGGACAAAAACCTCTTATTATTTCAAAATATTTGTAGATACATAAGATAACATGAAAATGATAAGGAGTAAACAAACATTATATTCCTTCATATTTTCTAATTTCTAATATAGTTAGGCTGAAGGAAAGTGCACATTTTAGATAATTTTGTGCATGGAAAGAAGTTTTTGTATACAGAAAATCAGAAAATGTTCCTTCTACTATCATGTCAGTATTGTTTATTTCTGATCCAGTAAGCATTTTGGCAATAATTGCTTTAGAGTAAATAATTTCAATCCTGGTTTATTTGTAGAGGAATATATATTTTTATTGATCAGTGACATCCAAATTTTTGTAGAAA
This sequence comes from Orientallactaga sibirica, assembly GCA_036365145.1. Lineage (NCBI taxonomy): Eukaryota > Metazoa > Chordata > Mammalia > Rodentia > Dipodidae > Orientallactaga > Orientallactaga sibirica. Next base: position 111,042 of record JAEOAD010002037.1, read on the forward strand.
ACTGTTATTACTGTTGGCAAGTTACCTTAGATTTCTCATGGAATATTCATAATGATCTTCAATGCACTGGTCTCCCTGTGTTTTTCCTAAAATATGAACATAGAAAAATTATGGTGGATTCAATCATAATAGAGAAAGTACGAGGTCCTAGGTAGATTCACAGCGTAACAGGACCATGTCTAATATACTCTATCCATATTACATATCAGAGAGTAGCAACTTTGAGTAAGACAGCCTTATAATTTCAGTAAAGAATGATCTCACCTATACCTACAGCAGCCAGGTTCCTGAGGGTTTCCTCCATCACGTCTCTGTGCAGCTTCTTTTGGTTAGAGTCTAGTAAAGCCCATTCCTCCAGGGTGAAGTTCACAGCCACATCTTCAAAGGTCACAGAGTCCTAAAACAGGCCAGAGAGTTCCAGGAGGAAAAGTGAGACAACACAGAAGATCCATGAGTGTTCACAAAATGGCACACACCACACACACACACTTAGTTTTTCAGGTAGGGGCTCACTCTAACCCAGACTGGATTTGGAATTCACTATGTAGTTCAAGGGTGGCCTCGAACTTTTGGTGATCCTCCTACCTCTGCCTCCCAAGTGGTAAAATTAAAGACATGCACCACCACGCCCAACATCATTTTTTAAAAATTTTTCTTTATTTATTAGCAACACACAGAGAGAGAAAGAGGGAGGGAGAGAGAGAGAATGAGCACACCAAGGCCTCCAGCCACTGCAAATGAATTCCAGATACATGTGCCCCCTTGTGCATCTGGCTTATGTGGGTCCTGGGGAATCAAGCCTCGAACCAGGCAAGCACTTAACCACTAAGCCATCTCTCCAGCCCCCAACGTCATATTCTTATACTCCATCTAGCATCACCTGCTCTAACACAGCAAATCCCATATTACATTCAAACTCTTTGGTGAACCAACAGTGAAACTAAACACCCATTATGCTGCTAGACCTCCCAATGCAATTGGAATGGGGGTATATGCTATAGTTAGTCCCATGGTGCTGTGACAAACACCCAACCAGAAATAGCTTATGGAAGGAAAGGGTCTATTTCAGATTTCCAGCATCCAGAGGAAGTCCCATCAATAGCAAAAGAAGCTGAATCATCAACACACATCAGCATAGGAGAAAAAAAAAAAAACAACACACAAACAAGCACAACAGCAGCCACAGCTCAAAGTGCTCTCCATATATTTTAGGGCTGGGCTCCAAGATCCAACCCCAGTGACGTACTTCTTCCCCGGTAGGGCCCTGCCCATTGGAGATTCAAGCCTGAGTCTATATTACTTTCTCATTAGTGTGACTAGATACCTGGCAAATAGAAACTTATGGGTGGGAAGAATGGTAGGGCTAATATGTACAGAAGTATACATCTAAGACTCCTCAAATTGTGCAACCCAGGCAGCAGAGCAGACAATGCTGGTCATCAGCTGGCTTCTCCATTTTCCTGAAGTCTGGAACCCGAGTCCATGGAATGATGCTTCCTTCATTCAGGGTAAGTCTCTTCTCAGTGGATAACAGTGCTCGCTGTGCAAGCACAAGGACCCAAGTTCAATCCCCAGAACCCACATAAAAAGCCAAGCATGTAGCCGTTAAGGCATTTGCCTGCAAAGCCAAAGGATCCCCATTCGATTCTCCAGGACCCATATAAGGCAGATGCACAAGGGGGCACATGCATCTGGCGTTCGTTTGCAGTGGCTGGAGGCCCTAGCATGTCCATTCCCCCCCCCCAATCTGCCTCTTTCTCTCTCAAATAATAAAGAAAGAAAAAAAGAAAAGAAAAAAGAAAAAAAAAAAGCAGATTTCAGAGTAAGATGGCAGAATAGGAACGCTGTGATGCAAAAAGACACACTATATGCTATGCTCTTTTTTGGCAAGAGATAGGTTCTGTAAAGGAACTTATTAAACTAGATGAGATCACTGTGGAGAAGCGGGAGGAAGCTAATACTAAGCAGTGTGTATTGCCCTGAGATGGCAGTGCTTCTTAATCACAACTGCAATGTCCTGCCTGCATTGGCAAGAGACACAGAACTGGAGGACAAGGCTTCTCCCCCCTCACATCACTCTTGTAAAATCGGAACATGAAGGCAAGGAAGGGGACCAGCTGTGCTCCTCCAGAACACCTCCAGGAAGCGACCCAATATCTCATGGTCCCCAAACACCACCAAAGGGAGCAGATATGGTACAAAGCAAAAGGCTCCCATTTGTTCCTTTACCTACGAAGTATCTGGAGCAGGCCACCAGCTAGGTGAGACATGCCAAGGAGACAGTGTACCAAGGAAGGAGTGTCTTCACATCTCATCATAGATGAGATAGAAATCATCCTGAAAGGAAACTGGGCTACTCTCCACTGGAGCAAAACAAACCCCAAATCTGGTTATATACAGGGTTGAACTAAAGGGCCAAATCATTATCAGGGTAGGTTGCTACGGGAAACATCACAGGGAGTGAGAAAGTTCAAAACCCATTCCACTATGACAGAAATACTGACTTTAAAATTTTTTAGCTTTAAACTGGGTGTGGTAGCACACGCCTTTAATCCCAGCACTCGGGAGGCAGAGGTAGGAGGATCGCTGAGAGTTCGAGGCCACCCTGAGACTACATAGTTAATTCCAGGTCAGCCTGGACCAGAGTGAGACCCTACCTCGAAAAAAAAAAAAAAAAAAAAAATTAGCTTTGTTAAGCAATTTCTATGTTATAGTTAATGTTTGTCATATTTCATAGTTTTTAATATTTTAATGCCTTTTAAAATCACTTTTGAATATGTATTTTATGATGATTCTGCTTGTATACTGGTCTGTAACTTTTCTCCACCCAGACTACTATCTTTTTTTTTTTTTTGGGGGGTTCTTATTTATTCAAGCAGAGTCTCACTGTAGCCCAAGTTGGACTCAAACGCATGGTGATCCTCCTACCTCAATCTCCCCAGTGCTGGGATTAAACACACGCACCATCATGCCCAGCTCATGCCCTCTTAGGTTATACTTCTCTTCTTATGAACAGCTCATACAGTTCTCTTCCCTTTCCGGCCCCTTTTGTACATTCTCTCCTTATTACTCCCCGCTACTACAGACTTCCATGGCTTAATGACTTCTAAAATCTGTGGAACCTATCAATATCCCGACTTTCCACTCCCAGATACTTTTGCCACCTACATCTTTTTCAGAATTAACACCAGACCCCATACTAACCCATCCCACAGCCCTCTCATTTGTTAATAACCAAAATCCTAAACCATACCACCGTTGTTTATCTACCAACAGTAATTGAAGTATACTGTAACATCCGTATGACAGGCATATCGACTAGCTTTGGCCACTCCTTCTATTAATATTTTACACTGGTAGTAATATAGCGGTCACACCAGGCACTGTGAGCTCCTAGACTGAGGATACAACTATGTGCCAAAGAATAGAATTGAAAACACAATCAGAAAATCCCAGCAATAAAATAACCCATGGTACTTGGGCTGCAAGGTCACTGGGAAATCCTGCTGGAGCTGAGTTGAAAACCTCCTCCATGTAGACCAGCTGATAGAAAGCTGGAAAAAGCTACACTGCATGCAGTTCAATGGGAGAGAGAGAAATCAGAGGAGATACTCAACGGTGGACACTGCAAGCCTTAAATTTGGCCAAATGAGCCAATGGGTGCAGTAGTGGCATGTCTGTTATAGGGGAAACCAACCTCTCTCTAATGGGACTAGAGGCCCGCTCTATGGAAGTGAATACAGCCTGGATACTGAAAACCTACCACGGGGTAGCCATGAGCCCTAGGGGTGTAATGTCTGCTGGTGTCTGGCTAAATGCATATACAATGCTCACCAAACCGCCCAGTAAGCAATTCTCTTAATGGTCATACCCATATATTAATGCTACTCTAACTTTTGGTTAGAGAAGCTTCTCTTTTCATATGGCAGTGACCTTGGGATGACTCAGAAGGCACTATGGTGCTGAAAAGAACTGACAAAGTGCTCAGCACTGAAACATCTCTATCACACCTTCCAAGGCTCAGGGTCCATTGCGGAAGAGGTGGTGGAAAGAATTCAAGAGTCAAAGGAAGGGTAGAACTCCTTACAACATGGTCCTCCAGACACAAAATGGCCTGGATATCCAAGACCTCACAGTGCCTGACTCTACCTGCACAAGACCATCATAATAAGAGGAAAAGATCATGACATCAACAGAGAGCGACTGATTGAGAGGGGGAAGGGATATGATGGAGAGTGAAGTTTCAAAGGGGAAAGTGGGGGGAGGAAGGGAATTACTATGGGTTATTGTCTATAATTATGGAAGTTGTCAATAAAAAAATGAATAAAGGTAAATACATTCTACATATTAGTGCCTTATCAGAAAAAAAAAAAAAACCCATGGTGCAAAACTCTCAAGGCAATAATATAAGCATGTGTGCATGCATGCCTGCATGTGTGTGTGTGTGTGTGTGCGCACACACACACACACACACACAAAACCCTTAACCAATATAACTCCTCCAACAGTTATGAATCCCACAGTCACAGCCTTCAGCAAGATTGAATTAGATGGATGTCCAGAGAATTCAAAAGAATGGTTAAAAGAATGTTTAAAGAAATCGAAGGAGCCAGGCGTGGTGGCACACGCCTTTAATCCCAGCACTTGGGAGGCAGAGGTAGGAGGATCTCCGTGAGTTCAAGGCCACCCTGAGACTACAGAGTGAATTCCAGGTCAGCCTGAGCTAGAGTGAGACCCTACATCAAAAAAACAAAAGAAAGAAAGAAAGAAAGAAAGAAAGAAAGAAAGAAAGAAAGAAAGAAAGAAAGAAAGGAAGGAAGGAAGGAAGGAAGGAAGAAAGAAAGAAAGGGAATCAAACTCATCAATGAATCCCAACATATAATATCAGCTCATTGAACTACAGAGCAGAGATACAAATACTGAAGAAAAATCTATGTGAAATACTGGAAATAGGAAACACAATAAGTCAAATAAACAACTCTGTAGAAAGTCTCACCAACAGCTGGGCAAGGTGGCACATGCCTTTAATCCCAGCAGAGGTAGGAGGATCGCCATGAGTTCAAGGCTACCCTGAGAATATAGAGTGAATTCCAGGTCAGCCTGAGCTAGAGTGAGACCCTACCTCAAAAAAAAAAAAAAAAGGTAAGTCTCACCAACAAAATGAATCAAGGACAGACTATAAGAACCTATGGAGAAACTGGAAAACTACACCATAAGGATCATTTGAGTAGGATTTTCAAGACATTTGGGACACAAGAAAGTCAAACCAAAGAACTGCGGGCATCCAGCAAAACTACATGGTAAGACTCTATTGCTGAAAAAGTCACATGTTTGGCCTACAGGTCACTGAGAAACCAAACTGAAGTTGAGCTGGACGCCTCCTCCCTGTTGACTAGCTGGCAAGTCCTAGAAGAGCTATGCAGTCTGTTGGAAGAGAAAAGTCATCAGCAGTCTTAGCAGTAGTTGTTCCTGCAAGCTTTACAGCTGGTCAGCCAGATCCTATGTACCATGCAGTGGTGGCATGTCTGCTATAAGGGAAACCAACTGCTCTCTGATTGGACTTGAGAACTGAAAACCTAATAAAAAGCCGATAGAGCTGGAGAAATTATAAGGCGAAGAGAGGAAATCATTAGTGTTGTTTGGCTAAATGGATATATTATGCTCATCAAACTGTCCTCTATTTATGTTTATGCCACTATATTAATGCTACTCTCACTTTTGATCAGAGAAACTTATCTTTTCAGATGGCGGTGACTCAAAGCTCACCAAAGTGCTGACAGGAAGTGACAATGGAGTGTTCAGCATGGAGACATCGCTATTTATCACAACCTCCAAGCTCCAACGACCATTGCAGAAGTGGTGGTGGAAAGAATGTAAGAGCCAAAGGAAGGGGGGGAACCGCGTATAATGCTGCCTTCCAGACACAAATTGGTCTAGATATTCAAGAACTCACAGCGGCTGATACTGTCTACCAAGACCTGCATAATAGCCGGGTGTAGTGGTGCACGCCTTTAATCCCAGCACTGGGGAGGCAGAGGTAGGAGGATCGCCGTGAGTTCAAGGCCACCCTGAGACTACACAGTTAATTCCAGGTCAGCCCGGACCAGAGTGAGACCCTACTTCGAAAAACAAAACAAAACAAAACAAAACAAAACAAAACCACCCCTGCATAATAGAAGGAAAAAATGATGACATCAAAATAGAAGAGAGACTAGTTGGAGGGAGGGATTTAGTGGAGGGAGGATTCAGATAGAGGAAAAGGAAAAGCGCTGGGAGGGGATTATAACCTGTACGTGGTTGCACCTTTCTAATGAGTTTGAAATTTGGGGAGTTCCTGGAAATTTAGTGACTGTGAACCATAACAAGCAGTGGGCTCGGATGCTGGGGGATCCGCAGGCCCGCTGCAGAGCCGGGCTCCAGCGCGCAGGCGCAGCCGCCCCGCCCTCCCCGCCCCGGTCCCCGCGTCTCCCCACGAGCCTCCGCCGCCCGCCGTCCGCAGAGGGCTCGGGCCGGGGGAGGACGCCGGGGTCCCCCGGGGGACAGAGGGCAGCGCGGCCCCGCGGACTCGGCCGCAGAGCCGGGGAGGCCCCGTCGCTGCGCGGCCGCTTCCCGCAGCCCGTGCTCGGCCGACACTCACCATGTCTGCGCCGGTCCCCGCCGTCCGCCCGTCCGTCCGTCCGCAGCGCGGATCCCGGGCGCGGGCGTCACGGAGGAAGACACCGAGGCTGAAGCTTCCAGAGCAGCAGCGAAAATACAAATTACGCCAGTATGGCGGATCCCGAAAAAGATGGCAGAAGAGGAGCCCAGGCCCCGCCCACCGGCGCCCCTGATTGGACGGTTCATACCGCCCGCCCCTGCGGCTCTCTGAATTTGGGGTGAGATAGTTGACAAGGCTGAGCAAACAGCAGGACATATTCCAGTGCTCAGCAGCCCAGGCTTCCTCCAGCGCGGGGGTGTGGAGGGTTAGGGGAACTAAATTTAAGCAGAACTGCTCTAGCATGCAGAGCCAGCACCTCCTTTTTCCTACATCCCCTGACCTCAGAGAAAAAAGCTTGTTTAAGCCAGAACAGGCATCATGAAACTGGACGTTTATATTTATTTATATTTATTATTATTATTTTATTAATTATTTATAATTATTTTATATTATCATGCTTGGCGAGTTTCGTATCACACAGTTGAATTCACAGTTGGATGGCCAGGGCTTTCTCTGAACTTGTCTTTCAATTTACAAAGTAATAAAATTATTCTATGCACACATGAACTGGAAGTATATGCCAGCAATTTTCCACACGAGAATCAAAAAAGAACAAATATTTGAAATAGCTCTGACCACAGCTTGATGCTCCCAAGATCACAGGGAATATTGACATTCAGAAGGATGAGCATATTCCTAACTGAAATGAAGCTCTGGAGTGGATCACTCTGAAGAATGTAACACTGGTAGGGAACTGTTATGCTTTTAATGTAACATGTCCCCCATAGGCTCATATCTTTGCTCATTTGGTCCTCAGGCTAGTGGCACTGTTTGAGAAGGTGCTAGAACTTTTTTTTTTAATTATTGTTTTTATTGACAACTTCTATACTTACATACAAAAAACACATGATATTTCCCTCCCCTCTCCCCATTCCACTTTAGAGCTCCAATCTCCATCATATCCCCTCCCTCTCTCCATTAGTCTCTCTTTTAATTTGATGTCATCATCTTTTTCTTTTATTTTGAGGGTCTTGCGAAGGTATTGCTAGGCACTGCAAGGTCATGGATATCAAGGCCAATTTCTGTCTGGGCAGTTGCATTGTAAGAAGTCATACCCTGGGCTGGAGAGATGGCTTAGTGGTTAAGCGCTTGCCTGTGAAGCTTAAGTACCTGGGTTCGAGGCCCGATTCCCCAGAACCCACATAAGCCAGATGTACAAGTTGGCGCATGCATCTGGAATTCGTTTGCAGTGGCTGGAGGCCCTGGTGCACCCATTCTCTCTCCCTCTCTCTCTGCTTCTGTCTCTGTCTGTCACTCTCAAATAAATAAATTAATAATAATGAAAAAAAGAAGTCATACCCTTCCTTTGGCTCTTCCATTCTATCCGCCCCCTCTTCCACAATGGTCCCTGAGCCTTGGAGGGTGTGACAGAGGTGTTTCAGTGTTGGGCACTCCTCCATCCCTTCTTGAGAAGGTGGTAGAACTTCTAGGAGATGGGGCCTTGTTGGAGGAAGTGGTTCCCTGGAGGTGGTCCTTGAAATTATATAACCTGGCTCCACTTCCTATTCATCCTCTGCTTCCTGACTATGGTTGCAATGTGTGATCTGCAGCCTCCTGGTACCAGGCCTTCCCTAACATGAAGGAATATATCCCCTCAAAACTGTAAGATATAATAAACCCTTCTTTGCTGAAGTTACGCTGAAGCAGGCAAAAATAGGAAAATAGTTTAGCATTGGAGACACTGCTGGCTTGAGCAGTAAACCCCATTCCTTGAACCTGTTGGCACTACCCTACATGCACTGAGCTGCACTTACATTCCAGTGCAAACAATGAATAGGTTTCTCCTCACTTAGCAACCAGTATCTGTGAACAGTTTCAAGTATGTCCTCACTATAGCTGAGGTCAGAAGAGAAGGTAGCCATCCAGCCAGAACTGGTATAACTTAGTGCTTAAGGGATATTTGCCTGCAGAGCCTAAGGACCCAGGTATGATTCTCCAGGTTCCATGTAACACAGATGTACATGGGGAGCATGCATCTGGAGTTAGTTTGCAGGGGCTAGAAGCCCTGGCATGCTCATTCTCTCTCTCTGCCTCTTTCTCAAAAATAAATTAATAAGCCAGGCGTGGTGGCACACACCTTTAATCCCAGCCCTTGGAAGGCAGAGGTAGGAGGATTGCCTTGAGTTCAAGGCCACCCTGAGACTATATAGTTAATTCCAGGTCAGCCTGGGCTAGAGTGAGACCCTACCTCAAAAAACCAAAAATAAATAAATAAACAAATAAATAAATATTAATAAATAAAAAGATTTAAAAAAACACACCAGGCAAAATGTGATTTAAAGGAGGGTCAAGAGGATGTGTTTGAGTGCTCCCCTCACTTTGTTGTTTATTGACACCTTCCTTAATTGTAGACAGTATCCCATGGTACTTCCCTCCCTCCCCCCAGTTTCCCCTTTGAAATCTCCACCCTCCATTACATCCTCTCTCTCTCTCCATCACATTTTAATTTTAATGTCATCATCTTTTCCTCCTAGTATGATGGTCTTGTGAAGGTTGTTTCAGGCACTGTGAGGTCATGGATATCCAGGCCATTTTGTGTCTGGAGGAGCACATTGTAAGGAGTCTACCCTTCCTTTGGCTCTTACATTCTTTCCACCACCTCTTCCACAATGAACCCTAAGCCTTGGAAGGTGTGTTTGAGATGTTTCTGTGCTGAGCACTCCTCTGTCCCTTGTTCTCAGCACCATGGTGCCTTCTGAGTCATCCCAGCACTCAGGAGGCAGAGGTAAGAGGATCGCCTTGAGTTCAAGGCTACCCTGAGGCTACATAGTGAATTCCAGGTCAGCCTGGGCTAGATTGAGACCCTACCTCAAAAACAAACAAACAAACAAACAAACAAACAAAACAAAAAACCAAACAAAAACAAACAACAACAAAAAAAGTAAATGAGGGCCTGGGAAGATGGCTTAGTGGATAAAGGGACTTGTCTGCAAAAACTGTCAGTCTAGGTTCAATTCCCAAGCCACCCATGTGAGCTGGACATAAAGTGCAGCCCAGTGCCTGGTGTTCATTTGCAGAGGCAAAAGACAGCCCTGGAGCGGCCCGCCATATACAAGTACGTAAATAAATATAATCTTGAAAATAAATGCTAAAAATCTACATAAAAATGTCCTGTGATTTGAAAAAAGTGAGTATGGTTATTCTCCATTCTCCACTTGACTGGAAGGATGGATGTCTAGAGGACTAATGAAGTACAGTTCAAGATGAGATCACAAGGGTTCTGGCCTAAATTAAACACTTAATTTCTGGGTCTGTTTGGAAGATGATGACGTCATTGAGAAGTTGTGCAATGTGAAATGGCATAGACAAACGAAGTGGTTGACTAGGGAAGGTATTTTTAGAACTTTTTGTTTGTTTGTTTGTTTGTTTGTTTGTTTTTCGAGGTAGGGTCTCACTCTGGTCCAGGCTGACCTGGAATTCACTATGTAGTCTCAGGGTGGCCTCGAACTCACGGCGATCCTCCTACCTCTGCCTCCCGAGTGCTGGCATTAGAGGCATGCACCACCATGCCCGGCAACATCTTGCACTGACATCTTATATTGCACACTAGTATGTGTGTGCACAATGACGTGAACTTCTCTACTCTGCTATGGTTTCCCTGTCAGAGCCGAAATAAATGACTTCCTCCAATTAAGTTATTTCATGTGTTTGGCAACAATGAGGAAAGAAATGCATAGTATAAATATAAAACATCAGAAAGTGTCATGAACCCAACCAAAAAAATCCCAAAAATTAACAAAAATTCAACAGTTCATTAATCCCATTTAACCAAATGCATATAACACAAAATACAAAAAATAGACTTATAATACACATATATTTCATTGACATATGGATCCAATGTGTTTCAAATATGAAAAATACTTAATTAAAACAGATGCTAGCCTGAATGTGGGATTAAAGGCATGCACCACCACGCCTGGCTATCTTGCTTTTTATAAAAATATTTCTTTGAAAGAGCCGGGCGTGGTGGCGCATGCCTTTAATCCTAGCCCTTGGGAGGCAGAGGTAGGAGGATTGCCGTGAGTTCAAGGCCACCCTGAGACTACATAGTGAATTCCAGGTCAGCCTGGGCTAGAGTGAGACCCTACCTCAAAAAAACAAAAACAAAATATATATATAATTTCTTTGAAAGAGAGTAAAAATGGGCCTCCTGCCACTGCAAATGAACTCTAGATGCATGTGCCACTTTGTGCATCTGGCTTTATATGGGTACTGGGGAATCAAACCCAGGTTATCAGACTCTACAAGCAAGCACCTTTAATTGCTGAACCATCTCTCTAGCCTAACTTTTTTTAATTATTTTTTTTGGAGAGAGACAGAGAGAGAGAGAGAGAGAAAGGAAGACAGAGATGGGTGTGCCAGCAGTGTCTCAGCTGCTGCGAATGAAATCCAGATGTGTGCGCCCCCTTGTAGTCAAGTGTGGCATTGTGCCCTTGCGTCACTTTGCATCTGGCTAAACGTGGGACTTGGAGATTGGAACCAGTGTTCTTAGGCTTAGGAGGCAGATGCCTTAACCCCTAAGCCATCTCTCCAGCCCTCTAGCCTAACTTTTATTGTCTCTTAATTCATTGAAGATGAATAGATATTCCTACAAAAAATGACAATAGCTTTCCTTCTTATTGTCTTAGTTGATTAAAAAGGTTATCAGATGTGGAGGTCTCTTCATATTATATACTTAGGAAGTCTCTCTAGAGTGAATCTTTTCATGTGTTTTAAGAGAACTGGCACGAGTAAAGGCTTTCCCACACTGCTGACATATGTAGGGTTTCTGACCTGTATGGATTTTTTCATGTCTTTGACAATCACTTAAAGTATAAAAGGATTTCCCACACTGCTTACACACAAAAGGTTTCTCTCCAGTGTGGATCTTTTCATGGCGCTGAAGGTAATTGTGACCAGTGAAAGCTTTACCACATAGCTTACACTGATACGGCTTCTCTCCAGTGTGAATCCGTTCATGTATCTGAAACTTACAGAAATAAATGAACCCCTTGCCACAGTGCTTACATACATGTGGTTTTTCACCACTGTGGATCCTCTCATGCTTTCGAAGGGCAATGGGATTCGTGAAGGCTTTCCCACAAAGCTTACATATGTAGGGTTTCTCACCAGTGTGAATTTGCTCATGTCTTTGACAGCTACTCAAAGAGGAAAAGCCTTTCTCACAATGCTTACATACGTAGGGTTTCTGTCCACTGTGAATCTTTTCATGGCGTCCAAGTGAACTAGGATCAGTGAAGGATTTACCACATAGCTTACACACACAGAGCTTCTCCCCAGAGTGAGTCCACTGATGCTGTCGCAAGTTACTGGAAGAACTGAAACCTTTCCCACACTGCTTACATACATAGGGTTTCTCTCCAGTGTGAGTTCGCTCATGTGTTCGAAGGATACTAGAAGAATTAAAACGTTTCCCACACTGCAAACAAATGTGGGGTTTCTCGCCACTGTGATTCCTCTCATGATAGCGAAGAGAACTCAGAGCAATAAAGGCTTTACCACACAGCTTACATACATAGGGTTTTTCTCCCGTGTGACATCGTTTATGTGTTTGAATGGAATTGTAATAATTGAAGGCTTTTCCACACTGCTTACATACGTAGGGTTTCTCTCCAGTGTGACATCGCTTATGTACCTTAAAGGAATGATAAGAAGTGAAGGTTTTCCCACATTGTGAACATTCATATGGTTTTTCTCCTGTGTGCGTTCTTTCATGGTCTTGAATCTTACTCTTGCAACTGAAGGCTTTACCACATAAATTACATTTATATGGCTTCTCCCCAGTGTGAGTTTGTTCATGTCTTCGAAGGTTACTCCAAGAAAAGGCTTTCCCACAATGTTTACATACATAAGGTTTCTCTCCAGTGTGAATTCTTTTATGCTTCTGCATGTTAGTCAAAGTACTGAAGGCTTTTCCACATATATTACATGTGTATGGTTTCTCTCCAGCGTGAGTTCGTTCATGTCTTTGAATGTGACTCAAACAAGAAAAGGCTTTCCCACACTGCTTACACACATAGGGTTTGTCTCCAGTGTGAATTTTTCCAACATATTGAAAAAGACTAGGATAGGTAAAGGAATTAAAATGCTGCTTACCCACATACATTTCTTCTCTAGTGTCACCTTTAACCTGTATTTGAATGTAACTCTGACTCTGGAAGAAGTTCTCACATTGGTTAAGTTCGTAAGATCTCTGCCCATTTTTAGCATCTTCATTCTTCAGAAAGTAATCAAGATAAATAATGGCTTTCTCACATTCCCTAAATTTATAGAGACTCTTTTCATTTATCTCATATGCATTAACTTGTTGACCAGTCTGAACAGTCCCAGGCACATTAAAGGATGAACGACCAATGAGCACGTCTTCACACACTTGGCTTTCACCAAACTTTGCAACACTATCTGCTTTCTGGCTGAAGATTTCTCCATATCGACTATATTCTTTTTGTTCCCACAATTTCTTCACAACTTCAGTTCTGTAAACAATGGAGAGCATATTACTAAAATTCCATGTACAAATTCCTCACCAAAAAGAATTTTTGAAAATGGATTGAATGATTAACAGGGTCTGCCGGACAGCTAATATTAAGATTCATCAGGGTTCTAAGTATTTTTACCAAGTTAACAATTGTGGAAATGGTAAATAACTATGTATTTAGTTCTTGATTGATTGATTTTTTAAATATTTATTTGCAAGCAGAGAGAGATAGAGAAGAGAGACATAAGGCTGCAGAGATGGCTTAGCAGTTAAGGCACTTGCCTGTGAAACCTAAGGTTCAATTCCCTAGGATTCACATAAGCCAGATGCACAAGGTGGCACATGCATCTGGAGTCCATTTGCAGTGACTGGAGGCCCTTGCATGCCCATTCTTTCTTTTCGTCACTCTCTCCCTCTCTCAAATAAATAAATAAATTATATATATATTTTTTTTTTTTTTTTTGGTTTTGCAAGGTAGGGTCTCACTCTGGTCCAGGTTGACCTGGAATTAACTATGTAGTCTCAGGGTGGCCTCGAACTCTCGGCGATCCTCCTACCTCTGCCTCCTGAGTGCTGGGATTAAAGGCGTGCACCACCACACCCGGCTATATATTGGTTTTTTGAGGTAGGGTTTCACTCTGGCCCAGGCTGACCTGGAATTAACTATGTAGTCTCAGAGTGGTCTCAAACTGATGGCAATCTTCTTACCTCTGCCTCCTGAGTGCTGGGATTAAACGTGTGCACCACCACGCCTGGCTATAAAATATATTTTAAAAAAGAGAGCTGGATGTGGTGGCGCACGCCTTTAATCCCAGCACTCAGGAGGCAGAGGTAGGAGGATCACCATGAGTTTGAGGCCACCCTGAGAATAAAGAGGGAATTCCAGGTCAGCCTGGGCTAGAATGAGACCCTACCTCGAAAAACAAAACAAAACAAAACAAAACAAAACAAAAAAAAGAGAGAGAAAGAGAGACAAAGAATGGGAATGTCATGGCCTCCAGTTGCTGTAAATGAACTCCAGATAGATGTGCCACTTGTGCATCTGGCTTTACATGGGTACTGGGGAATTGAACCCAGGTCATTAGGCTTTGTAGGCAAGCACCTTAACTGATGAACCATGTCTCCAGCACTTATTTATTTTATTTATTTTATTTATTTATTTTGATTTTGATGAAGGGGTAAGTCTTGCTATAGTGCTCAGGCTGGCCTCAAACTCAAGACTCTTTTCCATCAGACTTCTAATTAGCTGGTGATAAAGCTGTGAACCACCACATCTGCCTTTATTTCACAGGTAAATTGTATTTAAGTATTTCTTTTGCAAAATGTTTGTACAAAAATCATTTTCTATTTCAAAAAATGTAGAGATACAGAAGATACCATGGAGAGTAGTCCAGTAGTAAAAACATGAAATTACTTTACATTTTCTATAGAATACATAGTTAAAGGCAGAAGGAAATTATAAATTTTTTTTGTTGTTGTTGTTGGTTTTTCAAGGTAGGGTCTCACTCTAGTCCAGGCTGATCTGCAATTCATTATGTAGTCTCAGGGTGGCCTGGAACTCATGGTGATCCTCCTACCTCTGCCTCCCGAGTGCTGGGATTAAAGGCATGTGCCACTACACCCGGCTTCAGTTTTAATATCTATGTACATGAAAGAAGTTTGTGCCTACAGAATAATCAGAAATTGTCACTTGATTATCATGCCAACACAGCACATTTCTAATCCAGTATGTATTTGAGAAATAACTGCTGAGGATTATATCATTTGAAGCTGGGCTTGCACCATTATATTGCTTTGTTAATTTACCAGTCATATTCAGATTTTTGCAGATCATTGTTATTTGCATTGGCCAAGTTACCTTAGATTTCTCATGGAATATTCATAGTCATCTTCCATGCACTGGTCTCCTTGTGTTTTTCCTAAAATATAGACCCAAAAAAATATGATGGATTCAATCATAACAAAGAAAGTATTAGAGGTCAGGTTGGTTCACAGTTTAATATGATCATGCCTGATATGGAATATTTCCACATACATCATATAGTAGCATCTTTAATGAGACAGGCTTTTAGCTTTAGTCAAGAATGAGTTCACTCATACCTACAGCAGCCAGGTTCCAGAGGGTTTCCTCCATCACGTCTCTGTGCAGCTTCTTTTGGGAAGAGTCTAGTAAAGCCCATTCCTCCAGGGTGAAGTTCACAGCCACATCCTCAAAAGTCACAGACTCCTGAAACAGGCCAGAAATTTCGGGTGAAATGGTGAGACTCACGACTCTGGAAATCTGTGAGTGTTCTCCAAATGCTCAGTGCATATCCTGGTCATCACACTCTTACTCTCTATCTATCATCTCACACTCTAAACCAACAATTATCATATTACATTGGAACTCTTTGGTTAAAAACAAACAAAACAAACAAAAAACGGAACTAAATATTCATCATGCTGCTGGATCTCCAAGAGCATAATAATTCCAAATTCTATGGAATGTGGGTGTATTGGTTGCTTTAGTAACTTTCTCATTGCTGTGACCAACTACCCGGAAGGAATGGTAGAGTTCATGGGGGCAAAAGTATGCACCTGGGACTCCTCACATCTCTGCAGCCCAGGGAGCACAGATACTGAACAGGTGACTTCAGTTCATGAAACGATGACACCTACATTCGGTGTGGGTATCCCCTCCTCAGTCACACTTCTCTGAAAACATCCTCACAAACACAACTACGAATCCAAGTCAAATAACAATGTAGATTGACCATCATATGAACGCTGTTGTATTCGCTGACATTTTGTAATATGAATGCAGAATTGATTAATTATTCAAGGCCACATTAACAGACTGTTTCTGTAGTATATGACAGAGACCAGAGGATATTGCTCAGTGGTTAATGTGCTTTTTATGCAAGCAAGAGGATAAGAGTTCAGATTCCTGGGCTGGAGAGATGGCTTAGTGGTTAAGGCACCTGCCTCCTAAGCCTAAGAACCCTGGTTCCAATCTCCAGTGGTTCCAATCTCCAGGTCCCACGTTTAGCCAGATGCAAAGTGACGCAAGGGTGCAATGCCGCACTTGACCACAAGGGGGCGCGCACATCTGGATTTCGTTCACAGCGGCTGAGATGCTGCTGGCCCGCCCATCTCTATCTGTCTTCCTCTCCTCTCTCTCTCTCTCTGTTTCTCTCTGTGTCTCCCCCCCCCCCCCAAAAAAAAAGAGTTCAGATTCCCAAAGCCCACTCAAGAGCTCAACAGAGCACAACTCAGCAAGATGGGAGATTGGGACAGGACAGTTATAAGCTTATGGGCCAGCTTTGCTAGAGAATGCAGCAACCAACAAAAAAAGAGACACTGCTTCAAAAAGGTGAAAAGTGAGGACCTACATCTGAAATGGTCCTATAACCTCCACACACGTGCCATGGCATGCACATTGCCATACTCTCACACACAAACACACATATACACACCATAAAGGCACATACACAAATATATACACAAAAGATGATCGTATAAAATGAAATGTTCCCACAGCTATTCTACAGCTTAATTCCTGGAAAAAGAAAAAATGGAAAGTGCATTATTGAAGTCATGACCACAAGTTTCCCTCCTTCCTTCCTTCCTTCTTCCTTCCTTCCTTTCTCTGACGTTGGGTCTTCCTCTAGCCCAGGATGACCTGGAATTAATTATATAGTCTCAGGCTGGCCTTGAACTCACAGCAATCCTCCTACCTCTGCCTCCCAAGTGCTGGGATTAAAGGTGTGTGCTACCATGCCCAGTTCACAAAGATTTTACCAGAAAAATTCATGGCTTTATGTACTATCATAATTTTCAACATGAATGGAATAAATGGTTCATAGTTTCTGAAGGACAGCTAATATTAAGATACTAGCCAAACCGGGCATGGTGGTGCAGCTTTCATCCCAGCACCGGGAGGCAGCATGGTGGTGCCACTCTGAGACTACATAGTGAATTAATCCCAGCACTTGGAACAAACAAACAAACAAAAACAGAGGTAGAGAGGACTGCCTTTAGTCCCAGCACTTGGCAGGCAGAGGTAGGAGGACTGCCTTGAGTTTGAGGCCACCCTGAGACTACATAGTGAATTCCAGGTCAGCCTGGACCAGAGTGAGACCCTATCTCGAAAAACCAACCAAACAAACAAACAAAAAAAAAAAGATACTAGTCAAGCATGATGGTGCAAGCCTTTAATCCAAGCACTTGGGAGGCTGAGCTAGGAGGATCACTGTGAGTTCGAGGCTAGCCTGAGACTATGTAGTGAATTACAGGTTAGCCTGCAGTAGAATGAGATCCTATCTTGAAAACCCAAAAAGAAAAAGAAGAAACTGCTACTAGCATTCAAATGGGGTTTCCTTTTTATTTTTATTGTTAAAAAATTTATTTATTTATTTATTTATTTATTTATTTATTTGAGAGAAAGGGGCAAAGAGAGGAAGAGAGAGAGAGAATGGGTTTCCAGGGCAACCAGCCACTGCAAATGAACTCCAGACATATGCACCACTTTATGCATCTGGCTTACGTGGGTCCTGGGGAATCAAACATGGGGGCCTTTGGTTTTTCAGGCAAGCACTTTAACTGGTAAGCCATCTCTCCAGCCCCAAATGGGGTTTCTTAATGCTTTTATCAAATTAACTTTTTAGAAGCACTGACTTTAAATGCTGCGTTTGAGGCCAAAACATATATTAAAAAAACGGGCCGGGTGTGGTGGCACACACCTTTAATCCCAGCACTCAGGAGGCAGAGGTAGGAGGATCACTGAGAGTTCGAGGCCACCCTGAGACTACATAGTTAATTCCAGGTCAGCCTGGACCAGAGTGAGACCCTACCTCGCAAAAAAAAAAAAAAAAAAACAAAAACAACAAACAAACAAAAAAACGACATAGTAGGCATTGAATAATAACACCATAAGTTGTAGTATCTTTAATATAGGATGCTAGTAATAACTGATACTTGGAAATGTACACTGAGCTAAGAATATTCTGTTATCTGCAATTGAAAATTATTTTTAAAAATATTTTATTGGTTTATTTTTGAGAGACAGAGTGAACAAAGCAGATAGAGAATGGGTGTGTCAGGCCTCTAGCCACTGAAAGTGAACTCCATGCAGGCACCACCTTGTATATCTGGCTCATGTGGGTACTGAGGAATCAAACCTGTTTCCTTTGGCTTCACCAACAAATGCCTTAACCGTTAAGCCATCTCTCCAGCCCCCAAATAATGATAATGATAATAGTAATAATAATAATAATAATTATTATTATTATTTTGGAGAGACACAGAGAAAGGGAGAGGGGGAGAAGAAGACAGATAGAGATGGGTGCGCCAGCAGCCTCTCAGCTGCTGTGAACAATATCCAGATGTGTGCGCCCCCTTGTGGTCAAGTGTGGCATTGCGCCCTTGTGTCACTTTGCATCTGGCTAAACGTGGGACCTGGAGATTGGAAGCGCTGGAGAT
Organism: Orientallactaga sibirica; assembly: GCA_036365145.1. Lineage (NCBI taxonomy): Eukaryota > Metazoa > Chordata > Mammalia > Rodentia > Dipodidae > Orientallactaga > Orientallactaga sibirica. The sequence continues at coordinate 129,740 of JAEOAD010002037.1, forward strand.
TGGAACCAGTGTTCTTAGGCTTAGGAGACAGGCACCTTAACTGCTAAGCCATCTCTCCAGCCCCCCAATATTATTTTTTTAATGCACTCTATCTGTCTTGGACTCAGTGTATAAACAAAACTCATATTTTAAAAATATTTTATTTTTATTTATTTGAGAGAGAAAGGGAAAGACATACAGAGAGAGAGAAAGAAAAGGCACATCAGGGGCTCCAGCCACTACAAATGAACTTCAGACACATGGGCCACTATGTGCAATTGGCTTTCGTGGGTACTAGGGAATTGAACCTAAGTCCTTAGGCTTTGCAGGCAAACATCTTAACTGCTAAGCCATCTCTCCAGCCCTGCTGAAGACTCATATTTTAAGTAATTATTGGAACATGATTTGTGACATGCCTGGTTTAATATGCATGATATTTGTTACTATTTTCTATTTGTTTCACTTTTTGTTTTTTGTTTAAGTTCCCTGTCTTTTTTCGGCACTACTTTATTTGGGTATCTGATGCTGTGATTATTTCTTTCATTAGGATATTGTGGTAGTTTGAATGTATGTGCCCCAATAGACTAAGGTTTAAAAAAATAATAATAAATAAACCTGTCTCTAGCCACCTGGCCGGAGGAAGTGTCACTGGGGGGGGGGGGAGATCTGATTTCTAACCTAGCTCTGGCTGTCCGATCACTTAGGAACTTTCAGCTGTGGGTGAGTTTTTCCCTTGGTTGGGCCTGGCTGGCTCAGGCACCCAGACCCAGCCAGTAGCGGCTCAGCCTAGGCCTAGCCCAGGCCAGGCAGGACGCATTCCAACCCCCACTCCTGCTTTTTGTTGTTGTTTTTTGAGGTAGAGTCTCAATGGAGCCTAGGCTGACCTGGAATTCACTCTGTAGTCTTAGGGTGGCCTCAAATTTATGGAGATCCTCCTATCTCTGCCTCCTGAGTGCTGGGATTAAAGGCATGTGCCACCATGCCGGGCTTTCTGCATGGGTTCTTTCTCTCCGCCAGTTCCCCACATGGCAGGAGCTCCTCGAACTTTCTTTTCTCTTTTCTTTCCATACATTTTACCCCCGATCCCTATCTGGTCACATGGACTCTGAGCTACATGTGGCTCATATGGGCTTTTGGGCTCCACATGGTGTATTTCTCCCCACTTTGTTTCCCCTTACCTCTCAGCCTTCCCCTTTCTACACTTTGTAAAATCTCAGTAAAATGTGTTATTTTAAAAATCGTTCTCCAGAATTTCCAATTCTTTGGTTAGTTTGCAGATATGAACTCAGGGCTTGGGGTCTAGGAAGCACCCCAGAACCCCAATTTCCCTGTTACAGAACAGAGGTCCACAGAGAGGTCTTAAGAATGATTTTTATACAAATAGCCACATTTTTATTTGGTTTCCTCACTTTACTTCTATGAGCCACTGGCATGCTCCAGCTGCTGCTCCCATTGGTTCCATGGGTACTCCAGATCCTTTAAACTTTACTCATTTCTTGTAGCCTCACACTGAGGAAGATAAAAACTGAACAGAAATCAGATTTATGATTTGCATTTTGCTCCCTCTCTCTCCCCTAACTCTGCCATGGCTTCTTGGTCTGGCCTGCTCCACCCTGCTGAGATCTGAGCCCTACTGAAATGCACTATTGCCAAACTGGTATATTGACAGGCAGCAGGGCTCTTTTGTAAAGGGGACAACTTCTTCTTCTTTTTTTTTTTTTTTTTTTTGGTTTTTCACTCTGGCCCAGGCTGACCTGGAATTAACTATGTAGTCTCAGGGTGGCCTCGAACTCTAGGTGATCCTCCTACCTCTGCTTCCTGAGTGCTGGGATTAGAGGCGTGCGCCACCATGCCTGGCTTTAAAGGTGACAGCTGCTGTAGAGAGATGCACTGAATTGAGTTTCTCAGACCCCAAGGCCAAACATCTCTAGTGTTTGTGAACTGGTTCTGCTGAGCTGAAGGGGAGGGGCCTCATGGCCACATGGAGGCCCAGATCCAAAGACCCCTGACCTGAATGTCTCTCTCCAAAAAAAAAAAAAAAAAAAAGAAGAAGAAAAAAGAAAAGAAACAAAAAGGAAGCAGCTAGAGGAAGCAGACTGTTTCACCATGGTTCCTAAAGAACTACAACAGCATGCAAGGTTAAAATTTAGAGACCATCAGTACACATGTAGCCCCTGACAGATCATTCACAGGGAGCCAGTCGTGAAATATTCTGGGATCTTCAAGCACTATTTTCCCTCCTTCCAGCTGTACCTGGCGAAAATCACTGGTTACAGACCACTTCAGAGGAAGTCAGGTAGCTTTCTTAGGTAGTTTAGGGTGACTGGGCCCCAAAGAGTAAAGGTAAGAATGTCCTTGCAATCTCCACTTTGCTAGTGATCAAAGAATAATCTGATTTCTTATCTCTTGCCTAAAGGAGTTTCCTAGACCTGTGTTTTTCCATGGACAACCTGAGCCCTTCCCTGGTAGGGAGTTCCCTTTTTCGAGAATTTCTAGAATTTAAATCTGATCCTGACATAATGTTGGTTAGATCATAGATGGCTTCTTCTTGAGCCAGCCCCAAGCCCAGACCAACCAGCCCTCACTTTGGCTTACCAGAGCCTGAAGGTGAAGCCCACCACAATAAGGTTATAAACAGACCCTTACCAGAGGCAAGGGTCCTTCTGGCTCACTTGTCTTTGGACCAGGGAAGACCCCCTTCTTACTCCCATACAGCATGTGCTCTCTGCACTTTCTTTTCTTTCCTTCTCTTAATTCTAATAAAGTCTTTCAAAACCTTTACCTCTAGGCTATGGATTTTAATTCTTTAAATTCATAAGAAAAGAATCTGGGGTACCCCAAATTTGTCAGTGTGCTGGCATATTGATTTATTGGCATATTATTTATTATTATTCCTGCTTCATTTTCAATCTCACAGTGCTTTTGTAAAGAATGGAAGTCACGTCCTTGTAAGAGCCCATAAAAGAATGGGATGAATCAACACTTGCTTGAACAGATCGGATGGTAAATAACTTGAACAGGTGGGGATGGGAGATAAACAGGACACTCTGCTGGTCTGAATAGCATTACCCAGGGCCTGCATTGCTTTGCAAAGTCCTTAAGGGCAGATAAGCAGACCAGGCAGACCTCACACTCCACAGGCTCTTCCTGCAACTGACCAACAGACCTGTTCACAAGTTCCTTCTGTTTTTCTTCCCTATGATGTGCTAGGAATGTAAGTCATGATTTATGGCTTAACTCCCATCCTGTTTTTTTCTATTAACATCAAGTGGTTATTTCCAATAAAAGCTGACACTGAACAGTACAATGCTACATCTAGAGAGCCCGAACTCTGAGTGCAGACCTGGTGTGCACTAGCTTTTATTTTCTTTCTTTTTTACCCAATAAAACTTTGCCTCACATTCTGTGAGCCGATGGTCTTACTTGTGAGACACCAGACCCCTTAACACTTTCAGTTCTTGAGAGTCCCTTTCCATCACTATTTATTTATTTATTTATTTATTTATTTATTTATTTATTTATTTATTTATTTATTTATTTATTTATTTATGAGACACAGAGAGAGAGACAGAGATGGGCGCGCCAGCAGTCTCTCAACTGCTGTGAACGAAATCCAGGTGCGTGCGCCCCCTTGTGGTCAAGTGCGGCATTGCACCCTTGCATCACTTTGCATCTGGCTAAACGTGGGACCTGGAGATTGGAACCGCTGGACATTGGAACCAGAGTTCTTAGGCTTAGCAGGCAGGCACCTGAACCGCTAAGCCATCCCTCCAGCCCTCCATCACTTCTTTTTTTTTTTTTTTTGGTTTTTTGCGAGGTAGGGTCTCACTCTGGCCCAGGCTGACCTGGAATTCACTATGTAGTCTCAGGGTGGCCTCGAACTCACAGCGATTCTCCTACCTCTGCCTCCCAAGTGCTGGGATTAAAGGCGTGCGCCACCACGCCCGTTTTTTTTTTTTTTTTTTTTTTTTTTTTTTTTTTTTTTGGTACCTCCATCACTTTTTAAATTAATTGGAGAGACACAAACTATCTAAAGGCTCGTTTGTCCCCCCCACCCCCCAAAGAAGACTGCTGGTTCAGAACAAACAAAACACTTAGGCAAGTTTCTCTCCTTCCTCTGGGCCTATCGCATTTCACTCACCCTCTGTGTGTCCCACAATGCACAGGCCTGACCTCAGAGGAAACTATTCTAAAAGAGGAAGTTGTCACTTCCTCAGCTTCTTCACAATGTGGGCTCCTCCCAGCAGCAGAAGCCCTCCTCTGCCCGCGCCTTGGGATGCTGCACACCTGACCCTTGGTGGGCATGGGGGAGATCACTGCAGTCCTACTTCCAATGAAGTCAGGTCCTACCTTAGACCACATGTTGTAGAATCAATGCCTAAAAGGACTTCAAGGATAAAAGGATACTCACAGGACACAAGCCCATGTCCAGTCCTGCTCCACGACATATGTATGGATTTGGATTTTGGGGGTCGCCCAGAAGCCCGCAACAGGACGCCAGGGTCCCCGGGGGGACAGAGGGCAGCGCGGCCCGCGGACGCGGCCCCATCGCTGCGCGGCCGACACTCACCATGTCTGCGCCGGTCCCCTGCCGTCCGCCCGTCCGTCCGTCCGTCCGTCTGCAGCGCGGGCGTCACAGACACCGGGACTGGAGCACCGGCACTGGAACGATCCCCAGAGCCAGACAGGGAGCATATGCCAGAAAGAAAGATGGCGGACAAGGAATGAATGCCAGTTCAGCCCACCCTCGCCCCTGATTGGACAGATCGTACCGTCCGCCTCTGTAGACCTTCTAGAGGCGCTTCAACCCGGATCAGTGCAACATAAATAATATAGTCCAGCCTTCATATGTCCCCACCCGGGTTATAACTGAATTTAAGCAGAACTTGCCCTGGCTTTGCAGAGCTGGCCTCTGCTGCTGCTTACATTCCATGACCTGGGAGAAGGGCTTCATAGGCCAGCTGAGGATGCCATGGAACAGGAAGGACAGACTGGTGTTACCACTTTTAACAAACTTTGAGTGAGGCAGTTAGTTGACTTCATGGCCAAGGTTTTCCCTGAACTTGTCTTTCTTTTTTCAAAAGCATTATTTATTTATTTACAGAAAGAGAGAATATGAATGATTATGGACATGTCAAGGCTTCTGGCCAGTACAAACACCAGACCATGTACCACTCTGCATCTGGCTTTATGGGGATGCTGGGGAATCGAACCCAGGCTGCCGGGCTTTGCAAGCAAGCACCTTTAACTGCTGAGCCATTTCCCCAGCACTAAACTTGTCTTTCAATCTACCCGTTTAGTTTAAAATTTTTTTAAGTTTATTTTGTTTAAAGAGAGAGAGAGAGAAAATGGGCATGCCAGGACCTTCAGCTGCTGGAAACAAACTCTAAATGCATGTTCCACCTTGTGTACCGACTTACGTAGGTCCTGCAGAAACTGGGGGGTCTTTTGGCTTTACAGGCAAGCGCCTTAACCACTAAGCTATCTCTCCAGTCCTACCCATATTCTTTTTTAAAAAAAAATATTTATTTTTTAATATATTTACTTGAGAAAGTGTCAGATAAAGAGAGAGAGAGAATGAGTGCACTAGGGCCTCCAGCCACTGCAAACAAACTCCAGATACATGTGCCACCTTGTGCATCTGGCTTTACATGGGTCCTGGGAAATGAAACCTGGGTCCTTAGGCTTTGCAGGGAAGCACTTTAACAGCTAAGCCATCTCTCCAGACCTCGATCTAACCATTTTCTGCCAAGAAATATAAAATCTGTAAACAAAGGAATAAAAGTATTATATACACACATAAGTCAGAAGCATATGCCAGCAATATTCCATACAGGAACCAAAAGGGAAGAATGAATAACTTGAACTGGCTCTGACAACACTGTGCTGCATCCAAGATCACGGGAAAAAATTGACATTCAAGCCCAGTATGGTGGAGCACGACTTTAATCCCAGCACTCGGGAGCAGAGGTAGGAGGATAGCTGTGAGTTCGAGGCCACCCTGAGAATACAGAGTGAATTCCAGGTCAGCCTGAGCTAGAGTGAGACCCTACCTCGAAAAACCAAAAACAACAAAAAAAAATTTTTTTAAGAAAATATGCCAGGCATGGTGGTGCATGGGTTTCATCCCAGCACATGGGAGGCAGAGGTAGGAGGATCGCCATGAGGTCGAGGCCACCATGAGACTATATAGTGCATTCCAGGTCAGTCTGAGCTACAGTGAGACCCTACCTTGAAAAACAAACAAAAAAAAAAAAAAGAAAAGAAAAAAAGAAAAGAAAGTGTGGCATACACACACAATTGAATTTTACTCAGCAATATGTAATGATAAAATTATGCAATTTGTAGGGAAATGGATGGACCTGGAAATAATTTTATTAAGCAAAGTGACCCAAACTCAGAAACAAAATCAGGTGTGTGTGCTGGTGCATGCCTTTGGTCCTGACATTTAGGAGGTTGAGGTAGGCAGATTGCCATGAATTTGAGACCAGCTTGGGTAAGAGAGTGGGTTCCAAGTCAACCTGGGCTAGATTGAGACCCTGCTTCAAAAATAAAACAAGGGCTGGAGAGATGGCTTAGTGGTTAAGGCACTTGCCTGCAAAGTCTAAGGACCCAGGTTTGAGTCCCCAGGACCCAAGTAAGCCAGATGCACATGGTGGTGCATGCTTCTGGAGTTCATCTGCACTGGCTAGAGGCCCTGGCATGCCCATTCTCTCTCTCTCTCAAACATTTACAAACAAAAGTCCTGTGACATGGCTCAGCAGTTAAAGGCACTTGCTTTTAAAGCCTGTTGGACTGGGTTTGATTCCCCAATATCCACATATAGCCAGCTGTACAATGTGATGCATGTATCTGGAGTTCTCTTTCAATAGCAGAAGGTCCAAACACATCCACATTCTCTCTGTAGTAAATAATGAATAAATATAAAAAATAAAATATGGGCTGGAGAGATGGCTTAGCGGTTAACGTGCCTGCCTGCTAAGCCTAAGAACTGGGTTCCAATCTCCAGGTCCCACGTTTAGCCAGATGCAAAGTGACGCAAGGGTGCAATGCCGCACTTGACCACAAGGGGGCGCACACATCTGTATTTCGTTCACAGCAGCTGAGAGACTGTTGGCGCGCCCATCTCTATCTGTCTCCCTCTCTGTCTCTCTCAAAAAAAAAAAAAAAATAAATAAGTTTAAAAAGAGATCTTGATGAAAAGATAGTCATAATTTATTATGTATTCCACACGAGTAGTGTTCTTGTGCTTTTTGGCAAGAAGGCATTTCGTGCAGAATGATGCATCTTTTGATATAAGCACAAATGATGAGCAAAAAGTGGAATTGTGGGGCTGGAGAGATGGCTTAGCCTTTCAGGCACTTGCCTGTGAAGCCTAACGACCCAGGTTCAATTGTCCAGGTCCCACGTAAGCCAGATGCACATGGTGGCCCATGCGTCTGGAGTTTGTTTGCAGTAGCTACAGGCCCTGGCGCACCCATTCTCTTTCACTCTTTCTGTCTCTAATAAACAAAAATAAATTTTAAAAAGTGGAATTGGACTGGAGAAATGGCTTAGCAGTTAAGGTTTTTGCCTGCAAAGGTTAGGGATGCAGGTTCGACTCCCCAGAACCTGCATAAGCCAGCTGCAGAAGGTGATGCATGTGCACAAGGTGGCGCACACATATGGAGTTCCATTGCAAGTGGCTAAAGGCCCTGGTGTGCCAATTCTCTTTCTCCCTATCATAAAAAACAAAGGGAGTTGTTACAACAGACCACAATGAAATCCACCCAGAAAATCACTACAGAATGCTTTCAAGATCTGTATTACTGAAAGCTGGAAAACCTGGGAAAGAAATGATATAAAATCTATGTAAAATTATCATCTGATCTTAAAAAAAGAAGAAGAAGAAGACTGGGGCTGGAGAGATGGCTTAGCAGTTAAGGCAATTGCCTGTGAAGTCTAAGGACCAATTCCCCAGTTCCCACATAAACCAGATGCACAAGGTGGCACATGTGTCTGGAGTTCATTTGCAGTGGCTGGAGGTCCTGGTGTGCCCATTCTACCTGCCTGTTCCTCCCTCTCAAATAAATACAAAAACAATTTTGAAAAAGACTGGTTTATCTCCAGCAACAATGATGGGGCTGACAGATTTCTAGGGACTAGTAAAGCTTAACTCCACAGATTCAATCAAGATGGATATGACCTAACAAGAGAATTAACTCCTGAGATGTTATCATGATTTTGTTGTGAAATATGGAATGGCCTAGTTGATGGAAGTAGGTCACTTGGGAAGTGATCCTTGGGACATTCTGAACTGGCCTCTTACACTGCATGCCAGTCTTGTGTGCACACTGATGTGAACTACTCTATTGTACTAAGACCTCCCTGTCAGAGCCAAAACAAGAAATTTTTCACCTTACATTTTTTCACTGATTTGGAAACAGCAATGAGAAAAGAAAATAACAGAAATATGTAGTAGAAACATCAAAGGTAAGAAACTGTCATAAGTACAACAAAAAATTATAAACATTAACAAAACTTCTTATTTTGCAACAGCCTTGTGGTGGTTTGAATGTAACGCCCTCCCCCATAACCTTAGGTGTTTAAGATTAAGCTTCCTACTTAGTCCCTTGCTGGTAGACTGCTTGAAAGGTGGAGCTTTGGCTAGAGGAGGTTTGTTTCTGGGATAGAGCTTGGGGTTGATGAATCTAGCCTACTATGTATTTTCAGAAGCAGCCCATGCTTGCTGTTTTCTCTCTGCTGTGGATGTATAATGAACTAAGCCAGCCTCTTTGCCATGATGAAACTCCCCCTCAAAACTCTAAGCCTGGGCTTGAGAGATGGCTTAGCGGTTAAGGTACATGCCTGCAAAGCCTAAGGACCCCGGTTTGATTCTTCAGGTCCCATGTAAGCCAGATGCACATGGTGGCACATGTGTCTGGAGTTTGTTGGCAGAGGCTAGCGGCCCTGGCACATTCATTCTCACTCTTTCACTCTTTCTCTAATAAAGAAATAAATAAAAACAAAACTGTAAGCCTGGCTGGGCATGGTGGCACATGCCTTTAGTCCCAGCACTTGGGAGGCAGAGGGAGGAGGATCACTGTGAGTTCAAGGCCACCCTGAGACTACATAGTTAATTCCAGGTCAGTCTGGACAGCGAAACCCTACCTCAAACCCCCCCTCCAAAAAAAAAAAAAAAGCAAGCCTGAAGTATATGCTTTGCTCCCAAAGGTTACTTTTATTTTATTTTATTTATTTTTTTTGGAGAGAGACACAGAGAGAGAGGGAGAGGAAGAGAGGGAGAGGAAGACAGAGATGGGCGCGCCAGCAGCGTCTCAACTGCTGTGAACGAAATCCAGATGTGCGCGCCCCCTTGTGGTCAGGTGCGGCATTGCGCCCTTGCATCACTTTGCATCTGGCTAAACGTGGGACCTGGAGATTGGAACCGCTGGAGATTGGAACCAGCGTTCTTAGGCTTAGGAGGCAGGCGCCTTAACCCCTAAGCCATCTCTCCAGCACCCCCAAGTTACTTTTAGTAGGGTGTTTTGCCTCAACAATGAGAAGCTAAATAGCTAAGTGCTACAAAGCCATTAACCACAACAAAAGTACAAACAAACTCTTCTAGGATAACAGACATACCCTTTATTTACTTGTGGATCCATGTGGTTCAAATATGAAGAGATTTAATTAAAATGGACTATGACCCCAGTTTGGGTCTCTAGGTGGGCTTTACCCCCTCCATCCATCTCACGGACAGGAGCTCTTCATAATCACTCTTCTTCCCTTCTTTAATAAAGTCTTTCTAAACCTTAAAAAAAAATGGGTGATACCTATCACATGAAGGCCCTATTGCTTAAAATGATCTTAGAGATTATGTCAACTGAATATTTATTTTGAAGAGTGAAAATTAGAAATAAGTAATCCAGAGATCTCACAATACACTTGAAAGTTTCAGAACAGTTCCCTCAAATAACATAATATCTGGAGCATTCTAAAATTACTTCATATCAAGAGTTAGAAAACATATTTATGATTTTTTAGCCGGGCGTGGCAGCGCACGCCTTTAATCCCAGCACTTGGGAGGCAGAGGTAGGAGGATCACTGAGAGTTCGAGGCCACCCTGAGACTACATAGTGAATTCCAGGTCAGCCTGGACCAGAGTGAAACCCTACCTCAAAAAAAAAAAAAAAAAAAAAATTATGATTTTTTAAATGAGGACTATTTACAGAACTTTGAAGCATTTTTATTTTATTTATGATTATTTTTTTCAAGGTAAGGTCTCACTCTGGCCCAGGCTGACCTCAAATTTACTCTGTAGTCTCAGGGTGGCTTTGAACTCATGGCGATCCTCCTACCTCTGCCTCCCGAGTACTGGGATTAAAGGTGTGCACCACCATGCCTGGCTTGAAGCATTTTTACAACTGACAACATTCTTATGGTTCTATACAAGTTTGGTACTGGTTACATTCTCGTATGTGGGCCAACTAAAGACATGTGCATATTTATGTAAAGTTTCTCACTATTTGGTGTACTTGATTAATTCATCCAAGGTAACTATATTCCTACAAACTACCCAACACTAGTTTTCTTTCCTATGAATTGTCATGTTTGATAAAAAGGTAATGAGACAGAGGCCTTTTTATAGTCCAGACTTAGGCATTCTTTCCAGCATCCTTTCATATATTTTAAGGAAACTGCATGAGTAGACTTTCTCAAGCTGTTTGCATATGTAGGGTTTCTGACCAGTATGGAATTGTTCATATCTTTGACAAGTACTTAAAATTATCAAAGGATTTCTCACACGGTGAATCTTTAAATGCACTGAAGATAACTTACATAGCTTACACTTAAATGATTTTTCTCTAGTGAGAGTTCACACATGTATTTGAAACAAATACAAAAGAATCCTTCACACGTTGCTCACATACACGGGGACCGATGCCACTGTAGATTCTCTCATGGCTTCAGAGGGCGACGGGGTTAGTAAAGGCTTTCCCATATTGCTTACAAATGTGAGGTTCCTCACCACTTTGTTCATGATTTTGAACAACTACTAAAAGAAAAGCTTTTCTACAATGCTTAAATACATATGGTTTCTATCCACTGTGAATCCTTTCATGGCGATGAAAATATGAGGGTCAGTGAAGGATTTACCACAGTGGGTGTACATGTATGTGTACACACACACACACACACACACGTTTGTCTCCGGACTGCGTCTACTCATGCTTTCGCAAGATACCAGAAGAAATGAAACCTTACTCACATTGTTCATTACAAGGTTTTGTTTCCCCCACCAATGTGGATCCTCTCGTGTTTTTGAAGGGCAATAGGATTACTGAAGGTTTTCCGACAATGCTTACATATGTCAGTTTTCTAAAGAGAGTGATTTTGTTCATGTCTTTTACGACTACTCCATGAAGAAAAGCTTTTTCCACAATGTTTACACACATAGGGTTTCTCTCCAGTGTGAATCCTCCCGTGGCATCGAAGGGCACGAGGATCAGTGAAGGATTTACTACATACCTTACACACACACAGTTTCTCCTCAGTGTGAGTCCACTCATGCTGTCGCAAGTTACCAGAAGATATGAAACCTTTCCCACAATTCTTACACACATAGGGTTTCTCTCCAGTGTGCGTTCGCTCATGTGTTCGAAGGGTACTGGAAGAATTGAAACATTTCCCACACTGCAAACATATGTGAGGTTTCTCCCCACTGTGAATCCTCTCATGACATCGAAGAGAAGTGAGACCACTGAAGGCTTTGCCACACAGCTTACATATGTGGGGCTTCTCACCACTGTGAGTTCGCTCATGATATCGAAAGGAAGTGAGACCACTAAAGGCTTTGCCACATAGCTTACATATGTGAGGTTTCTCACCACTGTGAATCCTCTCATGATATCGAAGAGAACTGAGAGAAGTGAAGGCTTTCCCACAGAGCTTACACACGTAGGGTTTTTCTCCTGTGTGACATCGTTTGTGTATTTGAATAGAATTGTAATACTTGAAGGCTTTCCCACAATGTTTGCACACATAGGGTTTCTCCCCAGTGTGACATCGCTTATGTATCTTTAAGGAATAGTAAGAAGTGAAGGCTTTCCTACACTGTGTGCATACGTATGGCTTTTCTCCCGTGTGTGTTCTTTCGTGGTCTTGCAACTTAGACAGAAAACTGAAGGCTTTCCCACACATACTACATGTGTATGGTTTCTCTCCAGTGTGAGTTCGCTCATGCCTTCGAATGTGACTCAAACAAGAGAAGACTTTCCCACACTGCTTACATACGTGAGGGTTCTCTCCACTGTGGATCTTTTTAACATACTGAAGGAAACCAGGATTTGTAAAGGCATTGAAATGCTGCTTATCCACATACATTTCTTCTCTAGTGTCACCTTTAACCTGTATTTGAATGCAACTTTGACTCTGGAAGAATTTCTCACGTTGGTTAAGTCCATAGGATCTCTGCCCACTTTGAGTGTCTTCATTCTTCAGAAAGCAATCAGGATAAATAATGGGCTTCCCACATTTCTTAAATTTATAGAGGCTCTCTTCATGCATCTCATATTCAAAAGGTTTATGTCCAGTCTGAACAGTCACAGGCACATTAAAGGATGGATACCTAATGAGCATGTCTCCATACACACGGCTTTCACAAAGCATTACTCCATAAGAACTTTTCTTGTTGACATCAGGATGCGCAATCTGATTGAATATTTCTCCACATTGACTACCTTCTTTTTGTTTCCATCGTCTTTTGGCAACTTCACTTCTGAAAACAATGGAAGAATTCATCTTTAAGGAAAATATAAACTAGAATTTGCAGGAAAATGGATGGATCTGGAAAAGATTATACTAAGTGAGATATCTCAAGCTCAGAAAGTCAAACATCACATGTTCTCTCATATGCAGATCCCAGCTTCAAATGTTTAGATTTGTATGAGAGTTGGAGTAAGGGTCAGGAGTAGAGGCCAGGAAGCTAAAAAGGGGCTATAAGGGTGGGAGGAGTCAGGAGTCCTTAAGGGGACGGTAGATATGTAAGTAGAAGGGAAGAATACCAGGGTTGGATAGACTAAATGGGGTAAGGGAAAGGGGGGAGGGAGACGAAGTGGGAGGAGCATTAATCAAAATTAAAGATATTCCCAGGTATGGTGATACATGTCTTTAATCCCAGCACTTTGGAGGCAGAGCTAGGAGGATGGCTGTGAGTTTGACGCTAGCCTGGGACTACAGAGTGAGTTCCAGGTCAGCCTGGGTAGAGTAAGTTTCTACTTCAAAATAACAAAGGAAGAAAAAAATTAAAGATTTTTAATGAATAAGCCAGATGGAAATTTACTTTTTTGCCAACTAAATTATATATATGTTTTCTAAAATGACAGAATTTGGGCTGGAGAGATGGCTTAGCGGTTAAGGCGCCTGCCTCCTAAGTCTAAGAATGCTGGTTCCAATCTCCAGGTCCCACGTTTAGCCAGATGCAAAGTGCCACAAGGGCGCCCGCAGGTGACCACAAGGGGGCGCACACATCTGGATTTCGTTCTCAGCAGCTGAGAGGCTGCTGACACGCCCATCTCTGTCTTCCTCTCCCTCTCTCTGTCTCTCTCTGTGTCTCTCTCCAAAAAATAAATTAATTAATTAAAAAAAAATTTAAATGACAGAATTTGAACAAAAGTAACCTGTAGGGATTAATAACACTGGGCCCAGAGCCCATTAATTGTTACAAGAAAATTTCAATATCAGGGGGTGGCAATGTCTCAGTGAGTTATTGGTCAGGAAGGCCTCTGATAACCCTGGAACAATATAGACTACTGCCAAGATTCTTGATTGCCCACCCAAACTGGATGTTAAGAGCATATTGCTGAACATAGCACATGCTTGGGTTGTAAGACACTGGAAAATCAAGCTCAAGTAGAGCTGTAAGCCTCCTCCCTGTTGGCTAGCCATCATGGTGCTGGAACATGCTATACAGCCTGTTGGGGTGGGGGGAAGTCATTAATGGTCTTAACCTATACTGCAGCCTGCAAGCTATATTGCTGGCCAGGCAAAATGTGTCCACTGGTTCAATGGTGGCATATCTGTTATGGGGGAAACCAACTGCTCTCTGATTAGATTTAAGACCCACTCCATGGGAGGAATTCATGCCTGGTACGAAAACCTAGTCAAAAGCCCATGGCTGGGCTAGAGAGATGGCTCAGTGGTTAATATGCTTGCTTGCAAAGCCTGACAGCCTGGGTTTGATTTCCTAGTACCCATAGAGCCAGATGCACAAAGTGGCGCAAGTGTCTGGAGTTCATCTGCAGCAGCAGGAGGCCCTGGTATGTCCATTCTCTCTCTTTTTCCTTACAAATGAATAAATATTTAAAAACAAGCCTGTGGCTGGAGAGGTTATAAGCCCTAGGAGGGAAACTACTACATGGATTTATTATGCCTGCCAAATGTCCTTCTAAAAACTTATGTTCTGGCTGAAGAGAGGGCTCAGTAATTAAAGGTACTCGCTTGCAAAGCCTGATGGGCTGTATTCAATGCCCCAGAACCCTAGTAGTACCAGATGCACCAAGTGATACACGTACCTGGAGTTTTATTTGCAGTGGTAGAAGGTCCTGGCATGCTCATACTCTCTAATACTTTTTAAAAGGATGGCTGGAGAGATGGCTTAGCAGTTAAGGTGTTTGCCTGCAAAGCCAAAGGACCCTGGTTTGATTCCCCAGGACCCACATAAGCCAGATGCACAAGAGGGCACACGTGTTTGGAGTTCATTTGCAGTGGCTGGAGGCCCTGGTGCACCCATTCTCTCTCTCTCTCTCTCTCTCTCTCTCTCTCTGTCTCTCCCTCTTTTTCTCTCTTCAAATAAATAAAAGTTTTTTTTTTTTTTTTTTAAAGGGTCAGTTGTGTTGCCCTCTTCCCTGCCTCTAAGACAAGGTCCTGCTTTAATTTCTGGCTAGTGAATTAGGTTTTCGATTTTTATGGTTTTTTTCTTTCAATCTGGTCTGCTCAGGAATTAAACCAACCAGTAGCTTTATATTGGGCTACCCCAATACATAGCTTTAGGGGATGATAAAGCCAATGTAGACCTCAGGATCCTCTTAGCCCCTGCAGAATATGGGGGAGATGAGGAGTGATGATAGAAGTTTTCATTCTAACAACAAAAAAACAAAACAAAACAAAAAAAAACACCCAAACTTATGTTTGGGGGCTGGAGAAATGGCTTAGTGGTTAAGGCACTTTTCTGCAAAGCGAAAGGGCCTAGGTTCGCTTCCCCAGGACCCACGTAAGCCAGATGCACAAGGTGGCACATATGTCTGGAGTTTGGTTGCAGTGGCTGGAGGCCCTGGCGTGCCCATTCTCCATCTGTCTTTTTCTCTTGTTTCTTTATCTCTCTCAAATAATAAATTAATTAATTAAATTTAAAAAACTTATGCTTGGGATGGAGAAATGGCTTAGTAGTTAAGGTGTTTGCCTGCAAAGCCAAAGGACCCAGGTGCAATTCCTGAGGGCCCACAAAAGCCAGATGCACAAGATGGCACATGCATCTGGAGTTTGCAGTGGCTGAAGGCTCTGGCATGCCCATTCTCTCTTTTTCTCTCTCTGTCTCAAATAAATAGAATAAAAATTAAAAAAAAATTTAAAAACCTTATGTGTATGCCCATATATTAATGCTACACTCACCTTTGGCTAGAGAAGATTCTCTATTTTTTAAAACTTTTTAATCACAATTTCTAAACATATAGATAATATGCCATGATCATAACTACCTCTCACTCCATCCATTTTTCCCTTTTCTTTTTAAAAACATTTTTATTTATTTCTAAGCAGAGAAACCCAGCAAAAGGGGGAGGCAGAGTGGGATTACTAGGGCCTCTAGCCACTGCAAATGAACTCCAGATGCATGTGCCACCTTGTGCATCTGGCTTTATGTGGGTACTGGGGAATTGAACCCAGGTCGTCAGGATTTGCAGGCAAGTACCTTCACAGCTGAGTCATCTCTCTGACCTTTTTTTCCCTTTTCTATCCCTTTCCACTATCTTTCTTTCTTCTCCTTTTTTTTTTTTTTTTTTTTTTTTCATTTTTGGTTTTCAAGGTAGGGTCTCACTCTAGCCCAGGCTGACCTGGAATTCACTATGTAGTCTCAGGGCGGCCTCGAACTCATGGTGATCCTCCTACCTCTGTCTCCCAGTGCTGGGATGAAAGGCATGCGCCACCACGCCCGGCTTTCCTTCTTTCTAATTAGTCTCTTTTCTGTTTTGATGTCATCATTTCCCCCCCTCCCCCTACTATGCAGATCTTGTATAGGTAGCATCAGCCACTGTGTGGTCATGCCTGCCAAGACCACGTTATGTCTGGAAGACAGTATTGCAAGGCACTCCTCTCTCCTTCCTTTGGCTCGTATATTCTTTCTGCCACCTCTTCTTCAATGGTCCTTGAGGCCTTGGAATACTGTCTGCCAGACATTAAGTGGCCATTTCATTTATGTCCTCATGTTGGCTACACAGTATCTGCATATAATGACCACCAAAAAAAAACAAATAAAATAAATGAATAAACATGACATCAAAAGAGCAGAGGGGCCGGGCATGGTGGTGCACGCCTTTCATCCCAGCACTCGGAGGCAGAGGTAGGAGTATCATTGTAAGTTCGAGGCCACCCTGAGGATACAAACTGAATTCCAGGTCAGCCTGGGCTACAGTGAGACCCTACAGCGAAAAACAAAAAACAAACAAACAAAAAAGAGCAGAGGGACTAGTTGGAAAGAAGGGGTCAGTGGAAGCGGTGGACAAAGAAGGGTGGTGAAAGAGATTGTGTTCAGGAGATATGAATGGAGGTTGTCAATAAAAAGTTTAAGCCAGGCATGGTGGCACACGCCTTTAATCCCCTACTCGGGAGGCAGAGGTAGGAGGATCGCCATGAGTTCAAGGCCACCCTGAGACTACATAGTGAATTCCAGGTCAGCCTGAAGTAGACTGAGACCGTACCTTGACAAAACAAAAACAAAAACAAACAAAAACAAAAACAAAAAAAAGTTTTAAAATGAGCCAGTTGTGGTAGTGCACGCCTTTAACCCCAGCACATGGGAGGCAGAAGTAGGAGAATGGCATAAGTTCAAGGCCACCCTGTGACTACAAAGTGAATTCCAGATCAGCCTGTGCTATAGCAAGCCCTTACCTTGAAAATCCAAAAAAGGAAAGCACATTTTTGATGTAAAATTTCTGGTTTTATGCCCTGTTAGGATAGCTAACATCAAAATAGTGGTATTCATACGGTGTTTCTAAATGCTTTTACCAAGTTAACTACTTTGGAAGCACTAAATGTCTTTATCTTTAGTTACTTACTTATAAAAATTTTATTGGGCTGGAGAGATGGCTTAGCAGTTAAGGCACATGCCTGAGAAGCCTAAGTACCCCGGTTTGATTCTCCAGGTCCCACGTAAGCCAGATGCACAAGGGGGCGCACGTGTCTGGAGTTAGTTTGCAGTGGCTAGAGGCCCTGGCGTGCCCATTCTCCCTATCCCTCTTTCCCTCTCTCTGTCTTTAATAAACAAGTAAAAATAAAATCTTTTAAAAATATTTTATTTATTTATTTAAGAGACAGACAGATACATACAGATAGATAGATACATAGAGAGAGGGGGGAGGGAGGGAGATAATGGGCACGCCAGGGCCTGTAGCCACTGCAAAACAAACTCCAGACGTATATGCCACCTTGTGCATCTGCCTTACTTGGGTGCTGGGGAATGGAACCTGGGTCCTTACTTAGGTTTCTCAGGAAGTGCCTTAACTGCTAAGCCATCTCTTCAGCCCCTACTTATTTACTTTTTACTTTGGGCAAAAAAATGATGCATAGACTGGCCTCAGTTTCAACACTCTTCCCTCAAACTCCTAATAATCTGGCAATAAAGAAAAATGCCACTGGCTTTATTTCAAAGGTAAATCGTATGTGATTATTTCTTATCCAAAAATTTTTGGACAAAATGCATTGTCTTTTATTTTTTCCCCTCCCTCCCTCCCTCCCTCCCTCCCTCCCTCCCTCCTTTCTTTCTTTCTTTCTTTCCTTCCTTTTTGAGATAGGGTCTCACTCTAGCTCAGGCTGACCTGGATTTCACTCTGTAGTCTCAGGGTGGCCTCGAACTCATGGCAATCCTCCTACCTCTGCCTCCTAAGTGCTGAGATTAAAGGCATGCGCCACCTTTTCTTTTTTCTTTTGAGGGTCTCACTCTAATCCAGGATAACCTGGTACTCACTATGTAGTACAGGCTGGCCTACAACTCATGGCGATCCTCGTACCTCAGCTTTTAATGATGTGCTCCATCACACCTGGCTTGAATCATTTTCTTTCTTTTTTTTCTGGGTGGGGTGTTACTATTTATTGACAACTCCCATACATATAATATGCCATGATCATAATCCCCTCCCACCACCCTCTTTGCCCCTCTCAGATCCCCGCTACTGCTGAATCCTTTCTTTTTTCAAATTAGTCTCTTTATTTTGACATTCAAACCATTTTTTTCTTTCCTTTTTTTATTTTATTTTTTGTTTGTTTTTTTTTTTTTTTGAGGTAGGGTCTCACTCTAACCCAGGCTAACCTCGAATTCACTATGTCATCTCAGGGTGGCCTTGAACTCCTGGCAATCCACCTACCTCTACCTCCCAACTGCTGCCATTAAAGGCATGTGCCAGCATGCCTGGCCTATTTTCTATTTTAGAAAATTTGTATATAGTCCAGAAGTACAGATTTTGAAAATCCTTTATATTTTCTTTTTTTTCAATTTTTTTTTATTATTTTATTTATTTTTGGAGAGAGACACAGAGAGAGACAGACAGAGAGGGAGAGGGAGACAGAGATGGGCACGCCAGCAGTCTCAGCTACTGTGAACGAAATCCAGATGTGTGCGCCCCCTTGTGGTCAAGTGCGGCATTGCGCCCTTGCGTCACTTTGTATCTGGCTAAACGTGGGACCTGGAGATTGGAACCCGGTTCTTAGGCTTAGGAGGCAGGCGCCTGAACCGCTAAGCCATCTCTCCAGCCCTATATTTTCTTTTTTTATATAAAATATATTTTATTTGTTTATTTGCAATCAGAGGGAGAGAGGGAAGGAGGGAGGGAGGGATGGAGTGAGAGAGAGAGAGAGAAAGAGAATGGGCACACCAGGGCCTCCAGCCACTGCAAACAAACTGCAAACGCATGCACCACCTTGTGCATCTGGCTTATGTGGGTACTGGGGAACTGAAACCGGGTCATTAGGCAGGCAAGTGCCTTAACTGCTGAGCCATCTCTCCAGCCCCCTTTATATTTTCTATACAGTGTACAGTTAAAGGCAGAAGGAAATCACACACATTTTCTGTCTTTTGTTGTTTTTTGTATTTTTCAAGGCAGGATCTCACTCTAGCCCAGGCTGACTTGGAATTCACTCTGTAACTCAGGCTAGCCTTGAACTTACAACAGTCCTCCTCCCTCAGCCTCCCCAGTGCTGGAATTAAAGGTGTGTGTCACCACATCCATCCTTAATAGCATAAATTTTTAATAACTTTGTGCATGGGAAAAGATTCATCTGAAAGTGTCATTTGATTATAATGTCAGTATTGCACATCTCTAATCCATGCATCTTTGGAAACAACTGTTTTTGACTAAATCATTTGAAGTGGGGTTTATTTGTACAGTTTTCTTATTTTTTTAATTATCAGTCATTTCCAGATTCTTTTTTTTTTTTTTTTTTTGATTTTTCCAGGTAGGGTCTCACTCTGATCCAGGCTAACCTGGAATTAACTATGTATTCTCATAGTGGCCTAGTGGCCTTGAACTCATGACGATCCTCCTACCTCTGCCTCCCAAGTACTGGGATTAAAGGTGTGCATCACCACGCCCAGCTGTATTTCCAGATTCTTGAAGAACATTCTTATTATTTGGCTGGAAAGTTACCTTAGATTTCTCCTGGAATATTCATAGTCATCTTCAATGTACTGGTGTTCCTTTGTTTCTCCTAAAATGTAGACCCAGAAAATTCATTATGGACTAAATAATGGAAAAGATCCTAGGAATATGCTAGGTACCTGGATACATTCATGACCATGCCTAATACATTCACCAAATTTAGCCTTTCCATATTCCACATTATAGAGTAACATCTCTGAGCAAGACCGACTTACAATTTCTTTCTTTTTTAAAATATATTTTATTTATTTATTTGAAGAGAGAAAGAGTCAGAGAGAGGGAGGGAGAATGGGCACGCCAGGGCCTCCAGCCATTGCAAACAAATTCCAGATGCATGTGCCCCCTTGTGCATCTGGCTTATGTGGGTCCTGGAGAGTCGAACCAGGATCCTTTGGTTTTGCAGGCAAGTGCTTTAACCACTAAGCCATCTCTCCAGCCCCAGACTTACAATTTCAATAAAGAATGATCTCACGCCGAGCGTGGTAGTGCACACCTTTAATCTCAGAAATAGGGAGGCAGAGGTAGGAGGATCGCCATGAGTTTGAGGCCACCCTGAGACTACATAGAGAATTCCTGGTCAGCCTGAGCTAGAGTGAGACCCTATCTTGAGGAGGAAAAAAAAAAAGAAAAAAGAAAAAAGGTCTAACCTGTATCTATAGCAATCAGGTTCCTGAGGGTTTCCTCCATCACGTCTCTGTGCAGCTTCTTTTGGGAAGAGTCTAGTAAAGCCCATTCCTCCAGGGTGAAGTTCACAGCCACATCCTCAAAGGTCACAGAGTCCTAAAACAGGGCAGACAGTTCCAGGAGGAAAGATGAGACTCACAAAACTGAAGATCTAGCCGGGGGGTGGTGGCGCACGCCTTTAATCCCAGCACTTGGGAGGCAGAGGTAGGAGGATCGCCAAGAGTTCGAGACCACCCTGAGACTACATAGTGAATTCCAGGTCAGCTTGGACCAGAGTGAGACCCTACCTTGCAAAACAAAAAACAAACAAATAAATAAAAACAACAACAACAACAACAACAACAACAACAACAAAAAAAAACCCTGAAGATCTGTGAGTGTTCTAAATGGTCATCACACTCTTACTCTTCTTCATCCACAGTTACCTGCTGCTGGGTCTCCCAAATTCTATTAGAATATGGGTATACTAGTTACTTTGTCATTGTTTTTAACAAATACTTTGACAAGTAGCAACTTACGGGTGGAAGGAAGGACAGAATTCATGGGGGCAGTAGTTTTCATCTGTGCAGCACAGGAATCAGAGAGTCCATGGGATGGTGCTGCCTATCTTCAGGGTAGGTCTCCCCTCCTCATTAGACCTCTCTGAAAACTTCACACACAACCACAAGGGTGCCACCTAGGGTCTCACTCTAGCCCAGGCTGACCTGAAATTCACTATGTCATCTCAGGGTGGCCTTGAACTCATGGCAATCCTCCTACCTCTGCCTCCCAAGTGCTGGGATTAAAGGTGTGCACCACCACACCCGGCTTTCAGACTCTCTCTCTCTCTCTCTCTCCATATATATACATATACATATATATATATATATATAATTTTTTTTTTGGAAGGCTAAGGTAGGATTGTTGTGAGTTCAAGACCAGTCTAGGCTTCAGAGTACCCATTCTCTCTCACTCTCTTTCTCTCTGTGTGTATGTGTGTCTTTGTTTCCACTAGCAAATAAATTAAAATTTTTATTTATTTGAGAGAGAGAGGTGTAAACCGAGAGAGAATAGGTATGTCAGGGCCTCTAGCCACTGCAAAATAAACTCTAGGTGCATGTGTCACCTTATGTATCTGGCTTTATGTGGGTACTGGGAAATCCAACCTGGATCCTTTGGCTTTGCAGGCAAGGACCTTAACTAGCTAGGAATATGGCTCACTGGTAAAGGCACTTCCATGCATTGCCTGCCAACCTGGCTTTCAGTTCCCTAGCACCCACACAGACCCAAAATAGAATGCAAGCTCCTGGCATTCGGGCATTGTTTTGTGGTGGCAGAAGACCTTGGCATACTCACAGATGTACATATGCAAATAAGTTAATTAATATTTTAATAACAGAATATTGCAATCTTACATACAAATCATGAAATAAAGTTCTGAAAAGCCTTTGTAAACTGGTGTTTTATAAAAACAAGATGCTGCAAGGAAACAATACAGTGGCTGCTTTCACCAAAGCTCATAAGGAACCTATAACCAGAAGGTAAGCCCTAATTTAGAGGCCATCTCACTGTGTAGGTGCAGCCCATAATGGACAAGCACCAAGTGAGGGACACCTGACCAACCAGGAAACTTCATTTTAGGATCTCTACACACCTTTATTTTCCCTTCTCCCAGCTGTAATTCTAGTAAACAGCATTGACTACAGACATCTTGACCTCGCAGTGCTATTTATCCCTTTCACGTTTACAATTAGATGATGTCACCCAGTCCAGCCTTTCTTTTTTTTTTTTTTGTCTTTCTGAGGCAGGGTCTCTCTCTCTCTCTCTAGCCCAGGCTGATCTGGAATTCACTATGTAGTCTCAGGGTGGCATCAAACTCATAGCGATCCTCCTATCTCTGCCTCCCGAGTGCTGGGATTAAAGGCGTGTGCCACCACACCCAGCTCAATCCATCCTTTTTAAAGCTACTTCTTGGTGAGAAAAGCTCAGTTGGGGGCTAGAGAGATGGCTGATCGGTTAAAGGAGCTTGCTTGCAAAGCACGACTGACTCCAGTAGCCACATAAAGCCAGACTCACCAAGTGGCGCAGGAATTTGGAATAAGTTTCTTTGCAGTGGCAAGAGGCCCTGGCACACCCATTCTCTTTCTCGCTCTGCTTTCAATTAAAAAAATATATATTTTTAATTTTTTTATTATTTTATTTATTTTTGGAGAGAGACACAGAGAGAGAGACAGACAGACAGACAGACAGAGAGGGAGAGGGAGACAGATAGAGGTGGGCGCACCAGCAGTCTCTCAGCTGCTGTGAACGAAATCCAGATGTGTGCGCCCCCTTGTGGGCAAGTGCGGCATTGCGCCCTTGCGTCACTTTGCATCTGGCTAAACATGGGACCTGGAGATTGGAACCAGCGTTCTTAGGCTTAGCAGGCAGGCACCTTAACCGCTAAGCCATCTCTCCAGCCCTCAATTAAATATATTTTTAAAAAAGGTTTGCATGTTCTCTCACTGCCAGATCAACAAAGACAAAACACTTAAGAAACAATATATAAGTCTGTGTTCTTTCTCTAGGCCTGTCACACTAATTCACTCACACGCAGCATAAACCAGCAGTGACACGAAATGTATTGCCCCTCTAAGTACTTGAGGGAAAAACTATTCTAAAAGCTGAAGTTGCCACTGTCCCAGCCTTTTCTTTAATGTTGGCTTCTCCCAGCAATGGAAACCCTTTTCTGCCCAAGCCTGGAATGCTGCACACCTGTCACTAGGGGCTCTTCCTCTAAGGCCATACTCCTTCCACTAACGTCAGGCCCTACCTCAGAACCCATACTGGGTTTTTTTTCTTTTACTTGTTTTTTTATTTTTATTTCTTTATTTAAGAGTGACAGACAGAGAAAGGGGTAGAGAGAAAGAGAGAGAGAGAGAGAATGGGCACACTAGGGCCTCCAGCCACTGTAAACGAACTCCAGATACATGTGCCCCCTTGTACATCTGGCTTACGTGGATCCTGGGGAACCAAACCTTGAACCAGGGTCCTTAGGCTTCACAAGCAAGCGCTTAACCGCTAAGCCATCTCTCCAACGCGATTTGTTTGTTTTTTTCGAGGAAGGGTCTCGCTCTGGCTTAGGCTGACTTGGAACTCATTCTGTGGATCCAGGCGGGCCTCAAACTGACATTGATTCCTCTACATCTGCCTCTCCAGTGCTGGGATTTAAGGCTTGTGTCACCACTGTCTGGTCATATATATATATATTTTTTGGTCTCCAAGGCCTTTATTCAGGAAGGTGGGGAGGGGGGAGGGTCTACAGTTTTCTGACAGGCACTGGGTAGCATATGTAACAGTTCCCTCTTCCCCAATCATATGTTTTCAAATCAATGCCTAAAAGCATTTCAAGCATAAAAACAGTTGCCAGAGGGGCCACAAGCCCCCATGTCCACTCCTGTCCACATAGGTATGTGGATCTCACTTTCTAATGAGTTGGCAATTTAAGGGCTGTCAACCATGCAAAACAGCGGGTTTGGATTCTGGAGGGTTCTGCAGCCCGGAAGTCCGCGCAGGCGCAGCCGCCCCGCCCTCCCCGCCCCGGTCCCCGCGTCTCCCTCGAGCCTCCGCCGCCCGCCGTCCGCACAGGGCTCGGGCCGGGGGAGGACGCCGGGGTCTCCCGGGGGACAGAGGGCAGCGCGGCCCCGCGGACTCGGCCGCAGAGCCGGGGAGGCCCCGTCGCTGCGCGGCCGCTTCCCGCAGCCCGTGCTCGGCCGACACTCACCATGTCTGCGCCGGCCCCCGCCGTCCGCCCGTCCGTCCGTCCGTCCGTCCGCAGCGCGGCTCCTGGTAGTTGCAAAGCGGCGGAGGATGATGCACCCAGAACTCCGGGCAACCTGAACAAAGTGGCCCAACTAGGACGGCGCCGGAAAAAAGATGGTGGGTGAGGCGCTTCCGCCCCGCCCACGGGGCTGCTGATTGGATGCTTCGCAGCCCGTTCCTGCGGTCCTCAGAGCCGGCTGCGCAGAGAGCCTACACGGCCTCCGAGGTGGGGCGACCTTAGCAAGGTGCAGATCTGGGGCGACTAGATGAACGGGACACAGCTGCCATACAAATAAGAACCCCAGAAGTGATTCTGAGCGGTGAGCCCATCCAGGCCTAAATAGGGATATGGGGTCTGGTCAATTACATGATGCTCGGTTCACTGATGGCTCTGCTTGGTTAAAAATGGTTCCACAAGCTGGAAATCTGCTGCCCATTGCCTATGTGATGGCATGGCACTATCCCATGTAGGAACCTCCAAATCAGCTCGACATGCTGAATTACAAACTATCAAAGAATATTATAGCCGGGCGTGGTGGCGCAGGAGGATCGCCGTGAGTTCAAGGCCACCCTGAGACTACATAGTGAGTTCCAGGTCAGCCTGGGCTAGAGCGAGACACTACCTTGAAAAACAAACAAACAAACAAACAAACAGACAGACAGACAAACAAACAAACAAAAGAACATTATAGAATTTGTTACATCTTTTTAGGATTCTTGGTGTGTGTGTAATGGAGTAGCAATTTGGTCTGTGAGATGAAAATCTAACAAATGGGAGATTAATGACTCTAAAGTTTGGTCATAGGCAACATGGCAATTTTTGTCAGAACAGAATATTAAGATATATATTACTCGTGTAGATACCCACCAGAAAGACAAATTTGAAGCTATTAAATATAATAATATGACAGATGAATTGACTAAAACCAACACTACTAAAATAAAACTATTTACAAATAAGGATGGACAATAGTAGAAAGATGACAGAAGATTCCTATAAAAATTTGGTTAGAGAATAAATAAGGTATGTGGACAATTGATAAAGATGTAGATATAAAAATTCTAGATAGATAAGATAATTACATAACCACTTAGGACATGCAGGTACCCATGTTTCTGTTTAAATGGTTTCAAGACAAAACTTATCAATTACATGGCACCAACTAACAAAGGCTATAAGAGACTGTAAAACATGCAGTGCAGGGATACATTTTAGACACAGAGAAGTGGCTACTAATTATAAGCCTGACATATTCAATTATTTGTTACAAATTGACTTTAGAGGACCTCTGGAGGTCTTTATATACATGCACAGTCGTAGATGCTCATACAGGTATAGGAAAGCCACAGCAGTTAGTAAGCCAAATCAGATAGCTATGTTAAATGTGTTATGGAAATGTAGCTCACATTTTGGAATACCTAACATCATAAAATCTGATCAGGGAACTCATTTTATTGTAACATTTATTAAATAGTGGACTGGGAACCTAGATATAATTTGGAATTACCATTTAGCATATAACCCAAGAACTAGTGAGTAATTTTAAAAGATGGAATGGGGGCTAGAAAGATGGCTTAGTGGTTAAGGCACTTGCCTGCAAAACCAAGGTTCAATTCCCCAGGACCCATGTAAGCCAGATGCACAAGGTGGTGCATGCATCTGGGGTTCGTCTACAGTGGATGGAGGACCTGGAGTACCCATTCTCTCTCTCTCCCTCTCAAGTAAATAAATACACTTTTTAAAGATGGAATGACATACTTAAGGACAAATTAAATAACACCAAGTATACCATTGCGAAGAGCTGTCCTCCACTTCATATGGTTCTAGGGACAAAAAGAGACTACTATATAATTTTTAAAAATCCATCTACTTCCTTATAAAAAATTGTGACTCGGGCTGGAGAGATGGCTTAGCGGTTAAGGCGCCTGCCTGCTAAGCCTAAGAACCCGGTTCCAATCTCCAGGTCCCACGTTTAGCCAGATGCAGTGATGCAAGGGCGCAATGCCGCACTTGACCACAAGGGGGCGTACGCATCTGGATTTCGTTCACAGCAGCTGAGAGACTGCTGGCGCGCCCATCTCTATGTCTTCCTCTCTGTCTGTCTGTCTGTCTGTCTCTCTCTCTCTCTGTCTCGCTCTAAAAATAAAAAAATAAAAAACTTAAAAAAAATTGTGACTCCAGGTGAAGGCAACACCTAGAGCTAAAGGCCAATTACAGCTTTCCAAATGAGAGCAGTTGGTCATTAGGTAACTCATTCCTGACTACTGGAATGTCTGGGATTTTTTTTTTTCCAAGGTAGGGTCTCACTCTAGCTCAGGCTGACCTTAAATTCACTATGTAGTCTCAGGGTGGCCTTGAACTCACAGCAATCCTCCTACTTCAGCCTCCCTAGTGTTGGGATTAAAGGTGTGTGCCATCAGGCCCAGCTTGTCTGGGAGTTTTGATAAAAGATTAAGCTTCCTAAAATTTCCAGTGGGTAGGACATTGCTCAAGGAGGTGTCACTGGGGCCAAATCTTGAAGTAGGAGAATCATCATGAGTTTGAGGCCACCCTGAAACTACATAGTTAATTCCAGGTCTGCCTGGACCAGAGTGAAACCCTACCTCAAAAAACCAAAACAAACAAACAAACAAAAAATACATGACATAAAAAGTATAAGGGCTGGGCATGGTGGCGCACGCCTTTAATCCCAGCACTTGGGAGGCAGAGGTAGGAGGATCACCATGAGTTCAAAGCCACCCTGAGACTACACAGTGAATTCCAGACCAGCCTGAGCTAGAGTGAGACCCTACTTCGAAAAAACAAAACAAAACAAAACAAAAAGTATAAAGGACATATGACACACGTAAACAGAAAGAGGGTGTTTAGGGAGGAGGAGAGGGACATGGGGAGAGGAGCAATAGGGGAAGGGAATCAACTAACCCAAGTATTATTTGAAAATTACAGAATGAGGGCTGGAGAGATGGCTGAGAAGTTAAAGGAACTTGCTTGAACAGACTGGGTTCAATTCCCCAGTACCCACATAAACCAAGCTGCAAAATGTGGCACATACATCTGGAGTTTGTTTCCAGAAGAACTTGCTGTGCCCATTCTTTCTCTCTCTCTGAAATATTAGGGGGGAAAAAAAAACAAAAAAACTCCAGCCAGATGTGATGGGTACCTGTGGTAGTTTGAATGGATGTCCCCCAGTAGATTCAGGAATTTTATTCAAGCTTTTAACTTTTTAGATTTCTAGCTGCTTAGCTAGAGTAGGCGTCACTATGGGTGGATCCTAGGGTTCATTCATAAGTGTGTTTGGGGGCAGATCTAGAATTCCAGCCCAAGGTATGCAGTTTGATTCTGCCTGGGCTCCCTGCTGTTTTTGTTTTTGCTTTTGGGTGGTGGCAACTTTTATGTCTGTGTGATTCTATTTAAAACTACATGTTTTCATTTTTATTTTATTATTTTTGGAGAGAGTGAGACACAGAAAGAATGGTGCACCAGGGCCTCAGCCACTGCAATCACACTCCAGACTATCTACAGAACATTCCATCCAAATGTTGCAGAACACATTCTTTTCAGCAAAACATAGAATAGTTTCTAAAATAGACCATCTACTAGAACACAAAGCAAATCTTAAAATCTTAAATCTGATTTGTCATATGTCAGAAATCACATTCTTTCAATCAGGCTAAAAGATCCCCATAGTTTTCTACTCATTGATCTTAAATAAAAGCTGTGAGTATAGTCAGTGCTGGGTTCTCTCTCCAGGGAACCCCATGACCATCCTTTGATATTTTGTGTTGTGTTCATTTTGTATTTATCCAAACACTGCTGGATGGTGTACAGAGTGCATGCTTACTCCAATAATTTATAAAGTTACCTTCTAAATATATATTATGACTTAATCTTTAACAAATTAATTTGGATTTATTAACTAACCACAGGACTGTTGATGTATTTGTCTATACTTATAATTGTTATACTTTCCATAAAGTATAGCTTCCTGGATTTTCATTTTCACTTTTCTTTTTCTTTTTCTTTCTTTCTTTCTTTCTCTTCTCTCTTTTTTTTTTTTTTTTTTTGAGGTAGGGTCTCACTCTGGCCCAGGCTGACCTGGAATTCACTATGTAGTCTCAGGGTGGCCTTGAACTCAAGGCAATCCTCCTACCTCTGCCTCCCGAGTGCTGGGATTAAAGGCGTGCACCACCAAGCCCGGCTCTTTCTTTCTTTTTCTTTTTGGTTTTTCGAGGTAGGGTCTCACTCTAGCTCAGGCTGACCTGGAATTCACTATGTAGTCTCAGGCTGGCCTCAAACTCACAATGGTCCTCCTACCTCTGCCTCCTGAGTACTGGGATTAAAGGTGTGCACCACCACGCCCGGCTAATTTTTCTTTCTTTTTTTTTTTTCGAGAGAGACAGAGAACAGGCGCACCAGCGGCCTCTCAGCAGCTGTGAATGAATTCCAGATGCTTGTGCTGCCTTGTGGGCAAGTGTGGCATTGCACCCTTGTGTCACTTTATGTCTGGCTAAACGTGGGACCTGGAGAATCAAATGGGTGTTCTTAGGATTGGCAGGCAGGCACCTTAACCACTAAGCCATCTCTCAAGCCCTTCATTTTAATTTCTAAATAATAAAATAATAATAAGCAATAATTCAATAATAAACAGATAAAATTACAAATATAGGTATATTTTCAAGTTTTAGATAAAAAAGGACACATGGTATATTAAAAAACCATGTTATTTAAACAAAAAGGGAGAATAGAGATAAGGCCAAAGTCACCCATGACTAAAATACATGTTACTATCATTATTTTCTTTTAAAATTCTTTTTTTATTTTAGAGAAAGCAAGAGAGAGAGAGAGAGAGAGAGAGAGAGAGAGAGAATTGTCATGCAAGGATCTCAGCTACTGAATTGAACTCAAGATGCTTGTGCCAACTAGTGGGCATGTGTGACCTTGCATTTGCCTCACCTTTGTGCGTCTGTCTTATGTGGGATCTGGAGGGTCAAACATGGGTCCTTAGGCTTTGCAGGCAAGTGCCTTAACTGCTAAGCCATCTCTCCAGCCCTCCTACTTGCTATGCTTGTGGACACATCCCTTGTGTTGTAATGTATTCACCCAGGGTAAAAGGGAATGCATACTGGGCTTTCACTGCTGAACTCCCTTCATGGGAACCCATTACATGGGCTGAACTGCCTTTCCCCATTTTAAATGTTACTTCTTGGCAAGGAGGCATAGCTTCCTAACATTCATAGCCAATTCAACCTTATCCACCTTTCACCTTCAGAAATCAATTATTGGTGCATTAATTTGTCAATTTGCATGTGTTCTAATCATTTATGCCTGACACCCAAGCTACATGCTCGGCTCCACTTAAAAACCAGCCAAGCTGAATTTTTGGTTTTACATATGTATTTATGGTAGTTGTACACAATGGCAAAGAAACAATTTGTTTTAGCCTCCCATACCCCACTGTTCTGTTATACAGACCCTTATTCTGAGTATTAAGAAATCCCTGAGAAACATGTAAGGGCCTACAGGACATGTTACCAGATTGGAAAATTATCCTATTATTGATTGAGGTGCTAAATGTTTGTTTCATGATACCCATAATTGCTCCTTGTCTGTCCGTACTTTTTTTTTTTTTTTTTTTTTTTTTTTCCAGGTAGGATCTCAGTCTAGCTCAGGCTGACCTGGAATTCACTGTGTAGTCTCAGGGCGGCCTCGAACTCATGGCAATCCTCCTACCTCTGCCTCCTGAGTACTGGGATTAAAGGCGTGCCCCACCATGCCTGGCTTCTGTCCCTACTTCTATCAGTGGCTTTGCAGTACATAACAATGATCCTATTATATGGGAAAAGGAACCACCAGAAACCTCTATGGTGACTTTGCTCTTAGGGTCTCACTCTGGTCCAGCCTGACCTGGAATTAACTATGTAGTCTCAGGGTGGCCTTGAACTCTCAGTGATCCTCCTACCTCTGCCTCCCAAGTGCTGGGATTAAAGGCGTGTGCCATGCTCTACCTTTTAAAATTATTCAATTGGGAATACAAATTTACAAAAGTAAAAAAAATGTTTATTTTGTATTGCTACCACACTGGCCCAATTCACCTTTGTACTTCCTGTCCATGTCTTTCTTATTGGCCCTTTTTATATTACACACACAGATCTATTTCTTCATGTGTTACCTGCTTGTTACTTAACAAAAGTATAATTATGTGATATAAGACTTATGCCTTGAGCTGGGCGTGGTGGCACACGTCTTTAATCCCAGCACTTGGGAGGTAGAGGAAGGAGGGTGGCCATGAATTTGAGGCCACCTGAGAATACAGAGTGAATTCCAATTCCAGGTCAGCCTGGACTAGAGTGAGACCCTACCTTGAAAAACTAAAAGACATGCCTTATTCAGTAAATTATACTGAACCTTAAAAAGAATCCAGGGCTCTTACTATAATTAATAAAGTATTATAATATTTCCAACAGACCTTTTTGGTATATTTGGTATATTTATAGTCACTACTGTCTCTGCCTTTCTCTAAATAAATAAAAAATAATTAAATAAAGAATATAGTACAAATGGATCAGGGACCTTAATATCAGGCCTGAAACTCTGAAACTGTTACAGGAAAAAGTAGGGGAAACACTTCAACATATTGGCATAGGCAATGACTTTCTGAATATAACACTAGTTACTCAGTAAATAAAACCTCTAATCAACCATTGAGACCTCATGCAATTGCAAAACTTTTGTACAGCAAAGGACTCTGAATAGAGCAAAGAGGCAATCTACAAATGGGAGAAACTGTTTGCCAGGTATACATCTCAGAGAGGATTAATATGCAAGATATACAAAGCAATCAAAAATAATCAAGAAACCCAGCCGGGCATGGTGGTGCACGCCTTTAATCCCAGCACTCGGGAGGCAGAGGTAGGAGGATCGCTGAGAGTTTGAGGCCACCCTGAAACTACATAGCAAATTCCAGGTCAGCCTGAGCTAGAGCGAGACCCTACCTCAAAACAAACAAACAAAAATAAATAATCAAGCAACCCAATCCAAAAGTGGGCTATGGGACTTAATAGAGAGTATGCCAAAGAAGAAATACAGATGGCCTATAAATGTCTAATTACATGCTCTACATCCTTAGCCATGAGGGAAATGCAAATTAAAACTACCTTGAGATTTCATCTCCTGTCAGAATGGCTATCATCATGAAAACAAATGACAATAAATCCTGGAGATGATGTGGAAAAAGAGGAACCCTTCTACAATGTTGGTGAGCATATAAACTGGTGCAGCCATTGTAGAAATCAGTGTGGAGGTTCCTGAGACAGCTAAAAATGGATTTATCTTATGACCCAGCTATACCACTTCTTGGCATATGTTCTAAGCACTCTACTCCCTACCTTAGAGATATGTGCTCATCCATGTTTATTGCTGGTCTAGTTAAAAAAAAAACTAGGAAATGGAGCCCACCTAGATGTCCTTCAAGTGATGGATAATGAAGATGTAGTACATTTATACAATGGATCCCTATTCAATGGTCAAGAAAAATGAAATTATGCCCAGGCATGGTGGCACACGCCTTTAATTCCAGTGCTCGGGAGGCAGAGGTAGGAGGATCACCATGAGTTTGAGGCCATCCTGAGACTAGTTAATTCCAGGTCAGCCTGAGCCAGAATGAGATCCTAACTTGAAATTAAAAAAAAAAAAAAAAAAAAAAAAAAAAAAAAAAAAAAAAAAGCCGGGCGTGGTGGCGCATGACTTTAATCCCAGCACTCGGGAGGCAGAGGTAGGAGGATCACCATGAGTTCGAGGCCACCCTGAGACTACATAGTTAATTCCAGGACCAGAGTGAGACCCTACCTCGAAAAAAAAAAAACCCAGAAATTATGAAAATTTCAGGGAAATGGATGGATCTGTAAAGGATTATACTGAGGTAACTGAGGCCCAAAGAGTAAAGTCAAATGTCGCATGTTCTCTCCCATATGTGGATCCTAGCTACAAATGTTTAGATTTGAATGCCAAAGTAACGGTCAGTATTAGAGGCTAGAAAGGGGCTATAAAGAAGTGAGCAGAAGCCGGGCGTGGTGGCGCACGCCTTTAATCCCAGCACTCGGGAGGCAGAGGTAGTAGGATCGCCAAGAGTTCGAGGCCACCCTGAGACTACATAGTTAATTCCAGGTCAGCCTGGACTAGAGTGAAACCCTACCTCGAAAAAACCATAAAAAAAAAAAAAAAAAAAAAAAAGAAGTGAGCAGAGAGGGGATTGTATATATGTAAGTATATACAATCCTAAAAAGATTTTTAAAAAGTAGGGGCTGGAAAGATGGCTAAGCAGTTAAGGCACTTGCCTGCAAAGCCTAAAGACCCAGGTTCAATTCCCTAGTATTCATGTAGAGCCAGATGCACAAGGTGGCATACATGTCTGGAGCTCATTTGTAGTGGCTAAAGGCTCTGGCATGCCTATTCTCTCTCTCAAATAAGTAGACTTAAAAAAATAATCACAAAATAAATACATAAAGAGAATTATCTTGGTGAATACATGGTCACTAAAGTTTACAGATAGATTCATAATTCACTACATACAATTCCACAAAAGGTAACATCCTTGAACTTTTTGTCAAGAAGGCACTTAATCCAGCATGAAACAACATTTTGTAAGAGTAAAGCATGAATTATGTTCACAATAAAAGTTACAGCAATGTAAGTCCACAGTAAAATCAATATGAGGATAAAGGCACTGCCATTTGCCAATTCTATGATCATTTGACACAAAAGGGGAAAAAAAACTGATAAACAGCAACTTTAAGTTAAGATCACAGTAGAATACTGGCAGATATGTTCTCAGTAAATAATGAACCTAACATTTGATAATCTATGAATTGATTTTAACAGTCCAGAAATTCTAAAATACTTTAAAACATATAAAAATGATATAAAATCTATATAACAATATCATCTGATTTCAAAAACAAAACAATCAACTTGACAGGAATGAGAGATGTCAAGGTGAGTCATAAAGTAAAATTCCAGAGATGATTAGATTAAAGGGACTCTGACCTAGTGAAAGGATTAACTCCTGGGTATGTTCATAAAATGATGATGTTGCTGTGAAATGTAAAATGGCCAAATGGGAGGAAGAGTCACTGGGGAAGTGAGTCCTCGGCATATATTGCACTGGCTCTTATACTGCACACTCCTGGTTTATGTACATAATCGTGAGAAATGCCTACATTTCCATAACCTCCCTGCCAGAGCCAAAACAAGTAAATTGCTCCCCTAAGTCCTTTTATGTGTTTGCAAGCAACAGTAAGAAAATAATAGAAATAAATGACACCAACTGCTTAGAGACTTTAGAGATTATGATGTAGCCTGAAAATTCTCAGGAGTGAAAATTGGAAATAAGTAACTCCAGAGATGTCAAAATGAGTA
Source organism: Orientallactaga sibirica (assembly GCA_036365145.1). Classification (NCBI taxonomy): domain Eukaryota; kingdom Metazoa; phylum Chordata; class Mammalia; order Rodentia; family Dipodidae; genus Orientallactaga; species Orientallactaga sibirica. Next base: position 163,502 of record JAEOAD010002037.1, read on the forward strand.
ACTAATAATAACAAAAACACAATTTACAGACCATTTCCCCAGGTAATTTCTGAAACACTCCACAAATTACTTCATATCAACATTAAAAAAATCATGAATTCTGTTACATGAGAAATTTTCACAGAACTTTGAAACATTTTTACAGCTGACATTTACTACAGTTCTTGTATAAGTTTTGATGCTAGGCATATTTTTACAGGTGGGCCAATGGAAGGCATTTCCATATTTATTCAAGGTTTCTCATCACATTCTCCTATACATTCTCATGCTTGAGATAAGAAAGGCTTTCCATATTCAATTCTGAGGAAGTCTCTCTATTGTGAGTCTTTTCATGAAGCTTAAGGGAACTGGCACGAGTAAAGGCTTTCCCACACTGCTGGCATATGTAGGGTTTCTGACCTGTATGGATTTGTTCATGTCTTTGACAATCACTTAAAGTATAGAAAGGTTTCCCACACTGCTTACACACAAACGGTTTCTCTCCACTGTGAATCTTTTCATGGCGTTGAAGGTAACTCTGACCAGTGAAGGCTTTACCACATAGCTTACACTGATATGGCTTCTCTCCAGTGTGAGTCCGTTCATGTATCTGAAACTTACAGAAATAAATAAAACCTTTCCCACACTGCTCACATACATGGGGTTTTTCACCACTGTGGATCCTCTCATGCTTTCGAAGGGCAATGGGATTCGTGAAGGCTTTCGCACAAAGCTTACATATGTAGGGTTTCTCACCAGTGTGAATTTGCTCATGTCTTTGACAGCTACTCAAAGAGGAAAAGCCTTTCTCACAATGCTTACACACATAGGGTTTCTCTCCAGTGTGAGTCCGTTCATGTATTTGAAATTTACTGAAATAGATGAAACCTTTCCCACACTGCTCACACACATGGGGTTTTTCACCACTGTGGATCCTCTCATGCTTGCCAAGAGCAATGGAATTATTGAAGGATTTCCCACAATGCTTACATATGTAAGGTTTCTCACCAGTGTGAATCTGTTCATGTCTTTGACAACTACTCAGAGAAGAAAAGGGCTTCTCACAAAGCTTACACACATAAGGTTTTTCTCCACTGTGAATCCTTTCATGGCGTCGAAGGTAACGAGGATCAGTGAAGGATTTACCACATAGCTTACACACACACAGTTTCTCCCCAGAGTGAGTCCACTCGTGCTGTCGCAAATTACTGGAAGAACTGAAACCTTTCCCACACTGCTTACATATATAGGGTTTCTCTCCAGTGTGAGTTCGTTCATGTGTCCTTAGCATACTGGAAGAATTGAAACGTTTCCCACATTGCAAACACACATAGGGTTTCTCACCAGTGTGAATTTGCTCATGTCTTCGACAGCTACTCCAAGAAGAAAAGGCTTTCTCACAATGCTTACACACATATGGTTTCTCTCCACTGTGAATCCTTTCATGGCGTCGAAGGGAAGGAGGATCGGTAAAGGATTTACCACATAGCTTACACACACAGAGCTTCTCCCCAGAGTGAGTCCACTCATGAAGCCGCAAGTTACTGGAACAACTGAAACCTTTCCCACACTGCTTACATACATAGGGTTTCTCTCCAGTGTGAGTTCGCTCATGTGTTCGAAGGATACTAGAAGAATTAAAACGTTTCCCACACTGCAAACAAATGTGGGGTTTCTCCCCACTGTGAATCCTCTCATGATAGCGAAGAGAACTCAGAGCAATAAAGGCTTTACCACACAGCTTACATACATAGGGTTTTTCTCCCGTGTGACATCGTTTATGTGTTTGAATGGAATTGTAATAATTGAAGGCTTTTCCACACTGCTTACATACGTAGGGTTTCTCTCCAGTGTGACATCGCTTATGTGCCTTAAAGGAATGATAAGAAGTGAAGGTTTTCCCACATTGTGAACATTCATATGGTTTTTCTCCTGTGTGCGTTCTTTCATGGTCTTGAATCTTACTCTTGCAACTGAAGGCTTTACCGCATAAATTACATTTATATGGCTTCTCCCCAGTGTGAGTTTGTTCATGTCTTCGAAGGTTACTCCAAGAAAAGGCTTTCCCACAATGTTTACATACATAAGGTTTCTCTCCAGTGTGAATTCTTTTATGCTTCTGCACGTTAGTCAAAGTACTGAAGGCTTTTCCACATATATTACATGTGTATGGTTTCTCTCCAGTGTGAGTTCGTTCATGTCTTTGAATGTGACTCAAACAAGAAAAGGCTTTTCCACACTGCTTACACACATAGGGTTTGTCTCCAGTGTGAGTTTTTTCAACATATTGAAGCAAACCAGGATAGGTAAAGGCATTCTGTTTGGCCACATACATTTCTTCTTTAGTGTCACCTTTACCAGATATTTGCAGGTATTTGTGACTCTGGAAGAAATTCTCACACTGGTTAAATTCATAGGAAGTCTGTCCAGTGTCACTGTTTTCATGGTTCTGAACAGAATCAGAATAAGGAATGGATTTCCTACACTCCCTAAATTTATAGAGACTTTCTTCATGCACCTCATAGTCACAAGCTCGTTGTCCAGTCTGAACAGTCACAGGCACATTAAGGGATGAATGACCAACGAGCATGTCTTCGCAAACATGGTTTTCACAAAGCGTTACTCCACGAGAAGTTTCCTTGTTCACGACAGTATCTGGAATCTGGCTAAAGATTTCTCTGCATGGACTACTTTCTTGTTGTTCCCACAGTTTCTCCATAATGTCACTTCTGTATAAAATGGAAAGGACATTATTAAAGTTATGTGTATAATTTCCTTACCAGTAAAAAATCCCTTACTATCTTCCCTTTCAGAAATTTATTTGTAAGTGGGGGGGTGGGCGGGTGGTGGGAGGAGAGAAAGAAGGAAAGAGAGAGAGATACACACACAGACACACCGGGCACACCAGAGACTCTAGCCATTGCCAACAAACTCTGGATGAATGCACCACTTTGTACATCTGGCTTTACGTAAGTACTGGGGAACTGAACCTGGATTGTTAGGCTTTGCAGGCATGTGCCTTAACTGCTCAGCCATCTCTCCAGCCCTCCTCCCATCAGAATTTTTGACCATGAATAGACTGAATGTTTTAAAGGGTCTGGGAGATAAATCATGTCAAGATAGTCACATGAGGGCTGGAGAGACTGCTTAGTGGTTAAGGCATTTGCCTGCAAAGCCAAAGGATCCCAGTTTGATTCTCCAGGACCCTCATAAGCCAGATGCACAAGGAGGCACATGCACCTGGAGTTCGTTTGCAGTGGCTGGAGGCATGTCCATTCTCTCTCTACCTCTTTATCTCTCTTAAATAAATAAATAAATAAATAAATAAATAAATAATATTTTATTTCAGCCAGGCTACCTCAAAAAAAAAATTATTTATTTCTTCACTTGAGAGACAGAGAGAGATTATGAGTGTGCCAGGACCTCTTGTCACAATATATCAACTCCAAATGCATGAGCCACTTTGTCCACCTGACTCTATGTGGGTACTGGGGGAATCAAACCTGTAATGGCAGGCTTTGCAAGCAAGTTCCTTAACCACTGAGGCATCTGTCTCTACATGGGATCTTGATATGATGCTGAGGGTGTTCATAAATTCATTAAAAAAAAAAAATCAGACTCCTAATTAGCTGGTGATAAATACACGAGCCACCATATCTGCCTCTGAGTCATAGATAGGTATTCTTCAGTATTTCTTAGGCAAAATCTTTGAACAAAAAACATTTTCTAAGCTGGGCATGGTGGTGCACACCTTTAATCCCAGCACTCGGGAGGCAGAGGTAGGAGGATCGCCGTTGAGTTCGAGGCCACCCTGAGACTACACAGTTAATTCCAGGTCAGCCTGGGCCAGAGTGAGACCCTACCCCAAAAAAACAAAAAACAAAAAATTTCTTTTTCTATTTCAAAAAAACATGTATATACATAAAGATACTACAAAGATAGGTCCAAGAGTAACCATGAAATTCCTTACAGTAAAGCCAGAAGGAAGCTGCATACATTTTTATTAACTTTATGCATAGAAAAAGGCTGTACACACAGAATCAGAAAGTGTCACTTGCCAGGCGTGGTGGCTCACGCCTTTAATCCCAGCACTCGGGAGGCAGAGGTAGGAGGATTGCCATGAGTTCGAGGCCACCCTGAGACTACATAGCTAATTCCAGGTCAGCCTGGACCAGAGTGAGACCCTACCTTGAAAAACCAAAAAAAAAAAAAAAAAAAAAAAAAAAAAGTGTCAAAGTATCACTTGCATTATCATGTCAGTACTGCATATTTCTAATCCTGTATGCATCTTTGAAGATAAGTACTTTAGAGTAAATCATTTGGGTTTATTTGTATAATCATCTTTCTTTCTTTCTTTCTTTCTTTCTTTCTTTCTTTCTTTCTTTCTTTTTTTTAAAGGTTTGGGGCCAGGTGTGATGGCACTGTTTTTTTTTTTTTTAAGATTTTATTTTTATTTATTTATTAAAGACAGAGAGAGGGAAAGAGAGAGAGGGAGTGAGAATGGGTGTGCCAGGGCCTCAAACCACTGCAAACGAACTCCAGACACGTGTGCCCTCTTATGCAGCTGGCTTACGTGGGACCTGGAGAATCAAACCGGGATTCTTAGGCTTCTAGGCAAATGCCTTAACTGCTAAACCATCTCTCCAGCCCATCATCTTTCTTTTTAAATCATCAATCATTTCTGGATTCTTGAAGAACATTTTGATATTAGTGTTGGCAAGTTACCTTAGATGTTTCCTGGAGTATACATTGTCATCTTCAATGTTCTGTGTTTCCTGTGAGTTTTCTAAAATGTAGACCCAGAAAATTCATTAACAATTTGGCCACTATAGAGAAAATATCAATTCTTAGGCAGAGTCACAGTGTAACACAACTATGTCTGAGATAGTCACCGAACTTACTCTGTTTGTATTACATATCATAGAGTCACAACTTTAAGCAAGCCAGACTTATAAAGTCAGGAAAGAATGATCTGATACATACCTACAGCAATCAGGTTCCTGAGGGTTTCCTCCATCACGTCTCTGTGCAGCTTCTTCTGGGAAGGATCTAGTAAAGCCCATTCCTCCATGCTGAAGTTCACAGCCACATCCTCAAAGGTCACAGACTCCTGAAACAGCCCAGAGAGTTCCAGAAGGAATGGTAAGACTTACAATTCTGAAAATCTAAATGTTCAATGGATATCCTGGTTATGACAGTCTTATACTCCATCCATCATCACCTGCTCTAAATCAGCAAATCCCACATTGCATTCAAACTCTATAGAAAGCAACAACAGAACTAAAGATACCCATTGTGCTGCTGGCTTTACCCATTTTTATTGGGATATGTGTGTGACTTTCTTTATCGTTGCTGTAACCAAATACCAGCTTTAGTTGGAAGAATTCTTTTTGGCTTCTGCTTTTAGAGAGTAGAGTTTTCCATGCTGAGGAAGGCATAGCACAGTTCACGGGGGCAGGAGTTTGCATCTGGGATGTCTCATCTGTGCAACATGGGAACATGGGATGCATACAACAGAAAATGCTTGTGAGCAGCTGGAGTCCTTCTTTGTCCTTAAGTTTGGAATCCTGTCCATGGGGTGATGCTGCGTACATTCAGGATGGGTCACCCCTCCTCAGGTTCACCTCTCTGGAAACATCCTCACAGACAAAACCTCGTGTGTCTCCTAGGTGGTTTCAAATCCAGTCAAGTTGAAAATTAAGATTAACCATAACACAAGCTTTCAGTTGCTTTCTCAAGTATTTTATGTTTACATGAAGGTGGGGGTGGGATCTATTTAGGCAGAATGATACCCAGAAGTGAGTATAAAGAGATGTCCTAGCCGGGCGTGGTGGCACACGCCTTTAATCCCAGCACTTGGAAGGCAGAGGTAGGAGGATTGCCATGAGTCTGAGGCCACTCTGAGACTACATAGTGAATTCCAGATCAGCCTGAACTAGAGCTAGACCCAACCTCAGAAAACCAAAAAAAAAAAAGATGTCCTAGGGCTGGAGAGATGGCTTAGCAGTTAAACACTTGCCTGTGAAGTCTAAAGACCCTGGTTCGAGGCTCAATTCTCCAGGACCCATGTTAGCCAGATGCACAAAGGGGTGCACACATCTGGAGTTCATTTGCAGTGGTTAGAGACCCTGGTGTGCCCATTCTCTCTCTCTACCTGCCTATTTCTGTATCTCTCTCTCTCAAATAAATAAAAATAAAATATATATGTTTTTAAATATTTTATTTTTATTTATTTATTAATTTGAGAGAGAGAGAAATACAGAAATAGGCAGGTAGAGAGAGAATGGGTGTGCCAGGACCTCTAGCCACTGCAAACAAACTCCAGATGCATGTGCCCCCTTATGCATCTGGCTTACGTGGGTCCTGGAGAATTGAGCCTCGAACTGGGATCCTTAGGCTTCACAGGCAAGCGTTTAACCACTAAGCCATCTCTCCAGCCCTAAAAAATATTTTAGAAAAGGTTAAGTAAAAAGAGATGTCCTAGAGAGAGGTGAGAGTAGGGGAAGAGGACACATGTGTCATGGAAACAGAAAGATACTAGAGGGGGAAATGGACTTGGGGGATGGATTTGGAGATAGGAGGGGAGTACAAGAATCAACAAAAAGAAATTGTACTTAAAAATGCCAGAATGAGGGAAGTGGTGTGCAGCAGCAGGAACCTGTGCAGTGATCAGTGGAGAGTCAGGGTGCAAGTATGGCTTGCAGTGGGGTGACAGTGAATGTCCAAGTCTAGCAAACGAAGGCCCCAAAGTCTCTGACAACAGCGTCTACTGCTTTGCCACTGACAGGAATGACTTATGGAGGAAATTGATCTCAGTTTGGGGCTCTTTGCTGTGGGAGTTTGGTTGGCATTGACCTGATGGCACTTCTGCCAGGGGTGTAGTTGAACAGATGGAAGTCCTGTGCTGGACCCAAACCTTCCAAGAACTGTCTACAGTCTGTGACCACTGCAAGATGCTTAGATAGCTGCTGGACTTCGATTCAGACAGGCACCTTCTTCCTGGTCAGCTTCAGCTAGCATTCCCTTTGCTCTGTGAAGAAGTCCTGTACCTAGTTCCTGAGTTTCTACAGAGGGCAATCTTTAAAGGTGTGTTAACAGACATTTGAAATAAAGACTGAACACAGTGAAAAAAAGAAAAGAAAATGCCAGAATGAGGGCTGGGGAGATAGCTTAGCAGTTAAGGCACTTGCCTGCAAAGCCTAAGGACCCAGGTTTGAGTCTCCAGATCCCACATAAACCAGATGCACAAGGTGGCATATGTGTCTGGAGTTTGTTTGCAGTGGCTAGAGCCCCTGGTGCACCCATTCTCTCACTGTAAATAAATAAGCAAATAATAAAATACTTTTTTAAAAAAGAAAATGCCAGAATGAATAATACCTAAATCCCAGTTTGCCAACTGAAAAAACAAAAAAAGACATTGAGAGAATGATTACAAAGTATATCATGGAGAGCTGGGGAGAAGACTCAGAGGATAAAGCACTTAGCATGCAAGTTTGGATCCCCAAAACATGTAAAAGCTAGTCACAGCAGCACAACAGTCCATGTCTAGAATTTCAGCACACCTACAGCAAGATGGGAGGTATAGATAGGATGTTCACAAGCTCATGGGCTAGTTATCCTGGAGAATAATCAGCCAGCAACAGAGACTCTCTTTCAAAAAGGGTGGAAGGGTGGAAGTCCTTTGACCTCCACAAATATGCTTACCCATGCCATGCACATGTCCATACTCACACATGAACAAGTATCTATCCATTATATATACAAACACACACAAAAGTTCTGTAAAAAATGCAAAGTGTATGACTAAAGTTGTAAGCACAAAATCTTTACCAGCCGAGCGTGGTGGCGCATGCCTTTAATCCCAGCACTCGGGAGGCAGAGGTAGGAGGATCGCTGAGAGTTCGAGGCCACCCTGAGACTATATGGTTAATTCCAGGTCAGCCTGGACCAGAGTGAGACCCTTGCAAAAAAAAAAAAATCTTTACCAGCAAAATTTCTGGCTTTATGAATTGTCATAATTTTTTAACATGAATCAAATGAATGGTTTATAGGATCTAGCTAATATATAAATACTGGTATTCAAATGAAGTTTTTTAAAAATGCTTTTCCTATATTGATTATTTTGGAAACACTGATTTTGTTTTTTAATATGTTTTATTTATTATTTGTTTATTAATATATATATATATATATATATTGCCATACATGGTGGCACATGCCTTTAATCCCAGCACTTGGGAAGCTGAGGTAGGAGGATCACTGGAGCTACAAAGTGAGTTCCAGGTCAGCCTGGAATAGACTGAGACCCTGCCTCAACAAAACCAAAAAGAAAAAAAAAATTCTCTCTGTGCGTATACACACGTGCATGCACTCACATGCACATATGCATGCCAGGTCTCTTACTGCTGCAAACTAATGCCCAACCTGCTTTATGTGTGTTGTTAGGGGATTGAACCAGGGTTAGTGGGCTTTGTAATAAAGCGTCTTTAACTACGGAGCCATGTCTCCACTCATTGATTTCTTTTTCACTAACTTCACTGTATTCAACTGCTGATTTTTGTATCCTGTCACCTTACCCAATTTATCAGACCTAATGGCCTTTCAGCGGAATCATACACACTTTCTATAAAGATATTCATATTACAAGCCAACAGTGATAAGTGAACATCTGGCTTCTTGCTTCCATTTTATTTTTTTTCCTCTTACCTAGTAGCTATTTGTGGGAAAGTAAGGTGAACAATAATGCTGGTTGGTTGCTCCTAGCATCTCTGGATAAACTATTAAGGGAAAAGCAGAAGCTTGTAATGGAAAACTCCAAGCTTAAGACCCACATACAAGATCTAAGGGCGCCCTGGAGGAGAGTCTTCTGTAGCCAGAACGGGGTTCAAATTGCAGAAAACCAAACCCCAGCTCTCATTGTATGACTGGATAGCTTGCAATGCAAGCTCAAATCCCAGCCTTACAGTCTATCAGAAGTTAAAGTGAGGGCACTGATTGGAAAACAGTGGAATCCTATGACTTGGGATAGGGACGTGTGGGAAGGCTCTAAAGAATATGGGGACATTGAGCTCTCAGATACTGAAGATGTTTTGCAAGAAAATGTGACCTTCCCTTCCTTAGAAGTAGTTGCATCCCACCCCTACGCCCTGGAAGTATTGCCCTCTCCACCCCTACCTGAAGAAATTAATCCTTCTTTGTCTGAGGAACCAGCAATGACCCTCCTTGAAAGGAGGTGGTGATACTCCTCAGTGCCCACCCATCTTCACCTCTAGGCCTATAAGGCTAGGATGGCCCCCCAAAAGGTGAGACAGAAAGTGTGACTCATGAGGAGGTGAAGTACACCCCTAAAGAATTTCAGGAGTTTTCTAACTTGCACAAGCAGAAGCACAGGGAATATGTGTGGGAATGGATTTTAAGGGTGTGGGATGGTGGAGGACGGAATATAAGATTAGGTCAGGCTGGATTTGTTGAAATGGGCCCACCGAGGAGATTTTATATTTAACACTGCAACTTGTGGAACTGGAAGAGGTGCCAACAGTTTGATTGGTTGGCTACGTATAAATCCAAAGATGGCCTGCTGTGAATGAGCTCAAGAAACCTGATATCCCTTGGCTTAACGTTGATGAGGAATTAGAAGGCGCAGAGAACTTGGAATGCTGGAGTGGATTTGCAGTGCTCATCTTTGCCCCCACAATGCAAGCATCCAGAAGACGTGACCTTCACTAAGACTTTAAGAAACATATTTATGAGGGGAGCCCCAGCATACTTAAAAGCGCCCAGTCATTGGTCTTTCGTGTAAAGAAGACATCACAGTGGGAGCTGCTGTTGCTGAATTGGGTGACTCACATGCAATGGTTTAACTGGATCTTGGAGTAACAAGTGTCAGCACTGAATCACCAAAGGTGATTGTGTGTGTTTACCATAAAGGGCAGCATAAGCAAAAAAACAATGCTCACAACAGTATGATTTATATAGACCTTTGGTACGGGCTGATTAATCATGGTGTTCCCAGAAGTAAAATAAATACAAGGATAAGAAGCCTACTAAGTTTTGTGAAAAGAAACAATAGGCAATTTTGAATTACAGTAACAAAGAATGAAGACTTGAACCAGTTTGAGACTTGAACCTGTTGACAGGTCCAAAGCCACTCGAATGAAGGGGTGGCTGGGTCCCCTTGAGGAAGGAGTCTCCTACAACCCCCAAAAGTTTCAATATTAAGCTTAGTCCTGTCCTTCCTCAGGTGAACCTATAGCCTTTGCTAGGGGCCTACTGGACACTAGTTCTAAATGGACTTTGATTCCAAGAGACACCAAACAGCACCGTGGTTCTCCAGTTAAAGTAGGTACTTACAACGGTCTGGTGATCAACAGAGTTTTGGCAAATGTTAGACTGACAGTGGGTCCCCAAACTCATCCTGTGGTGGAGTGAGGGCTATTATGGTTGGTAAGGCCAAATGGAAGCCATTGGAGCTCCCCACTGCTGGGGAAATAAGTGAAGCAAAATCAGTATCACACCCCTGGAGGGACTGCAGAAATTAATACCACTCTAAAGAACGTGAAGGATGTAAAGGTGATGGTTCCCACCACATCTGTTTAATTCTCCTATTTGGCTTGTTCACAAAACAGATGGATCTTGGAGAATGACAGTAGATTATCAGAAAGTTAATCAAGTGGTGACTCCAACTGCAGCTGCTGTACAAGATGTGGTTTGTTTTGTTTTTGTTTTTGTTTTTTCAAGGTAGGGCCTCACTCTGGCCCAGGCTGACCTGGAATTAACTCTGTAGTCTCAGGGTGGCCTTGAACTCACAGTAATCCTCCTACCTCTGCCTCCCAAGTGCTGGGATTAAAGGCGTATGCCACCATGCCAGGCAGTTTTTTTTTTTTTTTTAAAGTTTTCATCTTCTTCCCCCTCCTTCTCCTTCTTTAGAGAGAGAGAGAGAGAGAGAGAGAGAGATCTCAGTAACTAAAATCAAACTCTAGACACCTGTGCTACCTGGTGGGCAACCTGAGGCTGACTACTACAGTCATGTTACATGAAGGATTATCTATTGCCTTTTTTTTTTTTTTTTTTTTTTTTTTTTTTTTTTTTTGAGGGAGGTTCTTGCTCTAGTCCAGGCCAACCTGGAATACCTGACATAGTTTCAAGCTGGTTTTAAACTCCCAGTAATCCTCCTACCTCAGCCTCCCAAGTACTGGGATCAAAGGTGTGCCCCATCACATCTGGCTAGAAATTTTGTTTATGTTTATTATTATTAACAACATGTTTCGTATGGATATATCATGTGTTGGTACCCTCTTTTCCTTCATTCCTGGCCCCATTCTGTTGGTGATGCTCCTCAGTGGGGTTGCAGGTATTCCCCATAGGGTTGTGATTTATGCATTGTGGGAGCTGTAGTCAGCTATTTTGGGGGTTAGGGAGTGCCCCTGGGCATGATGTCTTAACCTGCGGCTCTTACAATCTTTCCAGAAATTTTACTTTTGAATTTTTTTTTTGGTCATGGGATGTTGAGGGTAATTATGTTTGTTCAAAATATTTAAAAAAAATTTTTAAAGTATTTTATTTATTAGTCATTTGAAAGCAACTTGGTGAACTGCAGTGTTAAGCTACCATCATAAGGCAAGATATTGAGGTAAGGAAATCACACACAGAGATTTCAGTACAATACAGGTAGTATACACATAGCAATACTAACTCGTGCAAAATACAAGAAGCAAATGTAAGTAAAACTGTTTAATGATAAATGGGAAATAAAATATAAAGAACACACACACACACACACAAGGCCAATGGTTAGATCTGGGGACAAAGTTGAAGGAGATCAAGGAAACCCACTGGAAGTGACTACAGCAGATTTATTCACATGGTGATTCTATGGGTAAATACTATCTGCTACTAGGCATGGAGGCTCACACCTGCAATCTCAGCACTTGAGACACTGAAGCAGGAGAATTGTCAGCAGTCCAAGACCAGCAAAGGGGGTACATAGTGAGTTCCAAGTCAACGGGGGCTACAGTGAGATCCCATTAAAAAAATAGATTGAGGGCTGGAGAGATGGCTTAGGGGTTAAGGCGCCTGCCTCCTAAGCCTAAGAACGCTGGTTCCAATCTCCAGGTCCCACATTTAGCCAGATGCAGTGACGCAAGGGCGCAATGCCGCACTTGACCACAAGGGGGCGCACGCATCTGGATTTCGTTCATAGCAGCCGAAAGACTGCTGGCGCGCCCATCTCTGTCTCCCTCTCTGTGTCTCTCCCCAAAAACAAAAACAAAAACAGTCAGATCAGTAAAAGCAAATCTTATTAAGGACTATGTCCTTAGGTTTCTCTCCTTCTTCTGGCCCGTCACCTTTCACCCACTGTCAGTGCAAGCCGGCAAAAACCTTATTTATTGTCACTCTAAGGACAGGCTGAGTTCAAGAGAAAGCTCCCTGTATGGCCTAAAGCTGCCACTACCCCAGGTGCTTTTTTTTTTTTTTTGAGGTAAGGTCTCACTCTAGCTCAGGCTGACCTGGAATTCACTCTGTAGTCTCAGGGTGGCCTCGAACTCATGGCGATTCTCCTCCCTCTGCCTCCCAAGTGCTGGGATTAAAGGCGTGCACCACCATAACCAGCTACCCCAGGTTCTTTACAAGGAGGCTTCTTTTCAACAGCAAGCTCTTCTGGGTCCAGGCCTGGAGATGTAAGACCTCCAGCAGTCTGGGGTTCTTCCTCTACAGTACTCTATTTACTGTTTGCTTTTTTTTTTTTTTTTTAATGTTTTGGTTTTTCGAGGTAGGGTCTTACTCTGGCCCAGGCTGACCTGGAATTAACTATGTAGTCTCAGGGTGGCCTCGAACTCACGGCGATCCTCCTACCTCTGCCTCCTGTGTGCTAGGATTAAAGGCCACCACTCCTGGCTTTTTATTTTTGGTTTTTCGAGGTAGGTCTCACTCTAGCTCAGGCTGACCTGGAATTCACTCTGTAGTCTCAGGGTGGCCTTGAACTCACAGCCATCCTCCTACCTCTGCCTCCCGAGTGCTGGGATTAAAGGCGTGTGCACCACCACGCCCGGCTTACTTACTGTTTTAAAGTCAATGTCTAAACGCATTTCAAGAAGAATGTGGATCCCCGTTTCTAATGAGATGGAAATTCGGAAATTTAGCGCCTGTCAACCCTGACGATCCATGGGTTTGGATTCTGCAGGCCGATCTGCAGCAGAGCCGGGCTCCAGCGCGCAGCCGCCCCGCCCTCCCCGCCCCGGTCCCCGCGTCTCCCCACGAGCCTCCGCCGCCCGCCGTCTGCAGAGGGCTCGGGCCGGGGGAGGACGCCGGGGTCCCCGGGGACAGAGGGCAGCGCGGCCCCGCGGACTCGGCCGCAGAGCCGGGGAGGCCCCGTCGCTGCGCGGCCGCTTCCCGCAGCCCGTGCTCGGCCGACACTCACCATGTCTGCGCCGGTCCCCGCCGTCCGTCCGTCCGTCCGATCGCAGCGCGGGCGTCAGAGGAAGACACCGAGGCTCCAGAACCCGGAACTCTCTTAGCAACCGGTACACTGCCGCCAGTATGGAGGCGCCAGAAAGGAAAATGGTGAATAAGGAACTTCCGCTGGTAGCTCTGGCGCCCCTGATTGGAGGGTTCATACTGCGTTGCAGCGACGGCTCTCATTGGGTACTGCTCACCCTCTAGAGTGTCAGAATAGGTGTTCCTTTAAGCTGAGCAGAGTCACAATAGCATCACCATCAGAACGCCTGCAGCCTTGGAAAAAATTAATTTAAGCGAACTTGTTTCTGGTTTTGCAAAGCCAGCACCTGTTTCTTCCTACATTCCTTGGCTTAGGGTAAAACAGGACACTCTGGAAGTGGGTTGGGCTGATTTGGTTGCACTGATATGGTTGGGTTGATATGGTTTGGATGATTCAGTTGACTTAATTGCCAGGACTTTTCCCCAAGCTTGTCCTTCAGTCCACCATTTGCTGTGAAGAAAAGTAAAATTTGCATACAAGAGAATAAAACTATCCAAAGCACACAGAAAGCGCAGACACAGACCAGCAACATTTATAACACAAAGGAATCAAAACAAGAAAACAAATGTCTGAAATGGCTCTGACAATAGCCTGCTGCACTCAGGGTCACAGAGAAAACTGACATGCAGAAGGCTGAGCACAACCCACCACAGGTGCTGAAATGAAGCCCTGGGGGGGGGGGTTGTCACACTGAAGGGTGTAACACTGGTAGCTAACTGTTATGGCTTGAATGTAGAACGTTTCTCATAGTCTCATATATTGCACATTTGGTAGGCAGCTGGTAGCACTGTTTGAGAAGGTTGTAGAAGCTTCAGGAAGTTGAGTGTTGGAGAAATAAGTCACTGGAGGTGGGCCTTGAATTTTTTTTTAAATTTTTAATTTTTTTTTAATTTTTGGAGAGAGACACAGACAGAGAGAAGGAGAGGGAGACAGATAGAGAATGGGCGCGCCAGCAGTCTCTTAGCTGCTGTGAACGAAATCCAGATGCGTGCGCCCCCTTGTGGGCAAGTGCGGCATTGCGCCCTTGGGTCACTTTGCATCTGGCTAAACGTGGGACCTGGAGATTGGAACCGGGTTCTTAGGCTTAGCAGGCAGGCGCCTTAGCCGCTAAGCCATCTCTCCAGCTCGGCCTTGAATTTTTATCGCCTGGCTCCTCTTCCTGTTTGTATACTGCTTTCTGGCTGTATTTACAATGGGATCAGCTGGCCTGCTTTTACCATGCCTCCCCTTGCTATTGTGCAGTCCATTTCTCCAGATTGGAATACTCCCTCCTGAAGAGAGGAAGGAGGCACTGGAGATTCTGGAAGTCCACTGTGGGAGACCTGAAACTTAAAAGGTCTCACAACCACTCCTCAAGGTTATAGGAATAATTAAGGACAAACTTTGATCAGTGTTAATTTGGAATTGAAATATTCCTTCCTGCCAGGAGGAAGGCAGTTCAAGAGACTCAGTAAGTCTAGGGAAAGGTTACAAGACCCTGCTCTAAGGCTAGATGAAGGATAAACTCTCCAGTCCAGCTGCCTACAAGTCATGTAGCATGCTTGAGACTCCGACCAGCTGAGTTGCCTGCAGGTTGTGCAGTGTGCTCCAGAGATGGGGTTTCTGGGTGTCATTGCCTATGCTGGGGTGGGCATTTTGGTGATGCAGCTGCCTTAGAATCATCCATGGCTCATGTAAGAAAACCCTCACTTGGTTCTGTAAGTAACCCCAATAAGATCATTATTTCACCCAAACTGGTTTAGGTGTCCTTTGGTCTATCATCTTTGCCCTATGTGGACTAAAGACGTGTGTTCACATCTCCCCAGGTAAAAAGTTTCCCATGACACATAAGATGATGGACTGTATCTCCTTGAAACTGTAAGATAAAATAAACCCTTTCTTGCTAAAGCAGCCTTCTGGCATGTATTTGGTTACAGGAACTGAGGTAGGTAAGCACAGGAAAATAGTTTAGCAACCTGACACACTGCTTGGCTTGGGCAGTAAACGTTGGGTCTGAATCAGGATTAGAACCAACTGGGGTGAGGTGAATTGCAAAATGAAACTAATCCTCAAATGGCCATAGACTGCTTTTATTAGAATCAAGGAGAAAAGGACTGAAAAAACCTCTCCCAGGCTTTTGAGAGAGAAAGAGAGAGAGAGAGAGAGAGAGAGAGAGAGAGAGAAGAGAGAGAAGGAGGAGGAGGAGGAGGAGGAGGAGGAGGAAAGAAGAGGCAGAGAGAATGGCCACGCGAGGACCTTTTCAGCTGCTGTGAATGAACTACAGATGTGTGCGCCCCCTTGTGGGCATGCCCAACATTGCGTGCTTGCATCACTTTTGCATCTGGCTAGACGTGGGACCTGGAGATTTTAACAAGTGTTCTTAGGCTTTGCAGGCAGGCACCTTAACCACGAAGCCATCTCTCCAGCCCGACATTTATAATTTTAAGGTCAAAACTGTTCTATCTTTAGGTTATGGATATGTTATTGTGTTCTTGGAACAGGGTTTCCCATTAAACAGGTGCTCTTTATCAGGCCCAAGGCTTGGAGAAGTGTTTTCATTACCAAAGACTTTGTCTTTCATTCCCAAGCCTTTTCAGGGCCGGCTTGTCTCAACTACTTTAGAATTTTATTAACTCTTCATTCCAGACCCTGAGGACAAGTGAAAGGATGTGGGTTGGAGATTCAAAAAAAATAAAAATATATATTAAAAAAAAAAAACCCAGATTCCAGTCTGGGATCTTGGGGTTATTACCTTTCATTGTGGTGATTTCTGAGCCCCTCCCCACCTAGATGAAAGAGGACTGTCCCTCTCTTGGAATACCTTGCTTATTTCTTCCGATTCACTTTTCATTACCCAATTGTTTTTTTTTTGTTGTTGTTGTTGTTTTTCGAGGTAGGGTCTCACTCTGGTCCACGCTGACCTGGAATTCACTATGTAGTCTCAGAGTGGTCTCGAACTCACGGCAATCCTCCTACCTCTGCCTCCCAAGTGCTGGGATTAAAGGCGTACGCCACCACACCTGGCCCTTGATTGGTTTTTTAATATATTTATTTATTTGACAGAGAGAAAGAGTGAGAAAGAGAGAGAGAGAGAGAGAGAGAGAGAGAGAGAGAGGGAGAGAGAATGGGAATGCTAGGCATCCAGCCATGGCAGACAAATTCCAAATGCATCACCCACCCCCTTGTGCATCTGGCTTATGTTGGTCCTGGAAAATTAAACTGGGATCCTTTGACTTTGGCAGGCAAATACCTTAACTGCCAAGCCATCTTTCCAGCCCAGATTGATTGTTGTTATCAGTCTACTCATACAGTTTGTTTCAACAGCTCCCACTGCAAATGATTTCAAAAATGACTTTTGCTGGGCAAGGTGGCACATGCCTTTAATCCCAGCACTTGGGAGGCAGAGGTAGGAGGATCACCATGAATTCAAGGCTACCCTGAGACTACATAGTGAATTCCAGGTCAGTCTGAGCTAGAGTGAGACCCTACCTCAAATAAAAATAAAAAAAAAGACCTTAAAATTCTAAAACTGCGCCCCAGTTTGTGCTTACCTCTGCCTGTACTTCAAGAATAATGCTCCTCCTTCCAGAGACACTAAGACCGAGCTTTTTTCCCCAGATTCCATACATATAAATGAGTCTGGAATATAACAACTTCAGAAATTCAACATCCTATCACTAAATACAAAGCAGTCTGTCCAGAGACTGCTCCCTGCTATCTACATAGCCCCAGAAGAGTCAGATACCAGGATGGTTGTCTTAAAAAAGGAACAGTTCAGCCGGGAGTGGTGGCGCACGCCTTTAATCCCAGCACTTGGGAGGCAGAGGTAGGAGGATCGCCATGAGTTCGAGGCCACCCTGAGACTACAGTGAATTCCAGGTCAGCCTGAGCTACAGTGAGACCCTACCTCGAAAAACCAACCCCCCCCCAAAAAAAAAAAAACAGTTCAAACCAATTGGCCTGATAGCACCACTGGGAGACCCTTTCCTTGTCCCTCCACAACCACTAATATTAGCTCTCTATCCACAAAGACCTGATTCCTCTCTTTTCCTGTCTCCATTCCTCTCCATTAATAAGGCTGAATGAGGCTGTACATTACCATCCAGGCTCTCTTCCATACTGAGCGGAGTGCATCAATTACTTAACTTATCCCTACCAAAACTGGTTAAAGACTGTGGGCTCTGCCTAAAATCCAAACTCCTCTTACTCTGTGGGTCTGGGAATAGAAATACCTATCATAAAAAACAATAACACCAGTGACATTTTGCTATGAAATATTTTAATTAAAATAACAGTATATCGAAATTACCTCATTCATAAGCATTGTTTATATTTTTGCTTTCCTTTTTTAAAGATAAATTTGATTTAATTAATTTTTTTTTTTGTTTTTTTGAGGTAGGGTCTCACTGTAGTCCAGGCTGACCTGGAATTCACTCTGTAGTCTCAGGGTGGCCTCAAACTCAGTGATTCTCCTACCTCTGCCTCCTGAGTGCTGGGATTAAAGGCATGTGCCACCATGCCCAGCTTAAATGTTTTATTTTTATTTATTTATTTTACAGAGAGAAAGAGAGAGGAGAGGATGGGCACGCCAGGGTCTCCACCCACTGCAAATGAACTCCAGATGCATGCACCACCTTGTGCATCTGGCTTTATATGGGTACTACAGAATCGAACCTGAGTCCTTTGGCTTTGCAGGAAAATGCCTTAATCCCTCCAGCCCATTTTTTGCTTTCTTTTTTTAAGACTATAATGTCCTTCCCTACCCATGTTTTCTTCTTCTTGTGGACTCAGAGATTCTATACTTTTCTTTCTTTCTTTCTTTTTTTTTTTTTTTGGTTTTTTTGAGGTAGGGTCTCACTCTGGCCCAGGCTGACCTGGAATTCACTATGTAGTCTCAGGGTGGCCTCAAACTCTCGGCGATCCTCCTACCTCTGCCTCCCAAGTGCTGGGATTAAAGGTGTGCGCCACCACTCCTGGCTGATATTAAGAGTTATTATTGAAAGGTATGTTTATTCTTTTTTTTTGTTTTGTTTTTTTATTTTTTCGAGGTAGGGTCTCACTCTAGCTCAGGCTGACCTGGAATTCGCTATGTCGTCTCAGGGTGGCCTTAAACTCACGGCGATCCTCCTACTTCTGCCTCCCGAGTGCTGGGATTAAAGGCATGCGCCACCACGCCCGGCTGGTATGTTTATTCTTACCATTCTTCTTTTGTAGTGCTTCCTTTTTCCCCTTTACTCTCTTGTATTTTTTTCAAGTATGATTTATTTTTTTCCTATTTCCTCATATGTGTGCTTTCCTTTCTCTTCAGCATAGAGGATCTCTTTAAGCACTTTGTGTAGAGCTGGCTTAGTTGTCACACATTCCTTTAGCCTGTTTTTGTTGTGGCATGTCCTTATTTCACCATCAATTTGAATGGATAGCTCTGCTGGGTAAAATATTCTTGGTTGAGTTTTTGCCTTTCAGAATTTGGAATACATCATTCCAAGCCCTTCTGGCTTTTAAGGTTTGTGTTGAGGAATCTGCTGTGATCCTGATGGGCTTGTCTTAAGTGACTTGCTTTTTGTAACTGTTTTCAATACATTTTCTTTGTTTTGTGTGTTTGGTAGTTTAATTATAATATGGCAAGGAGAGGTTCTTTCCAGGTTTTGTCTGTTTGGTGTTCTAAAGGCTTCCTGTATCTGCACTGGCATTTCTTTTCCCATTTGCCTTTGGAGTGAAATTCTTCTCTTTCTACTATTCCCATAATTCTTATGTTAATCTTTTCATAGTGTCCCAAATATCTTGAAATTCCCACTCATGCCTTAATATTAGCTTGCCTTTCTCTTTGCTGGACTGTATTAGATCTGCCATCTAGTCTTCTAGTTTAGATATTATATTCTCTCCTTCATCCATTCTACTGGTCATACTTTCTACAGAGTTTTTTATTTGACTTCCTGTGCTTTTCATTGCTAATATTTCTGACTGTTTTTTTCTTTTTTTAAAAAATATATTTTATTTAGCCGGGCGTGGTGGCACACGCTTTTCATCCCAGCACTTGGGAGGCAGATGTAGGAGGATCACCGTGAGTTCAAGGCCACCCTGAGACTACACAGTTACTTCCAGGTCAGCCTGAGCCAGAGTGACACCCTACCTCGAGAAACCAAAACATTATATATAAGGGCCCAGGTTCAATTTTCCATATATATGTATATATATATGGAAAATTATATATATATATATATATATATATATATGGCTTTGCAGGCAAATTCTTAACCACTAAGCCATCTCTCCAGCCCCCTGGTCTTTTTCTATTTCCATTTCCTTATTCATGTCTAGTATTGACCTCCTTATTTTATTAGATCCCTGTGTTTTCATTTTCTTGAGCATAGAATAATCATTCTTTTGAAATCTTTCTCAGGCATTTCCTCTAAATTGGTCTCAGTGGAGGTCATTTCTGATGGATTTATAATTTTTGGTGGAATTTTATTGTCTTTATTCTTTTGTTTCTTATACTATAGAGATTTTTGCATCTCAGATTAATTTGATGCTCGGGGTTTTCTAATTCTAATATTCTTTTTTTTTTTTTTTTTTTGGTTTTTCGAGGTAGGATCTCACTCTGGCCCAGGCTGACCTGGAATTAACTATGTAGTCTCAGGGTGGCCTTGAACTCACGGCAATCCTCCTACCTCTGCCTCCCGAGTGCTGGGATTAAAGGCGTGCGCCACCATGCCCGGCCTAATTCTAATATTCTTTGATGTATCAATCAATCTGTTTTATATCTTCAGGATAGGAGCTCAAAGTGCTAGGTATGGCTCTTAAAAAACTCTAAGAGTAATCACAAAGGTGACCCTAGGTATTGGGTTTGCCTGCTATGAGAGTATTCTAGTAGGCTGGGTAGAACAAAACACAAGCAAATTCTAAAATTTAACTGAACAATATACACATTCAATGAAAACCAGCACAGAGCATTTATGCAAGAGTAGGTATTAAGACAGATCCTCTAACATACTTAAAGTCCCTAAGGATGTGTGTTGCCCCATACCCTTAATCCGGTCAACTGGGAGGCTGAGATTTCTGTTCTGTAAAGGGTTCCATGGTCAGCTTGTGACCCAGTGAGACCCTGTCCCAACAAACAAACAAGAGACAAAGGCACTATAAATCAGGACACATGACAAACCCAAAATATAGCTAATTTAACAATGGCAAATCTGACTATCCATCAGATTTAACACATCATTTACCCTGACATGGAAGGTGCAATTAGCACTTCCAATGCAAGCCTATATACCAGACTTTTTTTGGTGGGCATTGACCTGATGTAAGCCATTACCTTTTGGGATGGCTTTGATCTCAGCTATGCTGTGTACCTGCTTGTGTCCCTCTTTGGTGTGCTGTGGGCTCAGGTAGGCTGGCTGAGTCTGTGGGTCACTGCTCTGGGTGCTGTGTAGATGAATTCCTTTCTTCAGGTCTCCAGTGCTTGCGCTAGCGGTGGGGGGAGGGGAGGCTATTGATGGTGGCTGCAGTTGTCCTGCTGGTCCTCGTGATCCTCTTCCTCAGTAGCAGCTCTGCTGACCCCTCCTGTCCTCCTCTTCAAATTTCTTGAGCTTGCAAGGAGGCTGGTATGAGTGAAAAATCCTCTCACCTGGCTTTTCCTCCTGCTCAGGCCAAGCCTGGAGGCCACGGCTGCATAGACCTCGTGCTGCTGCTGGACCCACTTCTGCCTACCTCAGTGGCCTCTGCACACTGTGCACCTCAACTACTCTGCTGTGGTTGATCATTTCTTACACATCTTCATTTTTTTAGTACGAGTGTATTTTGCTGGACTTGGTTTTTCTCCCCTAGGCCGCTTTGGCATGGTTCTTATGACATCATCTTAATCAGAAGTCCCTCCCAGGTGGCTTCTTGAAGCATGTGGATAGTCTACTTCCCCATGACTGTCACCATTCTGCTGACCACAGTGACTCCATCTTCGGAGCCTTCCCAATCTAACAATTATATGGCTGGATCTATTTTCAGTAACATCACTTCTTAGCCAGGAGGAACAGAACCTCCTGAAATTAATAGCCAACTTCATTTTACCCACATTTCCCCCTCAGAAACTAATTATTGGGCCACTCATTTGCCTATATGCATGGGTTCTAATATACTTTTTTTTTTTTTTTCGAGGTAGGGTCTCATTCTAGCCCAGGCTGACCTGGAATTCACTCTGTATTCTCAGGGTGGCCTTGAACTCACGGTGATCATCCTACCTCTGCCTCCCGAGTGCTGGGATTAAAGGCGTGCGCCACCACACCTGGCTTGGTTCTAATAATTTATGCCTGACATCCAAGTTACATGCTTGAAAACCAGCCAAGCTGAATTTTTGGTTGCAGGTAGTTATACACATGGCACTGTGTGCATTCCTTGTACATTTGGAGGGATCAACCTAAAAAACTTATTTGGCACAAACAGAGTATCTGCTTCATCAGACCACTTTTGAAAAAAAAAAGGGCGGGGGAGATGTAGAGATGAAGTTAACTTTGAATAAGGCTCATCTTTGCACAGGCTAAGCCTGGGGACATGGAAGACTATGTGCCTTGGGTGGAGCTTCTTGAAAACAGGAACTCACAGCTTCTCCAAAGATTTCCTGATGAAATAAACTTCAACAAGCAACTCATGATTGGATTTGATGCAAACTTGTGATCTTTTATGCTCAGACTCCCTATAGCTTTGACTGTCTGAATCTGAATAAAAGCCTTGAGTACAGTCAGTTCAGGAACCAACAGACTGCATCTCCCTGAGGTGGAAGTAGGTCACATCTATGGGCAAGCTTGCTCTTGAAGGTTTTACTCCAGTTTCTAACCAGTTTCCTGTCTGATATCATTTACAAGATCTTGCTAGTATGGGGTAAGTGCCTCCTGGTTCCATTCAATCCTTGCAGCCATGGATGCACTGAAATTTTAAGAGGAGCAGTAAGCCACCTGTTGAGGAGCATCCATCCCACAGGCACTAGTCAATGGATTACTTAGTGTACATTGTAAAAAACACGTTTGTTGATCGTCCAAGCATCAATTAGAGGAAATGACATAAACATATGGAAACTGTGCTCAGCTTTGATGTTAAAAAGTTTAGGTGTGAAAACTGTATCTAACCTTGTATTTTCATTTTATCTTGGGTTTCTGGAAACATACCACCTAGTATGAAGAAAAACTTTATTAGATGGAGAAAGGTATCCAGTGCAACAAAGTTAAATGTTTAAATAATATACCTCAATACCAAAACAGGTCCAGAAGATTGTAGTTGGTCTCACACTCAAAGCAAAACCAAATCTTAAGATACAAGTCACACCTCTGAAAGTAAAATCCTTCTCAGAGACTATGATAACCAAGACAAAATAAAACTCTTATATATGTTCTAATTTGGCAAAACAAAGTATTTGCTACATGAAAATGAACACAATTCCCCCCCTCACCCTCTCATTAATGGCAGTGACAGTATTTTTAAACATTAGGTTTCCTTTTATTCTGTTATCGCAGCCTTCTAGTAAGAGCTATTATCACTACCAATGATAGAACTGTATTCATACTTTCAATGTAGCTACTGCAGGAGAATATCTCATTATAGTTAATATTAAGTTAAACTAAATACATTTTGCGTCACGAGATGGGCATGCATTTATGGAGATGAGGGGGGTGGTATGTGGTAGTTTGAATACAAAGTCCTCTACTGGCTCATGTGTTTGAAAATTAATCTCTATTGGTGGCACTTTTTGAGACGGATGCGGAAACCATGGAAGTGAGACAGCTGGAGGAAATGTGACACTGGGAGGTTGACTGTTACAAGCTGACCCTGATGATGCTCATATACTTGTTCTCTGCAGATGTGACAATGGATATTGGCTTCTTGCTCCTGTCATACTTTCAACACCATAATGGATTCTACCCTCTAAAACTGTAAGTCAAAATAAACTCTTTTCTTCCCTAAGTTGATTCTGGGTGGGAATATTGTCCCAGCTTAAAGTAGCAGATACATATTTCATCTAAGAAAATGTAAAGGTGAACTCTTTTGGTATATCAGACACACATTTGGTTTATATGTAGTAGCACTTACCCTCTCATTGCTAGCACAAACACTCAACAAGCAACTTATGGGAGGGGATTTCAGCTTACAGTTTTCAAGGGAGGGAAACGTCATCATATCAAGGGAAGTATGGGCAGCTGAGTGTCACATCAGCTGTGAAGTAAGAGTGAGCTGGGTCTGTACACACAGGTGGAGTAATAAATCTTAAGGTATGCCTCCAATGAGACAGCTCCCCAAGCAAGGCTCTACCTCCCAAAGTCTCCACCACTTTCCCAAACTGCCAAAGAGGACATGAGCCTATGGAAGATAATCCTCAAACCATGAAACCTATGGACCCAACCTGATTCAAATACGCAAAGGTAGGCTTCAAAAGGAATCCTATTAACTCATGTTCTATTGTTTAAAGAGACCGTAGAGATTATGTCACCTGGAAATTTATTTTCAAGAGTGAAAAAGCAGGAATATTGGTTCCAGAGATCTACTTTCAGAATGTGTGACTAATAAGCACAATATACTTAGTCTCAGAATATTTCCTTTAGGGAATATAGTTTCTAGAAGATTCTACATAAATTCACATGAAGGTTTAAAAATATTTATGAATTCTTACAGAAGCAATTTTCATAGAACTTGAAATAATTTTACAACTGATGTAGCCATAGTGCTAAATTTTGATACTGAGTAGATTTTCAGAGGTGGGCCAAGTGAAGACATTTGCACATCTATTCTAAATTTATCATCACAGTATGTACTTTTCTGTTTTTGAATTCAGCCAGAATGACTAGAAGTATTCCTAAAACCAACACCCTAGTCCTTTTTTATGAACTGTGAATTAATTAAAAGTGTCACAAGATATAGAGGATAATTCATACCTTATACCTTAGCACTTGTTCTAGTGTGAATCTTTTCATGTACTTTAAGGGAACTGGCACGATTAAAGGCTTTCCCACACTGCTGGCATATGTAGGGTTTTTCACCAGTATGGATTTGTTCATGTCTTTGACAACTACTTAAAGTATAAAAGGATTTCCCACACTGCTTACACACAAAAGGTTTCTCTCCACTATGAATCTTTTCATGGCGCCTAAGGGAACTGTGACCAGTAAAGGCTTTATCACATAGTTTACACTTATATGGTTTCTCTCCAGTGTGAGTCCGTTCATGTATTTGAAACTTACTAAAATAAATAAAACCTTTCCCACACTGCTCACACACATGAGGTTTCTCACCACTGTGAATCTTCTCATGATTTCGAAGTGTATTGGGATTAGTGAAGGCTTTCCCACAATGCTTACATACGTAGGGCTTCACACCAGTGTGTATTTGCTCATGACTCTGGCAACTACTCAAAGAAGAAAAGCCTTTCCCACAATGCTTACACACATAGGGCTTCTCTCCAGTGTGAACCCGTTCATGGCGGCGAAGAGAACTGTGACCAGTGAAAGATTTACCACAATCCTTACACACACACAGTTTCTCCCCAGTGTGAGTCCATTCATGCTTTCGAAAACTACTGGACGAAATGAAACCTTTCCCACACTGCTTACACACAAAGGGTTTCTCCCCACAGTGAATCCTTTCATGGCATTGAAGGGAAGTGTGATGAATGAAGGCTTTTCCACATTGCTTACATACATAGGGTTTCTCTTCACTGTGAATCCGTTCATGGCGTCGAAGGGAACTGTCAACACTAAAGACTTTACCACAATGCTTACACTTATAGGGTTTCTCTCCTGTGTGAGTTCGTTGATGTGTTCGAAGGATACTGGAAGAATTGAAGCTTTTCCCACATTGCAAACATACATGGGGTTTCTCACCACTGTGAATCCTCTCATGATAGCGAAGAGAACTGAGAGTAGTGAAGGCTTTACCACACAGCTTACAAACATAGGGTTTTTCTCCGGTATGACAACGTTTATGTGTCTGAATAGAATTGTAATAGCTGAAGGCTTTCCCACACTGGTTACATACATAAGGTTTCTCTCCAGTGTGAGTTCTTTCATGGTAATGAAAGTTAGTTAAACAACTGAAGGCTTTACCACATATGTTACACCTGTATGGTTTCTCTCCAGTGTGAGTTCGCTCATGTCTTCGAATATTACTCAAAAAAGAAAAGGCTTTCCCACACTGGTTACATACATAGGGTTTCTCTCCAGTGTGAGTTCTTTCATGTTCTTGAAAATTAGTCAAACAACTGAAGGCTTTACCACATATGTTACATCTGAATGGCTTCTCTCCAGTGTGTGTTCGTTCATGTCTTCGAAAGTTACTCCAAGAAGAAAAGGCTTTTCCACATTGCTTACATACATAGGGTTTCTCTCCAGTGTGAGTTCTTTCATGGTAATGAAAGTTAGTCAAACAATTGTAGGCTTTGCCACAGATATTGCATTTGTATGGTTTCTCTCCAGTGTGAGTTCGTTCATGTCTTCGAAGGTTACTCCATGATGAAAAGGCTTTCCCACATTGCTTACATACATAGGGTTTCTCTCCAGTGTGAGTTCTTTTATGCTTCTGAAAGTTAGTCAAACAACTGAAGGCTTTTCCACACATATTACACCTGTATGGTTTCTCTCCAGTGTGAGTTCGTTCATGTCTTCGAATGTTACTCAAAAAAGAAAAAGCTTTCCCACACTGTTTACACACATAAGGTTTCTGTCCAGTATCAATCTTTTCAACATATTGAAAAAGACTAGGATAGGTTAAGGCATTAAAATGCTGCTTACCCACATACATTTCTTCTCTAGTGTCGCCATTCACCTGTATTTGAATGTAACTGTGACTCTGGAAGAAGTTCTCACATTGGTTAAGTTCGTAAGATCTCTGTCCACTTTGAGCGTCTTCATTCTTCAGAAAGCAATCAGGATAAATAATGGCTTTCTCACACTCCCTAAATTTATAGAGACTCTTTTCATTTATCTCATATGCATTAGCTTGGTGACCAGTCTGAACAGTCCCAGGCACATTAAAGGATGAACGACCAATGAGCACGTCTTCACACACTTGGCGTTCACCAAGCATTACTTCATGAGAAACTTTCTTGTTTACAACAGTATCTG
Source organism: Orientallactaga sibirica (assembly GCA_036365145.1). Taxonomy (NCBI): domain Eukaryota; kingdom Metazoa; phylum Chordata; class Mammalia; order Rodentia; family Dipodidae; genus Orientallactaga; species Orientallactaga sibirica. The sequence goes on from JAEOAD010002037.1 coordinate 190,049, forward strand.
GAATCTGGCTGAAGATTTCTATACATTGACTACCTTCTTTTAGTTCCCATAGACTTTCCATAATTTCACTTCTGCCAAAAAAAAAAAAAGAAAGAAAGAAAGAAAGAAAGCAAGCATATTACTAAAGTTATGAGTGTAAATTCCTTGCCATCAAAATTCCTCATTAGATGCACTGTCAGAATTTTTTTGAACATGAATGGACTGAATGATGTACAGAGTTCAGGAGATAGCTAACATACAGATAATGGTATTCACAGGGATTTCTAAATACTTTTACCCAGTTAATTATTTTGGAAACACTGAATGTCTATGTTATTTCTTTCGGTGGTTTTCGTACTATGATGCTCAAGCTGCTCAACACTCCTCTCCAACAAACTCTTACCAGATTGGAACAAAGGCATGAGCCACTAATTTTGCCTTCATGTCACAGGTAAACATACTCGAGTACTTTGTGTGCTAAAGTTGTGGATAAAAACCAGTTTCTATTTTTAAAAAATTGTATAAACATAAGATATTATAATTTTTTATTTTTACTTATTTATTTGAGAGACAGGGAGAGAGAAGGGCCTCCAGCCATTGCAAACAAACTCCAGACACACGCAGCACCTTGTGCATCTGGCTTATGTGGGGAATCAAACCTGGGTCCTTTGGCTTTGTAGGCAAGTGCCTTAACCACCAGCTCAGCATAAGATAGTAGAAAGAATGGAACGGAGCAGGAACAAATGTGAAATATCTTTACAAATTTAAAATACCTGATTTTAAAGAATTTTATTTATTTACTTATTTAAGAGTGAGACAGAGAAAAGAGGCAAAGTATGGGCATGTCAGGGCCATCTGTCATTTCAAGTGAACTCCAGATGCATGGCCCACTTTGTATATCTAGTTTTATGTGGACACTGGGGATCTGTACCTGGGCTGATAACAGCTTAGCAGGCTCTGCAGACAACAAGTGCTTCTAACCATTGAGCCATCTCCCCAGCCTTGCATTTATATATATGTATACTGTGCATAAAGTCAGAAGGAAACAACATACATTTTTTCCTAACTTTGTGTATGGAAAAAAGTTCATTATAGAACCACCAGAAAGTGTCACTTGCATCATCACATTAGTTCTTGCACATATTTCCAATCTAGTACACATTTTTGGAGATAACTTCATTAAATCATTTTGAACCTGGGCTTATTTTATAGTTTTTTTTTTTTTTTTTAAATAACTTCCAGATTCTTTCAGAGCATTCCTGTCAGTTGGGTTCACATGTTACCTTAGATCTCCCCAGGAATATTTGTAGTCATCTTCAGTGTTTTGGTTTTCCTCCATTTTTCCTAAAATGTACACCAAGAAAAATCATTATGGATTTTTGTCATAATGAAGAAAGCACAAATTCTATGTTAGATTCAAGTGTAACATACTATACCTGATATAATCAGCAAATTTCCCCCTTTTATATTTCAAAGCAGGGAGCAGCAGTTTTGAATCAGATACGTAATATAAGAATGACTTTATTCATACCTATAGCAGCAAGGTTCTTGAAATTTTCCTCCATCACATCTCTATGCAGCTTCTTTTGGGAAGGATCTAGCAAAGCCCATTCCTCCAGGCTGAAGCTCACGGCCACATCTTCAAAGGTCACAGCCTCCTGAAACAGCCAGATTATTTCCACTATGAAAGGTGAGAGTCTGGGCTGGAGAGATGGCTTAGCAGTTAAACACTTGCCTATGAAGCTTACAGACCCTGGTTTGAGGCTCAATTCCCCAATACCCACGTAAGCCAGATGCACAAGGTGGAGCATGTATCTCAAGTTCATTTGCAGTGGCTGGAGGCCCTGGTGTGCCCATTTTTCTCTCTCTTTCTCTGTCTGTTGCTCTCAAATAAATAAATAAATAAATAAAAATTTTAAAAAGGTGAGAGTTATAATCTGAAAATCTATGAGTGTGTTATCCAAATGTTCATTGCATAGCCTGGTAATCACACTCCATAATTACATACTTTACATATCAATTCCCATACTGCTTTGGAACTCTTTGGTATATATATATAAAAAAAAAAAAAACCCAGAAGAACTAAAGAATTTTTACTGGCACACAGGCCATTAGCATTCTCCCAACAGTCTCTTTCCCTGGTGTGTATAAGGTGTGTACAATTATCTTGAGACCAATGTCTGACCTTTGCTTGGGCCTACAACTACTACAGAGATAGAGCTCAGCAGACTAAGTGTAGAGAGGTGCTCAGTGTTTCTCAGCGTGTTAGCACTGTGCTACTTGTTTAACCTGGGCTGTGCCACTTAGTGATGGCATGGTTAACAGTGGGAGCCCACCTAGTCAGCCCCAAGTATCATTTGGATGATGCATCTGGCTAACGTGGGTCCTGGGGAATTGAACCTGGGTCCTTTGGCTTTGCAGGTAAACACTTTAACTGCTAAGCCATCTCTCCAGCCCTGGATGATGAATATTTATTAAGCTTATCTTATCTAATAGTATTTAAGAATGTTTACCACAACTTGTTACTTATGAATACATCTCTATGACACCACTGAAATATATCTTGTAGAAACTTACTTTTTTTTTTTGAGGTAGGGTCTCACTATAGCTCAGGCTGACCTGGAATTCACTAAGTAGTCTCAGGGTGGCCTTGAACTCACAGCGATTCTCCTATCTCTGCCTCCCAGGTACTGGGACTAAAGGCATGCGCCTCCATACCCAGCTATATTTTGTTAATTATAGAACAATCATGATTACATACTAAAAGAAAAAGGAAAGGAATTCATTGATCAATGGAGAAACATTTTAGTTTTACTTGGAGAATGCTAAAAGACAATGAAATAATAGGACAGTTCTTAGAAAGAACGCAGTGACCCCAAGATGAGCTACAACACACATCTTAACCAATCTGAAGTACTAGACATCAACCAAGACATGCTCCCACTGGAGATCTTGAAATCAATGGAGATCATGAAAACTACAGCGCTACATTCACAGACTGTCTCCAAGAAATACATAGATGAATGACAGGACACCCAACATTCTAATCGGGCCTCTGTGTGCCTACAACAACATCTGCACATACACATGATTATACCACACATCTGCATCCACCCACATATCCCATACCTACTACACATGCGAAATAAAAAGACTTCAGGGATGAAAATATGTTTCAGCAGTTAGAATGCTTGCCTGCAAAGCCTAATTAATCACCAGGGTTCACTTCACCAGTACCTATTTAAGGCAGAAGTAGAAAGTGGTGCATGCACCTGGAGTTGTTTGCAGTGGCTAGAGGCCCTGGTCTGTGCACACTTCTGTCTCTATCAGTCTGCTTGCAAATAAATCAATATTTTTTAAAAAGAGTTCAAAGTAAAGTGGGACTGCTTGAGAACAAGATAGAGTTCCACTGGGAGAAAGGGGATAAGAAGGTAAAGAGAAGTGAATATGACCGAAACACATTATATATATGTACAAAAAGTTTCAAATAAAGGGAAACAGTGACTAAACTCTGCTTTTTAAAATAAACTCACTTCAAATATACACACACATATATTGATTAAAAGTAAACAATGCAGCATGATAAAATGGAAGTTGCTATTAATATGGACTTGTGAGCAAAGACAAGTACTAGATACATAGAGCGATGTTAGATAATGATAACACTCTTAAAATGACAAAACTAAAAATGGAAAACATGTTCTATGTTATCAGAAGTTAAGAGAATTAGGGAAGTTCTTACAGCTATAGATGGTAGCACAAACAACCTTTGTGGTGGCATATTTTACATCTTTAATGTATCTTACTTTGTCAATATACTGATTGTGATATTGCACTAAGTTTTGACAAGATGTTACTATTGGGGAAAATTTGGGGAATGGCATATAGATCTCTGGTATTATTCCCTATAATTTCATGCAAATTCTCAAGTATTTTGAATTTAAGAAATAAAGACGGTACAATCGAGATAAAAAGTATAAGCGCTTTTCTTCCAATTTTACTTTTGAACTGAAATTGTTGTTATGACACTTTACCCTTGTTTACTCTGCATTCCAGTAAGTTAGAATGTTTTAGCAATGCAAATAAACAAAAAACACTTGAAAGTGTAGAGAACCATCAATCTCTTCTCTCTTGACTTGGAACAAACTGATTTAATTAAAGATGTTGACCTCCCCAACCTCACAAAATAGAACTGTTTCAAGAACTCATTTGTTTCTTCTGACTTTCTCGTTATATCCTCAGGATCCAATCAAAAACATTAGGATTTTATACATAAATCATGAAACAGAACTCTGAAGTGGTTATTTAGCTGGTGTTATAACAAGAATATTTTGCAAAGGAAATAAAAGGGAAGCATATAGAGGAAGCAGACTTTCACACCCAGTTCAGAGAGGAACCCACTCAGAAGGCTGAACCTGTTTCTAAGCTAATGGTGTAGCCAGGCCATTTCATTTGGAAACCTCCACACTTTATTTTCCCTTCTTGAAGCTGTAATCCTGGGAAAAAATAACGATAACACACCTCCCCAAATCACAACGCTTTCTGTTCTTAGAAACACTTTATCCCTTTACACTTAAATGATGCCACCCTGTCCTGACATGTTTTTGAGACTCAAACACCCCAAAGCTTGCTTGTTGCCTCAAAAATGACTGCCTGACCGGTATTAACCTTTCCTTAAGTTTCACTCTTTCCTCAAGTTTTTCTCTTTCCTCTGAGCCTGTCACCTTTCAATTCCCTTCCGCCTGAGCCATACCGGGATTAAAGGCATATACCACCACACACGGCTTAGCACACAACTCTTATGTTCCTCACCATGCTCTTGTGGTTTGAATGATAGATAGGTTCCCAGCTGATGGCACTATGTAGAAAGGTTGCAGAATCCTCAGGAGATGAAACCTTGCTAGAGAGAAAGCAGGTCACTGGGGGAATAGGTTTTATAGCCCAACCTCATTTCTTGTCCATCCTCTGCTTCCTGATTGTGGATACAATGACCTCTCCCTGATCTTCAACTGTAAACTGAAATAAACCCCTCCTTCCTTAAGTTGCTTCTTGTCAGGTATTTCATTAAAGTGATGAGAAAGTACCTAATATACCCCTAATTTATCATCACTCTAGGGACAGGCTGACTTCAGTGGAAACTTTAAGAGCTGAAGCTTATGTTTATGCTTATATATTAATGCTTCCCTCACATTTGGTTAGAGAAGCTTCTCTTTTCAGTGGTCACTGGCAGTGACCAGTGGTGTGACTCAAAACTCATCAAAATGCTGAGAAGTAGTGACAGTTGAGTGTTCAGCACTAAATGAGACATCTTTATCACACCCTCCAAGACTCAGGGACCATTGCAGAAGAGGTAGCAGAAAGAATTTAAGAGCCAAAGGAAGGGGAGGAGTGTTTACAATACTGTACTCCAGCCACAAATTAGCCATGGCATTCATGACCTCACAGTGGCTTATACTACCTACACAAGACCTGCATAATAGGAGGAAAAAATGTGATGACATCAAAATATAAAAGACTAGCCGGAAACAAGGATTTACTGGAGGAGGGACTTAGAAGGAGGCAAAGAGAGGGAGGTGGGAGGGAATTATGACGGTGGGATATTGTCTACATGTATGTAAGCTGTCAATACAAAGTTTAAGAGTTGGAGCTAAACCAGGTGTACACCGTTAATCCCAGCACTCGGGAGGCTGAGGCAGGAGCATCACTGTGAGTTCGAGACCAGCCTGAGACTACATAGTGGATTCCAGGTCAGCTTGGGCTACAGCGAGACCCTACCTCAAAAAAAAAAAAAAAAAAAAAAAAAAAAACACAACAAAACAAAACAAAAAGAGCTGGAGTTGCCACTGTCCCAGTTATCTCCTCCCAGCAACAAAAGCCCTTCTCTGTCCACCCTCTTCCTTTATTGCAATAGTCCTTCCCAGTAAAGTCAGGTTCTACCTCAGACTACATGCTATTTATAAATCAATGCCGAAAAGCATTTTAAGAATAAAAGGGTGCCTCATAGAAGGACACAAACCTTCTGCCCCTCCACCTGTATGTGAATCCCCCTTTTTAATGAAATGACAATCTGGAAAGCTGATGAACATTTAGTGACAGTCAACCTGACAATCAATGGGCTTCGATTCTGGAGGCCGATCTGCAGCCCGGAAGCCCCAGGCAGAGCCGGGCTCCAGCGCGCAGGCGCAGCCTCCCCGCCCTCCCCGCCTCGGGCCCCGCGTCTCCCCACGAGCCTCTGCCGCCCGCCGCCCGCCGTGGGCTCGGGCCGGGGGAAGACGCCGGGGTCTCCCGGGGGACAGAGGGCAGCGCGGCCCCGCGGACTCGGCCGCAGAGCCGGGGAGGCCCCGTCGCTGCGCGGCCGCTTCCCGCAGCCCGTGCTCGGCCGACACTCACCATGTCTGCGCCGGTCCCCGCCGTCCGTCCGTCCGTCGGCACCGCGGATCCCGGGCGCGGGCGTCGCAGAGCTGCGGCGATGAGCCACCAGGGACTCGGTGGACCTGACACTGCCGCAACTATGGCGGCGCCAGAAAGAAAGATGGCGGGTGAGGGACGTGCGCTCCGCCCACGGCGCTGCTGATTGGACGCTTGGTCCTGCTCCGCCCACGGCGCTGCTGATTGGACGCTTGGTCCTGCTCCGCCCACGGCGCTGCTGATTGGACGCTTGGTTCTGCTCCGCCCACGGCGCTGCTGATTGGACGCTTGGTCCTGCGCCGCCTGCGCTTCGCCGAGAGACGGAAGAGGCGATTTCCTACCCAGCTGACATCCAGGCTTCCTTTTTTTTTTTTTTTAAAAAAAAGATTTTATTTTTATTTATTTATTTATTAGAGACAGAGAGAGGGAGAGAGAGAGAGAGAGAATGGGCGCGCCAGGGCCTCTAACCACGGCAAACGAAGTCCAGACGCGTTTGCCCCCTTGTGCAGCTGGCTTACGTGGGACTTGGAGAATCGAACCGACGTCCTTAGGCTTCACAGGCAAACACCTTAACTGCTAAGCCATCTCTCCAGCCCCAGGCTTCCTTTCTGTCGGCCAGGATCAGCGCAGCTTGAGGGATGACTGCGTTTAATCTGAACTCAGTCATCGCTTTCCAAAGTGGGCGCCTGTGTCTTCCTGTCCTCAGTGGACCCTTTCCTGCTGATTCGTCCTGGAAAAGAAGTTAGCCGGCGGGCACAGGCAACTCCAGACAGTGTCCGATGGCTACAACCCCTTCCTTAAAGAAGAAAGAGAGCTAGGCCCGGCCATGACCCCCTGAGGGGCAGGGAGGGAGCCTCAGTGGCAGCTGGAGCTGGGGACACGGGCCCGTAGTAGCCTGGGGAGTTGGTCAGCGACTTCCACTGAGAGGAAGCCAGGACTTTGCTTCAGAAAAGACTTTTAAGATAAGTCAGTATGAAGCACTGTTGGGAGCTCAATAAGAAGAGATTTAACACAGATTGATGCATTGGCATTAAGAGAAAGGTGCTTAAAGAAAGGCTTCCCAAGAGAATTACATTTACGTGTTTTATCAGCTGTAGATAAGATTTTTTTGAGGGGGGATGTCTCAGCCGTTAAGACTCTGGCCTGCAAAAAAGACTTAATTTTTAAATGTAATGTATTTATTAGAGAGAGAGAGAGCGGGAGAGAGAGATTGAGAGAGTGAGAGAGCGGGAGAGAGAGATGAGAGAGAGAGAGAGGGAGAGAGAATGGGCATATCAGGGCCTCCAGCCATTGCAAACGAATGCCAATTGCATGCATCACCTTGTGCATCTGGCTTACATGGGTACTGGAGAATCAAACCTGGGTCTTTAGGCTTTGCAGGCAAGCACTTTAAGTGCTAAGCCATCTCCCTAGCCCTTTAAAAAATATTTTAGCTGGGGGCCCAGTGTGGTGGCCTTTAATACCAGCACTTGGGAGGCAGAGGTAGGAGGATTGCCATGAGTTCAAGGCTGCATAGTGAATTCCAGGTCAGCCTGGGCTAGAGTGAAACCCTAATATATATATATGGATATGACATTAAAATTTTTTATTTATGTATTCATTTATTAGAGAAAGAGAGAGAGACAGAGTAGATATATGGAGAGACTGGGTGTAGGCCTCTAGCCACTACAAATGAACTCCAGACGCATGGGTCCCCTTGTGCATCTGGCTTGCATGGATACTGGTGCCTTAGCACCTAAGTCAAGCATTTTTAAGCTTTCTTTTCTAATCTTTTATTTATTTGTTTGCCAGCAGAGAGAGAAAAAGAGAAAGAAGGAGGGAATGGGCATGCCAGAGTCACTTGCCGCTGCAAATGAAATCCAGACATATGCACCACTTTGTGCATTTGGCTTTTGTGGGACTAGGGAATCAAAACTAGATGTTGGATGTAAAATTACTTTTTTGAGTAAGGGCACGTCTAGAAGCTGTAGACTGTTACTAGAAAATTTTCAGTACCTTGGATGGGATACCTTCCAGTGAGTTGTTGGCCAAGGAGGTCCCGGTAGCCTCCAAAACATTAAAGGCTTTTGCCAAAGCCCTTGGTTTCCCTAGAGAAACAGATAGTAAGACCCTATTGATGAAGACATCTCATGCCTGAGAGGCAAGGTCACTGAGAAAGCAAGCTGGTGCTGAGCAGAAAACCTTCTCCCTGTAGACCAGCCAACTGAAAGCTGGAAAAAGCTGCACTGCACGCAGCGTATGGGAGACAGAAGCCATCAACAGTGAAAACAGTGGACCCTGAATATTCAAGCTTGGCCAGACAGGCCCAATGACTGAACGGGTGCAATAGTGGCATGTCTACTCTTGGGGTAACCAACTGCTCCATAATTGGACTGAAGGCCCTCTTTACGGGAGGGAATACATACCTGGTACTGAAAAACCTAAGTAAAAGTCTATGGTAGGTGAGGTCATGAGTCTTAGGGGTATAAAGCCTGCTCTTGTCTGACTAAATGTATATATTATTCCCACCAAGCTGCCCTGAAAGCACTACACTTAATGTTCATATTCACATATTAATGCTACTCTCACTTCTGGTTAGAGAAGCTTCTCTTTTCAGATAGTGATGACCACTGGGATCACCCAAAAGGCAACATAGTGCTGAGAAGAAGGGATGGAGGAGTGCCCAGCACTGAAACACCTCTGTCACACCCTCCAAGGCTCAGGGACCGTTGCGGAAGAGGGGGCGGATAGAATGGAAGAGCCAAAGGAAGGGTATGACCTCTTACAATGCAACTGCCCAGACAGAAATTGGCCTCGATATCCGTGACCTTGCAGTGCCTAGCAATACCTTCGCAAGACCCTCAAAATAGAAGAAAAAGATGATGTCATCAAATTAAAAGAGAGACTAATGGAGAGAGGGAGGGGATATGATGGAGACTGGAGTTCTAAAGTGGAATGGGGGGAGGGGAGGGAAATATCAGGTGGGTTTTTTTGTATGTAAGTATAAAAGTCAATAAAAAAACAATAATTAAAAAAAAACACTAGATGTTGGGCTGGAGAGATGGTTTAGCAGTTAAGGCACTTGCCTGCAAAGCTAAAGGACCTCAATTTGATTCCCCGGGACCCAAGCAATCCAGATGCACATGGTGGCGTATGCATCTGGAGTTCGTTTGCAGTGGCTGGAAGCCCTGGCATGCCCATTCTCTCTGTCTATTTCTCTCTGTGCCTCTTTCTGTCTCTCAAATAAATAAAAATAAAAAACTAAAACCGGGCGTGGTGGCGCACGCCTTTAATCCCAGCACTCGGGAGGCAGAGGTAGGAGGATTGCCGTGAGTTCAAGGCCACCCTGAGACTACAGAGTGAATTCCAGGTCAGCCTGAGCTAAAGTGAAACCCTACCTCGAAAAACCAACCAACCAACCAACCAACCAAACAAACAAACAAAAAAACTACTAAAACTGTATGTCAGTACCTTTAACCACTGAACCATCGCTCCAGTCCCAAATATTAGCATTTTAATGGTGGTTACATTGAGTAGTAAAATCTTGAATGATTTACCCTTTTCCTACCTATGATTCTGAGCTTTCCATAAAAAAATGTGAATCTTCAGCATTTAAAAAGAAGAAAATAACTGGGCTGGAGAGATGGGTTAGTGGTTAAACGCTTGCCTGTGAAGCCTAAGAACCCTGGTTCAAGGCTTGATTCTCCAGGACCCACGTAAGCCAGATGCACAAGGGGGCGCATGCATCTGGAGTTTGTTTGTAGTGGCTGGGGGCCCTGGCATGCCCATTCTCTCTCTCTCTACCTGCCTATTTCTGTATCTCTCTGTCTCTCTCAAATAAATAAATAAAATAAAAATAGTTAAGTTGATAATATTCACAATGGTGCACACACTCAAATAAACTTAAAAAAAAAAGAAGAAAATAACTAAGCAGGTTGTACGTTTTCCTGGATTGAGAAATATATCAAAAGAGATTTGCTCTGTATGGTGGCTCACACATTTAATCCAAGCACTTGGGAGGCCGAGGTGTGAGGATCACTGTGAATTTAAGACCAGCTTTAGACTATGTAGTGAATTCCAGGTTAGTCTGGGCTAGAGTGAGACACTACCTAGAAAATCCAAAAGAAGACAGACAGACATACACTCACACAGACACACACACAGATTTATAGTGTGCTTGTGACTTTAAATAAATATAAAGAGAATAATATAGTTTAGTGGTAACAAATAAATGTCTGTGAAATTTATATATTTTATAATGCAGAAATTCTAAGATACATGTAGTGGGATGGTTATGTAAAAGTAAATCTACATTTTGGATAAATATCTGTGCATTTATTTATTATTAACAACATATTTTGTGTGGATACATCATGTGTTGGTACCCTCTTTTCCCTCGTTCCTGCCTTCATTCCATTGGGGACCCTCCTCAGTGGGGTTGCAGGTATTCACCATGGGGTAGTGGGTTATGTGTTTTGGAAGCAGCAGTCAGTTTTTTTTGAGGGGGGGGAAGGATTCCCTCTGCAAGATGTCTCAACCTGTGACTCTTAAATCTTCCTAGGCCCCTCTTCCACAAAATTTCCTTAGCTGTGGTGGGTGAATTTTAAGTCTGCTTCAGTGGTGAGCTCTTAGGAGTCTCTGAATCTCTGTTTTCATAAGTGTTAAGTATCTTTGGGGTCTTTCTCCTTTACCCTGGCTCTGATTGTCAAGTTCACCATGGAAGCAGCAGTCTTGCTTGTCTCCCTAATTCCTCTGTGGTTTCAGCTGTACTTGGCTGAAGTACAAGAGTTAGTTTATCTCCTTGGGTCTCACTACTTTCTGAAAAAGAACAGATTCTCCAGTGGACAGTGAAGTCAGCATAGTTTACATGGGATAAGCACTATTAATTTAGGGAGAATTTGATGTTTGTAGCCCCTCTCTTTTAGCCCAAGATTAGTGAGAGCTTGACAGTGGAGAGCATGATTCTGATCTAGTTCCATATTCCAGATATGAGTTCCTATCCACTGAGCAGATCTCTTAGCCAATCAGAAAGCTATTGGTTATTAACCAAGGCTGTGTGTCACTATTGCACTGGCATGTACATCCTGGCCAGGTGTTTGCTTCTGAGTAGCTTAGACCTCTGGTTGCTCAGACCATTGTGGGCTACTTTCCTCCAGTAGCTCATGTAGTGCTTTCCAGCACTAGACAGGCTGACTGTCTGGGGACTGTCTCTCTCCTGGATTCCAGCCTGGTTGCCTCATGCTCTGTGTCAGCAGCATATGGTGTCTTCAGCAATAGGCTTTATTACCTTTGTCCTAGGCAGGTAATCAACTGCTTTAACAGAAGACTGTCTTGTTTTGGGAACCTTGTAATCTCCCCAATCAACAACTCATTGTAGGTGGCAACTGATTTCTGGCGCTGGGAGTTACAGGCCAGGGACAATTTTTTTTTTCAGGTTAGGCTTCATCTCTCCCTCTCCAGGGCCCTTCTTTTCAGGTGATCCCTGCGTACTCCTGTTGAGAGCTATATCTTTTTGTTTGTTTGTTTGTTTGTTTATTATTTATTCATGTATTTGAGAGCGACAGACAGAGGGAGAAAGAGGTAGATACATAGAGAATGGGCGTGCCAGGGCTGCCAGCCATTGCAAACGAACTCCAGATGCATGTGCTGCCTTGTGCATCTGGCTTACATGGGTCCTGGGGAATCGAGCCTCAACTCGGGGTCCTCAGGCTTCACAGGCAAATGCTTAAACACTAAGTCATCTCTCCAGGCCCAAGAGTTATATCCTTTAATCTATATTCAAGGATAAAGGTTTCTATGGTATCAGTTCATTTGGGATTTAGTTTTGTGTTTGTTTTTCTTCATCTTCTCTTTTTCTTCTCCCCAAACCCCTCCATCTTTATTGTCTGGGCTTTGAATTGACTAGCAATTATATGCCATTTATGTGTTGTTCTTTGGAACACATTACATGTCCTCTGGTTTTTTTTTTTCTTAATTTTTGTATTGCTATAAATGAAGTTAAAAATCTAGTTCTTAAACACAGCTGAAAATTTATGGATTCTCTGATTAATGCGTATGTTCAGTGTCATTATGACACTTGTTGATGTTTTACAAGCCACATACCTGGGCTGGAGAGATGGCTTAGCAGTTAAGCGCTTGCCTGTGAAGCCTAAGGACCCTGGTTTGAGTCTTGATTCTCCAGTACCCACATAAGCCAGATGCACAAGGTGGTGCATGCATCTGAAGTTCATTTGCAGTGGCTGGGGACCCTGGTGCACCCATTCTCTCTCTCTTTGCCTCTTTCTCTCTCTGTCGCTCTTAATTTTTATTATTTTTTATTTATTTTTGGAGAGAGAAACAGAGAGAGATAGAGAGGGAGAGGGAGACAGAGATGGGCGAGCCAGCAGTCTCTCAGCTGCTGAGAATGAAATCCAGATGAGTGCGCCCCCTTGTGGTCACGTGCGGCATTGCGCCCTTGCCTCACTTTGCATCTGGCTAAACGTGGGACCTGGAGATTGGAACTGCTGGACATTGGAACCAGCATTCTTAGGCTTAGCAGGCAGGTGCCTTAGCCGCTAAGCCATCTTCCAGCCCTCTCTGTGTCATAAATATATATATATATATATATATATATATATATATATATATATATATATATATATTTAAATATATATATATCATGAGAAGTCTTTGCTTTCATCTCATATGCTGGGGTGAGACTGTACTGTTTTGATTGTAAACTGCCATATGCTAACATGTGATTTAGCCTCCAGCTAGTGAAGTGTTTGGGGTGTGGAGTTTTGTTGGAGGTGATATGTCACTGGGGGTGGGCCTTGAAGCATATTTTGTTCAGCTCTACTGAGTGTTCAGAGCTAACTCAACTTCAATTTGCTAATCCCTCCCTGCACCCATATATGAAGGCAAACTAGTTGACAATTCTGTGATTTTTTTTTCTGTCACTTTGAAATATCCCATCTGGATTATAATCCTGAAATAAATGCTTTCCTCCCCCCAAAAAGAGTGGTATATCAAAATATACAAATGGAATTTCAAAGATTTTTGGCATGGTGCCTTGGACATAACTTCTCATAGTGAATATTATCACAATGAGGAGTAGCATGTATAAAGACAGAAGAGATAAAAATCAATCTATCGCTGGGCATGGTGGTGCACACCTTTAATCCCAGCACTCGGGAGGCAGAGGTAGGAGGATCGCCGTGAGTTTAAGGCCACCCTGAGACTACATAGTTAATTCCAGGTAAGCCTGGGCAGAGTGAGACCCTACCTCGAAAAACCAAAAAAAATTTAAAAAATTGAAAAAAAAAATCAATCTATCATGGGCTGGAGAGATGGCTTAGTGGTTAAGGCGCCTGCCTCCTAAGCCTAAGAACGCTGGTTCCAATCTCCAGTGGTTCCAATCTCCAGATCCCACATTTAGCCAGATGCAAAGTGATGCAAGGGCGCAATGCTGCACTTGACCACAAGGGGGCGCACGCATCTGGATTTCGTTCACAGCAGCTGAGAGACTGCTGGCTCGCCCATCTCTGTCTTCCTCTCCCTCTCTCTCTGTCTCTCTCTGTGTCTCTCTCCAAAAAAAAAAAAAAAAACAAAAAAAAACAAAAAAAAAAAAAAACTATCTATCATGAAGAAAGGGGCAAGCAATGAAGATCTCCTAGGGAATAGTTCTAAATCACACTTCTTCAAAACTGCAACATTGAGAAGCCAGTCCCTAATAGTTGAATCCTTGAGAGACAAACGGCAACTGATACTCAACAGAAGTTACATTACTTAAAACCATGCACAAATAACTTTAGTAATTCCTATTTTTATAAACTTGTAAATAAGAACCACCAAGCATTTATTTCATGAGAGGTTTTTTGTTTTGTTTTATTTTCAAGGTAGGGTCTCACTCTAGCTCAGGCTGACCTGGAATTCACTCTATAGTCTCAGGGTGGCCCCAACTCAAGGTGATCCTCCTATCTCTGCCTCCCCAGTGGTGGGATTAAGGGTGTGTGCCACCACGCCTGGCTCATTAGAATTTTTATAAATTCCCAAGTTTTCATGATCTGCAGTTCACTAAACTACAAATGTGTTAAGTAACATTATTGTAACAAGAAATTTATTTTCAACTGTGTCAGTTTCTCAGTGGCATCCCTTTCTTCTCACATAATAGGTAAGGACCTTCCATCAGCTGCACAGTCCTTTTCCCCCCATCATCAATATTTATTGAGCATTTTCAGTGTACTAGGCACAATAGAACATACAGAATACATTGTCTGCTCATGAGGAGCTTACATTCTAAAAAAGAAAAAATATACCTCTTTTAAGATGGCTTTTTTTTTTTTTTGGAGAAAGACGGAGAGGAAGACAGATAGAGATGGGCGTGCCAGCAGTCTCTCAGCTGCTGCAAACAAAATCCAGATGCATGCGCCCCCTTGTGGTGAAGTGCGGCATTGCGCCCTTGCATCACTTTGCATCTGGCTAAACGTGGGACCTGGAGATTGGAACAGCTGGAGATTGGAACCAGCATTCTTAGGCTTAGGAGGCAGGCGCCTTAACTGCTAAGCCATCTCTCCAGCCCTCCTACACTATTTTTATAAGTAATAGAAAGAAGATTCCTCTCTTCATTAGTTAATTCAGCTCCTTGTTCCATTACAGACTTCAATGCAGGCTGCCATGTCATTGTATTGCTCAGCCTGCTTGGCCACTTTGGCCTTCTGCACCAGCTCATTTTTATCCATGACTGGATGTTCTGTGCCAGAGTGAGTGGTGGCAGCGGATGGACGGATGGATGGGTGGGTGCTCAGCAGTCTCTCAGTCTTCTCAGTCTTACCTCTAATTGTTATTCCTCAAGTTCCCCAGTGGATTTCAGGCACTTTGATAACCACAATGTATATGGAAAATAAGTTAAAGCAAGGCCTCTGTTTCTTCCAAAGGGTAACATTCTTCTATCTCTTAATCATACCCTCACTGTGTCCCTGAAGAGTCTTTGTGCACTTGACTGGAATCTTTTTAGTCAGGCCCAGAGACATTTAATCTATTCAGCAATATTGTATAGCAGGTTTCCACTGAACAATCTGAAGAATGGATCAGATCTGTTTCATGTTATTAAGACTGATAGGAGAAAAATACATTACCAGTGTTTTTTTTCCTAAATATTTTATTTACTAATTTGAGAGAGGCATATGCCACTTTGTGAAACTGGCTTTCAGTGGGTGCAGGGGGAAAGAACCTGTCCTGGAGGTTGTGCAAGGAAGGTGATAAACCCTTGTTAGAGAACAAAAATACTTGTGCACATGAACAATATCATACCATATTCTAATTTAATGTTACAATAGTGCAAGGGTTTCTTTGGGATATACATTAATACATGGAAGTTAAAATTTAAAACTCTCTTGGTTGAACAATATGTTTATTCTTGATTGTCTGAAGAGAATTTCTATTGGGTCTGAATAAAATGATGTAGCACTTGGGGACAAAGATGCAGCCTAGCAACCCTGCACTGGAGGCCAAGATGGAGAAGACCTCCACTACCACCATGGCCTTCCCCTTGGTGCTATGGTAGACGGGGAGGAAGGTGACCCACACACTGCAGAACACCAGCATGCTGAAGGTCAGGAACTTGGCTTCATTGAATGTGTCAGGCAAGTTTCTGGCCAGGAAAGCCACAGTGAAGCTCCCCACAGCCAGAGACCCCAGGTATCCCAGGACACAGTAGAAGGCAGTGACTGAGCCTTTGTTGCACACAATGATGATGTGGCCGTGTTCTGAGTGGGCATCAGTGTCAACAAAGGGAGGGGATGTTCCCAGCCAGACTCCACAGAGAACAAGTTGGATCGAGGTACAGATGGGAATGATGAAGTTAGGGGCTCCTGATACCAGCAGCCTCCTCATCTTTCTTCCTGGAGCAGTGACCTTGAAGGCCAGAACCACAGTGATTGTTTTGGCCAAGACAGTGGACACAGCCACAGTGAACAGCACTGCAAATGTGACCTGCTGCAGGATGCAGGTGGCTGTGTTGGGATGTCCAATGAAGAGTAATGAACAGAAGAAACAGAACGTGAGAGAGATGAGCAGGATGTAGCTGTTTGTTCGATTATTGGCCTTCACGATGGGCGTGTCTTGGTGCTTCACAAAAACCCCAAGAACAAGAGCAGTGAGTGCAGAGAAGCACAGGGCCAAGCAAGCCAGAGTCATCCCCAAGGGGTCTTCATAAGCCAGGAATGTCACAATTTTCTGGAGACAGTGAGTTTGCTCTATGTTGGCATAGTGATCGATTGGGCACTTCACACATTGATCCACACCTGGCAGACAAAGCACAGTATCATCAGGACAGTGGCAGTGGTTCCTTCTAGTCACATCACACCGCAAACAAGTGTTTAGAGGTGAGCCACGTTTGTATTCCTTGTTCCTATTAAGAACAATTAAGGCAGAGTGCTCTATAGCCGTGATTCTCAATTAATAAAGGCCATTATAATATGGTGATATATATATATATATTTTTTTTTTTGGTTTTTCGAGGTAGGGTCTCATTCTAGCCCAGGCTGACCTGGAATTCACTCTGTATTCTCAGGGTGTCCTCGAACTCACGGCAATCCTCCTACCTCTGCCTCCCAAGTGCTGGGGTTAAAGGCGTGCGCCACCACGCCTGGCTTTATCATATATTTTTAAGAAAAGTTTTACTTATTTATTTGCAAGCAGGGAGGAAGAGAATGAGAGGAGAGATAATGGGTGTGCTAGGGCCTCCAGCCCCCCTAAACATACTGCACCTAAATAGGTTTCACAAAACAGCACTGTTTACAAAGCCCTGTGTTATTTGCTATTTTCCTCCATTTGTTGTTTGTTAATTGCTGGCAACATCCTACCGGTCGATTTCACAACTTACTAAGGCACTGCACTCCTCAGCTTGTCATCACCCTTCCACTCAGTGAGTGGAGGAATGTGGGTGTCCGTCCTCATCTCTACCCACTTCTGTGCTTTCTTGAAATCTCAGGGCTAAAGCCTGGGCAGTGTACTTCCTGGCTACCTTGCCAGCAGTTTCTGCCAATATGAGGAAATATCACAGTGTCATATTTGGAAGGCAGAATACAGGTAAAATTTGTCCTTCCTCTAGCTGGAGCTGTAGCCAGCCCTCACATGCTCACAGGTGGAAATGCACTGTAGCTGGCCTCTGTGTCCCCTAGGTCTCAGTGGGTCAGCTGGTAGAGGTAGCGGGTGCCTGACCGTCATGGTAACACCAGCAACCCAGAAAGCCAGTGCAGGTTTCTCAATGCTGTCCTTCCAACCTTGCCTATGGCTTCTAAGCCCTGTATTAAATGCTCCTTTGCTTCCAACATTGGCTTCTGCTGTTTTTTTAACCTTTAAAATTATTATTATTTAAAATTTATTTTATTTTATTTTATTTTATTTTATTTTATTTTGGTTTTTTTACTCTGGTCCAGGCTGACCTTTTATGTAGTCTAACAACTCTCGGCGATCCTCCTACCTCTGCCTCCCGAGTGTTTATTTTATTTTTTAATGACAACTTCTATACTTACAAACAATAAACCATGATATTTCCCTCCACTCCTCCTATTCGCCTTCAGAACTCCACTCTCCATCATATCCCTTCCCTCTCTCCATTAGTCTATCTTTTAATTTGATGGCATCATCTTTTTCTCCTATTGTGAGGGTCTTGTAATTACATATTATTATTTTTTATTTTTTAATTTTTTTGTAATCACATATTTTAAAAAATATTCATTTTTTTGCAAACATAGGGAGACATAGAGAAAGGGAGACAATGGGTGTGCCTGAACCTCTAGCCACTGCAAACTAACTTCAGGTGCATGCACCCCTTTGTGCATCTACCTTTATGTGTATACTATGGAATTGAACTGGAATGGTTTGGTTTTGCAGGCATGAGCCTTAACTGCTTAGCCATCTCCCCAGCAGTACAAAGCTGTATTTTATTCATTAATTTACCTTATATATCCTCCTGGTCCTTTATTTATCTTCAAAGAATAAAATAATGTTGTTGTATTGTACTAGAATTATATAATAACATAGAATTATATAATAACATTTCTAGTCCTGGAGAGATGGCTTAGTGGTTAAGTTGCTTGCCTATGAAATCTAAGGACCTATGTTTAACTCACCAGAACCCTAATAAGCCAGGTGCTAATGGTGATGCATGCACAAAAATGCACACGTGCACAATTGTAACATGCATCTGGAGTTCGACTGCAGTGGCTGGAGTCCCTGGTGTACCGATTCTCTCTCTTTCTCTCTCTCACTTCCAATCTCGCTCTCACACTTGGTCTGTCTCATTTAAAAACAAAAACAAAAAAAAACAAAAACAGTCTTTTGTGCTTGACTCAAAAAATTTCTAGCTCAGAGATGTGTAATTAGTGCAGTCCAAGATCAAAAAGGTACATGATTCTGTGTCTTTTTAAAAACCTATTTTTGATACTGTCCATAAATTTAGACAATAAACTATGATTGTTCTCTCACATCATGTTTCTATTTCTTATGAAGTCTGTCTTTCTTTATCAAGGCTGGTGCCCTAAGGCTTTGTCCATAGATGGCAGTAGGTACATATAATATTTTCAAAACTATTTTTTTTCTTTTGGAGAGAGTCGGGGGGGGGGACAGATAAAGAATGGGCGCGCCAGTGGCCTATCAGCTGCTGTGAACAAAATCCAGATGCGTGCGCCCCCTTGTGGGCAAGTGCGGCATTGCGCCCTTGCATCACTGCATCTGGCTAAATGTGGGACCTGGAGAATCGAACTGGTGTTCTTAGGCTTAAGAGGCAGGCTCCTTAACCGCTAAGCCGTCTCTCAAGCCCTCAAAACTTATTTTTAAGAAACAATAATGAAATTGGAGACCCCCTAGATATAAATAACACTAATATGACTACTACTTAAACCCATTATTTTAGAGTAGGTATTAATGTACTGACTGAGAGGACATAGAATTTGCCTATTTCTTCAAATTCTACACCAATAATCTTTGGTCTATGTTCTAGCACAATTTGGTCAAGAAGTTATTGAGAAAGGATTATGAACGATATAATTTGTCAACTTTGAATAGAATGAACATAATACAAAATTTGTGAACTGAGGAGAAATCCGCCCCACCTATAAGTTGTATTTTGCATCATGGTGTTTTACAATTTTACATTGAATCGTAAAATAGAATTAAAATATTATTATATGTCATATTCAGTATTTGCATCAAGAATATTTTTTTTTGGTTTAAAACTCTAATATTATTTTTCTTAAACCTGTGTTGTAAACTTATGTGCATACATTATTATAAATTTTCTAGGCATGTAATAATTCTTCTATACTATAAGGTCATAAATTCCACTTTATTTCCTACATATAACATGGCTAGCATATATACATATATATAAATGGAAAAATACCCTTCCATGTTAATATTGAACTTATTCATCACCACTAATGTTTGTATTTAACTAATCAGTTTGAATTATATATTATGGTATCATCTAAGCAACCAGATTTTTATTTCCTTTCTAATAGTATTAATTTTCTTTGATGACATTATCCAGTTGGGACACATCAAAAAAAATTTTTGTCTGGTTTATCCTTTTTTTTTTAACTTCATTTAACTACACACCTCCCTATACACTTTGATTTCTGGTACACTGGAAAAGTGCTCTGGATGTGAGAGTAAATTGCATGCTCTAATACATGAAAACACTGAGATGTGAATATTTATATCATTATTTAAATCCTTTTCATTTTATATATATATATATATATATATATATATATATATATATTTTTTTTTTTTTTTTTTTTTTTTGAGGTTGGGTCTCACTCTAACTCAGGCTGATCTGGAATTCACTATGTAGTCTCAGGGTGGCCTTGAACTCTCGGTGATCCTCCTACCTCTGCCTCCCGAGTGCTGGGATTAAAGGTGTGTGCCACCATGCCTGGCTTATTTTTGATCATATTTATTGCAGTGTTTAAGTTCTACTCTAACTTCCCACCTCCATATGTTGTCTTCCCTTCTCACCCGTAAAAGAGAGGGCAACATAAAATAACACCTGTTCATTAATTCTATGCTATACCTAGCAGGCTTGATATCCCAGAAGTACATATTTCTTTTTATTCTTGTTTTCAATCTCTGAACATTTCAATCAACATATTTATGTTTCTTGAAACAGTTTTTAAAATGCTTATAATGTGTTTTTTTCTAGTCTTAAAATTAACTTTTCTTTCTGAATTATTTTGTATATATACACTAGATACTATGCTTCCATTGAAATTACTTGCAAAACTACATATTACTAAAGACAAAGAGACATCTGCGAGGATTTCTTCTGTCAGTAAACTACTGGGTACTGGGAAGATAAGGATGTGGAAGATTCCTCTGTATAATCTTCTTTTATGGTGATTCAAAGAAGATTATATGCATGTGAATAAAATATCATGTGTGATATTCCCTGATGGAGATAATATATTCACTAATTATTGGATCTCAAACAATTTTTTTATTGTGAGGAAATTAGTATCTACAATGGATCTAGGAACTAAAACTGTGGTTCTTGGAGGAAAATGAGTGTTATTTTTATGGTCAAGAATATTTACCATTTCAACCAAGTGATTTCATTAAGCAAGGAAGAGATATTATCTGTTTTTTCAGGTCCCCTCCAAGTTCCCAGTATGTGCAGAGAAAACAATCAAACTTGAGAATTACTTCCTAATCCATCAACTTACCAGTTTTGTTAGAAATCTCATTTTCTGGGCAGAGGGAACAATCAAAACAGCAGGCTGCCTTTCCTTCCTGTCGGAACTTCCTGAAACCAGGCCTGCAACTCACACTGCATGCGGAGGAGGGAATCTGAGGCAAACCACAAATGTGTTTGTAAAAGGTAGGAATTTCATCTACTCCAATCATAAGTATATATTAAAACAATGCACCATTAATAAACTTATTTTCCACACCTGCAATACAATTGCAGGGTCACACTCCATTCAGTACACTATATGATGTCATATGTATGAAGATTTTGATGAAACATTTTATTGTTCTAAATGTGTTTCAAAAGATAGAAAGAAAATCTAGGACACTGGAAAGACAATCCTATGCATGTTGAACCTGACCAAATCACTAGGGGCACACATGGCCCCATATGATTTTCCCTATTTATATCGAGAGTAAGGCATTACAATTAGGAACAACATACCTGCGTACTCCCAGTGGCCCACTCTATTGTCTTATCAGACAAATACAATTGCTGACCAAGGGGGAGATATGGAGAAAACTGTCCTATTTTGACCTTTATTCCAAGACCTTTTGGAAAATTACAGATGTGGGCAACATCATAGTCTGCATCAATTTTTTTTTCCTCATTAATAGTCACTAGGTCTCCAACAGGGTTAATAAATAGCATGTTCTTCAGAGAGCGGTAAAACTAAAAGAGATGTATCATTTTGAAATTATGTATTATGCACATATAGACATAATATGTGATGCAGACAATGCATTTGTTTTTTGGTAGCCTTCCTTCAGAAGGAAACTTTATTAAATGTACCCAATATTGTGAAATAAATGAAATTCCACAGATAAATACTAATATATTTTTATAAGTTTCTTTTTGGAGAAGCTGCTAAAAATGATCACCAAATAATAGGTAAGGCTAGAGAGATAAGCCTTTAAACCCACTATATTTATGAAAATCAAAATAACATTAACTAAATTATTAAGGTCTTCAGTAATGACAGTGATACAGAATTACTTTAACAACTCATATGACCTGTCAATTCCCCAGATAAGGATACTTTGGCATGGGAAAAGAAAGATCACATCAAGATATTCAAGCACTTCATGATTAAAAAAAAAAAAAACTGGGATTACATATTAAATACGTAAAACAATTGGGCATGATGTCAAGATCATCTGTCAAATAAAACATAGATCACTAAAAACTGATGTCATTGATTTCATTCTCTTGTTCATGTATACAAACAATGGTGATTTGTTCTGGCTGTCTTCTTGACTGGATTAGAATTACCATGGGCACAAATCTATGCACATATGAAAGGAATTTGTAAATTAGGTAACCTAAGTGGGAAACTCACAATGAATTCAGGTTTCACTATTCCATGGGGCACAAGTCTATAATTAGGGAAAGCTAGATGACCACATATATTTATCACTCTCTGCTTACAGACTGTGTATGCCATGGTCACATTATTTTTTCATTCTCCTGCTCCATGTTTTTTTTTAAAAATATATTTTATTTATTTATTTAAGAGAAAGAGGCAGAGAGAGAGAGAGAGAGAGAGAGAGAGAGAGAGAGAGAGGAAGAATGGAAGCACCAGGGCATCTAGCCACTGCAAACAAACTCCAGATGCATGCCCCTTTGTGCATCTGGCTAGTGTGGGTCCTGGAGAATCAAACTGGGATCCTTTGGCTTTGCAGGGAAACGCCTTAACCACTAAGCCATCTCTCCAGCCCCTGCTCCATGTTTTTAACATCATGATGGACTGTAATCTTCAACTATGAACCAGAATGTCTACTAAGTTGCTTTGCTCAGATATTTGTCCTATAAAAAATAGTTAATAGGGCTGGAGAGATGGCTTAGGGGTTAAGGCGCCTGCCTCCTAAGCCCGAGAATGCTGGTTCCAATCTCCAATGTCCAGGTCCCATGTTTAGCCAGATGCAAAGTGGCACAAGGGCGCAATGCTGCACTTGACCACAAGTGGGTGCACGCATCTGGATTTCGTTTACAGTGGCTGAGAGGCTGCTGGCGCGCCCATCTCTATCTGTCTTCCTTTTCCTCTCCCTCTCTCTCTGTCTCTAAAAAAAATGTAGGGGGGGCGGGCGTGGTGGCGCACGCCTTTAATCCCAGCACTTGGGAGGCAGAAGTAGGAGGATCGCCATGAGTTCGAGGCCACCCTGAGACTACATAGTTAATTCCAGGTCAGCCTGGACCAGAGTGAAACCCTACCTCGAAAAACAAAACAACAACAAAAAAAAAAAGTAGGGGGGAGGGGAGGGAAATATCATATGTTTTTTGTATGTAAGTATAGAAGTTGTCAATAAAAAAATGTAAAAAAAAGTAGCTAATAAACTCAATGTAGGTTTACTTTCTGGGAAATGAAACAGTGTAGGAATATCCAAATGAGAGAGAAGTCCTCTTCAGCAACAGGGTTTACACATGTGTGGAACCACTTAGAAGGTAGCATTGATGACACTACATACCTTTAGGCAGTCAACTAGGCATAGACTTATCATTGGCTCAACATCTACCTGGTGAAAGTATATTTCATGGTGGGCATATGCTAAGGCATACACAGCATTGTATAGATTGTAATTCTCATCATTCATGGCCAAGTCAAATTCTTGAGCTGCAGACCATTCTAATGAGCTGTTGGGTGAACACTGATTCTGTGTTCTACATTTAGAGTCAATGTTCGAACAGTTAAAGTGCATCCATTCTGATCTCATCAGAAAAATGTCTTCTGGATATTGGGAAGTGTTCAACGTGTGAATAATGTTTTTAAAATTGGGAATGTCATGATGGTGGTTTGTAAAAGTGAAAGCCCCACAGAATGAGTGAAGAATGAAGTTTCTTCTTGTATTTGTGATGACATCCCACTGTGACATGGTGACCCAGATCCTCTGAATACCTAAATATTCCCATCTTCTAAAGCCTACTTCTAGAGTAGAATTCATTTCACCATAAATGATCACCACATTTGCCAATGATGTCACAATTTGTTTATAATATATCTCAGCCCTTGCATTGTATAACTCCATGTTTAATGGGATCTCATTCACAAAGGCTAAACAGACTTCATTTCCTTGCATCTTCTCTCTCAAGTCTGAGAGAAATTGAATACCTTGGTCATCATCAGAAATGACCAGCCCCACCCAGGTCCAGTTGAAATGGAGCATTAAGGAGACTATGGCAAAAGGAAGCCTTGTGTCCTTGGAGGCAATCTGATACAGATGAGAATACTGATAACGGTCACGCCGAATAGGATGAAATGGGCCATAGTGAATCTGAAGGACACAAAGCATAGAAATCAACATGAGGAAAGGCACTGGAAAAAAACTCAATCTAAGATCTGAATTGTGTTAATCACTTGGGAAGAATGGAAGGAAGGATGATTTTTACCCCATTATTAGTAATATTTCACTACCTATAAGCTTCTGAAAAATTATTGAGCACTTTAAGGGTTGTTGGAAATCCCTTTGTATATCTCTCCAGTTCCTCCTATCAATGTTTAAAAACTAAGTGTTTATACACCATGAAATAACTGATTGTTATCTCTTTGAACTGTACTTGACAATACATTCATCAATATAGTTCCCTATATGAAATATTCCTAAGCACATGAGAATGGTCATAAAGGTGGCAGGATATATACTCTATATCACAAAATCTTACCTGTGCAAATTCAAAGAGTTTCAAAAATGCCCCAACTTTGGTACTGGCTGCCCACGCTGGTCCTGTAAGTAGTACATTACATGAGTGTTGTTTACACTTATAATTAGGAACCCAGTAATGTTTTTTTGCTATCCAACTTAGATAAGGGATAACTTTAAATGAGTCATCACAATTGGAAGGTAGGAACTTAAAATCCATAGAGAGGTTGGGTAAAAGATTGGAATTCTTGTTGATCTCCTCAGTGGCAAAAATCAATGTCAGAATATATTGATATTTTTTGACTGGCAAACTGAAAAGAAAAACCATGGTCATTATCAATAATGTTTCAAACAGGATATTCTTTCAAGCCAATATAGTGGACATGTAATATGAGTGATAAATGATGCTTTCTCTTGAAATTCTCATGTAATTAGTCACCTTTATGTGAGGATATGAAACCACATGACAAAGGGAGTAACTAGGTATTTTAAAATTTTGTAATTATAGATCATTCATAAATGTATTTATGTTGTTGTAAACATGTCTAAAGAGCTGGTTTCATCTTTACCACATGAGGGTCTGATGAAAAGTCTGTAGGTCATACTTGAACTTGAAAATAGACAGCACAGAATAAATCTGCTGATATCACTATCCTGGAATTCCCCATTGCTATGTTGGTGAATATATTGATATTTGTGTAGTGTTCATATTCTTGTTTGTGGGAGACTACATTGTGTGCGTGTGTTTAAGAGGATACATCCTTGTTTGAATGTGTACCCCATAAATCAATGTCAGCTGTTTTTCTCAATTACTTTATACATCATTATCTTGATGACGTGAACCTCACCAGTTTGGCTAGACTAGCAAGCAAGTAATCCCTAGGGTCTTGATATTTCAAACCTGTCTAGCCTTTGGATGAAAGATGTATATCATCAGTCCAAAATTTTATGTGAGGACTGTGGATTTGAACCCAGGACCTCATGTTGATGCAGAAATCCCTTTACAAACTCCTATTTATGGTAGTTTCTTACATACCATACTGCACTGACCAAGGCCATACCCTGATTAATACTAAATGCACAGTCAATCCTATCTATTTATGGCAAAATTTGGCTCTTATAATGCCTTTGAAATCATGGCTTTCTCTTCTAGTTGTGGTGTGAATTCTACTTGATCAGGAAATATAACAGCAGCGCATCATTTCTGAGGAATCCCAACATGAAAGCACAATAAACTTATTTCCCTAACCAAATAAATCACTGAATTGGAAGCAAATGATAAAAAAAAAAACCCAGCAATTGCATGTATGAAATTGAGCAGAATCATCACTTACAGCACACAGCTTTTGTCAATAGGCTTAACTTACTTGACAAAAAGCAGAGATAAAGATGGGCATGGTGGTGCACACCTTTAATACCAGCACTCAGGAGGCAGAGGTAGGAGAATAGCTATGAGTTCAAGGCCACCCTGAGAGTGCATAGTGAGTTCTAGGTCAGCCTGGGCTAGAGTGAGACCCTACCTGAAAAACACAACAAAACAAAACAAAAAGCAGAGATAACTAAAAAAAGAGATAAATGAATTGAAGGGGAATCAAAAAATGGAAGATTTGGGCTGAAGAGAAGGAATAGTGGCTAAGGTGTTTGCCTTCAAAGCCAAAGGGTCCCAGTTCGAATTCACAGGACCCACATAAGCCAGATGCACAAGGTGGTGCATGTGTCTGGAGTTCATTTGCAGTGGTTGGAGGCTCTGGCGTGCCCATTCTCTTTCTCTTTATCTGCCTCTTTCTCTCTCTTACACTCTCTCCAATAAACAAACAAACAAACAAACAAACAAACAAACAAACAAACAAACAAACAATAGAAATGTTAAAAAATGGAAGATCTCAACAACCATCTGATTAATCAATAGCTTTCTGACTGGCTAAGAGATCCACTCAGTGGAAAGGAACCCATATCTGGACTTGGGAACCAGATCCAAATCCTATGGAGACAAAGATTATGACCTCCAGTATCAAGATCCCACTAATCTTTGGCTAAAAGAGGGATTACAATACATCAAATTCTCCCTAAATCAACAAAACATCCCATTTAGCCTATGCTGACTCCATTCTCCATTGGAAAATCTGAATTTCTTTTTCAGGAGGTAGCAAGACCTGAGGAGATTAAACAACCCCTCACACTTGAGCCAAGCTCCAGCTGAAACCAAAGAAGAACTGGGGAGGTGAGCAAGAATGCATCTTTCATGATAAACTTGACAGTCAGTGCCAGGTGAAGGAGACAGACTCTGAGGATACTCAACACCTACCAAAGCAGAGCTCTAGAGGCTCCTAAGAGCTCATCACCAAAACTCACCCAACTTGGCTCAGGGACTTTTGTGGAAGAGGGGAAAGATTGTAAGAGCCACAGGTTGGGACATCATGCCCAGAGGCATTGCCTCCCCCCAACAACTGACTGCTGCTCCCACCATGCATAACCCCACAACCTCATGGGGAATACTTACAACTCCACTGAGGAGGGCCCCAGTGGAATGGGAGAAGGAAGAGGGAAAGGATGGCACTAACAAATGATGTTTCCATATGAAGTATGTCTATAATAAAAAAAGAAAAAACATGGGGCAGAGAACTAAACAGAAAATTCTCAAAGGAAGAAAAACAAAGGGGTAATACATAAGAAAATGTTCAACAATCTTAACCATTGGGGAAATGCAAATTAAAACAATTATGTGATTCCTCCTTAATCCAGAAAGGATAGCAATCATTAAAAAAACTCAAATGAGGGCTGGAGAGATGGCTTAGTGGTTAAGGCTCCTGCCTGCTAAGCCTAAGAACGCCGGTTCCAATCTCCAGGTCCCACATTTAGCCAGATGCAAAGTGCAAAGCAATGCCGCACTTGACCACAAGGGGGTGCGCATCTGGATTTTTGCCCAGCTGAGAGGCTGCTGGCACTCATCTTTTTGTTTTGTTTTTCTTTAGGTTTTTTTTTGTTTCACAGCAGGCTGCTAAGTCTCAGGGTGGCTGCTGGCAATCCTCCCATTCTTCTGGGATTCTGTCTTCTTCGCCCATTCTTCTATCTCTCTCTCTGTCTCTCTCCAAAAAAAAAAAAAAAAAAAAATCTGAGAAAACTTGCAAAACCACTATGGAGATCAACATGGAGACTCCTGAGAAAGAGTAAATGTTGGCCATTCCTCTGAGGATTCTTTGCAGAGGGATCAACCATATTTATAGCTGTTCTACTCACAATGGCTAAGCACTTGAATCAACTCAGACAAATGGATAATGAAGATGTGGTACAGTTAAATTCTATTCAGCAGTAAAAAATAATGGTATAATAAAATTTGGGGCTGGAGAGATGGCTTAGTGGTTAAGGCTCATGCCTGCGAAGCCTAAGGACACTGGTTTGATTCTCCAGGTCCCATGTAAGCCAGATGCACAAGGGGGTGTTCACTTCTGGAGTTTGTTTGCAGTGGCTGGAGGCCCTGGCATGCCCATTCTCACTCTCCCTCTCTCTCTTTCCCCCTCCCTGCCTCTAATAAATAAATAAATAAATAAATAAATAAATAAATAAATAAATAAATAAGTAAATAATAAATAAAAAAAATGCCAGGAGTGGTGGTTCATGTCTTTAATCCCAGTACTTGGGAGGCAGACGTAGGAGGATTGCCGTGAGTTCAAGGCCACCCTGAGACTACATAGTGTCAGCCTGAGCTAGAGTGAGACCTTACCTCAAAAAACCAAATAAATAAATAAATTGTAGGAAAACAAATAGACTTGGAAAAGATGAGCTCATACAACTATAGAAAGGCAAACTCTGCATTGTCTTCCTCATCTGTGGTTCCTAAACTGGAAAAGATTGAACTGCTGTCATACCCAACAATGAAAGGGTTTGTGGAGAGGGCAATAAGATAGCACAGGGAGTGGAGATATAAACAAAACCAAATCCAAAGTGTATTGGTACCATAAAAACCTTTCTCCTGGATAGAAGAATAAAAGATATAATGCTCAATAGGAGAATGGAGGGATCATCTGGTAAGATAGGCCTTGGAGAGGGTTGGGTGAAGCCATACCCTAACATATTTGGCCCTGGCTGGTAAATCCCAGTACCAGAAATTGGTCACAACCCATGTTGAGCTGTTGATCAAAAAGACCTATGAGGTCCCCAAAACAAGACAAGCTTCTGTCAAAGCACTTGGTTACCCACTCGAGTGGAAAGCGGAGGCACATGCTGCCAATGTAGAATATTGTAGAACATCGAGAGACCTGGCAGAATCTGGAAGGAAGTCAGCTCCCAGATGGCTAACCCGTACAAGTGCTGAAACTGCAACATGAAGTGCTGCTCAAAAGCAGTTAACAGTGCTGTGAGCCAGCAGGGGACTCTGCTATGTGCAAGCAACCATTCTGTGCAATATTGGCACCCACCCAAGGTAAGTAAGTAACCAGTGGCTTTCTGATTGTCTGAGAGATTCGCTTGGGGGAAAGGAAAGGCTAGCTGGAACTGGGAACGAAGGCAGAATTCCGTGGAGCCCAAGATTTTGGACTCCAGTGAGAATTGTCTACTAGTCTTTGGTCAAAAGTGAGGCTGTGCTCATCAAAATATCTCTAAATTAACAGTTATTATACACTTTCACCTATCCTGATCTCACTCTCTGTTGGAGAACCTCTTTGTCTTTTTCAGAAAACAGCAAGAACAAAGGACAAACCAAAATCTATCAACAGGACAAGAATCTCTGACTCCATGTCAGCAGGTGAACCACTCCTAGCATGGAAGCTAGCGGCCCGGTGGAAACACAAAGAAATTGAAGAGATGAGCAAGAATGCTGCTTCCATGGCGAGCCTGACAACCTGATCCAGGAAGATGGAGAGAGATACTGAGGATATGGAAAATGCACTAAAGCATAAACCCAGAAGCTACTGAGAGTTCAACACTAAAGTTGACTTAAAGCCCATCCACCAAGGCTCAGGGAATTTTGCAGAAGAGGGGCACAAAAAGAATGTAAGAGCTGTAGGGAATGAGGGAATAACCAGAAGAATTGCCTCCCTCCACCATGACAGACTTCTGCTCTCATAATTC
The DNA here is from genome assembly GCA_036365145.1 of Orientallactaga sibirica. Taxonomy (NCBI): domain Eukaryota; kingdom Metazoa; phylum Chordata; class Mammalia; order Rodentia; family Dipodidae; genus Orientallactaga; species Orientallactaga sibirica. The sequence goes on from JAEOAD010002037.1 coordinate 219,851, forward strand.
CACACCCACAACTCCATGGTGAATACCAACAATCCCACTAAGGGGGGCTCTCAGTGAGTGCATGGAGGCAGGGAATGATGGCACCAACACTTGATGTGTCCATACAAAGTTTCAACTTAATAAAAAAATTAAAGAGATGGGGAAAAAAAGAAAATCCTGTTTGCATGTGTCACTCCTGCTATTAAATGGTAGCTGCTACCACTTATAAAACTCACTAGTTAAGCCGGACATGGTGGCACACGCCTTTAATCCCAGCACTTGGGAGGCAGAGGTAGGAGGATCGCCGAGAGTTTGAGGCCACCCTGAGACTACATAGTTAATTCCAGGTCAGCCTGAGCTAGAGTCAGACCCTACCTCGTAAAACAAAACAAAACAAAACAAAAAAACTTGCTAGTTTGAGATTTTCAGAAGGGATGCAATTAATCACCTCTTTCAGTGATATCTCCTATTCTGCAAGGAAGAAAAAATACTCCACAGTGCTTCCTTAAATGTGTGCTTCATTCATGTATTAGCTGGAATCTTGACCAATTGATGGATTACAGTTCAAATTCTTGCTATACTTACGTCCAAGTAAAACACAGTAAAAGAGGAAAACAATATGTAGCTGGCACCTTTCTTCTTCCTGGACCCAATTTCAAAAGGAAGGAAATATCATGGAAGCTTATACATACATTCTGTGATAGACTAGTATCTATGAGAAAACCTGTCCAGGGTAAGGCAGACAAAGGAAACTGGTCCCTTTTCACAGACTTTAGGAATAATGTGCTCATAAATGAAAGATGAGCAGATACTTGAAGGAACACTTTGTCTCAGGCACTTAATATTGAACAAATGCAAGTGGTGTTTATTGTCAGGACGAGGCAAGGTAGAAAGTACTGTGTCCCCCAAATTCTAGCTTTGTACATTGGAGAATAAAAACATCAGATACATTTGATTGTGGGAAAATACTCTTCAGGAAAAGATAAAATAAACTTTGGTTCATTCATAGGTGGTGTGTTTCAGCAGGAAAGAGCAAGCGATCCACCAAGTGTTAATGTACTCACTACAGACTTACACAGTATTCATGACTTTCCAATAGAAAATTAGGAAACAAGGGCTGGAGAGATGGCTTAGCGGTTAAGGCGCCTGCCTCCTAAGCCTAAGAACGCTGGTTCCAATCTCCAGGTCCCACATTTAGCCAGATGCAAAGTGACACAAGGGCGCAATGCCGCACTTGACCACAAGGGGCACACGCATCTGGATTTCCTTCGCAGCAGCTGAGAGACTGCTGGCGCGTCCATCTCTATCTGTCTTCCTCTCTCTCTCTCTCTCTCTGTGTCTCTCTCCAAAAAAAAAAAAAAAAAAACTAAAAAAAAAGAAAATTAAGAAACAAAACTGATACTTACTTGTAAAGCCAGCTGCTTAAATTTTTTTCTCTCCTAGGCTTCCATGATATAAGAATTTCAAAAGTACAATCCTTCCACATATGTCCATCATTTCCTGTGTTTTGCTTTATTCTCCAAAAGCAGCTTGTTTCTGTCAAATTGCAGAAGAGGACAGAAAACATCACAAGCAATAAGACACACATAAAACTGAACAACTTTCCCATGTCTAGAAGCTCTCAATCTGAGCTCCCATGTAATGTGAAGCATCCAGTAGATAAACACATCACATATGCATGCTTGTGCGTATCTATTCTCACTGCTATTGAAGACTAGAGGGAATATTTATATCCTTAATGAACTTATTTCCAGCCTGTGTCACCCTCCCGTGAGGTGCACAGAACACAGCTCTGGGGCTCTGCCACCGAGATGCACGTCAAGGTCAAAAACACAAGTTGAAAAACATGTTGTGAGGATCATCAGGTGCTGTGAGTTCATGCAGATCCAGGCATGAATGCCCCTGGGATAATCTCCTGAGCATATTTGGTCCCAGACTAATGTCAACAAGCCATTTGGATGAACAACAACTGAAATCATGTAAATGGACTACATCAGAGTTTCCAAAGCAAGATATGAGGTGAAAATATTAGATAGGTTTCCTGCCCATCATAGCTCATGCAGACACGTGCAGCATCATTTCTTCCATTGTTCAAGCAGTGTAGAGAATCCCCCATTCTTTCATCAGCATCATCGCATTTACTGTGTGGTCCATACAGAATTCCATAGTAGTTTCATGTCTGTAATATCCAAAATCCCAGGTTTCCCATTGTCTGAGTAAACAATACAGAAAGCAATCATGGCAAACCCAGAAATTCCCAGTCTCTCAATATCGATGCAGACAGTAAGCTTTAAAATTTTTTTCTAGCTGGGCCTGGTGGTGCATGCCTTTAATCCCAGCACTGGGGAGGCAGAGGTAGGAGGATCACCGTGAGTTTAAGGCCACCCTGAGACTACAGAGTGAATTCCAGGTCAGCCTGAGCTAGAGTGAAACCCTACCTCAAAAAGCCAAAAAAAAAAAAATTATTCTAAAACATGACCATCATCCATGTTCCTCATTTCCCACAGACCAATACCCTGTGATGGCCCACTTTTTTTTTTTTTTTACCTGTAACATTAGTTTTCTCCATTGTTTATTTTTATATTATTACAGGATCCCAGCTGGAATTTAACCTTATATTTTATGTGCAAACTCTGCCATTCTATGATCTGAGTAAGGAATTATTTTGTTGTTTCTTTCACATTTTGTGTTGCCAGTTGGATAGTCAATAAATGAGTGTGGAATAAGAAGCCTGCATTTATTAATATTGAGTGCAGAAAAAGCTGAACACATTTAGGGTAATTCATTTTATGTGAGTTGAGATAGATGTTGGGACTTGAAATAATTCTTAAATGTCCTGATTTATTTCCTTAATTCAAACCTGATTAATGTTGTAAAATCATTACTCATTGGTACTAAATCTGGGAATACTCCTGGAGGATTCTAAGAGGCAGATGCAGAGAAAATAGGCAGAATCAGCCATGGAAGGGGGAGAAAATTCATCCTTGAGAATGAAAAATAAAATTTCTGAACAGTTTTGAGCGTGTTTTCATTAGTATTTACTGTCATTGTTTCCTTCTTTTACTTTTAGTTAACATGTAATGTGGTACATTTCTTTCTTTCTTTCTTTCTTTCTTTCTTATTTTTTTTTATTTTTATTTTTTTGGTTTTTCAAGTTAGGGTCTCACTCTGGCCCAGGCTGACCTGGAATTAACTATGTAGTCTCAGGGTGGCCTCGAACTCTCAGCGATCTTCCTACCTCTGCCTCCCAAGTGCTGGGATTAAAGGCGTGCGCCACCACGCCCGGCTGTGGTGCATTTCTATGTGAAATTTTAATGTGTATGACATTGCAATTTGAGCATATTACTCTTCCATTACTTATGTTTATTCCTTGCCCAATTCTCAACTTATCATTTCCTTACCAAAATATTCCACTTGTGTTTCATGTCACATATATTTATTTATATCTTGCATATGAGAGTAAATATATTTGTCATCATGTTTTCTATCACCTATTTCCATATCAGTTTCCTCTTACAGCTCATTTTAGACTAACTCTTTCCCCCAAATGGCTCATTTTCTGTTATCATTTAAACATTTTTTAAAATTTATTTTTATTTTGGAGAGAGACAGAGAGAGATAGGGAGAGGGAGACAGATAGAGATGGGTGCCAGCAGTCTCTCAGCTGCTGTGAACAAAATCCAGATGTGTGCGCCCCCTTGTGGTCAAGTGCAGCATTGCACCCTTGTGTCACTTTGCATCTGGCTAAACGTGGGACCTGAAGATTGGAACTGGCGTTCTTAGGCTTAGCAGGCAGGCCGCCTTAACCACTAAGCCAGCTCTCCAGCCCAGCATGCTTTATTTATTTTTATTTATTTATTTATTTATTTATTTAATTAATTTATTTTTTTTTTGTTTTTCGAGGTAGGGTCTCACTCTGGTCCAGGCTGACCTGGAATTAACTATGTAGTCTCAGGGTGGTCTTGAACTCACGGCGATCTTCCTACCTCTGCCTCCCGAGTGCTGGAATTAAAGGCTTTTTTTTTTTTTTTTAAAGATTGAGTCTGAGGAAAGATTGTCCAAGAAATATCTTGCTCCTGAAGGTCAAGTTTAATCCCCTCTGGTTTTACATATTTGACAGTGAAGTCTACATAATACTGGTTCTGCAAGCATGGTTAATGAAAGCAATAGGGTAATGAAATGCTACCACAGTTCCAGGAGTTGTTGAATTGTGGCAGTGTGAATCTGGGTCATAGGCCCTGCATGAAGGCTCTTGGAAGTCACTTTAGTGGGTTGTGAAAGAAAACCATGGGCTGCAGTGGAGATCCCAGACTTTTGGAAATGCCAGGACTGTGGGATGGCTTCCAAGGAGACCTGCTCATTCTGGATCAAGTGGATCTACCTGTACAGCAGGGAGTACAGTGGAGGCCAGAATCGGGTTTACTGTATCTCACAGGACTTCCTCTTGTGTTCCCAATATCTGACATGGAGCTGCAGGATTTTATGTATGCCATGGTGGGTTTCTTTCGAACATTGGTATAGTTCTTCCTTGCTTTTGTACTAAAAAGGACCTAATCTTTGCAAAGTGATGTATGTGCAAAGCATTCTTAGCCCTTGTTCAGAATTTTTCAATGTACTAAACACAATACATTAACCCATGTAAAACAGAACTTAGCCAAAATGGAAAAAAAAAAAAAACCTCAAGTTATTACAAATAAGTAGCTTAACAATGATTCTCAAAATCTTAGAAGAATGAGACTCATTGGAGGCTCTGAATCCTACCTTAACTGGAAGCAGGTTCCTAACTGAGCAGGTGTAAGGGTAATGTGACAGCTGTGACCTCCATGTGTCACTCGTGTAAGTTACCAACCTAGAGTTGGCAAAGTGGAAGTTACAGCTCTGACTCATGACAGGTCTCGGGACACCCAACAGGAGATGTTGTTATACCGTTGGTGGGATCTAGAATACCAGCCAAGCCTGGTCCATTAAAACCGGGAGCTGGTACCTACCGTTGGATAAGTGGCTTGGATTCATTGACTCAGAAGCTGGTACTGCCAGAGCACACGTGGGGCCCATTGTAGCAGGTCCTAAAAGGTCTGGTCAGCATATAAATCCAGGTAGATAGATCTTTTCCCCAAAAGCAGTTCTGGATCTGAAGATTCAGAAACAGGTCCAGCACTCTGAACACAAACAGCTCTGGGAACTCTCAGGAGAAGGAGTGGGTGCACTACTCCCAGCGCAAATGGCCAGAAGGGGCCCTTAGACGACAGGATTGGTCTAGCCATCCCAGTATAAGTAGCTTCATGAATCTTACTCTCAAGACAGGTTATCTTCACAGGTCTCTTTTCCCTTCAGCATCTGTAAATCAGACAAGAGGTCTGACAAGTCTGTACAGGGAGGCTGTGCACGGGGTTCACACAGATTCAGATGGCTTGTGTGGATGAATGTATGTAAGGTGAAAATCAAGGGGATGAATTAAGAGTCAGCCGATCTAGAAAGGAACACGTGGTCAGGGAAAAGGTGGTGGCTCTGTTTGCCTTGTTTTTGTGATAACGGCTTAATTCAAGGCATGCTAGGATTGTACAAATCCAATCAGAAAAATTGAGATAGTCTCATAACAGTCATGCCATTATTGTCCCAGTGGGCACATCATGACCGAAAGGTCACTTGTGGAGGACACAGGTGTGTAGAACTGCTGATGACTTACTCCATGACTAGCTTGCATGGCATCTTCTCTCTCAAAGACAGCCACCCAGTAGGGAGAAAACTTTGAACTCAGTTCCAGCTTGATTTCTTTACATATTAGAATGGAGGATGTCCAAAACTAAAGACACACAAACAAGCCATTTGGAAACCTGCTACTTGATAAACTCATTTAAAATATTAATTTTTAGAGGGCTGGAGAGGTGGCTTAGCGGTTAAGGCACCTGCCTGCTAAGCCTAAGAACCCGGTTCCAATCTCCAGGTCCCACGTTTAGCCAGATGCAAAGTGACACAAGGGCGCAATGCCGCACTTGACCACAAGGGGGCGCACGCATCTGGATTTTGTTCACAGCAGCTGAGTGACTGCTGGCGAGCCCATCTCTATCTGTCTCCCTCTCCCTCTCTCTCTGTCTCTCTCTCCAAAAAAATAAATAAAGTAAAAAAATTAATTTTTAAAAAAGTATTTGTTTTAAGGGCCATAATGTGGGGGAGTAAAACTGCTTCTACAAATCACAGGTTATTTGCTGAATATTTCTAGGCTAGAGATATGGCTCAGTGGTTAAGTTTCTTTCCTGAAAAGTCTAATGATCCTAGTTAGATTGCCTAGTCCCCAAGTAAAGCCAGATGCACAAAGTGGCACATGCATCTGGAATTCATTTTTCAGTGGCTAGAGGCCCTAGCACACCCATTCTCTCTCTCTCTCTTCACTGTCTCTTTGTTTAAAAATTAGTTAATAAATAAAGCCGGGCGAGCAGGCTCCTCGTCCCACACTCATTTATTGACTTTCCAAGTAGCAACATATAATCATATATAATCATATTCTGTCTGTAATTTTCCTTCGTGACTTTCTGTTTTGATACTGACTCTGCCTATCAGTCCACAGACACTGGATTTGGGGGGACTTTCTCCTCTAAGATGTTGAATTCATTATTAAGCTATGTATTTGTAATAACTTGACATTTTTTCCATTTCCTTTCTTATTTAAGCTGTGTTTTTCATATATTTGTGTGTGAGAGAGAATAGGCATATCAGGGCCTCTAGCCACTGCACACAAACTCCAGATGCATGTACCACCATTAAAATTTGGCTTACCTGGAATCTAGAAAATGGTTTAAAATATACTTGAGCCCTATACAGGATGACTAGTGGGTGATTCAGGCTTGATTCTGTTATCACCAAATACTACTAATGAAGAAACACAAAATTGACCTAAATTTAATTTTTAGAGTTGGAAATTAATGTCACATATTTTTGTAAGGATTTATTAATTTAGAAGACTTACTTAATGAAATAGCTTATGAGAGATTCCTAATGTATCTTTTAGTTAAATTTAATAGTTTAGAAACTAACTATTAATGCCTTCTGTTTTTTCTTACAAAATTTTCGAGTGCGCAGATGGATGTATAAAATTTTCATTTTGCATCCCAGTTATATCCTTTATTCTGGGAAATAAAGTACTCATGCTTGCTTTTTTTTTTTTTTTTTTTTTTTTTTTTTTTCGAGGTAGGGTCTCACTCTGGTCCAGGCTGACCTGGAATTAACTATGTAGTCTCAGGGTGGCCTCGAACTCCCGGCAATCCTCCTACCTCTGCCTCCCAAGTGCTGGGATTAAAGGCGTGCGCCACCACGCCCGGCTTCATGCTTGCTTTTTATTAGGTACAGGTATTTCCTGTGATATACCTCTATCACCACTGTCTCTGTTTTAAACTTTAAAAAAAAAAAAGGTTTTCTTCATCATTTCTGTTTTTAATTGTGTTCTATGTCTACTTATCTGCCAAAATTTACCAAATCATTACACCACAGTTACTAAACAAACGTATTTTCCTCAATAATTGCCCACCTCAGTTTCTGAGGCATCATCTTCTCATTGGACTTAGAGCTCACCGGTTCCACTTGTCTCGCTTTCTAGATGGCCTGAAGAATCCACCACTCTTAACTTCCAAATAAATGGAATTATAGGTTTGCGGCGCTAATACCTGGCAGTTAAGAGGGTGCTAAGGGATTCAGGCTCAGGCTCTCACTCTTAATCAAGTGCTTTACCAAATGGGTCATCATCCTAGCCCCAAAATATCCCTGCTCAAAAAATGCTACATAAAAAGCCGGGGGTGGTGGTGCCCGCCTTTAATCCCAGCACTCGAGAGGCAGAGGTAGGAGGATCACCATGTGTTCGAGGCCACCCTGAGACTACATAGTGAATTCCAGGTCAGCCTGAGCTAAAGTGAGACCCTACCTCGGAAAACAAAAACAAAAAAAAAGTAAAAAAAAAAAATGCTACATAAAGCTGGGCGTGGTGGCGCACAACTTTAATTCCAGTGCTCCGGAGGCAGAGGTAGGGGGGTCGCTATGAGTTCGAGGCCACCCTGAGACTACACAGTGAATTCCAGGTCAGCTTGGACTAGAGTGAAACCCTACCTCAAAAAACCAAAAAAAATTATATATATATATATGCTACATACACAATACTGTATAGACTTTGACAAATCCATGGCAAATAATGTGAGAATGTATACTTCTTTGTTATTTTTCTTTATAAAAATCCTCTCACCACTTTTCTTTATCCTTTCTCCCCAAAAGTAACACTTGCCTTTATTTTTTCTAAATTAACAACATACTTTGTATGGATACATCATGGGTTAAATCTTGCCTGCCTCCTTCCCCAGAAATGAAGCTATTTTCTCACTCAGTCTCTGACTCTGTACAATGCAAAGTATTTGCATTTGTGTGAATCTCTTGTGAAAGTCTGTTCTATTTCCTAGTGAACACAACATCAATAAATATTTACCACACCAAAAAAAAATTGGCTTGCATGGGTTCTGGGGAGTCAATCCTGGGTCCTAAGGTGCAGGAAGACGCCTTAACCATGAAGAAATCTCTCCAGCCCCATTTTCATTTTCTTCCCTTCTTTAAATGTATTTCAATGTTCCATTTTACATGGTTGTTGTACAAAGTTTATTAGGTTAAAGTGCTGAGGAAGAACTAAGGTGCTAGGCACACCAGCTTGGCTAGACAGAAAGGCCTGCGGCATGAAGGCCCTAAACTAAGGAGTTTAACAATTACATCTCATTTAGTAGAAAAGGAAAGATGTTTAATATAAATGGCACTTTCCAGGTATTGTTCGTACAAACTACTGAAACATGGACAGATGATGCAATAAGAGATTGGCAAAGCTGTGAGAGTACTGGGAGTCCAGAATAACAGCCAGTATTTAGGGCTCTGGGACACCTTAGGGAATTCCCATCATGGGTAAGAAAAAAACAAGACCAAGTTCTTACAATAATAATCCATTCTTCTGTCAACTCTTTCTACCCCTTGAAGGGACAAAAGGGACGTGGAAAGAATGGACACTCATCAAGGGTCCTGGGTTCAGTGAGAATCACCAGGTAGGATCATTTTTTGTCCTGGCCACTGGAGAAACATTACATGGCCCAAAACTGTCACACTTCCAGGCAGGTCTCAATTAGCTCCTTAATCTTTGGAAATCTCTGTATTTGGGCCAAGAATCAGAGTCCTCTGTTGCATGATCTCTATCTCTTTTTATTGATACCTCTGTGTGGAAATGAACATTTAGAGCTAAAGTCCTTTGGGAAAAGCATACCCTCTGTCTTTTCTCTTGATTTTGAGGAAAAGACTCATCGGAACAGAGAAATTAGTACAGCGGCCTGGAGGAGGTATGTTTAAAAACTAATCATATTAGATGATTTCTAGAAACATTCACTCTTAACTGCGTTAGCCTTATCTCCAAATCGTACAAGGTTGTCCTTCAGTTCAGTTGACTCTCTGAATGGTCTGACTTCCTCCTCGGTTCTGTAACGGGCCACTGATCATTGACGATCACGTTCTTCCTGCACCGCGGAACAGTATACTTTGTGGTTTCAACTAGAATTGCTTTCTTTATTCCTCTATGATCTGATCAAAGATAGGAAGTTACTGCAGTTTTTGAAGTTGTATGTACTTGAATTCTAGCCTAAGAAGGGTTCTATTAAAAAAAACTTAAAATAAAATAAACAAAATAAAGCAGAAGAGTGCTGATGAATGTTCACGTGCCACTTGGAAGAATACGCCTTCCCCTGATGTTGGATGGACTGTTTCATAGAATCCAGCTCATACCACTTGATACATTGTGCAATTGAAAGGGGGAAGTTTTCAGGATGATTTTGTTTAGATTGCGCCTGTGTTGGAGTTGTTTGTTTATTTTACCAAGGCTCGTGTGAGACTTACTGTCCAACAAAATTGTTTGATGAAATCAGGGACTTCCATATTGGGCAAGTATACTTTCAGATCATTGTCTTTATGGAATTTAACTTTTAGAGGATGTTTTCCCCATTCTTTATCTCACTTGAATAACTTGAATGACTAGAAGTGGAGTTCCACATGACTGGTTTGGCAGCAATACCCGTGGAGGTAGTTTATACTTTTTTTTTTTTTTGGTTTTTCGAGGTACGGTCTCACTCTAGCTCAGGCTGACCTGGAATCCACTAGTAGTCTCAGGGTGGCCTTGAACTCATGGTGATCCTCCCTCCTACCTCTGCCTCCTGAGTGCTGGGATTAAAGGCGTGCACCACCATGCCTGGCTCAGGTTTATACATTTTTTGATGTTGGAATTATTGAATTAGCAAAAAAGCATGACATCTAAAAGATAAACCAAATCCCAAAATTTTGTGTGTGTGTGTATATATATATATATATATATATACATACACACACATATAAATTATAAATATATATATGTATGTGTAGATATATAATTTGTATATATACTGTATACAAACTTATATATATGTATATATAATGCATACATATAAAATGTATGTATATATAATATGCATATATATAAGCCTATATGTAATATAATTCATATAGACATTATATATAATATAGCTATAAGGTACCAGAAATCGACAGAGCCAATGTGACACAATGCACATTCTTTCAGCAGCATGTGGAATGTTCTCTAACCATCTAGAGAAAGCAGTGAGTTTGTTTGTCTCACAGTTTCAGCAGATTCGTTCTATGCTCACTTGGGGCCAGTGCTTCTGTGCTGTGATTGAGACAGGAGCGCATCCTTAGTGGAAGATAAGGAAGAATGTGCTGCCACATGGCGTAGAGGAAGAGGAGCAGCTTTTGTGCCAGTATCCAGCACAAGAACATAGTAAAATATCATTTAGTATTGACCACAGACCACCCCATTTGAATGTACAATCTCCCAAGAGCACCACATCCTGGAGACAAAACGTTCACTCTATACCAATTACTGAAAAATTACTTTATTCACCAAACACAATATAAAGAAACAATGAGGTTGATTTATGTAACTCGTTATGCAGACGGAGTATTTCTGCATTCTGAAATTCACTAAATGCAGAACTGAAAATTGTGCATGTTGTTTTACATAGCCCCATAAAATAATGGTTTATATTGTGAATTTTTACCTTACATATTTATGCAAAACTGTATGATCAGTTTATTCATGTGTATATAAAAAAACAAAAATTATTAAAGTATAATATCTATCTTTGGAAAAAAAGTTAAAATAGTTAGCAGTTAAATATTATGCATATGTTGGAGTAGGATATTTCAAATTTTGTATAAACATTATATATTTCAGATTATGTAACATTTTCATGTTTTTGGTATTTTGGAAGGCTATATGTTCTAATTTTATTTTATTTTTTATTTTATTTTTTGGTTTTTTCGAGGTAGGGTTTCACTCTGGTCCAGGCTGACCTGGAATTAACTATGTAGTCTCAGGGTGGGCTTGAACTCATGGCAATCCTCCTACCTCTGCCTCCCAAGTACTGGGATTAAAGGCGTGAGCCACCACACCTGGCTTAATTTTAGTTATTCATAAAATAACAGACTATTGAACTCCATTTTTCAATCAGTATTGTAGGTCTCTAAACATTCATATGTAAAAAAAAAAGTTCTGAAATTCAAATAATTCCTAACATGTGAATGCTATTTAAATCCAAATGGTACTATGCCCACTAGAGATTTGTTGAAAAACTGTCCCATCCATCCATTATACATCACTGAATTCCTTTTTCACTCTCTAGTAGTGGAGTGTTGCAGCAGTCACCGAGACCATGTGACCATAAAGCTGAATGATCTACTACGTGGCCCATGACAAATAAGTGACCTACACTTCATTTACACTACATGTTCCAAGTTGCTGCCTAAAATAAAGTAGGTTGTTTTCTTTCACATAGTGAAATCCAGGTCAGCCTGAGCTGCAGTGAGACCCTACCTCGAAAAACCCAATAAAAAGAGGCAGAGTCGGGTGTGGTGGCACACGCCTTTAATCTCAGCACTCAGGAGGCAGAGGTAGGAGGATCGCCATGAGTTCTAGGTCACCCTGAGACGACATAGTGAATTCCAGGTCAGCCTGGACTAGAGTGAGACCCTACCTCTAAAAACCAAAAATGATAATAATAATAATAATAATAATAATAATAATAATAATCAAGATATGGAATCATACTGCACGCCCATTTTCACGTGAATGAATAGTGAAAATTACATACCTATCTACCTACCTACCTATATACAAATATATGAACATGTATAGTGGAGTTTTATTTAGACTTAAGAAACAATTTTAGTAAGACATTAGGAAAGTAAATGAAAAGCCAGCCAACTGATCTGCTTTTCTAAATGAGTTTCTGCAGAAATGTTAGAGCTGGCAATAGTGATGCCATGTTACGAGCCTTAAGGACAGTTGAGGTCGTTAAAGTCCCTGAAAATGGCTACAATACCTTAATGTTGAATTTAATTTTAATTTAATTTAATTTTAGTGTAACTGGTTCTAAGTTTAACTAAGAGTTAATAAATTGCATATTTTAAGAAAAGAAAGAAAGTAAATGAAGCAGGAATTTCTCACGTTAAGGAAAATAAATCAGATTCAGAACAAAATATAATATTTTCTCTCATATTTATATTTAAATTTTTATGTATGTACTAATGATAACTGATGTAGTCAGTTTGGAGAAGGAATTAGTCTAAAAAGAGCTGGGAGGGGAAACCTAACAAAAATGAATGATAAAAATAAAAATGGCTGGGCATGGTGGTGCAGGCCTTTAATCCCAGCACTTGGGAGGCAGAGGTAGGAGGATCACCAAGAGTTTGAGGCCTCCCTGAGACTACACAGTGAATTCCAGGTCAGCCGGAGCTAGTGTGAGAGCCTACCTTGGAAAACCAAAAATAAAATAAAATAAAAGGGCTGGAGAGATGGCTGAGCAGTTAAGGTGCCTGCCTGCTAAGCCTAAGTACCCGGTTCCAATCTCCAGGTCCCACGTTTAGCCAGATGCAAAGTGATTGCAAGGGCGCAATGCAGCACTTGCCCATAAGGGGGCGCACGCATCTGGAGTTTGTTCACAGGCTGAGAGGCTGCTGGTGCACCCATTCTCTATCTGTCTTCCTCTCCCTCTCTTTCTGTCTCTCTCTGTGTCTCTCTCAAAAAAAATTAATTCTAGATTCCTTAACAATACCACTGATGCTTTCTAGAGCTTTCAAATATTACAAACTATTCCATTATATGATGTGCATATGAGAGTGCACATGCAGCTTTTGTCTTTCTGAGCTCGTGGTGTGCAACCTGCTTAAGTATGATTTTTTTCCAAGTCCATACATTTTCATACAAATTTCCTTTTTTGAAAAAAAGTCACCTATTTGGATAGAGATAAATAAATAGATAAGTAGACAGCCAGATAGCGAGTATGGGTGGAGCAGGGACTCTTGCCACAGCAAACAAACTCCAGACACATGCACACCTCTGACACATTTTTATAGACAAGACATTCCTGATTTGGCTCCAGGGGCTCATGTAATAATCTCAAGAAAGGACATATCAGAACATATGATGTTAAAAAGCATCAGAGAAGAAAAAAAACTTACTGCTATTTTTATTATAAACTGAAAACTTTTTCCAATTTAATTTGATTTCATTGGCTACTTGAGTATTCAACATTCCCTTGTGAAGTTTAGAAAATTTATTAATAGTTTTAGGGTGCTGAAATTACTGTTTTAATGAAGTGAAAAAGTTGATTGCTGTAATAAGCCGTCTAAAGATGCTTGTCTCTCCACATTACGAATGTGGTCTGTTTGTAGTGTGATAACGTGAGGATGCTTTTGGTATCATGAAAGAAAATGATGTGAACTAAGTATTTCCTTAATATAATGCTAAAAATTCCTCACAGCACATAGTAGTAATAATATATAAATCCTCCAGCAATAAAGAGAAGCCTAACTAAAAAAAGCATCTGGGCTGGGCGTGGTGGTGCATGCCTTTAATCTCAGCACTCCGGAGGCAGAGTTAGGAGGATCACTGTGAGTTTGAGGCCACACTGAGACTACATAGTGAATTCCAGGTCAGCCTGGACGACCATGATACCCTACCTTGAAAAAAACAAACCATCTGGGAAGAAACAAAATAAGCAGTAGAGAAAATAAACATCCTCAGAAGGGAGACAATATTTCATTTGGAAAATACTTAATATGTGAACATATAAATAATGTTTAAAAGTTGAGCCCCAATATACCCAGACACCATTGAATCAATAGTAAAATGTATTTATCTGAATATATTAAAATAAGAAAAAAATGTCCAAAATGCAAGAAAACATGTTCAAAATCTTTTGCTATGAGGAAAATACAAACCAAAAATAAATTGGGGGCTGGACAGATGGCTTAGCGGTTAAGGCGCCTGCCTCCTAAGCCTAAGAACCTAGTGACGCAAGGGCGCAATGCCTCACTTGACCACAAGGGGCGCATGCATCTGGATTTCGTTCACAGCAGCTGAGATGCTGCTGGAGCGCCAATTTCTGTCTCCCTCTCCCTCCCTCTCTCTGTCTCTGTCTCTCTCTGTGTGTCTCTCTCCAAAAAAATAATAAAAAATAAAAAAAGTTTAAAAAAAATAAAAGAATGAAGTATTGAAAGTAAATACTAACGTCAACTTACTCAACATGGCACAAAAGTTAATTGTCATCCTAAAGAATGAATTTCCTCCCGCTTCCATGACTGATTCTCCCTATTTTCTGTGCATCTATCTGCCTTTCAGAATCCTCCAGGGACATTTTCCCCAGATTTAGAATCAGTGAGTAATGATTTTAAAATGTTAATCCAATTTGAAATAAGGAAACGAATCAGGACCTTGAGCCTTATTTCAAGTTCCAAGATCTCAACTCGCATAAAAAATTACCTAAATTTGTGCCGCTTTCTATTCAGTCCATATTAATAAAAGCAGACTTCTCGTCCCACACTCATTTATTGACTGTCAACTAGCAACACAAAATCTGAAAGCAACAAGAAAAATCATTCCTTACTCGGGTGGTGGAACATTAAATATAAAGTTAAATTGCTGCTGGAATCCTATGATTAGGTAAGAATAAACACTGGATAACAGGAATGTTAAAAAAGAGAAACTAGGTTATCACAGAGTCTGTGGGAACTGAGGATCACAGATGAAGGTCATGGTTTAGAACAGAGTATGAAGCTTAGTGTCTGCATTGACATTGAGAGACTGGGAATTGCTGGACTCCCATGATTATTTTCTCTATTGTGAACTCAGACAATGGGAAAGGTGGACTTGTGGGGTCTGACAGGCATGAAACTGCTATGGATGAGTGCACGGACCACAGAATAAATGCTATGATGCTGATGGAAGTGAATTATGGGAGGATTCTCTCCACTGCATGAACAATGCAGAAACAATGCTGCCCACGTCTTCATGAGCTGTGACGCACAGGAAAAGTTTCTCAACTTTTCACCTCATGTTGCTTTGGAATCTCTAATGAAATCCACTTACACGATTTCAGGGGTTGTTCATTCACATGGCTTGTTAAAGTTAAAATTAGTCTCAAACCAAGTATTCTCAGGAGATTATCCCAGAGGCATTCGAGCTGGACATGCATGAACTCATAGCACCTGAAGCAAGAGACGATGCTCACAACATGTTTTTCCACTTGTGTTTTTGACCTTGATGTCGACCTCAGATACCGAGCCCCAGGGCTGTGTTTTGTTACACCTCAGGGAGGCTGACGCAAACTGGAAAGAAATAAATTAGGGATATAAACATCCTCTCTAATCAGCAATAGCAGTAAGGGTAGACAGACACCCAAGCCGGAATATGTGATGTGTGTGTCTACCTGATGTGCACATTAAATCTGAGCTCCGACTGAGAGCTTTGAGACATGGGGAAGCTCATCAGTTTCATTTGTGTCTTATTTCTGCTGAGGATTTCTGTCCTTTTTTGCGGTACGATGGAAACAGACTGCTTTTGGAGAATAAAGCATAAGACAGAAAGTGATGGAGAAATGTGGAAGGATTGTTTATTTGAAATTTCCATATCATGGAAGAATAAGGAAGTAAGTAAGTCAATGAACCAGCTTCCCCGGTAAGTGTCAGTTTTGTTACTTAATTTTCTATTTCAAAGTTATACTTTATGTATAAGAAGTCTATATATGGGTACACTAACACATTTTGGATCCATTGCTCATTCCTCCCCCCAAGCATTCCACTTATGAATGAATCTGAAATTATTTTGTCTCTTACTGAGCTGAAGTTTTCTACAGTGAAATGTATCAGATTTGTTTAGACTCTCATGTAGAAGGTAGAATTTTGGGGGACAGTGCTATCTATCTTGCTTCATATTAGATCCTCCTGTTCCTGACAGTAAACACCACTGGCATTTGTTCAATATTATGTGGCTGAGACAAAGTGTCCCTTCAAGTATCTGCTCATCTTTCATCCATGAGCACATTATTCCTAAAGTCTCTGAAAAGAGAACAATTTTCTTTGTCTCTCTAACCCTGGACAGACGTTTCTCATAGATACTAGTCTATCACAGAATGTGTATATGAGATTTCATGATATTTTCTTTCTTTTGAAATTGGGTATGGGAAGAAGAAAGGCGAGAACTATGCATTGTTTTCCTATATTACATGTTTTTGGACAAAGAATCGCAAGGATTTGCAATATAATCAGTCAGGTGTTTTGTCCATATTTCAGCTAATACGTGAGTGAAGCACTCAGTTGCGAAAGGACTGGAGAAGGTTTGTACTCCTATTAGACTAGGAGATGTCACTCAAAATTGTGATTCCTTACATCCTTCTGAGATCCTAAACTGGCCAGTGTTACAAGTGGAAGCTGTACCATTTAATAGCAGGATTATTATGTTACACCGAGAAATTTCTTTTTTTCCACTTCTCTTGAATACTTTCTTTTAATTGACACTTTGTTTGAATACATCAGCAATGTCACCTGCATTCACCTGCTCCCTGCCCCCATTCCACTGAGGGCCATCCTAGTGGGATTAACAGTATTCACCATGTCCGTGTTGGTCATGAGTTGCGAGTAGATAAAATCTTTTATTGTGGGGATACCATGCTCTTGGACATTTCCTCCCACTTTGTGGCTCTTATATTCCTTCTACCCATTCTTCCTCAAAATTTCCAGAGTCTTGGATGGTGTCCTTTCTTTCTACTTCAGTGTGTAAGACTCAGCATTCTGGATTTCATCTTTATTGTGTTTCCAGTATTCTCAGTGTCTGTCTCCATCACTCTGACTCATGTTGTCCAGTTCTCCATGGAGCAGCATTCTTGCTTATCTCACCAATTCTTTCATGTTTTCATCTTTCTTTTGTGTTCGCCTGGGGATGTGCATCTGTCATGCCAAGTCTAGGATTGCAAGAGATTGTTGCTTGGCAGTCTAAAGAAATTGGTGAACTCCAAGTGATCAAAATAATTCCATGGAAAGTACACAGAAATATGACCGACATGGGTT
This sequence comes from Orientallactaga sibirica, assembly GCA_036365145.1. NCBI lineage: Eukaryota > Metazoa > Chordata > Mammalia > Rodentia > Dipodidae > Orientallactaga > Orientallactaga sibirica. The sequence continues at coordinate 237,287 of JAEOAD010002037.1, forward strand.
TATGCTGTCCACACTAAAAGAAGCATGTGCCTTCTTACACACACACACACACACACACACACACACACACACACACAATGTGGTCTAGCACAAACATGAAGATGACTGTTACCCACATATACACACCAAAATACTAGAAACTAGATCACTATTGTATTTATTTTTCAGTTGTTCAATTGCTAATTCCAGGATCAGGATATGAGCAGGCTTTCTGTGTTATGCAGGTCTATTTTCAAGTTCTTAGATGACCTACAATCTTTTCACCAGATTCTCATGTGCTAAAGATGAAACCAGAGCTTTATATATTTTATGAATATTCTTCCACTTAATGTTTTTATTTATTTATTTGGGAGAGAGAGATTCAGAAATAGTCATGGAGAGAGAGAGAGAGAGAGAGAGAGAGAGAGAGAGAGAGAGAGAGAATGGGTGCGCCAGGGCCTCTACCACTGCAAACAAAATCCAGATGCATGCACCCTCTTGTGCATCTGGCTTACGTGGGTCCTGGAGAATCGAGCCTCAAACTGGGGTCCTTAGGCTTCATAGGCAAGCGTTTAACCGCTAAGCCATCTCTCCAGCCCCCCATTTAATGTTTTGAAATACGTAGTTGATCCCTTTATCATGCCTTTTCATATCCTCACATAAAGGTGAATGATTATGTGAGAAAATCCGGGGAAAGCATCATTTTTTACATGTATTACAAGTCCACTCTAATTGCTTTTTACGATCATCCTGCTTGAAGCCTCATACATCATGATCACTGTGTTTCCTTTCAGTGTTGCAGTCAAAAAATATCAATCTATTCTGACACTGATTTTTGCAACTGAGGAAATCAACCAGAATCCCAAACTTCTACCCAACACATCTGTGACCTTTAACTTCTTTCCTTTCAAGTGTGATGATTCATTGAAACTTATCTTTCTCCTAAGTATATTAACAAAAGAACAGGTCATGGTTCCTAACTACAGCTGTGACAAAGGTGAATGTGCTTTACTGTTTACAGGACCCGCATGGGCAGCAAGTAGCAAAATTGGGACACTTCTGATGATCTTTGGTTATGGACAGGTGAGACTTTGTGATCTACAGAGTATAAATCCTGCCCCCTTTATTACCATTCTCATGTGCTTATGGATGTTTTCAGTAGCATAATTGGTTTATGCATGTATAATCAGATACCATTCATAGAGACAATAATCACCTATTTGATTAGGTATCAGGACTTAGTTTTTAAAAATTGTTAAGAGAAACTGTGCAGGCATACAAAGGGATTCGTGCACCCTTAATCGGGTCAGTAATTTTGCTGAAGCTTATGGATAGTGAAAAATGACTAAAATGGTGTGAACAATCATCCATCCCACCATTCTGCCCAAGTGGTGATGAACACAATTCTGATTTCAGATTGAGTTTTCTTCCACAACTTTTCCTCACAATGATTTCTAACTTCTGTCTGATTTAGATTCACTATGGCCCATTTCATCCTGTTCTGAGTGACCATTATCAGTATCCTCAACTGTGTCAGATAGCCCCCAAGGACACACGGCTGCCTTTTGCCATTGTGTCCTTAATTCTTCATTTCAACTGGACCTGGGTGGGCCTGGTCATCTCTGATGATGACCAAGGTGTTCAATTTCTCTCAGACTTGAGAGAAAAGATGCAAGAAAATGAAGTCTGTTTAGCCTTTGTGAATGAGATCCCATTAAACATGGCGTCATACAATGCAAGGGCTGAGATATATTATAAACAAATTGTGACATCATTAGCAAATGTTGTGATCATTTATGGTGAAATGAATTCAACCCTGGAAGTGGGCTTTACAAGATGGGCATATTTAGGCATCCAGAGGATCTGGGTCACCACCTCACACTGGGATGTCATCACTAATACAAGAAAAGATTTCACTCTTGACTCATTCCATGAGGTTTTCAGTTTTTCTCACCATTATCATGAAATTCCAAAATTAAAAAAATTTATTCAGACCATGGACACTTCCAAATATTCAATAGAAATTTATGTGATGAGATCAGAATGGATGTACTTTAATTGCTTGGATATTGAATCTGAATGTAGAACACAGAGGAGGTGTTTAACCAACACCTCATTAGAATGGTTTGCAGCTCAAGGATTTGACCTGGCCATGAGTGACGAGAATTACAATCTGTACAATGCTGTGTACGCCGTAGCATATGCCCACCATGAGGTGTATTTTCACCAGGTAGATGTTCAGCTGCTGAGTGAAGTAGACCCAGTTAGGTGCCTGAAGGTATGTAGTGTCATCAATGTTACCTTCTAAGTGGTTCTACGTCTGTTTAAAATCCATTGCTCAGGAGTACTTCTCCCCATTTTGGATATTTCTACATTGTTTCATTTCTTGGGAAGTAAATGTAGACTGAGTATATTAGACATTTTTCAGGGAACATACCTGACAAAACAACTTTGTGGTAGAAAGTTTTATTCTGGCTCATAGGTCAAGAGTGTGGTCCATCATGATGGTGACAACATGGGTGCATGGGCATGAAAACAAATTGTGTCCATGGTATTTACACTCTGGAAGCAGAGAGTAATGAACATGTGTGGTCAGCTAGCTTTCCCTGATTATAAAGCTTTGTCCCACGGAGTAGTGCCTGTAGCATTCTGTGTGGGCTTTCCGAGTTTAGTTACCTAATCTAGAACTTCCTTAGCACCATGTCCATAGATTTATGCCCATGATAATTCTAAGTGCAGTCAAGCAGACAAGCATGATGAACAATTGCTGTGTGTATACATGAACAAGAAGACAGTGACATTAATGATATGGGCTTTGAGTCATCCATGGTTTATATGACAGATGATCCTGATAATATGACCAACAGTTAAGTATTTCATATGTAACCCAGCTTTTAAAAAAATCACTGTACTGTAATTATTGAAGATTTTAATACTTTATTTAATGTTCTTTGTATTTTCATAAATATAATGAGTGTAACAGTTTATCTCTCTAACTTTACCTACTATTTGGTGGTCAATTTTGGCAGTTTCTCCAACAAGAAGCTTAAAAGATATAGCAATATTTAATTTATCTGTGGAATTTTATTTATTTCACACTTTTGAGTACATGCAACAAAGTTTCATTCTAACGATGAGTTACAAAGCAAGGATCTTACTCACTTTGCATATCATGTCTATTTGTGTGAACATACATAATTACAAAATGATCCATCTCTTTCAGTTTTACCGCACTCTGAAGAACTTGCAATTTGTCAACCCTGTTGGAGACCTAGTGACGATTAATGAGAAAATAAAATCTGATGCAGACTATGATATTGCCCACATTTTGAATTTTCCACAAGGTCTTGGAATAAAGGTGAAAGTGGGACAGTTTTCTTCACATCTGCCCCTTGGTCAGCAATTGTACTTGTCTGATGAGAGAATAGAGTGGGCCAAAGGGAGTAGGCAGGTATGTTGTTCCTAATGGTAATGCTTTACTCTAGACCTGGCCAGCAAAAATCATGCAGGGCCATGTGTGGCCCTCGTGATCTGGTCAAGTGCAACATGTTGTTTACGATTCTCTCTCCAGTGTCCCAGATTTTCTTTGGATCTTTTGAAAAATATTTGGAAACAACAAAATGTTTCATCAAAATTTCTACAGAGTCTGAGTTTGGTCATGCACACCTTTAATCCCAGCACTTGGGAGGCAGAGGTAGGAGGATCACTGTGAGTTCGAGGCCACCCAGAGAATACAGAGTAAATTCCATGTCACCCTGGCCTACAGTGAGACCCTACCTCAACAAACTAAAAAACAAACAAACAAAAAAATTCCAAAGATATGAAAATATACAGTGTTCTAAATGGAGTGTGATCCTTCAGTTATATTGTAGGCATGGAAAATAAGTTTATTAATCGTGCATTGTTTTAATGTCACTACTGAATGGAGTAGATGAAATTGCTACCTGTTACAAGGATATTTCTGGTTTTCCTCAGATTCCCTCCTCTGTGTGCAGTGTGAATTGCAGGCCCGGTTTCAGGAAGTTCCAACAGGAGGGAAAGGCAGCCTGCTGCTTTGATTGTTCCCCCTGCCCAGAAAATGAGGTTTCTAATAAAATGGGTAAGTTGATGGTTTAGGTAGAAATTTTCCAGTGGTTGTTTTCTCCACCCATTCTGGGACCTTGAGGGTGTCTGGAGAGGACCTGAAGAGACAGATAATTTCCCTTCCTTGCTTAATGTCAGCACTTGGTTGAAATGATAAATACTCTTGACCATGAAAATAACATTCATTTTCCTCCATAAACCACAATTTTAGTACCTAGATTCATTGTAGATACTAATTCCACCACAATAAAAAATAGTATTTGAAAGATGCATGTAGAAAATGTCTGAAAATCTGTGAAAGGAAGGAAGGGACGAGGGACAATTCAATAAGACGAGCCTCTGGTTGTCGTGAAGTCCCAAGAGCATTCCATCCAATCTGCTGGGAAGTCTCGCCAGAAGCTAACCGGCACAGGAGTTTTGCATTAGGCCAGAGTAGCAAGGCCCATTCACAAACTAGGACTTTCTGGGGATGAGAATGAGCCCAGCTCAAATGCTCTTAAGGATTTAATACACTGTGGTTGGGGACCATCAGCGAAGTGCACTCCTTGCCACAGGGTGTCTCTAAGGGAAACTTTTGGGAGGGTCTCTTGCACGGCTACTTCCAGGAATAAGGGCCAAGATGAGAGGCCAAGATAAATGCATGAATCCCGGATGGCTGAGCCCACATTTCCTTACATTGTGAGCAGAGTTACAGGTGCTATTTGTCCTTTCCAGATGTCTCTGAAATTAACTCTGCACAGAGGTACACATGCAACAAGACGGCAATTTTAAAGCTATGATACTGTTTCCTCAATAATAAAAAAATAATTTTTGATGCCCAATAATTCATAATATATTATCCCTATCATGGAACGTCATACATGATATTTTCTTCACACTCATATAATCTTCCTAGAATCTATATAAAATGAAGATTATAAGGAGGAATCTTCCTCCTCCTTATCTTTCCTGAACTCAATAGATTACTGACAAAGAAGAAATGCTCGGAGATGTCATTTATTTGGCTTTAGAAATCTGTAAATTTGCAAATACTGTCCTTCTCATAATAATATGTAGTGAATATATATGACATAATTCAGAAAGCAAAGTTTATTTTAATACTTTAGACAATATCATATCACAAACATTCTTTTTAAACATATATTTTATATACTCATTTATTTGAGAGAGAGAAAGAGGCAGAGTGAGAGGGAGAGAGAAAAAGAAAGAATGGGTGTACCAGGGCATCCAGCCACTGCAAACAAACTCCAGATGCAGGTACCCCCTTGTGTATCTGGCTTACATGGGTCCTAGAGAGTCTAACCATGGTCTTTGGCTTTGCAGGCAAACGCCTTAACCGCTAAGCCATTTTTCCAGCCCCAGCATATCACAAACATTAAAAACCTACTTGAAAGACAGTGAGAGCTAGAGAGAGAGAAACAGGGAGACAGAGAGAGAGAGGGAGAATTTGTGTGCCAGGAGCTACAGCTACTGCTGTTGAATTACTGACACATAGGTCACCTTGTGCACATGTACAATTTCCTCATGCGTCACCTTGTCCTTATGACTTATGAGGGATCTGGTGTATCAAATTTGGGTCCTTAGGTTTTGCAGGTAAATATCTTAATCACTAACCCATGTCTCCATAAGTAATACCCGATCTACAGTATGTTATTATATAATTCTCCTACACTACAATAACATTATTTTATTCTTTCAAGATAAATAAAAGGTCAGGAGAGTATATAAGATCAATTAGATGAATAAAATGCGGCTTTGTTGGGCTGGACCGATGGCTCAGCAGTTAGGATGCATGTCTGTAATTCCTAACCATCCATGTTCAATTTCCCAGTATTTTCATAAAGTGAGGGGCAGAAAGTCGTACATGTTTCTGTAGATTGTTTTCAGTGGCTAGAGGTTCAGGGAAACCCATTCTGTCATTGTCTCTCTTTCTCCCTTTGCTTGCAAACAAATAAAAGAACAAAATTTAGAAACATTTGTATTTATTTCACCATAATAGGATGAGATTAATTAATTGGGAATTATGCTATAGAGCAATCTGCCTTAATTATTCTTTTTTTTTTCTTTTTTTTTTTTTTTTTTTTCGAGGTAGGGTCTCACTCTGGCCCAGGCTGACCTAATCGTTCTTAATAGGAACAAGGAATACCTCTGCCTTAAGTGCTGGGATTAAGGGCTCACCTCTAAATTATTCTTAATAGGAACAAGGAATACAAACGTGGCTCACCTCTAAACACTTGTTTGCGGTGTGATGTGACTAGAAGGAACCACTGCCACTGTCCTGATGATACTGTGCTTTGTCTGCCAGGTGTGGATCAATGTGTGAAGTGCCCAATCGATCACTATGCCAACACAGAGCAAACTGAGTGTCTCCAGAAAACTGTGATGTTCCTGGCTTATGAAGACCCCTTGGGGATGGCTCTGGCTTGCTTGGCCCTGTGCTTCTCTGCACTCACTGCTCTTGTTCTTGTGGTTTTTGTGAAGCACCAAGACACGCCCATTGTGAAGGCCAATAATCGAACAAACAGCTACATCCTGCTCATCTTCCTCAAGTTCTGTTTCCTCTGTTCGTTAGTCTTCATTGGACATCCCAACACAGCCACCTGCATCCTGCAGCAGGTCACCTTTGGCGTGCTGTTCACTGTGGCTGTGTCCACTGTCTTGGCCAAAACAATCACTGTGGTTCTGGCCTTCAAGGTCACTGCTCCAGGAAGAAAGATGAGGAGGCTGCTGGTATCAGGAGCCCCTAACTTCATCATTCCCATCTGTACCTCGATCCAACTTGTTCTCTGTGGAGTCTGGCTGGGAACATCCCCTCCCTTTGTTGACACTGATGCCCACTCAGAACACGGCCACATCATCATTGTGTGCAACAAAGGCTCAGTCACTGCCTTCTACTGTGTCCTGGGATACCTGGGGTCTCTGGCTTTGGGGAGCTTCACTGTGGCTTTCCTGGCCAGAAACCTGCCTGACACGTTCAATGAAGCCAAGTTCCTGACCTTCAGCATGCTGGTGTTCTGCAGTGTGTGGGTCACCTTCCTCCCCGTCTACCACAGCACCAAGGGGAAGGCCATGGTGGTAGTGGAGGTCTTCTCCATCTTGGCCTCCAGTGCAGGGCTGCTAGGTTGCATCTTTGTCCCCAAGTGCTACATCATTTTATTCAGACCCAGCAGGAATTCTCTTCAGAGGATCAAGAAAAAACATAATGGTCAATGAATTGTTTTGTAAATTTTATCTCTTATGTATTAGTTTAATGTACATCCTTACGAAACCCTTACACTATTGTAACCACTAAATATTAGGAGGCTGTAAGTTATTTCTTCGTGTTTACAATTCTTTTTTGTTCTGTAATGCTGTTTATCAGCTTCATTTCACAGCGTACTGGCTAGATTTCATTCCCGTCTCCACTGAAAACCAATGTCAGAGAGTGACTCTGCAGTTTGTTATCAGTAGCAGGAATTATCATTCTCTTTCCTCTCTCAAATTAGTAAGTAAAAACATTTATAAATAAAGCATTTGTAACATACTGTGCATTTTGCTCCTATCAGTCTTGATCACATGAAATGTATCTGATCCATTCTTCACATTGTTTAGTAGAAACCTGCTGTACAATATTCTGAGTAGATCAAATGTCTTTAAGAATATTTAAAAAGGTTACATTTGAGTACTCAAAGACTATTTAGAGATGCAGCAAGTGTATGATTAAGAGATAGAAGAATGTTACCCTTTGGAAGAAGCAGAGGGCTGACATTCACTTGTTTTCAATATACATTAAGGTATTCAAGGTATGTGGAATCCACAGGAGAACCTGAAAAAAAAGATAACTGGAGGTAAGGCTCTGCAGACCAAGGAAGGTCCTTGTCGATTATGTGAGAAGAAAGGGAAGCCTTTCATAAAGCGACACAGTTGAAAATAAGTTTGCCATTACAAGAATATTACTTAACATGTTTGTAGTTTACTGGAGGGTAGACCATGAAAACTTGGGTATTTCTGAAACCTGTTATGAAATAAACTCTTGGTGGTTCTTAAACATTTATAAAATAGCAATTGACAATAAGGACTGGCATCTCAATTTTGTAGTTTTGAAGACATGTGATTAAGAATTGGTCCCTGCACTGGAGAGATGGCTTAGTGGTTATGGCATCTGCCTGCTAAGCCTACGAATCTGGTTCCAATCTCCAGTGGTTCCAATCTCCAGGTCCCATGTTTAGCCAGATGCAAAGTGACACAAGGGCACAATGCCGCACTTGCCCACAAGAGGGTGCACGCACCTGGATTTCATTCATAGCAGCTGAGAGACTGCTGGCGCACCCATCTGTATCTGTCTCCCTCTCCCTCCTGTCTGTCTCTCTTTGTGACTCTCTCCAAAAATAAATAAAATAAAATAAAATAAAATTTAAAAACAGAATTGGTCCCTAATAGATCTTCATTGGTTGTGTTTTTCTTGATCCTAGATTACTTTTATTCCCTCTTTTTAGCCCCTACACACGCTGCTCCCCATTGTAAGAACATTTCATCATGAAACATCACAACCATGGCACTATGCCAAAATCTTTGAAATTCCATTTGCTATTTTGGTCTAAAAGCCTTAGCTTCCTACCCAGAGTAACATAAAATAGAACTTGGTCCATATGAAAGACAGCCAGGTACGAGGAATAATCCAAGAGGAAGAGCTAAATCTGGGCATTGATGTCAGCTTCCTGGTATAACTAAGATAATGGTTTACTAAAACCTCTTGTGTTTGTTTTTTTTTTTTTTTTTTTTGCTGAATATTCTTTGTCTTTCCTGAATGAATGTATCAACATTTGTGCCCATGCAACATGATTGTCTTTCTGGACAGTGCATATTTGAACGTAATATTCATAGAAGTGTAAATCATAGTGGCCAAGGGACTAGATCATGAGTAGCTCTATTTTTGATTGTTTTAGCTTGTTTTAGCTTGTGAGACACTCAGAGTTCTATCCCTCTCTTGGAAAAATAATAAAAAAATATTCAAAAATGTATCCATTGCTTGTTTCTAAATTTGTGTGTATACTTGTGGTAGGCTGTTTCTCCTTTGTGAATAAGTTTTGGGCCCAAACCCACCAAACCATGATGAAATAATAAGAAGAAGATATTCATAGATAACCTGTAATAGTGAACAATGTACCACATACTTCTGCGCAACAGGTACACTCTTTTATATTTACTCTTCCAAAATTAGCTAAACTACACGCAACACAGATCTCCTCACCTTATCAAATGTCTCTTTTTTCCACAATTTACTCTGTAATCACTCAAAGAAATTAAACTGCCTCATCTTCCAAAAACATGGATATGATTATTCTGGGCCAACAAATCCAAAGTATAATATTTGAGCATCAATATTCATTTTTGTGATTTTATTTTTTTGGACTGTGGTTCTTCTTTGAGTAGGTAACTATGAAAATGACCTAGTTTATTTCAGGCAGCAGTTTGAAATAGTTAGTGTAAATGAAGGATAGTTCATTTATTTGTCACGGTCCACGTAGTACATCATTTCAGCTTTATGGTCACATGGTCTCGGTGACTGCTGCAATACTCCACTGCTAGAGAGTGAAAACAGAATTATGTGATGCATAATGGATGGATGGGACAGTTTTTCAACAAATCTCTTGTTTGCATAGTATCATTTGGATTTAAATAGCATTCACATATTAGGAATTATTTGAATTTCAGAATTTTTTCACATATGAATGTTTAGAATCCTACAATACTGATGGAATGATGGAGTTCAATAGTCTGTTATTTTTTTATGAATAACTAAAATTAGAACACATAGCCTTCCAAAATACCATAAAACATGAAAATGTTGTGTAATCTGAAATATATAGTGTTTACACAAAATTTGAAATATCCTACTCCAAAATGTGCGCAATATTTAACTGTTAATATTTTAACTTTTTCCAAAGATCGATATGATAATTTCATTAATTTTGTTTTTTCATATATACATGAATAAACTCATCATACAGTTTTGCATAAATATGTAAAGTAAAAATTCATAATATAAACCATTACTTCATGGGCTGTGTAACAGTCTTGCACACTTTTCACACCTTTCATCACTAGGCTTAACTTAATGGATACAACATTCAGAAACCCCAAAAAGGAGGTGTATGAATTGAAGGTGAGGCAACTTACAGGCAAAGTTCAACCTGAAATTAGACCTCAAAAAAGAGAGAGAGAGAGAGAGAGAGAGAGAGAGAGGGAAAGAGAGAAGAACACAATGCTGAAAAACACAACAGATATCAAAAAAAAAAAAATCACACAGCATTTTCACAAGCCTGTATGGAAGACGTGAGTGACAGAGCCAAACCTATGGAGGACAGAAGTTTCAATTTGGAAGACAAGAGGTATGAGGTATGAGACAAGTGGATCTGGAGTCCAAAATCTTTGACAAGGTCAAAATATCACGTGAACAGAACAAAAGGAAATAGTGGGGTACCCTAAAACAACCCAACATCTGGATCAGAAGGGGTAGGAATTCAGGTCAAAGTCATGCTGAACATATTCAACAAAATTATTCAGGACAACTTGCTCACCCCCTCTAATGAAAGGCCATCCAGATACAAGGAGCTCATAGAACACCACACAGTGTGGCCAAAGAAGAAATTCTCCAAGAAACATCATAGTTGAAACCCTAATCAATGAAAACAAGGAGAGAGAGAGAGAGGGGGGGGGAGTGCTAAAGGCAGCAAGAGAACAACAACTCATCACAAAGGCAATCACATCAGAATTACCTCAGACTTTTCGATGGAAACACTGAAAGATAGAAAGGCACGGGATGGACCACTTCAAAGTCTAAAATCGATGGCTTCCAGTGCAAATCCCTGTACCCAGTGAAAGTGTCCCTTACAGAAGATGGTGAAAGTAAAACCTTTCGTGATAAAAACCAGCTCTGGGGCTTGAGAGATGGCTTAGGGGTTAAGGCGCCTGCCTGCTAAGCCTAAGAACACCTGCTCGATCTCCAGGTCCCACGTTTAGCCAGATGCAAAGTGACGCAAGGGCGCAATGCCGCAGTTGACCACAAGGGGGCGGGCACATCTGGATTTTGTTCCTCTCTATCTGTCTCCCTCTCCTTCTCTGTCTCTCTGAAAAAAAAAAAAAAAACAGCTCTGTAACTATACAAGCACAAGGCCAAACCTAAAGGGAACAGGTCAAGGAACATTCCACACAGAAAATTTGAACAACCAACCTCAAGACCCTTCAAAAGGAAGAGCACAGTAACCTACTTGAGCAGGCATGAGAATGTACAAAGTCCAGGAAAGCACGAAAAACCCATGTATCCTCCAGCATGGCAGTGTTTTAATTGAACCGCCCAAGTGTAACCTTAAATAATCATGGTCTTAACTCACCCATGAAAAGACACAAGTTAACAGGGTGGGTCAGAAAAATGGCTCTTCTATGTGTTGTCTTCAAGAAATGCACCTTCCCACTAAGAATAGACACCTGCTCAGGGTGAAAGGTTGGAACATGATTTTCCAAGCAAATGGAAATAAGAAACAAGCAGGCATGGCTATGTTAATATCTTGCTAAATAGACTTCAAACCAAAAGTAATCAAAAAGGACAAAGAAGGCTCAGGTGAGTCAACAGAGGAACTGAGGAGATGAGCAAGAGTTCTGCTTCCACCGAGATCCTGAAAACCTGGGCTAGGGTGATGGAGACAGACACCGAGGACACTCAAAATGCACCAAAAAAGAAACCCAGAATCTGCTGAGGGCTCAACACTAAAGTCTCTCTGCAAGGCTCAGGGAATTTTGTAGACAAGGGGGCAGAAAAGATACAAGAGCCACAGAGTAGGGGGGAATATCCAGAAACATTGCACCCCCACAATTCAGGTACATAGTACACCAATTCATGATACCAACCAAGAATTTCAGAAGAGAAAGGATGGCTGTAAGGAAAGGAAGACAATCCTGAAATCATTGGAAAGAATAACTTACTGACAGAAATACGTGAACATTGGTTATCTTGATAAAATATAATTTAGTTCAATTATATATAATCCAGCAAATGCCTAATATTACCAGAGAACCAACAAAATACAAGAAGGCATACAAGAAGAACACCCAAAATGTTAAACCAATCAAAAAATCCCCTCAACAATGGTCATAAATGGATATGGACTTAGTAATCCTCTTAAAAGACATAGGATAACTAAGTGGAGAGAAGATCAAAGCAAGAATTTATTGTTTACAGGGAACACATATGACTGGCAGAGGAAATTCACAGATCAGATGATAGCATGGAAATCAATAGATGAAGGAAACATGCATGCATATGTACTAATTCTTTTTTTTTTTTTTTTTTTTTGGTTTTTCAAGGTAGGGTCTCACTTTAGCTCAGGCTAACCTGGAATTCATTATATAGTCTCAGGGTGGCCTCGAATTCATGACAGTCCTTCTACGTCTGCCTTCCGAGTGCTGGGATTAAAGGCGTGCACCACCACGCCCAGCACATTCTTATGTCAATTAACATGTCAGTATGTTAACACCTACTGATTCAAATGAGATAAAGAATGGGAAAACATACTCTAAAAGTTCAATTATGTATAATCCAGGTCAGCCTGGGCTAGAATGATACCCTACCTTGAAAAACCAAAAAAAAAAAAAAAGCCTCTGGGAAGAAACAAAATAATCAGTAGAAAAAATAAACACCCTCAGAAGGGAGACAATATTTCATTTGGAAGATATTTAATATGTAAAATATAATAATGTTTAAAATTTGAGCCCCAATATTCCCAGACATCATTGAATCAATAGTCAAATGTATTTATCAGAATATATTAAAATAAGAAAAAAATCCAAATTGTAAGAAATCATGTTCAAAATCTTTTGCTATGAGGAAAATACAAATCAAGAATAAATTGGTTTCTTACTCACCCACATCGGAAATGCTTTCATCAGGAAAAGAAACCACACTCTTAAAAGAAATTGAGGTAAAAACTACGCATAGAATTTCCAATGGGAATGGAAACTGGTGCAGCCACCATGGGGATGGGTATGAAGTTATTCAAATCTGAAAGTAGATACAGCACATGATCCATCTGTAGCGCTCTTGGGAAAATACTAAGTGACCTAATTCCATATGTCATAGGGTCGTTCATTTGCCACTTTCTTATTCAGAATAATCAAGATAAGGAATCATATCATCTTCATGTGAATGAATAGTGAAAATTACATACCTACCCACATATATACAAGCATATAAACGTGTACAGTGAAGTTTTATTTAGACTTAAGAAACAATCTTAGTAAGATTGTTTAAAAAAGTGAATGGAGTGAAAAGTGAAGTGAATAAAGGAGTTTCTCATTTTAAGGGCGATAAATCAGATTCAGGACAAAATATACTTTCTCTACATTTATATTTTAAATTTCTTGTATGTAGTAATGATAACAGATGAATAGCTATTTGGGGGAAGGAATTAGTCTAAAAGGAGCTGGAAAGGTAAACTAGCAAAAATGGGTGATAAAAGTCAAGATGACAAATATATTCAATCCTACATGCAAAATATAAATAAATAAATAAATGTGATATGAAACACAAGAGGAATATTTGGGGTAAGAAATGGACAAAGTGAAAATTGGGAGAGGGACGAACACAGGCGATGGATGAGCAATTTGCACAAATTGCAATGTCATACACATTAATATTTCATATAGAAGTACATCCTGTTGCATGTTAACTAAAAATAAAAAAGGAAATATTGACAGTAAATACTAACGTCAACTTGCTCAACACTGTGCACAAAAGTGTAATTTTCATCCTAAAGAATGAATTTCCTCCCACTTCCATGACCGATTCTCCCTATTTTCTGTGCATCTGCCTTTCAGAATCCTCCAGGGACATTTTCCCCAGATTTAGAATCAGTGAGTAATGATTTTAAAATGTTAATCCAATTTGAAATAAGGAAACGAATCAGGACCTTGAGACATATTTCAAGTTCCAAGATCTATCTTAACTCACATAAAAAAAAAATTACCTAAATTTGTGCTGCTTTCTATTCAGTCCATATTAATAAAAGCAGACTTCTCGTCCCACACTCATTTATTGACTGTCAACTAGCAACACATAATCTGAAAGCAACAAGAAAAATCATTCCTTACTCGGGTGGTGGAGCATTAAATATAAAGTTAAATTGCTGCTGGAATCCTATGATTAGGTAAGAATAAATACTGGATAACAGGAATGTTAAAAAAGAGAAAGTAGGTTATCACAGAGTCTGTGGGAACTGAGGATCGCAGATGAAGGTCATGGTTTAGAACAGAGTATGAAGCTTAGTGTCTGCATTGACATTGAGAGACTGGGAATTGCTGGACTCCCATGATTATTTTCTCTATTGTGAACTCAGACAATGGGAAAGGTGGACTTGTGGGGTCTGACAGGCATGAAACTGCTATGGATGAGTGCACGGACCACAGAATAAATGCTATGATGCTGATGGAAGTGAATTATGGGAGGATTCTCTCCACTGCATGAACAATGCAGAAACAATGCTGCCCACGTCTTCATGAGCTGTGATGCACAGGAAAAGTTTCTCAACTTTCACCTCATGTTGCTTTGGAATCTCTAATGAAATCCACTTACACGATTTCAGGGGTTGTTCATTCACATGGCTTGTTAAAGTTAAAATTAGTCTCAAACCAAGTATTCTCAGGAGATTATCCCAGAGGCATTCGAGCTGGACATGCATGAACTCATAGCACCTGAAGCAAGAGACGATGCTCACAACATGTTTTTCCACTTGTGTTTTTGACCTTGATGTCGACCTCAGATACCGAGCCCCAGGGCTGTGTTTTGTTACACCTCAGGGAGGCTGACGCAAACTGGAAAGAAATAAATTAGGGATATAAACATCCTCTCTAATCAGCAATAGCAGTAAGGGTAGACAGACACCCAAGCCGGAATATGTGATGTGTGTGTCTCCCTGATGTGCACATTAAATCTGAGCTCCGACTGAGAGCTTTGAGACATGGGGAAGCTCATCAGTTTCATTTGTGTCTTATTTCTGCTGAGGATTTCTGTCCTTTTTTGCGGTACGATGGAAACAGACTGCTTTTGGAGAATAAAGCATAAGACAGAAAGTGATGGAGAAATGTGGAAGGATTGTTTATTTGAAATTTCCATATCATGGAAGAATAAGGAAGTAAGTAAGTCAATGAACCAGCTTCCCCGGTAAGTGTCAGTTTTGTTACTTAATTTTCTATTTCAAAGTTATACTTTATGTATAAGAAGTCTATATACGGGAACACTAACACGTTTTGGATCCATTGCTCATTCCTCCCCCAAGCATTCCACTTATGAATGAATCTGAAATTATTTTGTCTCTTACTGAGCTGAAGTTTTTTACAGTGAAATGTATCAGATTTGTTTAGACTCTCATGTAGAAGGTAGAATTTTGGGGGACGCAGTGCTATCTATCTTGCTTCATATTAGATCCTCCTGTTCCTGACAGTAAACACCACTGGCATTTGTTCAATATTATGTGGCTGAGACAAAGTGTCCCTTCAAGTATCTGCTCGTCTTTCATCCATGAGCACATTATTCCTAAAGTCTCTGAAAAGAGAACAATTTTCTTTGTCTCTCTAACCCTGGACAGACGTTTCTCATACATACTAGTCTATCACAGAATGTGTATATGAGATTTCATGATATTTTCTTTCTTTTGAAATTGGGTATGGGAAGAAGAAAGGCGAGAACTATGCATTGTTTTCCTATATTACATGTTTTTGGACAAAGAATCGCAAGGATTTGCAATATAATCAGTCAGGTGTTTTGTCCATATTTCAGCTAATACGTGAGTGAAGCACTCAGTTGCGAAAGGACTGGAGAAGGTTTGTACTCCTATTAGACTAGGAGATGTCACTCAAAATTGTGATTCCTTACATCCTTCTGAGATCCTAAACTGGCCAGTGTTACAAGTGGAAGCTGTACCATTTAATAGCAGGATTATTATGTTACACCGAGAAATTTCTTTTTTTTCCACTTCTCTTGAATACTTTCTTTTAATTGACACTTTGTTTGAATACATCAGCAATGTCACCTGCATTCACCTGCTCCCTGCCCCCATTCCACTGAGGGCCATCCTAGTGGGATTAACAGTATTCACCATGTCCGTGTTGGTCATGAGTTGCGAGTAGATAAAATCTTTTATTGTGGGGATACCATGCTCTTGGACATTTCCTCCCACTTTGTGGCTCTTATATTCCTTCTACCCATTCTTCCTCAAAATTTCCAGAGTCTTGGATGGTGTCCTTTCTTTCTACTTCAGTGTGTAAGACTCAGCATTCTGGATTTCATCTTTATTGTGTTTCCAGTATTCTCAGTGTCTGTCTCCATCACTCTGACTCATGTTGTCCAGTTCTCCATGGAGCAGCATTCTTGCTTATCTCACCAATTCTTTCATGTTTTCATCTTTCTTTTGTGTTCGCCTGGGGATGTGCATCTGTCATGCCAAGTCTAGGATTGCAAGAGATTGTTGCTTGGCAGTCTAAAGAAATTGGTGAACTCCAAGTGATCAAAATAATTCCATGGAAAGTACACAGAAATATGACCGACACTGGTTTATGCTGTCCACACTAAAAGAAGCATGGGCCTTCTTACACACACACACACACACACACACACACACACACACACACAATGTGGTCTAGCACAAACATGAAGATGACTGTTACCCACATATACACACCAAAATACTAGAAACTAGATCACTATTGTATTTATTTTTCAGTTGTTCAATTGCTAATTCCAGGATCAGGATATGAGCAGGCTTTCTGTGTTATGCAGGTCTATTTTCAAGTTCTTAGATGACCTACAATCTTTTCACCAGATTCTCATGTGCTAAAGATGAAACAAGAGCTTTATATATTTTATGAATATTCTTCCACTTAATGTTTTTATTTATTTATTTGGGAGAGAGAGATTCAGAAATAGTCATGTAGAGAGAGAGAGAGAGAGAGAGAGAGAGAGAGAGAATGGGTGCGCCAGGGCCTCTACCACTGCAAACAAAATCCAGATGCATGCACCCTCTTGTGCATCTGGCTTACATGGGTCCTGGAGAATCGAGCCTCGAACTGGGGTCCTTAGGCTTCATAGGCAAGCGTTTAACCGCTAAGCCATCTCTCCAGCCCCCCATTTAATGTTTTGAAATACGTAGTTGATCCCTTTATCATGCCATTTCATATCCTCACATAAAGGTGAATGATTATGTGAGAAAATCTGGGGAAAGCATCATTTTTTACATGTATTACAAGTCCACTCTAATTGCTTTTTATGATCATCCTGCTTGAAGCCTCATACATCATGATCACTGTGTTTCCTTTCAGTGTTGCAGTCAAAAAATATCAATCTATTCTGACACTGATTTTTGCAACTGAGGAAATCAACCAGAATCCCAAACTTCTACCCAACACATCTGTGACCTTTAACTTCTTTCCTTTCAAGTGTGATGATTCATTGAAACTTATCTTTCTCCTAAGTACATTAACAAAAGAACAGGTCATGGTTCCTAACTACAGCTGTGACAAAGGTGAATGTGCTTTACTGTTTACAGGACCCGCATGGGCAGCAAGTAGCAAAATTGGGACATTTCAGATGATCTTTGGTTATGGACAGGTGAGACTTTGTGATCTACAGAGTATAAATCCTGCCCCCTTTATTACCATTCTCATGTGCTTATGGATGTTTTCAGTAGCATAATTGGTTTATGCATGTATAATCAGATACCATTCATAGAGACAATAATCACCTATTTGATTAGGTATCAGGACTTAGTTTTTAAAAATTGTTAAGAGAAACTGTGCAGGCATACAAAGGGATTCGTGCACCCTTAATCGGGTCAGTAATTTTGCTGAAGCTTATGGATAGTGAAAAATGACTAAAATGGTGTGAACAATCATCCATCCCACCATTCTGCCCAAGTGGTGATGAACACAATTCTGATTTCAGATTGAGTTTTCTTCCACAACTTTTCCTCACAATTATTTCTAACTTCTGTCTGATTTAGATTCACTATGGCCCATTTCATCCTGTTCTGAGTGACCATTATCAGTATCCTCAACTGTGTCAGATAGCCCCCAAGGACACACGGCTGCCTTTTGCCATTGTGTCCTTAATTCTTCATTTCAACTGGACCTGGGTGGGCCTGGTCATCTCTGATGATGACCAAGGTGTTCAATTTCTCTCAGACTTGAGAGAAAAGATGCAAGAAAATGAAGTCTGTTTAGCCTTTGTGAATGAGATCCCATTAAACATGGCATCATACAATGCAAGGGCTGAGATATATTATAAACAAATTGTGACATCATTAGCAAATGTTGTGATCATTTATGGTGAAATGAATTCAACCCTGGAAGTGGGCTTTACAAGATGGGCATATTTAGGCATCCAGAGGATCTGGGTCACCACCTCACAGTGGGATGTCATCACTAATACAAGAAAAGACTTCACTCTTGACTCATTCCATGAGGTTTTCAGTTTTTCTCACCATTATCATGAAATTCCAAAATTAAAAAAATTTATTCAGACCATGGACACTTCCAAATATTCAATAGAAATTTATGTGATGAGATCAGAATGGATGTACTTTAATTGCTTGGATATTGAATCTGAATGTAGAACACAGAGGAGGTGTTTAACCAACACCTCATTAGAATGGTTTGCAGCTCAAGGATTTGACCTGGCCATGAGTGATGAGAATTACAACCTGTACAATGCTGTGTACGCCGTAGCATATGCCTTCCATGAGGTGTATTTTCACCAGGTAGATGTTCAGCTACTGAGTGAAGTAGACGCAGTTAGGTGCCTGAAGGTATGTAGTGTCATCAATGTTACCTTCTAAGTGGTTCTACGTCTGTTTAAAATCCATTGCTCAGGAGTACTTCTCCCCATTTTGGATATTTCTACATTGTTTCATTTCTTGGGAAGTAAATGTAGACTGAGTATATTAGACTTTTTTCAGGGAACATACCTGACAAAACAACTTTGTGGTAGAAAGTTTTATTCTGGCTCATAGGTCAAGAGTGTGGTCCATCATGATGGTGACAACATGGGTGCATGGGCATGAAAACAAATTGTGTCCATGGTATTTACACTCTGGAAGCAGAGAGTAATGAACATGTGTGGTCAGCTAGCTTTCCCTGATTATAAAGCTTTGTCCCACGGAGTAGTGCCTGTAGCATTCTGTGTGGGCTTTCCGAGTTTACTTACCTAATCTAGAACTTCCTTAGCACCATGTCCATAGATTTATGCCCATGATAATTCTAAGTGCAGTCAAGCAGACAAACATGATGAACAATTACTGTGTGTATACATGAACAAGAAGACAGTGACATTAATGATATGGGCTTTGAGTCATCCATGGTTTATACGACAGATGATCCTGATAATGTGACCAACAGTTAAGTATTTCATATGTAACCCAGCTTTAAAAAAAAAATCACTGTACTGTAATTATTGAAGATTTTAATACTTTATTTAATGTTCTTTGGATTTTCATAAATATAATGGGTGTAACAATTTATCTCTCTAACTTTACCTACTATTTGGTGGTCAATTTTGGCAGTTTCTCCAACAAGAAGCTTAAAAGATATAGCAATATTTAATTTATCTGTGGAATTTTATTTATTTCACACTTTTGAGTACATGCAACAAAGTTTCATTCTAACGATGAGTTACAAAGCAAGGATCTTACTCACTTTGCATATCATGTCTATTTGTGTGAACATACATAATTACAAAATGATCCATTTCTTTCAGTTTTACCGCACTCTGAAGAACTTGCAATTTGTCAACCCTGTTGGAGACCTAGTGACGATTAATGAGAAAATAAAATCTGATGCAGACTATGATATTGCCCATATTTTGAATTTTCCACAAGGTCTTGGAATAAAGGTGAAAGTGGGACAGTTTTCTTCACATCTGCCCCTTGGTCAGCAATTGTACTTGTCTGATGAGAGAATAGAGTGGGCCACAGGGAGTAGGCAGGTATGTTGTTCCTAATGGTAATGCTTTACTCTAGACCTAACCAGCAAAAATCATGCGGGGCCATGTGTGGCCCTCGTGATCTGGTCAAGTGCAACATGTTGTTTACGATTCTCTCTCCAGTGTCCTAGATTTTCTTTGGATCTTTTGAAAAATATTTGGAAACAACAAAATGTTTCATCAAAATTTCTATAGAGTCTGGGTTTGGTCATGCACACCTTTAATCCCAGCACTTGGGAGGCAGAGGTAGGAGGATCACTGTGAGTTCGAGGCCACCCAGAGAATACAGAGTAAATTCCATGTCAACCTGGCCTACAGTGAGACCCTACCTCAACAAACTAAAAAACAAACAAACAAAAAAATTCCAAAGATATGAAAATATACAGTGTTCTAAATGGAGTGTGATCCTTCAGTTATATTGTAGGCATGGAAAATAAGTTTATTAATCGTGCATTGTTTTAATGTCACTACTGAATGGAGTAGATGAAATTGCTACCTGTTACAAGGACATTTCTGGTTTTCCTCAGATTCCCTCCTCTGTGTGCAGTGTGAATTGCAGGCCCGGTTTCAGGAAGTTCCAACAGGAGGGAAAGGCAGCCTGCTGCTTTGATTGTTCCCCCTGCCCAGAAAATGAGGTTTCTAATAAAACTGGTAAGTTGATGGTTTAGGTAGAAATTTTCCAGTGGTTGTTTTCTCCACCCATTCTGGGACCTTGAGGGTGTCTGGAGAGGACCTGAAGAGACAGATAATTTCCCTTCCTTGCTTAATGTCAGCACATGGTTGAAATGATAAATACTCTTGACCATGAAAATAACATTCATTTTCCTCCATAAACCACAATTTTAGTACCTAGATTCATTGTAGATACTAATTCCACCACAATAAAAAATAGTATTTGAAAGATGCATGTAGAAAATGTCTGAAAATCTGTGAAAGGAAGGAAGGGACGAGGGACAATTCAATAAGACGAGCCTCTGGTTGTCGTGAAGTCCCAAGAGCATTCCATCCAATCTGCTGGGAAGTGTCACCAGAAGCTAACCCGCACAGGAGTTTTGCATTAGGCCAGAGTAGCAAGGCCCATTCACAAACTAGGACTTTCTGGGGATGAGAATGAGCCCAGCTCAAATGCTCTTAAGGATTTAATACACTGTGGTTGGGGACCATCAGCGAAGTGCACTCCTTGCCACAGGGTGTCTCTAAGGGAAACTTTTGGGAGGGTCTCTTGCACGGCTACTTCCAGGAATAAGGGCCAAGATGAGAGGCCAAGATAAATGCACGAATCCCAGATGGCTGAGCCCACATTTCCTTACATTGTGAGCAGAGTTACAGGTGCTATTTGTCCTTTCCAGATGTCTCTGAAATTAACTCTGCACAGAGGTACACATGCAACAAGATGGCAATTTTAAAGCTATGATACTGTTTCCTCAATAATAAAAAAATAATTTTTGATGCCCAATAATTCATAATATATTATCCCTATCATGGAATGTCATACATGATATTTTCTTCACACTCATATAATCTTCCTAGAATCTATATAAAATGAAGATTATAAGGAGGAATCTTCGTCCTCCTTATCTTTCTTGAACTCAATAGGTTACTGACAAAGAAGAAATGGTCGGAGATGTCATTTATTTGGCTTTAGAAATCTGTAAATTTGCAAATACTGTCCTTCTCATAATAATATGTAGTGAATATATATGAAATAATTCAGAAAGCAAAGTTTATTTTAATACTTTAGACAATATCAAATCACAAACATTCTTTATAAACATATATTTTATATACTCATTTATTTGAGAGAGAGAAAGAGGCAGAGTGAGAGGGAGAGAGAAAAAGAAAGAATGGGTGTACCAGGGCATCCAGCCACTGCAAACAAACTCCAGATGCAGGTACCCCCTTGTGTATCTGGCTTACATGGGTCCTAGAGAATCTAACCATGGTCTTTGGCTTTGCAGGCAAACGCCTTAACCGCTAAGCCATTTTTCCAGCCCCAGCATATCACAAACATTAAAAACCTACTTGAAAGACAGTGAGAGCTAGAGAGAGAGAAACAGGGAGACAGAGAGAGAGAGGGAGAATTTGTGTGCCAGGAGCTACAGCTACTGCTGTCGAATTACTGACACATAGGTCACCTTGTGCACATGTACAATTTCCTCATGCGTCACCTTGTCCTTATGACTTATGAGGGATCTGGTGTATCAAATTTGGGTCCTTAGGTTTTGCAGGTAAATATCTTAATCACTAACCCATCTCTCCATAAGTAATACCCGATCTACAGTATGTTATTATATAATCCTCCTACACTACAATAACATTATTTTATTCTTTCAAGATAAATAAAAGGTCAGGAGAGTATATAAGATCAATTAGATGAATAAAATGCGGCTTTGTTGGGCTGGACCGATGGCTCAGCAGTTAGGATGCATGTCTGTAATTCCTAACCATCCATGATCAATTTCCCAGTATTTTCATAAAGTGAGGGGCAGATAGTCGTATATGTTTCTGTAGATTGTTTTCAGTGGCTAGAGGTTCAGGGAAACCTATTCTGTCATTGTCTCTCTTTCTCCCTTTGCTTGCAAACAAATAAAAGAACAAAATTTAGAAACATTTGTATTTATTTCACCATAATAGGATGAGATTAATTAATTGGGAATTATGGCTATAGAGCACTCTGCCTTAATTGTTCTTAATAGGAACAAGGAACACAAACGTGGCTCACCTCTAAACACTTGTTTGCGGTGTGATGTGACTAGAAGGAACCACTGCCACTGTCCTGATGATACTGTGCTTTGTCTGCCAGGTGTGGATCAATGTGTGAAGTGCCCAATCGATCACTATGCCAACACAGAGCAAACTGAGTGTCTCCAGAAAACTGTGATGTTCCTGGCTTATGAAGACCCCTTGGGGATGGCTCTGGCTTGCTTGGCCCTGTGCTTCTCTGCACTCACTGCTCTTGTTCTTGGCGTTTTTGTGAAGCACCAAGACACGCCCATTGTGAAGGCCAATAATCGAACAAACAGCTACATCCTGCTCATCTCCCTCAAGTTCTGTTTCTTCTGTTCGTTACTCTTCATTGGACGTCCCAACACAGCCACCTGCATCCTGCAGCAGGTCACCTTTGGCGTGCTGTTCACTGTGGCTGTGTCCACTGTCTTGGCCAAAACAATCACTGTGGTTCTGGCCTTCAAGGTCACTGGTCCAGGAAGAAAGATGCGGAGGCTGCTGATATCAGGAGGCCCTAACTTCATCATTCCCATCTGTACCTCGATCCAACTTGTTCTCTGTGGAGTCTGGCTGGGAACATCCCCTCCCTTTGTTGACACTGATGCCCACTCAGAACACGGCCACATCATCATTGTGTGCAACAAAGGCTCAGTCACTGCCTTCTACTGTGTCCTGGGATACCTGGGGTCTCTGGCTTTGGGGAGCTTCACTGTGGCTTTCCTGGCCAGAAACCTGCCTGACACATTCAATGAAGCCAAGTTCCTGACCTTCAGCATGCTGGTGTTCTGCAGTGTGTGGGTCACCTTCCTCCCCGTCTACCACAGCACCAAGGGGAAGGCCATGGTGGTAGTGGAGGTCTTCTCCATCTTGGCCTCCAGTGCAGGGCTGCTAGGTTGCATCTTTGTCCCCAAGTGCTACATCATTTTATTCAGACCCAGCAGGAATTCTCTTCAGAGGATCAAGAAAAAACATAATGGTCAATGAATTGTTTTGTAAATTTTATCTCTTATGTATTAGTTTAATGTACATCCTTACGAAACCCTTACACTATTGTAACCACTAAATATTAGGAGGCTGTAAGTTATTTCTTTGTGTTTACAATTCTTTTTTGTTCTGTAATGCTGTTTATCAGCTTCATTTCACAGCGTACTGGCTAGATTTCATTCCCGTCTCCACTGAAAACCAATGTCAGAGAGTGACTCTGCAGTTTGTTATCAGTAGCAGGAATTATCATTCTCTTTCCTCTCTCAAATTAGTAAGTAAAAACATTTATAAATAAAGCATTTGTAACATACTGTGCATTTTGCTCCTATCAGTCTTGATCACATGAAATGTATCTGATCCATTCTTCACATTGTTTAGTAGAAACCCGCTGTACAATATTCTGAGTAGATCAAATGTCTTTAAGAATATTTAAAAAGTTACATTTGAGTACTCAAAGACTATTTAGAGATGCAGCAAGTGTATGATTAAGAGATAGAAGAATGTTACCCTTTGGAAGAAGCAGAGGGCTGACATTCACTTGTTTTCAATATACATTAAGGTATTCAAGGTATGTGGAATCCACAGGAGAACCTGAAAAAAAAGATAACTGGAGGTAAGGCTCTGCAGACCAAGGAAGGTCCTTGTCGATTATGTGAGAAGAAAGGGAAGCCTTTCATAAAGCGACACAGTTGAAAATAAGTTTGCCATTACAAGAATATTACTTAACATGTTTGTAGTTTACTGGAGGGTAGACCATGAAAACTTGGGTATTTCTGAAACCTCTTATGAAATAAACTCTTGGTGGTTCTTAAACATTTATAAAATAGCAATTGACAATAAGGACTGGCATCTCAATTTTGTAGTTTTGAAGACATGTGATTAAGAATTGGTCCCTGCACTGGAGAGATGGCTTAGTGGTTATGGCATCTGCCTGCTAAGCCTAAGAACCTGGTTCCAATCTCCAGTGGTTCCAATCTCCAGGTCCCATGTTTAGCCAGATGCAAAGTGACACAAGGGCACAATGCCGCACTTGCCCACAAGGGGGTGCACGCATCTGGATTTCATCCATAGCAGCCGAGAGACTGCTGGTGCGCCCATCTCTATCTGTCTCCCTCTCCCTCCTGTCTGTCTCTCTTTGTGACTCTCTCCAAAAATAAATAAAATAAAATAAAATAAAATTAAATTAAAAAAAAGAATTGGTCCCTAATAGATCTTCATTGGTTGTGTTTTTCTTGATGCTAGATTACTTTTATTCCCTCTGTTTAGCCCCTACACACGCTGCTCCCCATTGTAAGAACATTTCATCATGAAACATCACAACCATGGCACTATGCCAAAATCTTTGAAATTCCATTTGCTATTTTGGTCTAAAAGCCTTAGCTTCCTACCCAGAGTAACATAAAATAGAACTTGGTCCATATGAAAGACAGCCAGGTACGAGGAATAATCCAAGAGGAAGAGCTAAATCTTGGCATTATTGTCAGCTTCCTGGTATAACTAAGATAATGGTTTACTAAAACCTCTTGTGTGTGTGTGTGTGTGTGTGTGTGTGTTTTTTTTTTTTCTGAATATTCTTTGTCTTTCCTGAATAAATGTATCAGCATTTGTGCCCATGCAACATGATTGTCTTTCTGGACAGTGCAAATTTGAACGTAATATTCATAGAAGTGTAAATCATAGTGGCCAAGGGACTAGATCATGAGTAGCTCTATTTTTGATTGTTTTAGCTTGTTTTAGCTTGTGAGACACTCAGAGTTCTATCCCTCTCTTGGAAAAATAATAAAAAATATTCAAAAATGTATCCATTGCTTGTTTCTAAATTTGTGTATATACTTGTGGTAGGCTGTTTCTCCTTTGTGAATAAGTTTTGGGCCCAAACCCACCAAACCATGATGAAATAATAAGAAGAAGATATTTATAGATAACCTGTAATAGTGAACAATGTACCACATACTTCTGCGCAACAGGTGCACTCTATTATATTTACTCTTCCAAAATTAGCTAAACTATATGCAACACAGATCTCCTCACCTTATCAAATGTCTCTTTTTTCCACAATTTACTCTGTAATCACTCAATCACTCAAAGAAATTAAACTGCCTCATCTTCCAAAAACATGGATATGATTATTCTGGGCCAACAAATCCAAAGTATAATATTTGAGCATCAATATTCATTTTTGTGATTTGAGTTTTTTGGACTGTGGTTCTTCTTTGAGTAGGTAACTATGAAAATGACCTAGTTTATTTCAGGCAGCAGTTTGAAATAGTTAGTGTAAATGAAGGATAGTTCATTTATTTGTCACGGTCCACGTAGTACATCATTTCAGCTTTATGGTCACATGGTCTCAGTGACTGCTGCAATACTCCACTGCTAGAGAGTGAAAACAGATCTAGGTGATGCATAATGGATGGATGGGACAGTTTTTAAACAAATCTCTTGTTTGCATAGTATCATTTGGATTTAAATAGCATTCACATATTAGGAATTATTTGAATTTCAGAATTTTTTTTCACATATGAATGTTTAGAATCCTACAATACTGATGGAATGATGGAGTTCAATAGTCTGTTATTTTTTTATGAATAACTAAAATTAGAACACATAGCCTTCCAAAATACCATAAAACATGAAAATGTTGTGTAATCTGAAATATACAGTGTTTACACAAAATTTGAAATATCCTACTCCAAAATATGCACAATATTTAACTGTTAATATTTTAACTTTTTCCAAAGATCGATATGATAATTTCATTAATTTTTTTTTCATATATACATGAATAAACTCATCATACAGTTTTGCATAAATATGTAAAGTAAAAATTCATAATATAAACCATTACTTCATGGGCTGTGTAACAGTCTTGCACACTTTTCACACCTTTCATAACTAGGCTTAACTTAATGGATACAACATTCAGAAACCCCAAAAAGGAGGTGTATGAATTGAAGGTGAGGCAACTTACAGGCAAAGTTCAACCTGAAATTAGACCTCAAAAGAGAGAGAGAGAGAGAGAGAGAGAGAGAGAAAGAGAGAAGAACACAATGCTGAAAAACACAACAGATATCAAAAAAAAAAAATCACACAGCATTTTCACAAGCCTGTATGGAAGACGTGAGTGACAGAGCCAAACCTATGGAGGACAGAAGTTTCAATTTGGAAGACAAGAGGTATGAGGTATGAGACAAGTGGATCTGGAGTCCAAAATCTTTGACAAGGTCAAAATATCACGTGAACAGAACAAAAGGAAATAGTGGGGTACCCTAAAACAACCCAACATCTGGATCAGAAGGGGTAGGAATTCAGGTCAAAGTCATGCTGAACATATTCAACAAAATTATTCAGGACAACTTGCTCACCCCCTCTAACGAAAGGCCATCCAGATACAAGGAGCTCATAGAACACCACACAGTGTGGCCAAAGAAGAAATTCTCCAAGAAACATCATAGTTGAAACCCTAATCAATGAAAACAAGGAGAGAGAGAGAGAGAGAGAGAGAGAGAGAGAGCGCTAAAGGCAGCAAGAGAACAACAACTCATCACAATCAAAGGCAATCACATCAGAATTACCTCAGACTTTTCGATGGAAAAGTAGAAAGGTTTGGGATGGACCACTTCAAAGTCTAAAATCGATGGCTTCCAATGCAAATCCCTGTACCCAGTGAAAGTGTCCCTCACAAAAGATGGTGAAAGTAAAACCTTTTGTGATAAAAACCAGCTCTGGGGCTGGAGAGATGGCTTAGTGGTTAAGGCGCCTGCCTGCTAAGCCTAAGAACCCAGTTCCAATCTCCAGCGGTTCCAATCTCCAGGTCCCACGTTTAGCCAGATGCAAAGTGACACAAGGACGCAATGCCGCAGTTGACCACAAGGGGGCGGGCACATCTGGATTTTGTTCGTCTCTATCTGTCTCCCTCTCCTTCTCTCTCTCTCTGTCTCTCTTAAAAAAAAAAAAAAAAAAAACAGCTCTGTAACTATACAAGCACAAGTCCAAACCTAAAGGGAACAGGTCAAGGAACATTCCACACAGAAAATTTGAACTACCAACCTCAAGACCCTTCAAAAGGAAGAGCACAGTAACCTACTTGAGCAGGCATGAGAATGTACAGAGTCCAGGCAAGCACGAAAAACCCATGTATCCTCCAGCATGGCAGTGTTTTAATTGAACCTCACAAGTGCAACCTTAAAGAATCATGGTCTTAACTCACCCATGAAAAGACACAAGTTAACAGGGTGGGTCAGAAAAATGGCTCTTCTATGTGTTGTCTTCAAGAAACGCACCTTCCCACTAAGAATAGACACCTGCTCAGGGTGAAAGGTTGGAACATGATTTTCCAAGCAAATGGAAATAAGAAACAAGCAGGCATGGCTATGTTAATATCTTGCTAAATAGACTTCAAACCAAAAGTAATCACAAAGGACAAAGAAGGCTCAGGTGAGTCAACAGAGGAACTGAGGAGATGAGCAAGAGTTCTGCTTCCGAGATCCTGAAATCCTGAAAACCAAAATGGGCTGCTGAGGGCTCAACACTAAAAGGCTGATGGACAAGGGGGCAGACAGACAGAGTAGGGGAATATCCAGAAACATTGACACTCAAAATGCACCAAGAATTTCAAAAAGAAAACCCAGAAAAAATCCTGAAATCCTCAACAATGTTGATAAAAAATGGATATGGACTTAGTAATCCAGCTCTTAAAAGACAACAAAATGACTAAGGCAGAACACCCAAAATGTTAAAGATCAAAGTCATAAATGGATATGGACTTAGTAATTTATTGTAGGTTAAGTGGAGGAAGACATTTATTGTTTACAGGGAACACATATGACTGGCAGAGGAAATTCACAGATCAGATGATAGCATGGAAATCAATAGATGAAGGAAACATGCATGCATATGTAGTAATTCTTTTTTTTTTTTTTTTTTGGTTTTTCGAGGTAGGGTCTCACTTTAGCTCAGGCTAACCTGGAATTCATTATATAGTCTCAGGGTGGCCTCGAATTCATGGCAATCCTCCTACCTCTGCCTTCTGAGTGCTGGGATTAAAGGCGTGCACCACCATGCCCGGCACATGTACTAATTCTTATGTCAATTAACATGTCAGTATGTTAAAACCTACTGATTCAGATGAGATAAAGAATGGGAAAACATACTCTAAAAGTTCAATTATGTATAATCCAGGTCAGCCTGGGCTAGGATGATACCCTACCTTGAAAAAAAAAAAAAAAAAAAAAAAAAAAAAGCCTCTTGGAAGAAACAAAATAATCAGTAGAAAAAATAAAGGGAGACAATATTTCATTTGGAAGATATTTAATATGTAAAATATAAATAATGTTTAAAATTTGAGCCCCAATATTCCCAGACATCATTGAATCAATAGTCAAATGTATTTATCAGAATATATTAAAATAAGAAAAAAATCCAAATTGTAAGAAATCATGTTCAAAATCTTTTGCTATGAGGAAAATACAAATCAAGAATAAATTGGTTTCTTACTCACCCACATCGGAAATGCTTTCATCAGGAAAAGAAACCACACTCTTAAAAGAAATTGAGGTAAAAACTACGCATAGAATTTCCAATGGGAATGGAAACTGGTGCAGCCACCATGGGGATGGGTATGAAGTTATTCAAATCTGAAAGTAGATACAGCACATGATCCATCTGTAGCGCTCTTGGGAAAATACTAAGTGACCTAATTCCATATGTCATAGGGTCGTTCATTTGCCACTTTCTTATTCAGAATAATCAAGATATGGAACCATATCATCTTCATGTGAATGAATAGTGAAAATTACATACCTACCCACATATATACAAGCATATAAACGTGTACAGTGAAGTTTTATTTAGACTTAAGAAACAATCTTAGTAAGATTGTTTAAAAAAGTGAATGGACGCATTTAATCCCAGCACTTGGAAGGCAGAGGTAGGAGGATCGCCATGAGTTCAAGACCACCCTGAGAATACATAGTGAATTCCAGGTCAGCCTGAGCTAGAGTGAGACCCAACCTCGAAAAACAAAAAAAAAAAAAAAAAAAAAAAAAAAAGTGAATGGAGTGAAAAGTGAAGTGAATAAAGGAGTTTCTCATTTTAAGGGCAATAAATCAGATTCAGGACAAAATATACTTTCTCTACATTTATTTTTTAAATTTCCTGTATGTAGTAATGATAACAGATGAATAGCTATTTGGGGTAAGGAATTAGTCTAAAAGGAGCTGGAAAGGTAAACTAGTAAAAATGGGTGATAAAAGTCAAGATGACAAATATATTCAATCCTACGTTCAAAATATAAATAAATAAATAAATAAATAAATGTGATATGAAACACAAGAGGAATATTTGGGGTAAGAAATGGACAAAGTGAAAATTGGGAGAGGGACGAACACAGGCGATGGACGAGCAATTTGCACAAATTGCAATGTCATACACATTAATATTTCATATAGAAGTACATCCTGTTGCATGTTAACTAAAAATAAAAGAAGGAAATATTGACAGTAAATACTAACGTCAACTTGCTCAACACTGTGCACAAAAGTTTAATTTTCATCCTAAAGAATGAATTTCCTCCCACTTCCATGACTGATTCTCCCTATTTTCTGTGCATCTGCCTTTCAGAATCCTCCAGGGACATTTTCCCCAGATTTAGAATCAGTGAGTAATGATTTTAAAATGTTAATCCAATTTGAAATAAGGAAACGAATCAGGACCTTGAGCCTTATTTCAAGTTCCAAGATCTCAACTCGCATAAAAAATTACCTAAATTTGTGCCACTTTCTATTCAGTCCATATTAATAAAAGCAGACTTCTCGTCCCAAACTCATTTATTGACTGTCAACTAACAACACATAATCTGAAAGCAACAAGAAAAATCATTCCTTACTCTGGTGGTGGAACATTAAATATAAAGTTAAATTGCTGCTGGAATCCTATGATTAGGTAAGAATAAACACTGGATAGCAGGAATGTTAAAAATGAGAAACCGGGAGCCGGACGTGGTGGCACACGCTTTTAATCCCAGCACGCGGGAGGCAGAGGTAGGAGGATCGCCGAGAGTTCGAGGCCACCCTGAGACTACATAGTTAATTCCAGCCTGGACTAGAGTGAAACCCTACCTCGAAAAACGAAAAAAAAAAAAAAGGGGGGGGAGAAACTGGGTTATCACAGAGTCTGTGGGAACTGAGGATCACAGATGAAGGTCATAGTTTAGAACAGAAGTATGAAGCTTAGTGTCTGCATTGACATTGAGAGACTGGGAATTGCTGGACTTCCATGATTATTTTCTCTATTGTGAACTCAGACAATGGGGAATGTGGACTTGTGGGGTCTGACAGGCATGAAACTGCTATGGATGAGTGCACGGACCACAGAATAAATGCTATGATGCTGATGGAAGTGAATTATGGGAGGATTCTCTCCACTGCATGAACAATGCAGAAACAATGCTGTCCATGTCTTCCTGAGCTCGTATCTTGCTTTGGAATCTCTAATGAAATCCACTTACACGATTTCAGAGGTTGATCATTCACATGGATTGTTAACGTTAAAATTAGTCTCAAACCAAATATTCTCAGGAGATTATCCCAGGGGCATTCGAGCTGGACATGCATGAACTCATAGCACCTGAAGCAAGAGACGATGCTCACAACATGTTTTTCCACTTGTGTTTTTGACCTTGATGTCGACCTCAGATACAGAGCCGCAGGGCTGTGTTTTGTTACACCTCAGGGAGGCTGACACAAACTGGAAAGAAATAAATTAGGGATATAAACATCCTCTCTAATCAGCAATAGCAGTAAGGGTAGACAGACACCCAAGCCGGAATATGTGATGTGTGTGTCTACCTGATGTGCACATTAAATCTGAGCTCCGACTGAGAGCTTTGAGACATGGGGAAGCTCATCAGTTTCATTTGTGTCTTATTTCTGCTGAGGATTTCTGTCCTTTTTTGCGGTACGATGGAAACAGACTGCTTTTGGAGAATAAAGCATAAGACAGAAAGTGATGGAGAAATGTGGAAGGATTGTTTATTTGAAATTTCCATATCATGGAAGAATAAAAAAGCAAGTAATTCAATGAACCAGCTTTACCAGTAAGGGTCAGTTTGTTACTTAATTTTCTATTTCAAAGTTATACATAATGTGTAAGAAGTCTATATACGGGTACACTAACACATTTTGGATCCATTGCTCGTTTCCCTCCAAGCATTCCACTTATCAATGAATCTGAAATTATTTTGTCTCTTACTGAGCTGAAGTTTTACAGTGAAATGTATCTGATTTGTTTAGACTCTCATGTAGAAGGTAGAATTTTGGGGGATGCAGTGCTATCTATCTTGCTTCATATTAGATCCTCCTGTTCCTGACAGTAAACGCCACTGGCATTTGTTCAATATTATGTGGCTGAGACAAAGTGTCCCTTCAAGTATCTGCTTGTCTTTCATCCATGAGCACATTATTCCTAAAGTCTCTGAAAAGAGAACAATTTTCTTTGTCTCTCTAACCCTGGACAGACGTTTCTCATAGATACTAGTCTATCACAGAATGTGTATATGAGATTTCATGATATTTCCTTTCTTTTGAAATTAGTATGGGAAGAAGAAAGGTGCCAACTATGCATTGTTTTCCTATGTTACGTGTTTTATTTGGACATAAGAACAGCAAGGATTTGCAATATAATCAGCCAGGTGTTTTGTTTGTATTGCAGTTAATACACGAGTGAAAACACGAGTTAGGAAAGGACTGGAGAAGGTTTGTACTCCTGGTAGAATAGGAGATGTCAGTCAAAAGTGTGAGGGTAATCAAGTACTTTGACAGAAACTTGTCTTGTTTGGGAGAACTCAGAGGTCGTTTCAGTCAACAGCTCAGTGTGGGTTGAAATCAATTTCTGGTGCTGGGATTTGTCAGCCAGGGCCAAATGTTTTAGGGTAAGCCTTCAGCTCACTCTCTCCAGGGCCCATCTTACCAGACAATCCCTCCATGCTTCTATTGAGGATTATATCTTGTATGGTGAGAATAAATTTTTGATTTTGTTTTGTTTATATCTCCATGCCCTTATGCCTTCCCATTCCTCTTCCCCAAACCCTTCCATCGCTCTTATCTGACCCTCGGGTTTCTTGTTGTGTATGACAGCAATTCAAGCTTTTCAGTTTAGTAACCACACATGAGGGAGAACAGGCATTATTTTATTTCTGTATATGGTTGGCTTCCCTTAATATAATCTGTTCAAACTTTTTCCATTTTCCTTTCAGTTTCACTATATTATGATTATTTTCCTTAAATCTGAGTAGAATTCCATTGTGTATGTACCACATCTTCCTTATCCATTTGTCAGGTGATGGGCATCTGTGTTGATTCCAGTTCTTAGCCATTGTGAATTGAGCAGCTACAGTCACGATTGAGCTGATGTCTCTGGAGTGAAGAGTGGAGCTTTCCAGATAGACGCCCAGTAGAGGAATGGCACGTTCAGTTGGCAGCATTATTTTCCTTTTCTGGAGAGAGAACGAGACAATGAGAGGGGGAGAATATGGGCACATGAGTGCCTCAAGCCACTGCTAATAAACTCCAGGTACATGCAACATCTTGTGTTTCTAGCTTACATGTGTCTTGGGGAATCAAACCTAGGTCCTTTGGCTTTGCAGGCAGGTACCTCATCCTCTAAGCTATCTCTCCAGCCGCTCTAGTTTTTGAGTTCTTTGTGTATTATGGATATTAATCAGTGTTACAGCTTGCAAAGATTTCTATCCATTCAGTGTTTAATCTGTTGGCTCTGATTATGGTGTGTTTGTCTTTGCAAAAGCTGTTGACCTGCATGAGGTTCCATTGGTTAGGTGATCATAGTCTCCTGAGCTACTGGGGTTTTATTCAGGAAGTCTTTTCCCACTCATATTGTTGAGAGGGCCTCCTATTGTTTTTTTCTTCCAGTTGAAGAAGAGTTTCAGGTCTTATGTTGAGGTCTTTAATCCATGTGGAATTGATTTGTGTGTTTGAAAGATGTGTACGTCTAGTTTCATTTTTCTACATAGAGTCATCCAATTCGTCCAACACCATTTGTGGAAGATGCTGTCTTTGCTCTCGTCTACAATACTGGCACCTTTGTCAAAGGTCAAGAAGGTTACTTGTCCTAAGGTCCGAGTCTTCAGGTCTGTTCCATTGCTATGTTTCTGTTGTCATGCTAGTACCATGCTGTTTTTGTTGCTATGACTTTGTAACAGAGCTTTAGATGTGGTATGGCGATACTTCCACAAGTGGTTTTTTTTCTGAAGATATATTTTGATATCTGAGGTTTACTGCCATTCCATATGAATATTGAGATCATTTTTCAGATTTTGAGATAATCTTGACTAGGTAATTGAGGTGGGAAAATCCAAATTAACTGACCAGTTCCTGTACAGTATAAAAGAGAAAGAGAGAAAGAGAGAGAGGCAGAGAGAGAGAGAGAGAGAGAGAGAGAGAGAGAGATGGCTGCCCATGTGCAATGTTAACTTAGCTCTGTGGGCCTCCTTGTTAGACTGAAAGAGACAGTCCCAGCTGCCATGCTTTCCCTGCCAATAATGTCCTTATCAATTTTGACTATTATTTAACATTACCTGGAAGGGTAATCTGCAATAAATACTTCTTCCTTTAACCTGATTTTATTTATTTTTATTTTTTTGGAGAGAGACAGAGAGAGAGAGAAAGGGAGAAGAAGACAGATAGAGATGGGCATGCCAGCAGTCTCTCAGCTGCTGTCAAAGAAATCCAGATGCCTGTGCCCCCTTGTGGTCAAGTTTGACATTGCACCCTTGCATCAATTTGCATCTGGTTAAACATGGGACCTGGAGATTGGAACTGGCGTTCTTAGGCTTAGCAGGCAGGCACCTTAACCTCTAAGCCATCTCTCCAACCCTAACCTGATTTTTTGTAAGCTCTTTTGTCCTAGGAAAGGCAAGTTACCAAATCTAAGTACAAAGATGATGGGCCACTCTTTAAATTCCTGATCAAATAGAGTTTACACCACAACTAGAAGAGAAACTTACGAGTTCAGTTGTAATATAAGAGCTTAATTTCCCCATCAACAGATAGGACTGAGAGTATATTTAGTATTGATTAGGGCATGGCCTTACTCAGTGAAGGATGGTATGTAATAATGTACCATAAAATAGGAATTTGTAAAAGGATTTTGCATAAGCATGTGTTCCCAAGTTCACAGCCAAGGCACTCACATAAAAGTTTGGAGTGGTGATGTGCATCTGTCATCCCCAGTCTTGATGGGTTTGAAAAACCAGGATCCCTACAGCCTACTTGCTTGCTCATCTAATGAAATTGGTGAACTCCAAGTCATCAAAATATTTACATGTAAAGTAACATAGAAAAACAACTGACACTCATTTCTGCTGTATACATTTATGCATATGCCCTCTTACACCCACAACCACACAATGTAGACTAGCACAAGCCAAAATACCATAAACGAGATCACTGCTGCATTTACTTTTCACTTCTTAAATTTGGGAATTCCCGGATTAGGATATGAACAGGTTGTCTGTGTCATGCAGGTCTATTTTCAAGTTCACGGATGACCTATAGTCTTTTCACCAGATTCTCATGTGCTAAAGATGAAAGCAGCTCTTTAGATATTTTAACAGCATAAATGCATTTATGAATTATCTTCCCTTCAATAATTTAAAAATACCTACTTGATCCTTATGACCTGCGGTTTCATATCTTCACTTAAAGGTGAACGATTATGTGAGGATTCTGGGAGAAAGCATCATTTGTCACATGTAATACATAGCCACTCTAATTGCTTTTTAGTAACATCCTCTTGGAAGCCTCATCCATAATGATTACTGTGTTTCTTTTCAGTGTTCCAGTCAAAAAATATCAATATATTCTGACACTGATTTTTGCAACTGAGGAGATCAACAGGAATTCCAAACTTCTACCCAACATATCTTTGAATTTTCTATTCTTTCCTTCCAAGTGTGATGATTCATTTCTGTTTATGTCTTTCATAAGTACATCAACAAGAAATCATGGGATGGTTCCTAATTATGCCTGTGAAAAAACTCGATGTGCTTTACTGTTTACAGGACCAACATGGGCAGCAAGTAGCAAAATTGGGACATTTCAGATGATCTTTGGACTTGGACAGGTGAGACTTTGTGATCTACAGAGTATAAATCCTGCCCCCTTTACTACCATTGTCATGTGTATATGGATATTTCCAGGAGTGTACTTGGTTTTTGCATGTATTATCAGATACAGTTCATAGAGAAAATAATCAGTGATGAGGTGATGTATCAGCAATTAATTTTTTATTATGTATTTATTAATTTGAGAGAGAGAAAGAGGTAGAGAGAGAGGAGAGAGAGAGAGAGAGGAAGAGAGAGAATGGACACACCAGGGCCTCCAGCCACTGCAAACCAACTCCAGATGCATGTGCCTCCCTGTGCATCTGGTTTATGTAGGTCCTGGAGAGTTGAACCGGGATCCTTTGGCTTTACAGGCAAAGGCATTAACTGCTAAATCATCTCTCCAGCCCTCAGTAATTAATTTTTAAAAATTGCTGGGAGAAAGTGTGGAGGCATACAAAGGAGTTTCCTACACTCCTTAAATGGTTCAGTAATTTTCCTGAAGCTTATGGAGAGTGATATATGATCACTATCACTATTGATGTGAACAATCATCCTTCCCACCATTCTTCCCATGTGGTGATGAACACAATTCAGATTTTAGATTGAGTTTTCTTCCAGTGCCGTTCCTCACGTTGATCTCTATATTCTGTCTACTTTAGATTCACTATGGCCCATTTCAGCCTGTTCTGAGTGACCGTTATCAGTTCCCTCATCTGTGTCAGATGGCCCCCAAGGACACAAGGCTGCCTTTTGCTATAGTCTCTTTTCTGCTTCATTTCAAATGGACCTGGGTGGGGCTGGTCATTTCTGATGATGACCAAGGTACTCAATTTCTCTCAGACTTGAGAGAAAATATGCAAGGAAATGAAGTCTGTTTAGCCTTTGTGAATGTGATCCCATTAACCATGGAGTTATACATTACAAGGGCTGAGATATATTATAAACAAATTGTGACATCATTAGCAAATGTTGTGATCATTTATGGTGAAATGAATTCAACACTGGAAGTGGGCTTTACAAGATGGGCATATTTAGGCATCCGGAGGATCTGGGTCACCACCTCACAGTGGGATGTCATCACTAATACAAGAAAAGACTTCACTCTTGACTCATTCCATGGGGCTTTCCGTTTTTCTCACCATTATCATGAGAGTCCAAAATTTAAAAAATTTATTCAGACCATGAACACTTCTCAATATCCAATAGACATTTCTGTGATGAAATCAGAATGGATGCACTTGAATTGCTTGGACATTGAATGTAAATGTACAACACAGAGGAAGTGTTCAACCAACAGCTCAGTAGAATGGTATGCAACTCAAGGATTTCACGTGGCCATGAACAATGAGAATTACAATCTATACAATGCTGTGTATGCTTGGGCATATGCCTATCATGAGGTGTATTTTCAGCAAGTAGATGTTCAGCCATTGAGAAAAGTATCCCAAGTTAGGTGCCCAAAGGTATGTAGTGTCACAAATGTTTCCTTCTAAGTGGTTCCACACATGTTTAAACACCGTTGCTCAGGAGTACTTCTCTCCATTTTGGATATTTCTGCATTGTTTCACTTTTTGGGAAGTAAATCTAGACTGTGTTTATTGGGTACTTTTTCAGGGCAAATATCTGACAAAAACAACCTGGTGGTGAAAAGTTTTATTCTGGCTCATAGTTCAAGAGTGTGGTCCATCAGGATGCTGACAACATGGAAGCATGGACATGAAAAAATTTGTCCATGGTATTCACACTGTAAGCAGAGAGTAATGAACATGTGTGGTCAGCTAGCTTTCCCTGACCATAAAGCTTTGTCCCACAGAGCAGTGCCTGTTCCATTCTGTGTGGGCTTTCTGAGTTTAGTTACCTAATCTAGAACTTCCTTAGCATCATGTCCATAGATTTATGCCCATGATAATTCTAAGTGCAGTCAAGCAGACAAGCATGATGAACAATTACTGTGTGTATACATGAACAAGAAGACAGTGAAATTAGTCATATGGGATTTGAATCATCCATGTTTTATTACACAGATGATCCTGATATTGAATCCAACAGTTTTAGGTATTTGATATTTGATCCGAGCTTTTAAAAAAAATCTTGCAGTACTTGAATATCTACACGTGATCTTGCTTTTCCCATGCCAAAGTATGTTGCTCAGTGTGACTGTCTGGTCACAAAAGTTTTTTTTATTTTTCATTTTTTGGAGAGAGACAGAAAGAGACAGAGAGAGAGGGAGAGGAAGACAGATAGAGATGGGTGCGCCAGCAGTCTCTCAGCTGCTGTGAATGAAATCCAGATGTGCACACCCCCTTGTGGCCAAGTGTGGCATTGCGCCCTCGCGTCACTTTGCATCTGGCTCAACGTGGGACCTGGAGATTGGAACCAGGTTCTTAGGCTTGGCATGGCAGGCACCTTAACCACTAAGCCATCTCTCCAGCCCTCACATATGTTTTTAAAGAATTCTGTATCACTCTATGAAATTATTGAAAATTTTAATATTTTAGTTAATGTTCTTTGGATTTTCATAAATATAATGGGTTTAACAGCATAACTCTCCAGCTTTACCTAATATTTGCTCTTCAATTTTAGCAGTTTATCAAAAAGAATCTTAGAAGACATAGCAGTATTTATATGTGAAATTTTATTTTTTTCACACTTTTAGTACATGCAATAAAATTTCATTCTAAGAAAGTGATGTAAAAAACAAGGATCTTACTCACTTTGCATAACATGTCTATTTGCGTGAACATACATAATTACAAAATGATCCATCTCTTTCAGTTTTACTGCACTCTGAAGAACTTGCAATTTGTCAACCCTGTTGGAGACCTAGTGACGATTAATGAGAAAAGAAAATCTGATGCAGACTATGATATTGCCCACATTTTGAATTTTCCACAAGGTCTTGGAATAAAGGTGAAAGTGGGACAGTTTTCTTCACATCTGCCCCTTGGTCAGCAATTGTACTTGTCTGATGAGAGAATAGAGTGGGCCACAGGGAGTAGGCAGGTATGTTGTTCCTAATGGTAATGCTTTACTCTAGACCTAACCAGCAAAAATCATGCGGGGCCATGTGTGGCCCTCGTGATCTGGTCAAGTGCAACATGTTGTTTACGATTCTCTCTCCAGTGTCCTAATTTTATTTCTATCTTTTGGAAAAATATTTGGAAACAACAAAATTTTCATCAAAATTTCCATAGAAGCTGGGCATGGTGGCACACGCCTTAATCCCAGCACTCAGGAGGCAGAGGTAGGAAGATCACTGTGAGTTCCAGGTCACCCTGAGAATACAGAGTGAATTCCAGGTCAGCCTGGGCTACAGTGAGACCCTACCTCAATAAACTAAAAAAAAAAAAAAAATCCAAAGATATGAAAATGTACAGTGTTCTAGATGACGTGTGACCCTTAAATTATATTGTAGGCATGGAAACTAAGTTTATGAATGGTGCATTGTTTTAACATATACTAATTAATTGAGTAAAAGAATTTCCTTCACGTTATGAGGACATTTCTGATTTTCCTCAGATTCCCTCCTCTGTGTGCAGTGTGAGTTGCAGGCCCGGTTTCAGGAAGTTCCGACAGGAGGGAAAGGCAGCCTGCTGCTTTGATTGTTCCCCCTGCCCAGAAAATGAGGTTTCTAATAAAACGGGTAAGTTGATGGTTTAGGTAGAAATTCTCCAGTGGTTGTTTTCTCCACCCATAGTGGGATCTTTTTTTTTTAATTATTATTTTTTTATTGACAACTTCTATACTTACATGCAAAAAAACCACCTGATATTTCCCTCCCCTCCACCATTCCACTTTAGAACTCCAATCTCCATCATATCCCCTCCCTCTCTCCATTAGTCTCTCTTTTACTTTGATGTCATCATCTTTTTCTTCTATTATGAGGGTCTTGCGAAGGTATTGCTAGGCACTGCAAGGTCATGGATATCGAGGCCAATTTCTGTCTGGTCGGTTGCATTGTAAGAAGTCGTACCCTTCCTTTGGCTCTTCCATTCTATCTTCCCCCTCTTCCTCCATACTGGGACTTGAGGGTGTCTGGAGAGGACCTGAAGAAACAGATAATTTCCCTTCCTTGCTTAACATAATCACTTGGTGGAAATGATAAATACCCTTGACCATGAAAATAACAGTCATTTTCCTCCATAATCCACAGTTTTAGTACCTAGATCCATTGTAGATACTAATTTCCCCACAATAAAAATAGTACTTGATTACTGACACATAGGTCACGTTGTGCACATGTGCAATTTCCTCATGCGTCACCTTGTCCTTAGGACTTACGAGGCATCTGCTGCATCAAATTTGGGTCCTTAGATTTTGTAGGTAAATGTCTTAATCACTAACCCATGTCTCCATCAGTAGAAATCATAAGTCATACCTGATCTACAGTATGTTATTATGTAATTCTAGTACATTACAATAATATTATTTTATTCTTTTCAGATAAATAAAAGGTCAGGAGAGTATATAAGATCAATTAAATGAACCAAATACAGCTTTGTTGGGCTGGACCGATGGCTCAGCAGTTAGGATGCATGTCTGTAATTCCTAACCACCCCTGTTCAAATTTCCAGTATTTTCATAAAGCGAGGGGCAGAAAGTCGTACATGTTTCTGTAGATTGTTTTCAGCGGCTAGAGGTTCAGGGAAACCCATTCTGTCTTTGTCTCTCTTTCTCCCTTTGCTCGCAAACAAATGAAGGAACATGTTTTTAAATTTGTGTTTATCTCACTATGATAGGATGAGATTAATTAATTGGGAATTATGGCTATAGCACTCTGCCTTAATTGTTGTTGGTAGGAACAAGGAATACAAACGTGACTCACCTCTAGACACTTGTTTGCGGTGTGATGTGACTAGAAGGAACCACTGCCACTGTCCTGATGATACTGTGCTTTGTCTGCCAGGTGTGGATCAATGTGTGAAGTGCCCAATCGATCACTATGCCAACATAGAGCAAACTGAGTGTCTCCAGAAAACTGTGACGTTCCTGGCTTATGAAGACCCCTTGGGGATGGCTCTGGCTTGCTTGGCCCTGTGCTTCTCTGCACTCACTGCTCTTGTTCTTGGGGTTTTTGTGAAGCACCAAGACACGCCCATTGTGAAGGCCAATAATCGAACAAACAGCTACATCCTGCTCATCTCTCTCAAGTTCTGTTTCCTCTGTTCATTACTCTTCATTGGACGTCCCAACACAGCCACCTGCATCCTGCAGCAGGTCACATTTGGTGTGCTGTTCACTGTGGCTGTGTCCACTGTCTTGGCCAAAACAATCACTGTGGTTCTGGCCTTCAAGGTCACTGCTCCAGGAAGAAAGATGAGGAGGCTGCTGGTATCAGGAGCCCCTAACTTCATCATTCCCATCTGTACCTCGATCCAACTTGTTCTCTGTGGAGTCTGGCTGGGAACATCCCCTCCCTTTGTTGACACTGATGCCCACTCAGAACACGGCCACATCATCATTGTGTGCAACAAAGGCTCAGTCACTGCCTTCTACTGTGTCCTGGGATACCTGGGGTCTCTGGCTTTGGGCAGCTTCACTGTGGCTTTCCTGGCCAGAAACCTGCCTGACACATTCAATGAAGCCAAGTTCCTGACCTTCAGCATGCTGGTGTTCTGCAGTGTGTGGGTCACCTTCCTCCCCGTCTACCACAGCACCAAGGGGAAGGCCATGGTGATAGTGGAGGTCTTCTCCATCTTGGCCTCCAGTGCGGGGTTGCTGGGTTGCATCTTTTCCCCAAGTGCTACATCATTTTATTAAGACCCAGCAGGAATTCACTTCAGAAGACCAAGAAAAAACATAGTCTAAGCAATTGATTTTTAAATTTTGTCTCATGTGTATGTATTTCATATAGAAGTTATGGCACTATTTTAACTCCTAAATATTAGGAAATGGTAGGGCATTTGTTCCTGTGTACAAATCTTATTTGTTCTCTAACATTGTTTATCAGCTTCCTTGCCCAGCCTTCAGGCCATGTTTCATTTTCCAGTGCATACTGAAATTCCATTTCACACATTAGCATGTGCCTCTGAGTTTTTTTGTAGAGCAAAAATAAACATTTTCTCACATATCTCTCAAATTAGTAAATGAAAACACTTAGAAATAAACACTGGTAATATACTGTTTATTTTGCTCCTGTCAGCTTTTTTAAAAAAATATTTTATTTTGGGGGGCTGGAGAGATGGATTAGGGGTTAAGGCGCCTGCCTCCTAACCCTAAGAACACTGGTTCCAATCTCCAGCGGTTCCAATCTCCAGGTCCCACGTTTAGCCAGATGCAAAATGACGCAAGGGCTCAATGCTGCACTTGACCACAAGGGGGCGCACACATCTGGATTTCTTTCGCAGCAGCTGAGACACTGCTGGCGCGCCCATCTCTGTCTTCCTCCCTCCCTCTCTCTCTCTCTCTCTCTGTCTCTCTCTGTGTTTCTCTCCAAAAAAATAAGATTAAATAAAAAGTTTTAAAAAATATTTTATTTTTATTTCTTTCTTTGAGAGAGAGACAGACAGACAGACAGAAATAGGCAGATAGAGAGACTGGGCATGTCACTGCAAAAGAACTCTGGATGTGTGCGCCCTCTTGTGCGTATGGCTTATGCGGGCCCTGGAGAATCAAGCCTTTAACCGGGGTTCTTGGCCTTACAGGCACGTGTTTAACTGCTCAGCCATCTCTCCAGCCCCTGTCAGTCTTAATAACCTGAAATGTAACTGATTCATTCTTCAGATTGTTTCATAGAAACCTGCTATAGATTGCTGGATAGATCTAATGCCTTTGAGAATGCCTAAGTAAGTTGCCTTTGAGTGCTCAAAGAATATTCAGAGACACAATGAGGGTAAGATTAAGAGGTAGAAGAAAATTACTCTTTGGAAGAAGCAGAAGCCTGATCTTCACTTGTTTTCAATATACATTAATGTTATCAAAGTGTGTTCATTCCACTGGAGAGTTTGAAGAATGTTAACTGGAGGTAAGACTGTACAGACCATGGAAGGTCCTTTTCTATTATGTAAGAAGAAAGGGGTGCCATTGAGAATGTGACAGAGTTGAAAATAAATTTGTCATTACAAGAATATTACTTAACACATTTGTAGTTTACTGGATTGTCAATCATGAACACTTGGGTATTTATAAAACCTCTCATGAAATAAGCTCTTGGTGGTCCTTATTTAAACTTTTATAAAAATAGTGATTACTAAAATTATTTGCACATCAGTTTAAGTAATGTAACTTCTGCTGAGTATCAGTTGCTATATAGATGTCATTTGTCTCTCAAGGATTCAAGGTTGTACTTCTGAAGTGTCATTAAGATTTGGTCCCTTCTCTCCTTCAGACGGACGCATATCCTGAGGAGAGAATCAGCCCATCTCACCACATCAGGTCACCAGATGAAGCCATTGAGTTATAGGGGAAATGAGCAAGAAGTGCTGCTTTCTTGGTCAACCTGGTACCAGCACAAGGGTGAAGGAGATGGGCACAAAGGAATCTCAACCCTATCAAATCAGACATCCAGAGACACAGAGACTCCCAAAACCTCGTCACGGAAATAGACCTAAAATGTACCCAACATGGCTCAGGGAAACTCGCAGAAGATGGGGCGGAAAAATTGTTAGAGCCATGAGTTGGGTCATTATACACAGAGTCATTGCCTCTCCTGCATAACTGATAGCTACCCACATAGAGCAAGACCCACATAACCCATGGGGGAAGGACAGGGAGAAAGCTAACAATGGTACCCTCATGGCTGTATATATACATAACTAATAAAAAAATATATTTAAACCCACATTCCCCATTGATGAAGGTCCCTTTGGAAGAGGGAGGACAGGGGAGAGGATAATGGAGTCACCATTATGAATGTGAAATTAGAATAACATAAATAAAAAATCAAAAATTATGTAATTATTTTAAAAAATAAAATTGAATTAAAATTAAATTTTTCTTTAAAAAAGATTTGGTCCCTGTAGATCTTTATTGAAGCTAGATTACTTTTATCTCCCCTTTTCTGTCTTTGCTTGAATGTTCATGGGAGGAATAGAATGTTGGGGTGTTAGGGGCTTGCAAGAGTAGGGTTTGGGAATGTGGAAAGGGGATTATACAATTAAGAAAATATTGGGCTGCAGATATGGCTTAGCGGTTAATACGCCTGCTTCCTAAGCCTATGAACGCTGGTTCCAATCTCCAGATTCCACGTTTAGCCAGATGCAAAGTGGCGCAATGCCACACTTGACCACAAGGGGGCGCACACATCTGGATTTCATTCGCCACAGCTGGAGAGGCTGCTGGCGCGCCCATCTCTATCTATCTTCCTCTCCCTCTCTCTAAAAAAAAAAAAGAAAGAAAGAAAATATTAACCAGTTCCACAGAAACCCTCAATCTGGCTATCATTCTACAAGATATGACAATCAATAAAGGGGGAGACAGTCTCTACAGTAGGTGGCAAAAGCTTACCCATAAAAGCACGGACTCTGGCCAAAATATCTGAGCCCAGAATAGGGTTGGTTCCAACAATGAGCTATTGGTTAAAGAGAAGGCATGAGGGCCCCAAAACAATGTAGGCAATTGCAAAAACACTTGATTACCTGCCACAGCCAATAAATAGGTAAGACCCTGTTGCTGAAGACACCACAGGCTGTGGTCATAGCTCCAGAAAATCATGTTGGTACTAAAGGGGAAACTAGTTCCCTCATGGATAGCCCTCATAGTGCTGGAAAGCCTTATGGAATCCATTGGAGGACAATGGCCACCAAGACCATAAATAAGCACGGGACCCTGCATATTACAAAATCAACCAGCAGGTCAAGAAGTACACACTTGTGCAACACTGGCATGCAGTCTCTGGGGGAACCAACTGATCTATGATTGCACATGAGTCCTTCTCCGGGGCGGGGGGGAGAACTCATATCTGATACTGGAAACCACGTCAGAATGCCATCACCTGGAAACGCAGTCTTCAGGTGCACTGCCAGAGCAATAAAATCTCCCAAATAAATTTGCATAATCCCTTTAACCCAAGCTGATCTCACTCTTGTTTGGTGAATCTCATTTATTTTACAGATGCCAGAGAAAA
Source organism: Orientallactaga sibirica (assembly GCA_036365145.1). Classification (NCBI taxonomy): domain Eukaryota; kingdom Metazoa; phylum Chordata; class Mammalia; order Rodentia; family Dipodidae; genus Orientallactaga; species Orientallactaga sibirica. Next base: position 282,245 of record JAEOAD010002037.1, read on the forward strand.
CAGAGGAGAACCAAGATCGTAAAATTAATTGGTCAAAGGTGGGCAAGATGGCTCAGTGGTTTATATTGAAATCTATTTACTGGAGGATTCTTTCATTTTATATAAATAACATTTTCTGCATTCTGAATTTCGTTAAATGCTGAACTGAATATTGTGGACCTTTGTCTTTATATAGTTCATATAATAAAAATGTTTCCTTGTTTTTAAATTAGTTGTGAAATCTTATTTTGCATATTTATTTAAAACAGTGTGATTAGTTTATTCATATCTATATGAAAAAACAAAAGTCATGAAATTGTCATATCTATTTTAGAAAAATTTAAAAGATTTACAGTTAAATATTATCCATATTTTGCAGTATGATATTTAAAAATGTGTATAAACATTGCATATTTCAGATTAGTCAACATTTTCATGTTTTTATTATATTATGGAAGGCTATATGTTTAAATTAAAATAACAGGTTATTGAACTACAGTTTTCAGTCAGTGCTGTAGGATTCTAAACATTCAAATGTGAAAAAAATCTTAACTTTCAGATAATAACTAACATGTGAGTGCTATTTAAATCCAAATTACACTGTGCCCAGAAGAGATTTGTACAAAAAGTGTTACAGCCATCCATTATGCATACCTAAGGCTGTTTCCACATTATAGAATTGAAGTGTCATAGCAGCCTCTGAGGCCATGTGATCATAAGGCTGAAATGATCTACTATCTAGCCCATTACAAATAAATATACTATGGGCTGGAGAGATGGCTTAGCCGTTAAGGCGCCTGCCTCCTAAGCCTAAGAACGCTGGTTCCAATCTCCAGCAGTTCCAATCTCCAGGTCCCACGTTTAGCCAGATGCAAAGTGACGCAAGGGCGCAATGCCGGACTTGACCACAAGGGGGTGCACACATCTGGATTTCGTTCACAGCAGCTGGGGCCCATTCTCTATCTGTCTCCCTCTCTCTCTGTGTCTCTCTCCAAAATAAATAAATAAATAAATAATAAATTTAAAAGCTAGGGCTGGAGAGATGGCTTAGGGGTTAATGCACCTGCCTCCTAAGCCTCAGTTCAACCTCCAGGTCCCACTCTCAATGCCGCACTTGAATAAATATCTAAATAAATAAATAAATACTGCTGGCAGGCCCATCTCTGTCTTCCTCTCCCTCTCTCTCTGTCTCTCTCCAATAAATAAATAAATAAATAAATAAACTATATTTAATTTGCAATACAAGTTGCAATTCGCTGCTTGCAATAAAATAAAAGTCATTTTCATATTTGCTTAATAAAACAAGAAAAAAGGCCAATAAATTCAAATCAAAAGAATGAATTTTGATGCTCTCACATCATGGTCTTGATGTGTTGGACTACAATAATCATACCAATGTTTTTGGAGGAAGATCAGGCAGTTTAATTGCTTTGAGTGAGCAGAGACTCACTCAAGTGAAACATTTCTGGAGAGGGAGGAATGTAGTTAAGGTTTCTGAAATGTGCACTCAGTCACTGACAAGATAAGGAGATTGGGTTGTGTGTAGTTTCGCTAATTTTTAAAAATAAAAATAATATTGCATACATATTGTACAGAAGCATATGTTCCATTATATAATTTCACATATTATTGATTAAAGTCTTCTTTATACTAATTCATCATAGTTTGGTGGATGTAGTCCCTGATCTTCCTCATAAAGGAGAAGCAGCCTACCACAAATATATACACAGTTTTATAAACAAGCAATGCATTAACTTTGAATCTTTCTTTTATTTTTGCAAGAGTGGGTTAGAACTCTGGGTGTCACACAAACTAAAAAAACTGCTGGTGATCTACTCCCTTGACCACCATGACTTACACTCTTCTAAATATTACATTCCAGAAAGACATTCAGGTATGATATCAGTTCATGTTTCATGGGAACAAAATGCTGATACATACCTTCATGAAAGGTAGCACATTCAAGAAAAAGAAAACAAAAACAAGATGATATGGAAAATTATCATGTTAGCTTTTTTAAAAAATTTTATTTTATTTTATTTAATTTTTTTTGGAGAGAGACAGAGAGAGAGACAGACAGAGAGGGAGACAGATAGAGATGAGCACACCAGCAGTCTCTCAGCTGCTGTGAACGAAATCTAGATGCGTGCGCCCCTTGTGGTCAAGTTCGGCATTGCGCCCTTGCGTCACTTTGCATCTGGCTAAACGTGGGACCTGGAGATTGGAACCGGGTTCTTAGGCTTAGGAGGCAGGCGCCTTAACCGCTAAGCCATCTCTCCAGCCCCATCAAGTTAGTTTTACCAGGAAGCTGACACTAATGCCAAAGCTTATCTCTTCCTCTTGGATTATTCCTCATGCCTGGCTGTCTTTCATATATGGACCATTAACAATACTTTTGCTGCCACAGAAGTTCTGTGGACATTCTGTGTGTGTTTCCTTCATCAGCACAACAGATGACTGCTGATTTAGACAATTCATATCCTGTTTCAAGATGCCAGGTGTTGAACTATCTGCTTCTATGCATGGATAAATCTCTTCCCTCACGTGTGAGTTCTAGCTTATGTTACTTTGGGTAGTAGTAAGCTAAGGGTTTTAGATGAAAATATTCTAATGGAATTTCAAAGAGTTTGGGATGAAGCCTTGGATTTTATGTCTCATGATGAATGTCCTCAAAATGGAGAGTAAGATGTAGAAGGACAGAAAAGATAGGTAAAAAAAATCTAGCTTCAAGAAAGGGGCAAGCAATGAAGAGCTACTAGGGACCATTTTTTTTCATTTTTAAAAAAATGGTGTTTTTTTTTCAAAGAAAAGAGGGAGGACAGGGAGGAGGATAAGGGAGTCACCATTATGAATGTAAAATTAGAATAATATAAATTTAAAATATATATTTTTAGATGACATCTTAAAAAAGAAAAAAAGATAAAGAAAAATGGCAATAGCCAATTGGAAACCTACTTATTCTTCAACTGCAAGTTTGTTTTCTTTAAAATTTAGAAGTGACTTATTGATTTGCTATTTGAAACAAACTCCACTCCCCTTTAAACGTTTACCATCTACTCGTGCTGAATCCTTCCAAGGAGATTGCTCCAGCGTATATCTCCAGGTCTCGCTTTGCTCTTTTTACCAAAAAATGCAACACAATTCCATCATGCATCTTAAGGGCTCCAATCGTCAAAAATAGGAGAAAAAACTCTTTGGAATAGCCAATTAAGTTGAATGAAAAAAAAACCCACACGAATGCGGCTTGGTTGGGGCAGGAATCCACTCCTATGCTGCTGGTCATCTGATCCCGCTCCATGAATCCTTGTAATTCACCCTCCCTATCCTATCCACATTATGATTTGAATCCAACGATCCAGCTCCAAGGATTGGGATCCAGTGAGCCCTCTCCAATCCAAACCTTTATAACCAGCAAAACCAAAAAAGAGAAGGCAAAATGTTAGATACTGTTATCAAAAAGGGTTTCTGGAGAATGATGAGTATGTCTGTCATCAGATGTGCATCAATAACTATCAAATCCCCCAAAACAAGTTTCTGTATGGAGTTTAATTTTAGAAACTTAATCACTATAAAGACTAAATGGAAGAAGCATTTTATATTTACAGTTCAACAGATAATGCCAACCCTTGTTACTGTGCCACGTACCACAGGATTTGTGGTGGCAAAAAGTTATGGAATTGAAATTTACTGGTATTGCTACCCACCTAAATCTAAAATCTATTGTCCCACCTGCAATTTAGTTTGTAAATTATAGTGTTTTAAAAAATATATATTTTTTAACTATTTTATTTATTTTTGGAGAGAGACACAGAGAGAGACCTATAGAGCGCCAGCAGTCTCTCAGCTGCCAAACGAAAAGATGTTTTGTGGGCAAGCATTGTGCCCTTGCATCACTTTGCATCTGGCTAAACGTGGGACCTGGAGATTGGAACCAGCGTTCTTAGGCTTAGCAGGAGACTTAAAATAAGCCATCTCTCCAGCCCAAAATTAAAGTGTTTTAAGCATGAGTCAATTATGAATGCTGAACGGGAAGCTTGAGACTTAAAATTTACTCCCAACTGGATTATCTACATTATTAAGGTGGAATTCTATACTTTGCTGTCATTTTGACTTTAAAATGAAAAAGCAGGGCTGGAGAGATGGCTTAGGGGTTAAGGCGCCTGCCTGCTAACCTAAGAACGCTGGTTCCAATGTCCAGCGGTTCCAATCTCCAGGTCCCACGTTTAGCCAGATGCAAAGTGAGGCAAGGGCGCAATGCCGCACTTGCCCACAAGGGGGCGCACACATCTGGATTTCGTTCACAGCAGCTGAGAGACTGCTGGCGCGCCCATCTCTATCTGTCTTCCCTCTCCTCTCTGTCTGTCTCTCTCTCTGTGTCTCTCTCCAAAAATAAATAATAAAAATAATTTTAAATAATTTTTAAAATTAAAAAAAAATGAAATAGCAATGCTCTACCAGTCACACAGAGGACATGCAGATTTAGCAGTATTGATATGATACCCTATCTGATTGGAATTAAAAGGCACCCTGTACCCACATGTACACCAACAGTGGGGCTCACATTTAGCAGCTGTAACTAAGCATGGTAACAAATTAGCCAGTTCTTCCTGCATTAGTCCCTATTAAAACAAAAAAGGGGGGAAGGGAGCAAATTATCATCACAAAGTGGGCAATGAATTTTGCCACAATTGCCAAGGTTTAAAAGAGCAAAGAAATTGTAGTTACAGGTAACTGCATAAGATATTTGCAAATGTTTTAAGGGAAATATAATTTTCAACCCTTGCCTTTTAGTCTAAGGGCAACACTGCCAATTTCATCTGCGACGATAGCACTTGGGAGTCGTACCATTGCCCCCATTATTGATCTGATCCTCCTCAATCCTCCTTTTGACAAGCCTAAAATGATTGAAATGTGCTCCCCAATCCTTAATCCAAAGCCTTCTTAATCCATCTCTTCAGAAAGACACATGAAAAGCAAGGGAAACATAAGAACTTCCCCACATAAGATAACCACAAACACCCCCACCATCCCAGTTCACACAAACCAGAGCGGAATAGACATTTACGCAGCGTCACAGTCTGAAGAGCACGGAAGTTAACTAAAGTCCTGTCTATGACATGACTTAAAATACAGTTTACCAAAGACACGAGGGGAATGTAGATGTGGGGATGTTACACAAGAATGCAACTCAAGCCGGGCGTGGTGGCGCACGCCTTTAATCCCAGCACTCGGGAGGCAGAGGTAGGAGGATCGCCAAGTGTTCAAGGCCACCCTGAGACTACATAGTGAATTCCAGGTCAGCCTGGACCAGAGTGAGACCATACCTCACAAAACCAAAAAAAAAAAAAAGAATGCAACTCAATACTTTAGCCCATTCTAAACAAAACAATTTGCGTTAAAAAAAATGAAGAGTCACCAAGAACTCTGACATAAGTCTGTTTTTTTTTTTTAGGTGGGGGTGGAGACCTTGTAGGTGTCTCCGATCAAGAGCTCATTGTGGAGTTTAACACCATGCTGTCACTGGGAGTTTTAAATCTGCACCTAGAAAGGTGAGGGAAGAAAAAGATAGAGGAAACTTGCAGAAGAGGGGGCAGAAAGATTGTTAGAGTCACAAGTTGAGGCATTATGCACAGAGACTGGGGCCTACCCCCCAGAACTCTTGATTAACCTCACAGTGCATGACCCACATTCCCCATTGATGAGGGTCCCTTTGAAAGTGGGAGGACAGGGAGGAGGACAATGGAACCAATACTATGAATGTAAAATCAGAATAATATAAATAAAAAATATATATTTAAAAAAATTAAAAAATTTTTTTTTAAAATGAAGAGACTGCTGAATAAAGGAAAACTGTTTACAACATGGGCGCTACAAAAAGTGTCACCACAATAGTAGCATGTCTGTTATGGGGGAAAGCAACCGCTCTCTAATTGGACTGGAGGCCAGAGCTCCATGGGAGGGAATACATCCCTGATACTGAAAATGTGCCACAGAGATAGTCATGAGCCCTAAGGGTGTAATGTCTGCTGGTGTCTCGCTAAATGTATATACTATGGTGATAGTTTGACTATATGGACCCCAATATATTCAGTGTTTTATTAGTTTATAGTTTGCATCCTCAGCCACCTTGCCAGAGGCAATGTCACTGGGCATTAAGGTGTGGGGGTGGGTTTGAGATTCCATTGTAAAGATATGCAAAGTGTGCCTAGGGGGAGTTCCTGAAGTGTGCTGTGTGACTGTTTTGGCTGTAGTTTTGCTCTGTGTGCTGTGTGCCTGCTGGGCTTTTTTCTCTCTTGCTTGGATCTGTGAAGGCAGGCCAGCTTCTTCTGCCATTATGGAACTTCCCCTGGATCTGTAAGCTTCAATAAATAATATCCTTTCCTCCATAACTGTGCCTGGTCTGGAAGTTCATCTCAGCGAACCTGAAGCTGTCTGCTACAACTATGCTCACCAAACTGCCCAGTAAGCACTTCTCTTAATGTCCACACCCATATATTAATGCTACTCTCACTTTTGGTTAGAGAAGCTTCTCTTTTCAGATGGTGGCAACATTGGGATGAATCAGAAGGCACCATGATGCTGAGAAGAAGTGACAGAGGAGTGCTCAGCACTGAATCATCTCAAACCCACCTTCTAAGGCTCAGGATCCATTCCGGAAGAGGGGGTGGAAAGAATGTAAGAGCCAAAGAAAGAGTACGACTCCTTACAACGTGCTCCTCCAGACACAAAATGGCCTGGATATCCATGACCTCACAGTGCCTGACACTACCTACACAAGACCATTATAATAGGAGGAAAAGATCATGACATCAAACTGAAAAGAGAGACTGATTGAGAGGGGGAGGGGATATGATGGAGTGTGAAGTTTCAAAGGGGAAAGTCGGGGGAGGGAGGGAAGTACCATGGGATATTGTCTACAATTAAAGAAGTTGTCAATAAAATAAATAAATAACAAAAAAAAAAAAAAAACTTTAAAAAAAAGTGTCACCAATCATCTTAGGTACTAGAGCAAGATCTGCCCTGACGGGGAGAAGAGCATGTGGATCCTCTGCTTCTCCTTGGGGAGTAACTGCGACTCCTGCTGTTGCTTCTGCAACGACTCCAGCTTTGGGATCCAGATCTTCCATAACTTGGACTTCTGGGCCCATCAACTTTAACCGGATGTAGGCACTTTCTCCCTAAACTCAGTGTTACCCAGTTTTCGAACTGCATGGGTCATATCTTTTTTCTGTACAAATTCCACGACACCAGTGCCATCTCGGTAAACATCAGCTTCACATACATCACCTGCTTCATGCACCTGAGCCTTTCAATCCCGCCCCTTCCACTTGGAGGCTGTCCAGAGACACCCACGCTGTGTTCAGAGCGCAGCCACCCCCATCCGCCCCATCGAACACTGTGCCCTCCGTCTCTGCGAGACCACACAAGCCAGCAGGAGGGGATGGACCAGATGCCAGTCCCCAATAGTTGAATCCTTGAGAGACAAGTGACATCTTTAATAATAAGTACTACTCAACAGAAGTTCCACTCGTTACAATGATGCACAAATAATTTTAGTAATTATTATTTTCATGAGCTTCTAAGAACCAGCAAGAGTTTATTTCATGAGAGGTTTTATAAATACCCAAGTTTTCATGATCTGCAATTCCCTAAACTATACATGTATTAAGCAACAGCATTGTAACTACAAATTCATGTTCAATGGTGTCAGTTTCCCAGTGGCGACCCCTTCTTACATAGTGGACAGGACTTGTCATGGTCAGCACAGTCTTACCTCTAGTTATCATTCTTCAAGGTATTCAGTAGATTCCACATACTTTTATTTATTTATTTATTTATTTTTTGGAGAGAGACAGACAGAGAGGGAGAGGGAGACAGATAGAGGTGGGCGCACCAGCAGTCTCTCACCTGCTGTGAATGAAATCCAGATGCGTGCGCCCCCTTGTGGGCAAGTGCGGCATTGCGCCCTTGTGTCACGTTGCATCTGGCTAAACGTGGGACCTGGAGATTGGAACCAGGTTCTTAGGCTTAGCAGGCAGGCGCCTTAACTGCTAAGCCATCTCTCCAGCCCAGATTCTACATACTTTTGAGAACATTAATGTATATTGAAAACAAATTAACATAAGGCCTCTGCTTCTCCCAAAGGGTAATATTCTTCTGTTTCTTTCTTTCTTTCTTTCTTTCTTTCTTTCTTTCTTTCTTCCTTCCTTCCTTCCTTCCTTCCTTCCTTCCTTCCTTTCTTTCTTTCTTTCTTTCTTTCTTTCTTTCTTTCTTATTTTTGGAGAGAGACAGACAGAGAGGGAGAGGAAGACAGATAGAGATGGGCGCACCAGCAGTTTCTCACCTGTTGCAATCGAAATCCAGATGTGTGCGCCCCCCCTGTGGTCAAGTGTGGCATTGCGCCCTTGCGTCACTGCATCTGGCTAAACGTGGGAAACATGGGACCTGGAGATTGGAACCAGTGTTCTTAGGCTTAGCAGGCAGGCGCCTTAATCACTAAGCCATCTCTCCAGCCCTGTTCTTCTATTTCTTAATCATAACCACACTGTATCTCTGAAAATTTCTTCAGCACTCACTCAACTGCAACCTTTTTAGACAGTCTCAAAGACATTTGCTATATCCAGCAATTTATAGCAGGTTTCCATTAAAAAATTTGAAGAATGGATCAGATACATTTCATGTTATCAAAATTTTTGGGAATAAAATACACATTACAGTAGTTGTGCTTTTTTCTAAATATTTTTATTTACTAATTTGAGAGAGATGTGAGAAAATGATTATTTTTGCTAGTGCAAATGAATTTTAGAGGCTTATGCCACTTATCAAACCTGGATTTGAGTGGGTGCTGGGGAATGGAAAATGGCCTGAAGGCTGTGCAAGGAAGTTGATAAACAGCTGACAGAACAAAAAGACTTGTACATATGAAAAAACATCTTACCATTTTCTAATATTTAGTGGTTACAATAGTGCAAAGTTTTTACACAAAATACATTAAATTAACTCATATGAGCTAAAATTTTTTAAAATCAATTGGTTGGGAAATATGTTTTTTTCTTGGTCCTCTGAAGAGAATTCCTGCTGGGTCTGAATAAAATGATGTAGCACTTGGGGACAAAGATGCAACCCAGCAACCCTGCACTGGAGGCCAAGATGGAGAAGACCTCCACTACCACCATGGCCTTCCCCTTGGTGCTGTGGTAGACGGGGAGGAAGGTGACCCACACACTGCAGAATACCAGCATGCTGAAGGTCAGGAACTTGGCTTCATTGAACGTGTCAGGCAAGTTTCTGGCCAGGAAAGCCACAGTGAAGCTCCCCACAGCCAGAGACCCCAGGTATCCCAGGACACAGTAGAAGGCAGTGACTGAGCCTTTGTTGCACACAATGATGATGTGGCCCTGTTCTGAGTGGGCATCGGTGTCAACAAAGGGAGGGGATGTTCCCAGCCAGACTCCACAGAGAACAAGTTGGATCGAGGTACAGATGGGAATGATGAAGTTAGGGGTTCCTGATACCAGCAGCCTCCTCATCTTTCTTCCTGGATCAGTGACCTTGAAGGCCAGAACCACAGTGATTGTTTTGGCCAAGACAGTGGACACAGCCACAGTGAACAGCACTCCAAATGTGACCTGCTGCAGGATGCAGGTGGCTGTGTTGGGACGTCCAATGAAGAGTAACGAACAGAAGAAACAGAACTTGAGGGAGACGAGCAGGATGTAGCTGTTTGTTCGATTATTGGCCTTCACAATGGGCGTGTCTTGGTGCTTCACAAAAACCCCAAGAACAAGAGCAGTGAGTGCAGAGAAGCACAGGGCCAAGCAAGCCAGAGCCATCCCCAAGGGGTCTTCATAAGCCAGGAACGTCACAGTTTTCTGGAGACATTGAGTTTGCTCTATGTTGGCATAGTGATCGATTGGGCACTTCACACATTGATCCACACCTGGCAGACAAAGCACAGTATCATCAGGACAGTGGCAGTGGTTCCTTCTAGTCACATCAAACCGCAAACAAGTGTCTAGAGGTGAGTCACGTTTGTATTCCTTGTTCCTATTAAGAACAATTAAGGCAGATTGCTCTATAGCCATAATTCCCAATTAATTAATCTCATCCTATTATGGTGAAATAAATACAAATGTTTCTAAATTTTGTTCTTTTATTTGTTTGCAAGCAAAGGGAGAAAGAGAGACAATGACAGAATGGGTTTCCCTGAACCTCTAGCCACTGAAAACAATCTACAGAAACATGTACGACTTTCTGCCCCTCACTTTATGAAAATACTGGAAATTTGAACAGGGGTGGTTAGGAATTACAGACATGCATCCTAACTGCTGAGCCATCGGTCCAGCCTAACAAAGCTGTATTTGGTTCATTTAATTGATCTTATATACGCTCCTGACCTTTATTTATCTGAAAAGAATAAAATAATATTATTGTAATGTACTAGAATTACATAATAACATACTGTAGATCAGGTATGACTTATGATTTCTACTGATGGAGAGATGGGTTAGTGATTAAGACATTTACCTACAAAACCCAAGGACCCAAATTTGATGCAGCAGATGCCTCATAAGTCCTAAGGACAAGGTGACGCATGAGGAAATTGCACATGTGCACAACGTGACCTATGTGTCAATAATCAAGTACTATTTTTATTGTGGGGAAATTAGTATCTACAATGGATCTAGGTACTAAAACTGTGGATTATGGAGGAAAATGACTGTTATTTTCATGGTCAAGGGTATTTATCATTTCCACCAAGTGATTATGTTAAGCAAGGAAGGGAAATTATCTGTTTCTTCAGGTCCTCTCCAGACACCCTCAAGTCCCAGTATGGAGGAAGAGGGGGAAGATAGAATGGAAGAGCCAAAGGAAGGGTACGACTTCTTACAATGCAACCGCCCAGAAAGAAATTGGCCTCGATATCCATGACCTTGCAATGCCTAGCAATACCTTCGCAAGACCCTCAAAATAGAAGAAAAAGATGATGACATCAAACTAAAAGAGAGACTAATGGAGAGAGGGAGGGGATATGATGGAGATTGGAGTTCTAAAGTGGAATGGTGGAGGGGAGGGAAATATCAGGTGCTTTTTTTGCATGTAAGTATAGAAGTTGTCAATAAAAAAAATAATAATTAAAAAAAAAGATCCCAGTATGGGTGGAGAAAACAACCACTGGAGAATTTCTACCTAAACCATCAACTTACCCGTTTTATTAGAAACCTCATTTTCTGGGCAGGGGGAACAATCAAAGCAGCAGGCTGCCTTTCCCTCCTGTCGGAACTTCCTGAATCCGCGCCTGCAACTCACACTGCACAAAGAGGAGGGAATCTGAGGAAAATCAGAAATGTCCTCATAACATGAAGGAAATTCTTTTACTCAATTAATTAGTATATGTTAAAACAATGCACCATTCATAAACTTAGTTTCCATGCCTACAATATAATTGAAAGGTCACACTTCATCTAGAACACTGTACATTTTCATATCTTTGGATTTTTTTTTCTTTAGTTTATTGAGGTAGGGTCTCACTGTAGCCCAGGCTGACCTGGAATTCACTCTGTATTCTCAGGGTGACCTGGAACTCACAGTGATCTTCCTACCTCTGCCTCCTGAGTGCTGGGATTAAGGCGTGTGCCACCATGCCCAGCTTCTATGGAAATTTTGATGAAAATTTTGTTGTTTCCAAATATTTTTCCAAAAGATAGAAATAAAATTAGGACACTGGAGAGAGAATCGTAAACAACATGTTGCACTTGACCAGATCACGAGGGCCACACATGGCCCCGCATGATTTTTGCTGGCTAGGTCTAGAGTAAAGCATTACCATTAGGAACAACATACCTGCCTACTCCCTGTGGCCCACTCTATTCTCTCATCAGACAAGTACAATTGCTGACCAAGGGGCAGATGTGAAGAAAACTGTCCCACTTTCACCTTTATTCCAAGACCTTGTGGAAAATTCAAAATGTGGGCAACATCATAGTCTGCATCAGATTTTATTTTCTCATTAATCGTCACTAGGTCTCCAACAGGGTTGACAAATTGCAAGTTCTTCAGAGTGCGGTAAAACTGAAAGAGATGGATCATTTTGTAATTATGTATGTTCACACAAATAGACATGTTATGCAAAGTGAGTAAGATCCTTGTTTTTTACATCACTTTCTTAGAATGAAATTTTATTGCATGTACTAAAAGTGTGAAAAAATAAAATTCCACATATAAATACTGCTATGTCTTCTAAGATTCTTTTTGATAAACTGCTAAAATTGACGAGCAAATATTAGGTAAAGCTGGAGAGTTATGCTGTTAAACCCATTATATTTATGAAAATCCAAAGAACATTAACTGAAATATTAAAATTTTCAATAATTTCATAGAGTGATACAGAATTCTTTAAAAACATATGTGAGGGCTGGAGAGATGGCTTAGTGGTTAAGGTGCCTGCCATGCCAAGCCTAAGAACCTGGTTCCAATCTCCAGGTCCCACGTTGAGCCAGATGCAAAGTGACGCAAGGGCGCAATGCTGCACTTGTCCACAAGGGGGCGCAAGCATCTGGATTTCATTCACAGCAGCTGAGAGACTGCTGGCGTGCCCATCTCTATCTGTCTTCCTCTCCCTCTCTCTCTGTCTCTTTCTGTGTCTCTCCAAAAAATGGAACATAAAAAAAACATATGTGACCAGACAGTCACACTGAGCAACATACTTTGGCATGGGAAAAGCAAGATCACGTGTAGATATTCAAGCACTGCAAGATTTTTTTAAAAGCTCGGATCAAATATCAAATACCTAAAACTGTTGGATTCAATATCAGGATCATCTGTGTAATAAAACATGGATGACTCAAAGCCCATATCATTAATGTCACTGTCTTCTTGTTCATGTATACACACAGTAATTGTTCATCATGCTTGTCTGCTTGACTGCACTTAGAATTATGATGGGCATAAATCTATGGACATGATGCTAAGGAAGTTCTAGATTAGGTAACTAAACTCAGAAAGCCCACACAGAATGGAACAGGCACTGCTCTGTGGGACAAAGCTTTATGGTCAGGGAAAGCTAGCTGACCACACATGTTCATTACTCTCTGCTTACAGTGTGAATACCATGGACAAATTTTTTCATGTCCATGCTTCCATGTTGTCAGCATCCTGATGGACCACACTCTTGAACTATGAGCCAGAATAAAACTTTTCACCACCAAGTTGTTTTTGTCAGATATTTGCCCTGAAAAAAGTACCCAATAAACGCAGACTAAATTTACTTCCCATGAAATGAAACAATGCAGAAATATCCAAAATGGAGAGAAGTACTCCTGAGCAACGGTGTTTAAACATGTGTGGAACCACTTAGAAGGAAACATTTGTGACACTACATACCTTTGGGCACCTAACTTGGGATACTTTTCTCAATGGCTGAACATCTACTTGCTGAAAATACACCTCATGATAGGCATATGCCCAAGCATACACAGCATTGTATAGATTGTAATTCTCATTGTTCATGGCCACGTGAAATCCTTGAGTTGCATACCATTCTACTGAGCTGTTGGTTGAACACTTCCTCTGTGTTGTACATTTACATTTAATGTCCAAGCAATTCAAGTGCATCCATTCTGATTTCATCACAGAAATGTCTATTGGATATTGAGAAGAGTTCATGGTCTGAATAAATTTTTTAAATTTTGGAATCTCATGATAATGGCGAGAAAAACTGAAAGCTCCATGGAATGAGTCAAGAGTGAAGTCTTTTCTTGTATTAGTGATGACATCCCACTGTGAGGTGGTGACCCAGATCCTCCGGATGCCTAAATATGCCCATCTTGTAAAGCCCACTTCCAGTGTTGAATTCATTTCACCATGAATCATCACAACATTTGCCGATGATGTCACAATTTGTTTATAATATATCTCAGCCCTTGCATTGTATGACTGCATGTTTAATGGGATCTCATTCACAAAGGCTAAACAGACTTCATTTTCTTGCATATTTTCTCTCAAGTCTGAGAGAAATTGAATACCTTGGTCATCATCAGAAATGACCAGGCCCACCCAGGTCCAGTTAAAATGAAGAATTAAGGAGACTATAGCAAAAGGCAGCCTTGTGTCCTTGGGGGCCATCTGACACAGACGAGGGAACTGATAACGGTCACTCAGAACAGGCTGAAATGGGCCATAGTGAATCTAAAGTAGACAGAATATAGAGATAAACGTGAGGAACGGCACTGGAAGAAAACTCAATCTAAAATCTGAATTGTGTTCATCACCACATGGGAAGAATGGTGGGAAGGATGATTGTTCACATCAATAGTGATAAGTGATCATATATCACTCTCCATAAGCTTCAGGAAAATTACTGAACCATTTAAGGAATGTAGGAAACCCCTTTGTATGCCTCCACAGTTTCTCCGAGCAATTTTTAAAAATTAATTGCTGAGGGCTGGAGAGATGATTTAGCAGTTAAGGCCTTTGCCTGTAAAGCCAAAGGATCCCGGTTCAACTCTCCAGGACCCACATAAACCAGATGCACAGGGAGGCATATGCATCTGGAGTTCGTTTGCAGTGGCTGGAGGCCCTGGTGCGCCCATTCTCTCTCTTCTCTCTCTCTCTCTCTCTCTACTCTCTCTCTGCCTCTTTCTCTCTCTCAAATTAATGAATACATAATAAAAAATTAATTGCTGATACATCACCACATCACTGATTATTTTCTCTATGAACTGTATCTGATAATACATGCATAAACCAAGTACACTCCTGGAAATATCCATATACACATGACAATGGTAGTAAAGGGGGCAGGATTTATACTCTGTAGATCACAAAGTCTCACCTGTCCAAATCCAAAGATCATCTGAAATGTCCCAATTTTGCTACTTGCTGCCCATGTTGGTCCTGTAAACAGTAAAGCACATCGAGTTTTTTCACAGGCATAATTAGGAACCATCCCATGATTTCTTGTTGATGTACTTATGAAAGACATAAACATAAATGAATCATCACACTTGGAAGGAAAGAAATGAAAATTCAAAGATGTGTTGGGTAGAAGTTTTGGATTCCTGTTGATCTCCTCAGTTGCAAAAATTCAGTGTCAGAATATATTGATATTTTTTGACTGGAACACTGAAAAGAAACACAGTAATCATTGTGGATGAGGCTTCCAAGAGGATGTTACTAAAAAGCAATTAGAGTGGCTATGTATTACATGTGACAAATGATGCTTTCTCCCAGAATCCTCACATAATCGTTCACCTTTAAGTGAAGATATGAAACCGCAGGTCATAAGGATCAAGTAGTTATTTTTAAATTATTGAAGGGAAGATAATTCATAAATGCATTTATGCTGTTAAAATAACTTTCATCTTTAGCACATGAGAATCTGGTGAAAAGACTATAGGTCATCATGAACTTGAAAACAGACCTGCATGACACAGACAACCTGTTCATATCCTAATCTGGGAATTCCCAAATTTAAGAAGTGAAAAGTAAATGCAGCAGTGATCTCGTTTATGGTATTTTGGCTTGTGATAGTCTACATTGTGTGGTTGTGGGTGTAAGAGGGCATATGCATAAATGTATACAGCAGAAATGAGTGTCAGTGGTTTTTCTATGTTGCTTTACATGTAAATATTTTGATGACTTGGAGTTCACCAATTTCATTAGATGAGCAAGCAAGTAGGCTGTAGGGATCCTGGTTTTTCAAACCCATCAAGACTGGGGATGACAGATGCACATCACCACTCCAAACTTTTATGTGAGTGCCTTGGCTGTGAACTTGGGAACACATGCTTATGCAAAATCCTTTTACAAATTCCTATTTTATGGTACATTATTACATACCATCCTTCACTGAGTAAGGCCATGCCCTAATCAATGCTAAATATACTCTCAGTCCTATCTGTTTATGGGGAAATTAAGCTCTTATATTACAACTGAACTCATAAGTTTCTCTTCTAGTTGTGGTGTAAATGCTATTTGATCAGGAATTTAAAGAGTGGCCCAACATTTTTGTACTTAGATTTGGTAACTTGCCTTTCCTAGGACAAAAGAGCTAACAAAAAATCAGGTTAAAGGAAGAAGTATTTATTGCAGATTCTCCTTCCAGGTAACCTTAAATAATAGTCAAAATTGATAAGGACATTATTGGCAGGGAGATCATGGCAGCTGGGACTGTCTCTTTCAGTCCAACAAGGAGGCCCACAGGGCTAAGTTAACATTGCACATGGGCAGTTCTCTCTCTCTCTCTCTCTCTCTCTCTCTCTCTCTCTTTCTTTCTCTCTTTCTCTTTTATACTGTACAGGAACTGGTCAGTTAATTTGGATTTTCCCACCTCAATTACCTAGTCAAGATTATCTCAAACTCTGAAAAATGATCTCAGTCTTCATATGGAATGGCAGTAAGCCTCAGATATCAAAATATATCCTCAGGAAAAAAACCACTTGTGGAAGTATCGCCATACCACATCTAAAGCTCTATTACAAAGTCATAGCAACAAAAACAGCATGGTACTAGCATGACAACAGAAACATAGAGCAATGGAACAGACCTGAAGACTCGGACCTTAGGATAAGTAACCTTCTTGACCTTTGACAAAGGTGCCAGTAGTGTAGACGAGAGCAAAGACAGCATCTTCCACAAATGGTGTTGGACGAATTGGATGACTCTATGTAGAAAAATGAAACTAGACGTACACATCTTTCAAACACACAAATCAAGTCCACATGGATTAAAGACCTCAACATAAGACCTGAAACTCTTTTCCAACTGGAAGAAAAAAACAGGAGGCCCTCTCAACAATATAAGTGGAAAAGACTTCCTGAATAAAACCCCAGTAGCCCAGGAGACTGAATGATCACCTAACCAATGGAACCTCATGCAGGTCAACAGCTTTTGCAAAGACAAACACACCATAATCAGAGCCGACAGATTAAACACTGAATGGATAGAAATCTTTGCAAGCTGTAACACTGATTAATATCCATAATATACAAAGAACACAAAAAGCTACAGGGGCTGGAGAGATAACTTAGTGGATAAGGTACCTGCCTGTGAAGCCAAAAGACCTAGGTTTGATTCCCCAAGACACATGTAAGCTAGAAACACAAGATGTTGCATTTATCTGGAGTTCATTAGCAGTGGCTTGAGGCACTCATGTGCCCATATTCTCCCTCTCTCTCTGTCTTTCTCTCTCTGTCTCTTTCTCAAATAAAAAAATAAATAAAACTAAACAATAAAAAAATAAAACAGGGCTGGAGAGAT
This sequence comes from Orientallactaga sibirica, assembly GCA_036365145.1. Lineage (NCBI taxonomy): Eukaryota > Metazoa > Chordata > Mammalia > Rodentia > Dipodidae > Orientallactaga > Orientallactaga sibirica. Next base: position 299,483 of record JAEOAD010002037.1, read on the forward strand.
GGCTTAGCGGTTAAGGCGCCTTGCCTGCTAAGCCTAAGAACCAGGTTCCAATCCCCAGGTCCCACGTTTAGCCAGATGCAAAGTGACGCAAGGGCACAATGCCGCACTTGACCACAAGGGGGCGCACGCATCTGGATTTCGTTCACAGCAGCTGAGAGACTGGTGGCGCGCCCATCTCTATCTGTCTCCCTTTCCCTCTCTCCATGTCTCTCTCCAAAAATAAATAAAAATTTAAAAAAATAAAAATAAATAAATAAACCCACTAAAAAATGGGTGAGGGGCTGGAGAGATGGCGTAGCCATTATGGTGCCTACCTGTGAAGCCTAAGAACCTCCAGGTTATTTCATTATACATTTTTGTTTGTTTGTTTTAAAGTTAGGGCTTCACTCTAGTCCAGGCTGACCTGGAATTCACTACGTAGTCTCAGGGCAGCTTTGAACTCATGGTGATCCTCCTACCTGTGCCTCCAGAGTGCTGGAATTAAAGGCGTGCGCCACCATGCCCAGCTTCATTATGGCATTTTAAAACAAACTTTGGTTCCCTTCCTACCCTTCTCATTTCTCTCCCCCCTTTAAGCTTCTCCTTGATACGTAGCTGTTCTGCTCTCATACGACATGTTTCCTGAGGTCCTCTCCCATTCTCATCCACTTCTAGTCACCTCTCATGGCGGAAGAGGTGTTTACTTAGCTTTAATTTCCTGTTAATTTGCCTGCAGCTTTTCGAATATGCTTTCTCTTCCGTGCAATTTGAAGTATTGCTTGTACCCTTGGAGAGCTGTCTTAGGGTCCCAGGTTTCTTTAGCCTTCTTTAATCACGGAGAGTTCCTCTTTCCCTTTTCTGGGACATAGTTTGGGGGTGTAACACCTTGTTTGTGCAGCTTGTGGTTGTTCAATAGTTGAAGCTTGTTTTGCTAACCCCCTTCTTGTTATTATATCTACTGAAAAATCATCCATAAAGGGCTTGAATTATATGTTGCTGAATGTTTCTGTCACGAGCTCTCAGTACCCATTATTACTTCTGTATATGTACACTTTTTACTAGAACATGACATGAGTAGCTATTTTGGGGGTCCTGTTTGTTTGTTGTTTTCCGTGCATCTTGAAACTACATAGCATCTTTTCTCATTGCTGTGGGAAAGTTTCTTCTACAGATTTTTAACAATGAATTTGATACCTTTCAAGGGTTTATTTCATTCTATGCACATAATTTATAAATTTGATCCTTACATAGTGTTGCAAATATCACTTGCTTCCTTCAAACATTACGCTCTTATTAATTTTGACTGAAACTTTAATTCTTTTACCTTGTCTTTAAGTCCCAATATTCTATCCCCCCTAGGATGTAGTCTATTTTAGAGCAGTTCCACAGAGGTTTTTATTTTTTAACTTATTTTATTTATTTGAGTAAGAGAGACAGAGAGAATGGGCACACCTGCCACTTCAAATGAACTACAGATGCATGTGCCCTCTTGTGCATCAGGTCCTGCAGAATCAAACCTTTGCTTTGCAGGCAAGTGATTTAACCACTATGCCATCTCTCCAGCCCCTCCACAGAGGTTTTAATTTGACTTATTATGTTTCCATTTCCAGAATCCTTTCAGTTTCCGTTTTTACTGGTAAGTTATCCATTTATAGAATTCTATTGTAATATCCTGTTTTGAAATATCTATTTGACTGTGTGCCTTGGAATTCACTCAGCACTTATTTGTATCCTCTTTGAATTCATTCTGTTGTTGGTTGGTGTTCTCCTTGATTTCGCTGGGCCATTTATTCATACCTTTTTGCATTTACTGCATATATTTATAACCTGAATTCCATGTGTGGAATTCCTCTATGTACTTCTTATTTGATGTCACGACAACATATTTAGCAAGGTTATCAGGAGGCAAGTAGAAGAACATCCTCCACTGTGTGGCTTCCCAGCAACAGGTGGGGTAGGCAGTGGGAAGGGCGCAGACACTGTCTCTACACCCAGATTCACATGTGAAATCCTAGAAGTGATCAATTAGGTGTGAAGAAGTTCGTGGCTATGGGGACAGCGCTTCCAGAATCTCATTGGAATCTGGCAGTGGGCATTGTGGGTGGGAAGAGATAAAATGTAGACTGGTTAAACCTACTCAAACTAGCATGCGGACTTCTCTAGACCCCTGTGTGATCCTTGCCACAGTTTCCAAAGGCAGGAGAAGGTGGCGTAGTGGCTGGTGGCTGTGCTTAGAATCATGTGTGAGACCCAAGTACAGGTAACAGGGGCAGGAGGATAACATTTGGGATCTGAGGATTGGGTTACGCTGGAGGGACGGTGAGTTTTGCAAACCACAATCATTGTTTATCAGTGCAAACAGTTGTGTTGTTGGTGATTGTGAATGTAATTCTTCTGACATTGAGCTCTGCAGTTACTTTCCATTTTTCTGTGCATATGTGTCTCTAGTGGAGTTTTAGTTTACCTTGTACTCAGAAAAAAACAGGATTTATTCATGTTGCAAATGTTGAAAATCTCATGGTCCCTTAAACTTTTGGCACTTTGTGTAAAAGTAACATTTGATTTCCTATACGCTTCGCTCACGTTTTTAAATTAGTAATGTACATAGTGTGTATATAGTCATGTTGGTACCATCATTAGCCTCCTCCCTGTCCTCCCCCTCTAAAAGGACCCTCCTCATTGGGGAATGTGGGTTGTGTCTTACACAGACACACACACACACACACACATATATACACATATATGTACACATGTAAATATGATATTTTCTAATCATTAGAATTCTTCAGTAGATGTATTTTATCTTCAGGGTTAAAATATTTCTTCAGCAATGTAAACAGAAAATACACACTATCCTCAATAAATATTGGTGGACATATTGGATAACCACAGGGAGAAAAATTAAACTAGACCCACTACTTTTCCCATGCAAAAAATCAAGTACAATGAATGAAAGACCTCAAAATAAGACCCAAAAATCTAAAACTACATGCTGTTAAAAAAAAAAAAAAAAGGACATTCCACAATATAGGATTAGGTACACACTTCTTTAACAAAACCATGGTAGCCCAGGAAATAAACTAAATCACTCAACCAGTGGCATCTAAAAAAGATAACATGTTTGTGTACAGATAACATGCCCTACAAAATACCTCCAGATGAGGAGAAAATCTTCCCCAGTTATACCTCTGACAGAGGCCCAATCACCAGAATCTACAAAGAACTCAAAAAATGAAATAAAACTAACAAAAACACAATGAATTCAAAAGGCAGAGGTTGGGGGGCAGAGAAGTCAACAGGAAATTGTCAAAGGAAGAAAAAACAAGTGGCTAAACTCATCTATGAAAATGTCCAGCATCCTTAACCATCAAGCAAATGCAGATTAAAACCACTGTGAGAGTCCACCATATTCCCAAAAGGATGACAGTCTTCAAAACTCAAATGACAATACACTTTGGGGAGCATTCAGAGAAAGAAGCTCCCTAATTCTCTACTGACGGGACTGCAAACTTAGACAACCAATATAGAAATCAATAAGTAGACTCCAGAAAAGGAAAATAATGCTGCCAACTGAACGTGCCATTCCTCTACTGGGCGTCTATCTGGAAAGCTCCACTCTTCACTCCAGAGACATCAGCTCAATCGTGACTGTAGCTGCTCAATTCACAGTGGCTAAGAACTGGAATCAACGCAGATGCCCATCACCTGACAAATGGATAAGGAAGATGTGGTACATACACAATGGAATTCTACTCAGATTTAAGGAAAATAGTTATAATATAGCGAAACTGGCAGGAAAATGGAAAAATTTTAACAGATTATAGTAAGGGAAGCCACCGATATATAGAAATAAAATAATGCCAGTTCTCCCTCATGTGTGGTTACTAAACTGGAAAGCTTGAATTGCTGTCATACACAACAAGAAACCCGAGGGTCAGATAAGAGGGATGGAAGGGTTTGGGCAAGAGGAATGGAAAGGCATAAGGGCATGGAGATATAAACAGAACAAAATCAAAAATCTATTCTCACCATACAAGATATAATCCTCAATAGAAGCATGGAGGGATTGTCTGGTAAGATGGGCCCTGGAGAGAGTGAGCTGAAGGCTTACCCTAAAACATTTGGCCCTGGCTGGCAAATCCCAGCGCCAGAAATTGATTTCAACCCACACTGAGCTGTTGACTGAAACGACCTCTGTCAAAGTACTTGATTACCCTCACACTTTTGACTGACATCTCCTATTCTACCAGGAGTACAAACCTTCTCCAGTCCTTTCCTAACTCGTGTTTTCACTCGTGTATTAACTGCAATACGAACAAAACATCTGACTGATTATATTGCAAATCCTTGCTGTTCTTATGTCCAAATAAAACATGTAACATAGGAAAACAATGCATAGTTTGCACCTTTCTTCTTCCCATACTAATTTCAAAAGAAAGGAAATATCATGAAATCTCATATACACATTCTGTGATAGACTAGTATCTATGAGAAACGTCTGTCCAGGGTTAGACAGACAAAGAAAATTGTTCTCTTTTCAGAGACTTTAGGAATAATGTGCTCATGGATGAAAGACGAGCAGATGCTTGAAGGGACACTTTGTCTCAGCCACATAATATTGAACAAATGCCAGTGGTGTTTACTGTCAGGAACAGGAGGATCTCATATGAAGCAAGATAGATAGCACTGCGTCCCCCAAAATTCTACCTTCTACATGAGAGTCTAAACAAATCAGATACATTTCACTGTAAAACTTCAGCTCAGTAAGAAACAAAATAATTTCAGATTCATTCATAAGTGGAATGCTTGGGGGGAGGAATGAGCAATGGATCCAAAATGTGTTAGTGTACCCGTATATAGACTTCTTATACATAACGTATATATTTGAAATAGAAAATTAAGTAACAAACTGACACTTACTGGTCAAGCTGGCTCTTTATGATTTTAGTTTTCGTATTCTTCCCTGATATCAAAATTTCAAATAAACAATCCTTCCACATTTCTCCATCACTTTCTGTCTTGTGCTTTATTCTCCAAAAGCAGTCTGTTTCCATCGTACCGCAAAAAAGGACAGAAATCCTCAGCAGAAATAAGACACAAATGAAACTGATGAGCTTCCCCATGTCTCAAAGCTCTCAGTCGGAGCTCAGATTTAATGTGCACATCAGGTAGACACACACATCACATATTCTGGCTTGGCTGTCTGTCTACCCTTACTGCTATTGCTGATTAGAGAGGATGTTTATATCCCTAATTTATTTCTTTCCAGTTTGCGTCAGCCTCCCTGAGATGTAACAAAACACAGCCCTGGGGCTCGGTATCTGAGGTCGACATCAAGGTCAAAAACACAAGTGGAAAAACATGTTGTGAGCATCGTCTCTTGCTTCAGGTGCTATGAGTTCATGCGTGTCCAGCTCGAATGCCCCTGGGATAATCTCCTGAGAATATTTGGTTTGAGACTAATTTTAACGTTAACAATCCATGTGAATGATCAACCTCTGAAATCGTGTAAGTGGATTTCATTAGAGATTCCAAAGCAAGATACGAGCTCATGAAGACATGGACAGCATTGTTTCTGCATTGTTCATGCAGTGGAGAGAATCCTTCCATGATTCACTTCCATCAGCATCATAGCGTTTATTGTGTGGTCCGTGCACTCATCCATAGCAGTTTCATGCCTGTCAGACACCACAAGTCCACGTTTCCCTTGTCTGAGTTCACAATAGAGAAAATAATCATGGCAAACCCAGCAATTCCCAGTCAGTCTCTCGATGTCAGCGCAGACACTAAGCTTCATACTTCTGTTCTAACACATAACCTTCATCCGTGTTCCTGGTCTCCTCAAGCTAGAGCAAGACTCTTCCTTGGAAAAAAAAATCATTACTCACTGATTTTAAATCTGGGAAGAATGATCCTGAAGAATTCCGAGAGGCACATGCAGAGAAAATAGGGAAAATCAGACATGGAAGGGAAGGGAAGGGACTTCATCCTTGAGGACAGAAAATAAAATTTCTGTGCAATGTTCAGCATGTTGTCATTAATATTTAATATCACTACTTCCTTATTCTGTTTTTTAATGTTTTTATTTATTTATTTGAGAGAGAGAAAAAGTCAGAGAGAGAGAGAGAGAGAGGGCATGTCAGCAGCTCTAGCCACTGCAAACAAACTCCAGATGCATGCTTCACCTTGTGCATCTGGCTTACATAGGTACTGGGGAATCAAACCTGGGTCCTTAGGCTTCACAAACAAGCACCTTAACCACTGAGCAATCTCTCCAACCCTATTTTTATTTTTATTTATTTATTTTTTTTAATTTCAAAAGACAACTTTATCCATATAGGAGCCTCTCAAACAGAACATAGAGAAGTTAGGTACAGTTATTAAAATACACTCTTGCCAAATGACTTAACATTAGAATACAACAGGGAGCGAGAAAATGCAGGGCAAGCCTTTGATCCATCACAGGGCCCGAGTCAGACCCACCTACTCCTGCCCATGTGGAGCAACCACATGTAGGTGAAGGTCCCCTCCTTCCCATAAACTTACTCGTCTTTCTCCAGCTCTATTCTTCCCCATATCCTCCAGAGCAGGACGAGGCACCATCCCAGGCCCACACTATTCCACCTCACCTACCGGCATACAGGCTATCTGTGCCTTCCACGGGCCTGGGATGAGGATGAATGTGGCAGTAGGAAAACGACAGAGAGGGAGGCCAGAGCACTGTGGCTGGCAGTGCCCAGAGAAATAGGGTGATGGCAGGTATACCAACCAGACGGTGGGATCTCAGAACTCATGACAGTCCCCACCCTGCCCACACAGAAGCTCTTGGGAGTACAGCAAGCGCAGAGCAGGGATCATAGGATGAACCTATTCTGGCTCAAAACCGGTGGATGACACCACTCCAACAGGGGCTTCTAGAGGGACAGGACCTTTGAGTGCACTTGGAGCACAGAAAGACATGAAGAGGCGATTTGGGACCTAGCACACACTGGGCTCACCCCAGGCTGTTCTGGCATCTGCTCAGACTAATCCCTCAGCCTCGACCAAGCTACAGCTGTCTCAGCAGGAAGGAGCTTTGTGGCCCAGTGCTGGACAGACAGATCACGGGGGTGGGCTGGAAGTCTTCGGGATGTTAAGACCTCTCCTGGTGCCCCAAAGATTGACATTTTCAGACGTCCAAGCTCCTGGTGGTTGCCAAGAAAGTCTTGCAGTCTTGCAGCTTTGAGATAATAGCACCCACTAATTTGATCTCAGTGTTCAAAGTCCAACTGCAAGTCATGGTGGGTGTGCCTCCACACTGGGCACCTCTGTCTGTTCTTCCGAAAGTGACATTCCAGCTGACCATTCCACTACTTGGAGGACAGCTCCCTTTCCTGGGCTGAACCTAGTAAAGCCACAACCCATACATCCAGCCCACCTCAGCTCATTCCAAGTTCCCATACGTCAGCTTTGTGTCGCTAGATGGAGGTGCTTAGAAAGGCTCCTACCCTTGGCACATGCCAATCCCTGCAAACAGGCAAGCTCAACAGGTTCAAAATCTGTGAATCCCAGTGACCACTGCCATCCACAGGCCTAGCTTTGACAACCATGGTAAGCTTCCCCCAACCCCTACAGTGCAAGGGAAAGATATTCCCAAATGTTTAAACTCTGCCTACCCAAGCCCTATCACCTGGGACCCCTCCCCCACCCACTCATTGGAAGTTAATATCATTAATGCACAAATGAAATCCAAAGACATACCAAGGGTCAAGAAAGAACAGGCTCTGAATTCCCTCCTGCAGAACTTTCCAGGGTTAGCTGAGAAGGAACCTTCAGCACCTACAGGAGCCACTCAGAGTTTATGGTTTCATTTTCCCAACAATACACCTTCGAAGGCTTCAAATTTGTTCCAAAAATCACAACCACACCTATGAACTTAGGACACTCCCCACCCTTCAGCCATCCCTCTTGGGAACTTCAAAATAAAAATGGCCAGTCTGCCCGGCAACAGGTCCTCTTCTAGGGCGTCTTTTCTCCTCCAGGGGCTGCAGTTCTGATGTAACGTGACGATCCAGCGCCGGCCTCTATGGGCTACGTCACATGATTGCACAGCATGAATTTTGTTTTCGGGCAGTTTTATAGAAGGCTTTCGACTGGGTTCCCAGTACTTCTGATTTGGACACCAAGTCATCGAGCTTCTCGCCTCGCTCTAACAAAGACTCCATGGTGTTGTGCAGAATGATTTTGGTCTCATCTAGTTCAGCTTGCACTTTACTCATGGGATCAGCATCTCGGGGGTATCTACTAAGGTAACCATCCAAGGCTGTGTACTGAATTGTAGCTGGGGATCCTACTGGCCAGTCTATCCTGTCAACCTGCTTGGAGAAATCTTCTAGTACCTTCTCCAGTAAGGTAAAGGCCACTCGGGATGGGTATTCACTGTCTGCAATGACCACACCTGCAAGACTATCATTCCGGACATAGACGTGGCACAGATACTCTTGTTCTTTGACAGAAGCTCTGCTGCCTTTCGCCGAGCGCTCCACAATCAGTTGACTCGTGAAGGTCATGAATTCCTGAACGCTGGACCTCTGGAAGAAGCTGAAGGAAGACACGTCCTAGGCGGCCTTGAGCAGCACCGCCCTGGGCTCGCTTTTGTACAGGACGCTCAGGCTATACAGCTTCATGGCGCCGCGCGCCGGGCCGCAGGACCCGCTCACGCCCAGCGGCTCAGCCCGACCTCAGAACCGCCCCGGCCCCGCCGCCGCCGCTGCTGACCAGGGCCGCCTATTTTTATTTTTTTAAATATAAATCTTTTTCTTTGAAGAAGTAGGAGCTTATAAAGGTAGATTCATTTCCTAATCACCATTTCATTATCAATTGATCCATCAAAGATATTAATAAGTTTGTAAGAATACATACACAAATATCAAATTTACATATTTTTTTAAATTTTTTGTTGGAACCATATAAAGAGTCATTTTATTTCATGTATCATCTTAATTTAAAAAATTGCGTTCTCTTTAATATACAAATAAGTTAATTTAAACCCAGTGTATACAGCCATCAAAAAATATGTTCTTGTAACTACTTTGAAAAAGATTGGAAAGTTGGTACTTAAACTTATATGTGAAGTATTTCCCCAGATTTTCCCCTACCACTTACATAGCTTCATACCTGAGGCTGAGGTCTTTGCCCTATTTTTTAAAAATATTTTATTTTGGGGCCTGGAGAGATGGCTTAGTGGTTAAGGCGTTTGTTTGCCTGCAAAGCCAAAGGACCTAGGTTCAATTCCCCACGACCCACGTAAGCCAGATGCACAAGGTGGCACATGAGTCTGGAGTTCGTTTGCAGTGGCTGTAGGCCTTGGTGTGCCCATTCTCTCCCTCTCTCTTTCTCTCTCTCTCAAATAAATAAATAAAATATTTTTAAAACCTGTGTCAAACCCCGAAAAAGTACACATGAATATGGTTTAAAAAATATATTTCATTTTTTCATTTTTTATTAGATATGGACATATTTAGTATGTAAACAACACATGTTGGTACCATCCTTTCCCTCCTCCCTGCCTCTTTTCTCATGATGCCTTCTCATTTGGGATGCCAGTAAACCCCATGGGATTATGAGTCATGCATTAAGGCGGGGGAGAAGTAATATCTCTGCCCAAAATGTCCCAACTTGGGGACAATCTTTCCATGCTCTCTTCCGCAAAATTCCTGAATAAAGCAGATGCACAAAGTGGCACATGCATGCATGTGGAGTTTGTTTACAGTGTCTAGAGGCCCTGCTGTACCCATTCTCTCTCTCTTTCTCAAATAAATAAAAATAAAATATTTTTTAAAATTTTTTTATTGACAGCTTCTATACTTTCAGTCAATAAACCATGATATTTCCCTCCCTTCCCTCATTTTCCCCTTCACAACTCTGCCCTCCATCATATCCCCTGCCTCTCTCCATTAGTCTGTCTCTTATTTTGATGTCATCATCCTTTTCTCCTATTACGAAGGTCTTGTGAAGGTATGGCTAGGCATGCCTAGCTCATGGATATCGAGGCCAATTTCTCTCTGGGCAGTTGCATTGTCAGGAGTGGTGCCCTTCCTTTGGCTCTTCCATTCTTTCCTCCACCTCTTCAGCAATGGATCTGAGCCTTGGAGGGTGTGATGGAGATGTTTCAGTGCTGAGCAGTCTTCCATCCCTTCTTCTCAGCACTGTGTTGCCTTCTGAGTCATCCCAGTGGTCAGTACCATTTGAAAAGAGAAGCTTCGCTAACCAAAAGTAAGAGTAGCATTAATATATGAACACGAACATTAAGTGTAGCGCTTCCAGGGCAGTTTGGTGAGACTAAGCTACATATTAGCCAATACAAGAGCAGGCTTTATACCCCTAAGGCACATGACCTCCTCTGCCATAGGCTTGTGATTGGGTTTTCAGTACCAGGCATGTATTCCCTCCCATAGAGCAGGCCTCCAGTCCAATTAGAGAGCAGTTGTTTTCCCCGAGAGAGACATGCCACTATTGCACCTGTTCCATCATTTGGTCTGTGTGACCAAACTTGAGGCTTCCAGTGTCTACTGTTTTCACAGCTGATGACTTCTGTCACTCATAGGGCTGCATGCAGTGCAGCTTTTTCCAGTGTACAGTTGTCTGGTCTACAGGGAGAAGGTTTTTAGCTCAGTACCAGCTTGATTTCTCAGTGATCTTGCTGCCCACACATGTGAAGTCTTCAGCAATAGGGTCTTACCATCTGTTACTCCTGGGAAACCAAGGGCCTTGGCAAAAGCCTGTAATGTTTTGGAGGCGACAGGGACCTGCCTGGCCAACAACCCATTGGTAGGTATCCCATCCCTGGCACTGAAAATTGTCTAGTAGCAAATCTATGGCTTCTGGACGTGTCATTATTCAAAGAAGTAGGCTTTCATATGTCTTATTCAGAATATCTTGAATTTTGAATGACCCTCCATCCACCCTTCTCTTACTCAATCTCTTCCCCTGGCCTCACTTAGGCCATTCTACTCACTGTAATCTATTTTTCTACTTACATATACACAATACCAGCCCCTAAAGTCCTTTCTTCTCCTCTCTCCATTATAGACTTTTTCCAGCCTACTGGCCTCTGCTACCAATTTTTTGGTTCCAGTTCACACACAAGTCTAAACATTTGTAGCTAGGATCCACATGTGACAGAGAACATGTGTCATTTGGCTTTCTGGGCCTGGGTTACCTCACTTAATATAATCCTTTCCAGATCCATCCATTTCCCAGCAAATTTCATAATTTCATTTTTCTTTACTGCTGAATAGAACTCCATTGTGTAGCTGTGCCATGTCTTTATTATCCACTCATCAGTTGAGGGACATCTAGGCTGGTTCCATTTCCTAGCTATTGTGAATAGAGCAGCAATAAACATGGTTGTGCAAGTATCTCTAAGGTAGTGAGAAGAGTCCTCTGGATATATGCCTAGGAGTGCTATAGCTGGATCATATGGTAAATCTATTTTTAGCTGTCTCAAGAACCTCCACACTGATTCCCACAATGGCTGGACCAGATTACATTCCCACCAACAGTATAGAAGTGTTCCTCTTTTTCCACATCCATGCCAACACTTATTGTCATTTGTTTTCTTGATGGTAGCCATTCTGACAGGAGTGAGATGGAATCTCAATGTAGTTTTAATTTGCATTTCCCTGATGACTAAGGATGTAGAACACTTTTTTAGATGTTTATATGCCATCTGTATATCTTCCGATGAGAATTCTCTATTTAGTTACATAGCCCACTTTTAATTGGGTTGTTTGATTGCTTATTGTTCTGTTTTTGAGTTCTTTGTATATTCTGGATATTAATCCTCTGTCAGATGTATAGCTGGCAAAGATTTTCTCCCATTCTGTAGGTTGTCTCTTTGCTCTAGTCACAGTGCCCTTTGCTGTACAAAAGGTTTATAATTTCATGAGATCCCAGTAGTTGATTAGTGACTTTATTTCCTGAGCAATTGGGGTTATATTCAGAAAGTCATTACCTATGCCAATATGTTGAAGGGTTTCAGAGTTTCCAGTCTGATATTAAGGTCCCTGATCCATTCAGACTTGATTCTTGTGCATGGAGAGAGACAAGGATCTATTTTCATTTTTTACATTTACATATCCAGGTTTCCCAGCACCACTTGTTGAAGAGGCTGTCTTTTCTCCAATGAATATTTTTGGCATTTTTGTCAAAAGTCAGATGGCTATAGCTGCCTGGATTAACATCTGAGTCCTCTATTTTGTTCCATTGATCTACATGTCTGTCTTCGTGCCAGTACCATGCTGTTTTTGTTACTATGGCTTTATAATATAGCTGAAAATCGGGTAAGGTGATACCACCAGCCTTATTTTTGTTGCTCAAAATTGTTTTAGATAGTTGTGTTTTTTTATGCTTCCAAATGAATTTTTGGATTTTTTTTCTATTTCTGTAAAGAATGTTCTTGAGCACAGAAAATAAAATTTCTGTGCAGTGTTGAGCATGTTGTCATTTAGTATTTAGTGTCATTATTTCCTTCTTTATTTTTTACTTTTTAAGTATAAATCGCTTTTATTAACAACATGTTTTATATGAGCATATCATGTATGGGTGCCCTCTTATCCCTCTTCCCTACCCCATTCTGCTGGGAGCCCTTTTCCATGCCATAACAGGTATTCACCATGGGGTTGTGGTTTGTGCATTGTGGGAGTAACAGTCAGTTATTATTTTAACATTTTTTAAATATTTTATCATTTATTTATTTGAGAGAGAGAGATACAGAAATAGGCAGGTACAGAGAGAGACAGAGAGAGAGAGAATGGGTGTGCCAGGGCCTCCAGCACTGCAAACAAACTCCAGATGCATGCACCCCCTTGTGCATCTGGCTTACCTGGGTCCTGGAGAATCAAGCCTCGAACCAGGGTCCTTAGGCTTCATAGGCAAGCGTTTAACCACTAAGCCATCTCTCCAGCCCACAGTCAGTTATTTTTGTGGAGAGGGAATGCCTGTGGGCAGATGTCTCAACCTGTGGCTCTTACAATCTTTCTTCTCCGTCTTCTGCAAAATTCCCTGAGCCATTTTGGGTGGGTCTTAAATCTACTTCAATGGTGAGCTCTTAGGAGCCTCTGGATCTCTGCTTTGGTAAGTGTTGAGCCTCCTCACGGTCTGCCTCCATCACCCTAGCTCTGGTTTTCAGGTTCACTATGGAAGCAGCATTCTTGCTCATCTCCCCAATTCCTCTGTGGTTTCATCTGGGGCTTGGCTAAAGTGGGAGGGATAGGTTATCTCCTCATGTCTCACTACCTTCTGAAAAAGAAGAATAGATTCACCAACATAGAGTGATTCAGCACAGTCTAAATGGGATAAGCATTGTCAATTTAAGGGTAATTTGATATATGTAACCCCTCTTTTAGCCAAAGACTCGGGAGAACTTGACACTGGAGAGCATGATCTTTTTCTCCATAGGATTCTGGTCTGGTTCCCAATTCCAGATATGGGTTACTCTACATTGAGCGGGTCTTGTAGCCAATAAGAAAGCTCTTGGTTACTCACCAAGGTTGTGTGCTATTATTGCACTGGCATGTACATCCTGTCGAGTTGTTTGCTTCTGAGTAGCTTAGACCTCTCTTTGCTCAGAGCATTGCCGGCCACTGTGGTAGTTTGAATAGATGGCCCCCAATATATTCAGTGTTTTATTAATTTATAGTTTGCCTCCTTGCTGGAGGCAGTGTCACTGGGCGGATCTTAAGATGTGGTTTGGGGTTTAGGATTTTAAGATGTGGTTTGGGGTTTAGGATTTCAATCTAAAGATATGCAAAGTGTGCCTAGCTGGAGCTCCTGAGGTGTGCTGTGGCTTTTGGCTGTGGCTTTGCTGTCTCTGTGTTTGGTCCTGGGATGAGCAGGCCAGCTTCTTCTGCCATTATGGAACGTCCCCTGAACCTATAAGCTCCAATACATATCCCTTCCTCCATAACTGTGCCTGGTCTGGAAGTTCATCTCAGCAAACCTGAAGCTGTCTGCTACCGCCACTAGCTCCAGTAGCTCATGTAGCGCTTTCCAACACAAGACTGGCTAAATGTCTGGGTACTGGCTCTCTTCCGGATTCTAGAAAGGTTTCTTCATGCTCTGTGTCAGCAGCATACTGTCTTCAAATTAAAACAACCATGAGATTCCATCTTAATCCAGTAAGGATGGTGATCATTAAAAAATCAAATGACAGGGCTGGAGAGATGGCTTAGGGGTTAAGGCGCCTGCCTCCTAAGCCTAAGAACACTGGTTCCAATCTCCAGCGGTTCCAATCTCCAGGTCCCACGTTTAGCCAGATGCAAAGTGACACAAGGGTGCAATGCCGCACTTGACCACAAGGGGGCGCACACATATGGATTTCTTTCACAGCAGCTGAGAGACTGCTGGTGCGCCCATCTCTATCTGTCTCCCTCTCCCTTTCTGTCTGTCTCTCTCTGTGTCTCTCTCCAAAAATAAATAAATAATTTTTAAAAATTTTTTTAATCAAATGACAACAAATGTTGGTGAGGATGTGGGAGAAAAGAAACCTTCATTCACTGTTATGGGAATGTAAACATGTGCAAGCGCAATGGAAACCAATATGGAGAGTCCTGAAAAGGATGAACACAGAGCCGCCAACAGATACAGTTACTCCCTTACGTGGCATCTCTCCTAAATGCCCACATCTCACTACAGAGATATCTGCTCAACCATGTTTATGGCTGCTCAATTCATAATAGCTAAGAACTGGAATCAACCTTGGTGCTGATAGCTATATAAATGGATAATGAATGTATGGTACATTTACACAATGGAATTCTACTCAACATTAAAAAAAAAAAAAAAAAAAAAACAAGGGCTGGAGAGATGGCTTAGTGGTTAAGGCGCCTGCCTGCTAAGCCTAAGAACGCTGGTTCCAATCTCCAGGTTCCAATCTCCAGGTCCCACGTTTAGCCAGATGCAAAGTGACGCAAGGGCGCAATGCCGCACTTGACCACAAGGGGGCGCATGCATCTGGATTTTGTTCACAGCAGCTGAGAGGCTGCTGGTGCGCCCATCTCTGTCTGTCCCTCTATGTCTGTCTGTCTCTCTCTCTCTGTGTCTCTCTCTAAAAATAAAATAAAATGAGTGAGTCAAATTCAAGGAGATGAAATACAAGGAAGAGAGAGAGGACTTTAAAAAAAAAAACAATACCCTGAAACTTGTAGAAAATGGACAGACGTGCAACATTTCATAGTCAAGGAACTCACACAACCACAGAAAGACAAATGCCACCTGTTCTCACTCATTTGTGGTGGTTCCGAATCTGGACCAGCTTGGGTTGTTGCGTCCCTGATGGAAAACTCATGGCTCAGACTTTAGGGTTGGAAGGATTTGGGGGGACATAGAGGTAACATAGAAAGTTTTATCCATGGAGGCTGACTACAATACATAACCGTCAACAAGAGTATGGGGAGAGCATCTAAAAAAGAAGGACCCTGGAGAGGATGTGAAGAACCCTTACCTAATTGGTTTGTTTGTTTTTGGTTGGTTTTTCGAGGTAGGGTCTCACTCTAGCTCAGGCTGACCTGGAATTCACTATGTAGTCTCAAGGTGGCCTTGAACTCATGGTGATCCTCCTACCTCTGCCTCCCGAGTGCTGGGATTAAAGGCGTGCGCCACCATGCTTGTTTTTTTTTTTTTTTGGGGTTGTTGTTGTTGTTTTTGAGACAAGCCCAACAGACTGGCTTTTTTAAAAATTTATTTATTTTGGTTTTTTGAGGTAGGGTTTCACTCTAGTCCAGGCTGACCTGGAACTGAGTATTTAGTCTCAGAGTGGCCTCGAACTCACGGCGATCTTCCTACCTCTGCCTCCCCAGTGCTGGGGTTAAAGGCGTGCACCACCACCACCAGCTGCCTTAATTTTAATTGTTTTCTTTTTGTTGTTGTTGTTGTTCTTGTTCTTGTTGCCACAGGCATGTAACTCCCAGTACCAGAAAATGGGTGTTATCCACAATGAACTGTTGATTGATCGGACCTTTAAGGTCTTTGAAACATGACGGGTTTCTGTCAAAGCACTTGGATGCCTCCGCTTTTATTTTTAGCTAACATGGAACAGGATGTATTTTTAAACTAAATACTACTGTATCTGATATCTCGTCTTGAGCATATGGCTCTTCCATCACCTATGTTTACCCTCCCCCAATTCTCACCTTATCCCTTCCTTACCCCAAGCATTCCCCCCTTGTGTTTCATGTCACATATGTTTATTAATATTTTGCAGATGAGAGTGAACATAGTTGTCATCTTGGTTTTGACTGCACATTTTTATGTTAGCTTCCATCTCCCAGCTCCTTTTACACTAATTCCTTCCCCAAAGCGGCTATTGTTCTGTTATCATTACTTCATCCAAAAAATTCAAATACAAACATGAGACAAATGCATTTTGTTCCGAATCTGATTTATTTTACTTAACATGAAAAACCTCTGATTCCTGCACTTTGCTAATGCCTTACTGAGATTTTTTTCTTAAGTCTAAATAAAATTCCAATCTACGTGTTTATATGTATGTCTATATGAACAAAGGTAGGTATATAATGTTCACTACTCTTTCATGTGGAAATGAGCATGCAGTCTGATTCTGATCAATACATTTGACACTTTATTGATTCAATGATGTCTGGGAAGATTAGGGCTCCACTTTTTTTTTTTTTTTTTGGTTTTTGCGAGGTAGGGTCTCACTCTGGTCCAGGATGACCTGGAATTAACTATGTAGTCTCAGGGTGACCTTGAACTCTCAGCGATCCTCCTACCTCTGCCTCCTGAGTGCTGGGATTAAAGGTGTGCGCCACCACGCCCGGCGGGGCTCCACTTTTAAATATTATTTATATATTCACACATTAACTATCTTCCAAATGAATTGATGAGAAACTTAGTCTCCCTCGTGAGGATGCCTGGTTTCTCAGATGACTGTTTTCTTCTTCCCAGATGCTTTTACATCATATGTTCCCATTTGTCCATTCTTGCTGTGATTTCTTGAGCCATTGGAGCCCCCAAAAAAAAAGTCCTTGTCTATAAAAAAAAAAGTATTAAAGAACCATTCCTACCTATACTTCAACTTCAAAGTTTAGTGTCTTATATTAAAATCTGTCATCAGTTTTCAATTATGAGTATCATATGGTGAGAAATATTGTTCTTGGTTTTTTTTTTTAATGTTTTGTTGATTTTTATTTATTTATTTGAGAGTGACAGACAGACCAAGAGAGAAAGAGTCAGAGAGAGAGAATGGGCGCACCAGGGCCTCCAGCCACTGCAAATGAACTCCAGATGCTGCATGCAGCCCCCTTGTGCATCTGGCTTACGTGGGTCCTGGGGAACTGGAGCCTCGAACCAGGGTCCTTAGGCTTCACAGGCAAGCACTTAACCCCCAAGCCATCTCTCCAGCCCTTGGTTGTTTTTCCTGTGGGTATATTTATTTTCCCATCATCAATTCCTATGAAGTCACTTATCTCCAATGCATGGTTTTGGTACATGTAACAGTTATCATTTCTGTTAACAAATACCATACCACGCCATTGGGTCTGCGTCACTGGGTCCTCATTACTGGGTCCACATCACTGGGTCTGCTTCACTGGGTCCACATGACTGGTCTGTGCCATTGGGTCTATGTCACTGGGTCCTCATAACTGGGTCCACATCATTGGGTCCACGCCATGGGGTCCTCATCACCAGGTCTGCATCAGCCGGTCCACGTCATCGGGCCCACGCTATCAGTCACCTGCCCCATGGCACCAGGTCTACACTATCAGGTTCACGTCACTGGGTCCGCACCTGTCCCATTCTGCACCATCTCCCGGCAGCATGGCATTTCCCCCTCTCCACCACCTGCCTAAGGGTCAGCACCATCCTATCCCCTACCTGGCCACCTGCCTCCAAGTGAAGATGGAAATGGAGAAGAGAGGAGAGGAGAGGCAGGGGGAGCAGAATAAAGGGAGATGATATATGATGATGATGGATAGATAGATGGTAGATAGATAGATGGTAGTTAGAAAGAAGATAGATGATGGAAACAGATAGATCAATGATGATAGATGATGATGATGGATAGATAGATGATAGATGGTAGATTAGATATGATAGATAGATGATAGATAGATTAGAAAGATAGAAGATAGATGATGATAGAAACAGATAGATGATAGATAGATAGATAGATGGATAGATGATAGATAGATGATAGATAGATAGATATTGATAGATAATAGATAGATAGATAGATAGATAGATAGATAGATAGATGATAGATAGGGATGATAGATAGATAGATGATTGATATATGATAGATAGGTGATAGATAGATCAATAGATAGATGATGATAGATAGATAGATAGATGATAGATAGATAGATCAATAAATGATAGATCAATAGATGATAGATAGATAGATTGATATATGATTGATAGATAGATGATAGATAGATGATATGAAGATAGATAGATGATAGATTCATGATAGAGATGATAGATAGATTGATAGATGATAGATAGATAGATAGATAGATAGATAGATAGATAGATAGATGATAGATAGAAGATAGATCAATAAATGATAGATTAATAGATGATAGATAGATGATATATGATAGATATGATAGATGATAGATAGATAGATGATGATAGATAGATGATTGATATATGATAGATGATAGATAGAGATGATAGATAGATTGATAGATGATAGATAGATAGAGATAGATAGATAGATAGATAGATAGATGATTGATAAGTAGGTACATAGATAATTTATTGGAGGTAAAATGATGCATTTCTAGGTTCCCTAACCACCCTCTTCGGACTTACAGGACCACAAATCCCTCATCCCCAGACAGGCTCAGTGGGGAGGCATCTGGGAACTGGTCACTGGGGAAGAATCCTGAAGAGAGAAAACTCCTGCCCCTGCCCACTCTTGCCTATTGTTCTAACAGAAGGCTTCTCCAGACTGGGCTGCCAGACATCCTGAAACTCTCCCAAGTAAGGTAAGGGAAGACCTTAAGGATAAACTGGGAAGTGGTGAAGGGACTCATAAAGCAGAAGCTGTCAGGGTCAGAGAATGCTGAAGCAAAGGGTGATCCAGGGACAGGGAAGTGAGAGACTGCAGGGTGGGCTGTCTACAGCCACGGGAATCTGGTTCTTAGCCGTGCGGGCCCGTCTGGTTCCCAGTGGTCCACTAAGGCAATCTCGCACTCATCACTTTCCCTTTTCCATGGCTTCCGGGACCCATCCTAAAATAGGGAGTTTTCATGCTGAGCGGGGAAGAGGACGTTGCTAGGCAGAAGAGCAAGACTGAGTGTGGCATCCTGCATGTTTCCGGGCTGATGTATCAGTTAAGTTTGCTTCTGTCTACACTGTGTGTCTAGGTGTGTGTGCATGTGTGTATGTGTGTGTGTGTGTGTGTGTGTGTGTGTGTGTGTGTGTGTGTATTAGAGCGTTGTAGCTGCAATTGTAAATTACCACAAATATGATGGCCGGAAACAAGAGAAATTAACACTTCAAACTCTGGGAACTAGTGTCCTGAAACTAAGCTATCATCCGGGCCATGCTTCCTCTGGAAGATGCTAAGAGAAAATTACCCTTCCTTGTCTCCCAGCCTCTTGGTGGCTGCATCACTCCAGTCCCTTTATCTGTCCCCGAATGGCCTTCTCCTCTGCAATGACCTCTCTTTCCTAATCTAAGATCATCTCATCTCACAAACCTTTGTTAAGCCTGCAAAGATCCTATTGGTAAACAAAGTCACAGCATGAAGTCACACAGGGACATGTATTCCGAGGGCACAGTGCAGCCAAAGTCCTTGGCCATGTAGCTATTGTGTGTCCCTAGTTTATCCACTCTCAGATCATGGATCCCCAGGCACCCAGTAAGTACTCAGGAAGCAGACTGTCTCCATTTCTAGCTGTGTGTTTCAGAAGCAAAGAGTGTGTTCTCTGCTGAGTTGTTTGTTCTTGCACAACCTGTGTGAACTGTTTTAGATCTGTGACACAGGAGCAAAGCTGAGCGAGCTGCATAGGTTGAATGATGTCCCCCTTGACAAGGAAGGGCATTGGGACAGGACCAGAGAGCCAGTGTGTATGCAGCTTGGTTGTCTGCCTGGGAACCTGAAGGTGTGAACAGAACCTGGGCCTCGCACCTTCCACAGATCCCAGCTCTAGCAGGGCACTTGCAGAGCTCCTCTTACCAAGAAATTGTTCTGGGAAAGGGTAGAGTGGAGCCCATGCTAGGAGGAAAGGGAGAAAGCCTTTTTTGTAATTTTTAGTGATAATTTACACTTAGTAATAGGATTCTTGTAATCTCTGAGTTCTGAGGAGTGGGAGCCATTCACACTGTCAGAGGAAATCTTACACCAGAATGCAGTTAAAGTCCTAGGATGTCATGGTTCCTCTAGGGATCACCTGACAGAAAGATGAACTGCAACTCACTCATTGCTGATTGCAGACAGCAGTGATACAAGACGCGAGAATTTGGGGCTAAAGGACTTGACATGACATCCCACCCTGGGATCCCATGAGGTCAAGTTTCTGGTCATCACAACACTCACTTAGAATCTGTGATGGAAACTTCCACTCGATATGATCCTAGAACCTGTGGCTATGTGAGAAAGTTGCCTCTGGCAGCGAGAGGAGAGCTGGAGCAGAGAAGAGAAGCTGGCAGACCCACTAGTCCAAGAGACAGGGTACAAAGCCAAAGCTGGAGCTGGGTCAGTGTGGTGGCTGCAGAGATGGTGGCTGAAGAATGGAAGGGATGAAGAAGGGGAGGAAATGTCACTGGTGCTACATTTAGGACCCAACTTCATGGGTCCCCTGTAGACCATATATGTTTTGTTCACGTGTAGTATGAACCTTCCTTGAGACAAGCTAAAGTGTGCATTTTCTGGCTGAGATTCTAACCTTGGTAAGGAAATCACATTTGGCCAAAAAAAAAAAAAAAAAAATTCTAGGATTTGATGGAGAGTTACCCACTGAATTAATTTATGGTTGCTTACATGTATGAAAACGTTTTAAAAAATTTTAATTTAATCCTCCTGCAGTCTCTTTTACTTAGTTTAAAATATAACAAACATAGATATAGGCCTTTGTCTTAACTCCTGTGTAGCAGCATCTAGCTTTCTAAATTTTGTTACTATGATGGATAAAAGTTTTACCACTTTATTGGCTTTCATTCTTTTTCTTTTTTCCCTTTATTGTTTTCAGTTGCATTTCTCTGATTGCTAATTAGAGCAAGTCTTAATTTGCTATTAGCGCACTGGGTATTCTCTTCTGCAAATCACCTATATCCATCCTTCTACCGTCATAATTCTGATTTTTTTTTTTGTTCTTTGTTTGAGAACATGCCTAGTTTTAGTTTCCTATCTGTTTGTAACACTGCAAATACCTTCTTGTACTCGTGCATAAGGTGACTCTATCCACGATATTCTTATTCAGATGATACCTGAAATGGGTAAAATAGAAGTAAACATTGTATTTCTTTGATGTTTTGGGGTCTTCATTTCAATAGTTGGTCTTTTGAGGCAGGGTACCACTATGTAGCCCAGGCTAGCCTTGAACTCATGATTTTCCTTCCTCAGCCTTACAGAAATTAAAAGCACATGCCACCATGCCCATATTAGGCTTTTGTTTTTCAATGTTTATTTTGTCGTTTTAAAGAAATCTTTAGCCCAGCGTGGCGGCACACATCTTTAATCCCAGCACTTGGGAGACAGAGGTAAGAGGATCATCATGAGTTCAATGCCAGCCTGAGACTACATAGCAAGTTCCAGGTCAGCAGCTAGAGAGACCCTACCAAAAAAAGAAAAAAAGAAAGAAAGAAATCCTTTCTTTTCATTTCTTCAAGTGTCTATGTTTTTTATCTTCCAAGTAGGTCATTTAATATTCCAAGTAGGTCATTTAATATTCAATTTTAAGATATTTTTATTTACTTTGTTTGCAATCAGAGAGAGATAGAGGCAACAGAGAGAATGGGCACATCAGGGTCTCCAGCTGCTGCAAACAGACTCCAGATGCATGCACCACTGGCTTTACAAGGGTACTGAGGAACTCTCGTCCATTAGGCTCTGCAGGCAAGCACCTTGACCTCTGAACCATCTCTTCAGCCCCATTTAATATTCTTGATTCTCTCTTTAAATTCAATATCATATGAAGACCAATAGGAAGGTACTTCCCACAGCTTCCCCTAAACAATTCATCCCGTGGCTATTAATTTGTGCTCTGAGCATGAGCATCTATGCACCACTCCATACCCGAGGTCTCGCTGTGAATCCTGGTCCGTTTGGCCTTGTTCTAATCCCCAGTGTTTTATTTCCAACTGTCTCAGTATTTTGGAAGCCAGTTTGCTTCCCCCTCTTTTCTCTCATCATTTTCAAGGTTAACATAATCATTCATAGACCTTTATTCCATCATGGAAGTTTTGTAAATGAGTTTATCACTTTCTCAGAAAAAATGGCTGACATGGGGGGGAGCATTTTTTTTTTATTACCAGGCAGCATAAACATCTTTCTACTATTGCCTTTCAATTTTGTCAATTTATTTAAATCAACTGCCGTGTTCTCTGCTCATGAAAGGTGCAATTGACCTCCACAGAGGTTGTTCACTCCTAAACTAATCCCTATGTGCTTGATCAATTTTACTGCTACTTCGAATAGCGCCATCATTTTTGTTCTTGCATTTTTATTTGTAGCTAATTTTGATCTCACAGACACACTGTAAACACAATACAGGAAATTCTTGTACTTCCCTCACCCACCTTCTCCTCTTGGCAACAACCACACTTAACGTTAGGATGACCACCAGGACGTTAATGTCAGCAAAACTCTATCTGGGAATCTTAGTGGTTTCTTTGTTTTTGTTTTTGTTTTGTTTTTAAATATTTTTTTTAATTTTTATTTATTTACTAGCGACAGAGAGAGGGAGAGAGAAAGAGTGAGAACGGGTGCACCAGGGCCTCTAGCCATTGCAAACGAGCTCCAGACACTTGTGCCACCATGTGCATCTGGCTTGTGTGGGATCTGGAGAATGGAACCGGGGTCCTTAGGCTTAGCAGGCTTATGCCTTAACTGCTAAGCCGTCTCTCCAGCCTGAGAATCTTAGTTTTACTTAAAACTTTCCAGCTTTTCGGCCAATATCATTTTAATGTTCCAGTATACAATACATTTAATCTAATTATTTCACCTTTTTCATTATTATTTAGTTGGTAAGATTTCCTTTCTCTGTCCTTTTTCTTTTTTCTCTTTACTTCCTCTCTCTCTCTCCCTCCTTCCCTTGTCTTTCTTTCTTTTGTTCAGTCTTTCTTTCTTATGAGGGGTCAAACTTGAGTCCTTGTACGTTTTAGGCAAGGTCTATGCCTCTGAGCTAGATACCAAGCTTTAGTTCATCATATTTCTTCATTCTCGGACTAGCCCACGGATTGCTGAAGAATATGTTTCTGGGCCCTGTGGTGTAGCATAAGTGGTAGGGTACTTGCCAAACACAGACAAAACCTTGAATCCAAAACCTGCAGAAAGGATATATTACTGTGGCAACATAACGTGGTTTGATATGACATTCATGCTGCAATCAGCATATGGGGAGCTAAGGCATACATACTCAGAATGGTTGGGAAAATATGCCTTTATGACCCTGGTAGTTGGGAATTTATATATTATTTTTTTTTTTTTTTTTTTTTTGGAGAGAGACAGAGAGAGAGGGAGAGGAAGACAGAGATGGGTGCGACAGCAGTCTCTCATATGCTGCTAACAAAATCCAGATGCGTGCGCCCCCTTGTGGTCAAGTGCGGCATTGCGCCCTTGCGTCACTTTGCATCTGGCTAAACGTGGGACCTGGAGATTGGAACCGGGGTTCTTAGGCTTAGCAGGCAGGTACCTTAACCATTAAGCCATCTCTCCAGCCCATGTTCTTGGCATTATTCTTTAAACAATGTAACAACTATTGATACTACATGTACATGCTGATAGATATCTTCTTATTTTTGTAATATTGTATTTAATTTTATTTATTTGTTTGTTTGTTTGTTTTGTTTGTTTATTTTCAAGCAGAGAGAGAAAGAAGATGGGTATGCCAGGGCCTTCAGCCACTGAAAATGAACTCCAGATGCACGTGCCACTTTGTACATCTGGCTTTACATGGGTACTGGACAATCAAACCCAGGTCGTTAGGCTTTGCAGGCAAGCACGTTAAATGCTAAGCCATCTCTCCAGCCCTCTTTATATTTTTATTTATTAATTAACTAGGAGAGAGAGGGTAATGGAGAGAGAGAGAATGGGTATGCCAAGGCCTCTTGCCACTGCAAACAAACTCCAGATGCATGCAACACTTTGTGCATCTGTGTTTACATGGGTACTAGGGAATCAAACTCGGGCAGGTCTGGCTTTGCAAGCAAGTTCCTTAACCACTGACCCATCCTCCACCCTGATAGATATTTTCAGTAATCGAGACATGATTTAAAGTTTAGGGCTGGATGTGCACAGACTCTATGTAAATACTAACCCATATTACATAAGGAACTTGAGCAGCCACGGATTTTGGTATATGATGGAAAGTTCTAGAACTAGTCCCCTCTAAATACCAAGGGATGATTGCATAACTGCATTTTTTTTGTTTGTTTTGCAAGGTAGGGTCTCATTCTGGTCCAGGCTGAACTGGAATTAGCTGTGTAGTCTCAGGGTGGCCCCGAACTCATGGCGATCCTCCTACCTCTGCCTCCCAAGTGCTGGCATTAAAGGCGTGCGCCACCATGCTCGGCTATAATTGCATTTTTGCAGGTGAACTATTCGTGTTTTGGACAGGTTAAGGAGTGTCTCAGGTGTCCTTCTAGGAAGAACTCCTAAGCAGCCCTGTGTCTTCAACGCTGTCTCTTCTTCCTTCTTCCCCACCAGGTATGGCCTCCATGCTGGCACTCAACCACACCGTCATGTCTGAGTTCATCCTCATCGGCTTCTCCACCTTCCCTCGCCTGCAGCTGATGTTCTTCTTGCTGTTCTTGATGATGTACCTGTTCACGCTGCTGGGCAACCTGCTCATCATGGGTACCATCTGGAGGGAGCGCAGCCTCCACACACCCATGTACCTCTTCCTGTGTGCCCTGTCCATCTCCGAGATCCTCTACACATTTGCCATCATCCCCCGCATGCTGGCTGACCTGCTCTCCACCCACCGCTCCATCGCCTTCCTGGCCTGTGCCAATCAGATGTTCTTCTCTTTCACCTTTGGCTTCACTCACTCCTTCCTACTGACTGTCATGGGCTATGACCGCTATGTGGCCATCTGTCACCCACTGCGCTACAATGTGCTCATGAGTCCCCGTGGCTGTGCCTGCTTAGTGACCTGCTCCTGGGCTGGTGGTTCCGTCATGGGTATGGTGGTGACCACAGCCATTTTCAACCTCAATTTCTGTGGACCCAATGAGATCCACCACTTTTTCTGCCATGTGCCACCTCTGTTGAAGTTAGCCTGTGGAAAGGAAGTACTGGTGGTGGCCACGGGTGTGGGTCTGGTGTGTATCATGGCCCTTCTAGGCTGCTTCCTCCTCATCCTCCTCTCCTATGCCTTCATCGTAGTCACCATCTTGAAGATGCCATCAGCTGAGGGCCGGCACAAAGCCTTCTCCACCTGTGCATCCCACCTCACGGTGGTGATCGTGCACTATGGCTTTGCGTCTGTCATCTACCTCAAGCCCAAGGGTCCCAAGTCCCTGGAAGGAGACACCTTGATGGGCGTCACCTACACGGTCCTCACACCGTTCCTCAGCCCCATCATCTTCAGCCTCAGGAACAAGGAGCTGAAGAGCGCCATGAAGAGGGCTTGTCTCAGCAGAATACTTCTGCACAACTCCTGAAGAGGCTGGTTTTATGGTGGAAATGCGGTAGAGAGCAGTTCTCTCATCCTTCTCAGTACCTTCTCCCTCTGTCTTTCCTTCTCTAACTCTCTCTCTTTCTTTCCTTCTCCCTGCCTCATTCTTCCCTTCCTTATTAATACTTACCCTGGTCATCACTCTCAAAATCAATTCACATACTACAAACTTCACCTACTTAAAGGTTTGTGTAACTATCGGCACAGCTACTTTAAATCATATGATTTCATCCAGAAGAAACTCTGATCCCTAGCTGGGCGAGGTGTTGCACAATTGTGATCCCAGCACGTAGGAGGTCTAAGCAAGAGACTGACAAAGCCAAGGCCAGTTTTAGCAGCTTTGAAAGCTTAAGGCCAACCTGTGCTACATAGTGAGGCTATGTTGAGACACAAAGAATATATTGTGTTTCTATGGATTTGCCTCTTCTAAACATTTCACATGGACGGACTCATGCAATGTATGTCCTGTTGTGTCTGGATTCTTTCACTCAGCAGCATTTCTCCAGGGTTCTTTCACACTGCAGCATGGACCAGGACTTCCTTTCTTTCCCACTAACCGGATTATCCTCAGTCAAGTAACCCATGTATCAGCTGATGGACATTTGAATTGTCTCATTCTTTTTGACTATTATGAATTGTGCTGCTATAAAGACTTATGTACAAGTTTTTATGCAAATGTCTTCATAACTTTTGGTATATACTTGGGTGTGGATTTGATGGATCAGAGTGCTGTTAGGTTTGATCACTGGAGGAACTTCCATGTCTTAAAAAGTAACTACCTCATTTTCTTTTTTTTTTTTTCTTTTCTTTTTTTTTTTTTTTTCTTTTCTTTCTTTTTTTTTTTTTTTTTTTTTTTTTTTTTTTGGAGAGAGACACAGAGAGAGACAGAGAGGGAGGAGGGAGACAGACAGAGATGGGTGCGCCAGCAGCCTCTCAGCTGCTGTGAACGAAATCCAGATGTGTGAGCCCCCTTGTGGTCAAGTGTGGCATTGTGCCCTTGCATCACTTTGCATCTGGCTAAACGTGGGACCTGGAGATTGGAACCGGGTTCTTAGGCTTAGCACGCAGGCGCCTTAACCACTAAGCCATCTCTCCACCCCACTACCTCATTTTCTATTCCCACCAGCTGTGTGGGTTCTGATTTTTCTACATCCATACCTCCTTTTCATTACTTTATGACTCCAATTATAGTAACTATAGTGCCTTTTTGGTTTTCATTTTAACTTAAATTTTCAGTGCTGAGGCTCAAACCTAAGGTCTAGTGCATAAAAGGTGAGCACTCTACCGCTGAGTTATGCTGCCAGCCTTACTGGTGTTTTGATGTTTACCATATGAGTTCTTTTACTTTACAGGAATGATAGGGCTGCGAGTTCCCTTCATGAAGATAAGGAAGTTTAGCTATAAAGAGGTTGAGTCACTTAGCCTACTCCTTAAGCTACAAAGCTAGACTAGAACTTACCATTTGAGTTGAAACTGGGCACATTTCTCATGGATTATGAGTAGGAGAAATGGATAAAAACTTGAATTACAAACAGGAGACAAGCTCTAGCTGGCCCCAATAAAGTTAGTTTAAAATGAGAGGATATACTCTTAGCATGGGGCTGCACATCCAGTGTGCAAGAATTGGGGATTTGTGAAGTTGGCCAAACTGATTATCATGTCTTTATGTCTTTCTGTTTTATAGATAATATAGGGAAGGAACATTCTGTTTAAATACAGGTTAAGCCTGGAGAGATGGCTTAGCGGTTAAGCGCTTGCCTGTGAAGCCTAAGGATCCCGGTTCGAGGCTCAATTCTCCAGGACCCATGTAAGCCAGATGCACAAGGTGGCACATGCATCTGGTGTTTGTTTGCAGTGGATGGAGGCCCTGGCGTGCCCATTCTCTCTCTCTCTCTATTTGCCTCTTCCTCTCTCTGTTTGTCGGTCACTCTCAAATAAATAAAAAATAAACATAAATACGGGTTAAGTTTACATTGACAGAGGTGTTTTGGATTTCAGATCTATTTCAGACCTATTCAGATCTATTAATGTATGCATTAATAGATTGAGATAGCCTCTCTCTCAAGTAAATAAATAAATAAATAGGCTGGGGAAATGGCTTAGCGGTTAAGGCATTTGCCTGCAAGGCCTAAGGATCCTGGTTCAAATCCCCAGGACCCACATAAGCCAAATTTACAAGGGGCACATGCATCTGGAGTTCGTTTGCAGTGGCTAGAGGCCCTGGTGTGCCCATTCTCTCTTTCTGTCTATCTGCTGTCTCTTCCTCCCTCTCTCTCTCTCTCTCTAATAAATAAATAAATAAATAAGCAGATTGAGCTAGCTTGAGTAGTGTACCCAACTGTAAACACAATGTTTCATAATAATTTTACACAGGAGAGTTAAAGTAAATACACTATTTGCGTGTATTCTCTGTGTATTTGCATGTTCGTGTGTGTGTGCAGATGTTCATGCGCATATGTGTGCACATGTGTTGAGCCCAGAGTCTGATGCGGGCTGCCCTCATTAGTCTCCCTCTACCTTATATTTGAGACAGGGTCTCTCACTGAACATAGAGCTCACACGTTCAGCTAGACTAGCTTGCCGGTAAGCCCGAGAGATCTGCCTGACTCTGCCAGGGCTGGGATGACAGTGCTTGTCACCACACTGGGCATTTTTACATGGATTCTGGGGATTTGAACTCAAGTCTTTATGCTTGCATTGTACCCACTGAGTCATCTCCCCAGCCTCTCACACAATATTTTTAGTGTGCCTGCATGTTGAATCTGACCCATTACACAAAGTCACATGTGTAATCTTTCTACCTGTGACATTATGGTAGTGGTAAAAAAAATGGATATTGGAGCATTTTATGTTTTGGTTTTTCAAATTAGGAATGCTTACACTGTACTATTTACCCTAAAATATCCATGGCCCCTTTTAAAGTCAGGTTCCTGTGATATACTAGAAATATCAGGGCCAAAGACTCACTGTATTGTAGAGCATCCTTTCCTTATAAAATATAAAGGTGTCTAGCCGGGCGTGGTGGCGCACGCCTTTAATCCCAGCACTCGCGAGGCAGAGGTAGGAGGATCGCCGAGAGTTCGAGGCCACCCTGAGACTACATAGTGAATTCCAGGTCAGCCTGGACCAGAGTGAGACCCTACCTCACAAAACCAAAAAAAATATATATATATATGTCTAGATGGTATCTCTCCCACTCACCCACCCTCAGACTTGTCACAGATGAGGAATACTTCAGTGGCCAGCACAAGTCCCAAGGTATAGCTAGTGACCCTCTGGTGACAAAGCTAACAGCAAACGGACCTTCCTGGAAATGTTGTCACCCCTATAGTCCTCAGAGAAAGGATCAACTTGTAGTTTAGTTGGCCAAATGTCAAGATATTCTGAAATTAAAGCAAACCTTGGGCTGGGGAGATGGCTTAGCAGTTAAGGCGCCTGCCTGCTAAGCCTAAGAACGCCGGTTCCAATCTCCAGGTCCCACGTTTAGCCAGATGCAAAGTGACGCAAGGGCGCAATGCCTCACTTGACCACAAGGGGGCGCACGCATCTGGAGTTCGTTCACAGTGGCTGAGAGGCTGCTGGTGCCCATCTCTATCTGTCTTCCTCTCTCTCTCTCTCTGTCTGTATCTAAAAAAAAAACTTGTTCTGTAGTTAATATTGTGTTTTATAAATTTAAAACAACCGCACAAGTTGAACTCAGTGAATAGCATATTCCAGACCCATGGCTCAGGGTGAGGGAAACCGGGTGTCCTGACAGGGCAGCGTCTGTCACCGTGCAATCTTTCATTAATATTAATTTTGATTTTACATGTATCAAATTATCAGACTGTGCCCTATATTATATACAATTTAAAAATAAAATATTTTTTAATGAAAAGGATTATTTTAAATCCCACTTGGTTATCTTGATTACTGAATATTTCACCTCAAAAGGGAAAGAAATGCTTGCATTTCTTTTCTCTCCAAAGACCAAAAATAGACGCCATCATGAATTTATCTGGTGACAGAAAATATGAAATGCAAAAAGTGACTGTGAACCCAGCCAGAGTCTTGGGGTGACAACACCCCCATATGTTGCAGGAGTGGAGATAGCTCCGTCCTCTACCTCCACTAATCCGTTTATGCATTTTGAAGCCCCACAAGTCCCTGCATTCCTTCCTGTTTGCAGCTCCTTCCTAATGGTTCCCTCTGTGCATCCTTTGGTCTCCCCGGGGCAGAACCTAGAAAGGTCATTAAAGGGAGAGTACACAGAGACAAACTGTTGTCATGGAGATCCCTAGACTTTCAGAGCCTCTTCTTGAGCTAATTGGAGCTAATTTTTGTGACACTAATTACTAGAACGTGAGGCCAGCTTGAGATAGACAACTCTGCCTTCCATCTGCTGTTCTGTCCTCCCTCCATGCTGACCCAATGCCCTTGCTCGTGGACAGAATTCCAGTCCCCTACTCAGGGACAGTTTCTCTTTTGTTCCACCACAACCTCCCAGGCTGTCAAAGCGCTCATTCTTCAAGGGAAATTTTGAAAATATGCTGCTCTAGTAAACCTCTTTCTTCCTAATATATGGCAAAAACTCTCATGAGAGCCTCAAAGCCACAAGATCAGTGTTTGCTTTGCATCCAAACACATCCCTCAGCTCTTCCCAGATCTTCAGCTTCATCAACTTATGTGAAAACTCAAGGATACTCATCTGCTCTAGAGAGGGAATTCCGTTTCCCTCTCTGTCTGTACACACTTAGATTTGACCTAAATGTCACCTCTTCAGGAAATCCTTCACTGACTCTCCTCCCCCACTGGGTCACCTCTTCAATTAAAATCTTATCTTTCTACCCCATTTATTTACATAGATACTTTGTCACAATTTAGATTTAAGATAAGGTAAATTGTGACAAAATATTGATAAGCATGGCTTGAGTTCTATCCTGGCACTCACATAAAAAGCTAGGTGTAGGGCTGGAGGAATGGCTTAGCAGTTTAAGGCATTTGCCCGCAAAACCAAAGGACCCAGGTTCAATTCCCCAGGACCCATGTTAGCCAGATGCACAAGGTGGCCCAAGTGTCTGGAGTTTGTTTGCAGTGGCTGGAGTCCTGGCGCGTCCATTCTCTTGCTTACTCTCTTCCTCTTTCTCTGTCATATATATATATATGTATATATATATATATATAATTTTTTTTTAAAGCGAGGTGTAGACATGCATGCCTATAACCCCAACACTGAGAAGCATGGAAGATGACTGGGGCTCACAGGCCAGACAGTCTAACCAGGAAATGGGGAGCTCTCAGTTCCCTGAGAGACTGTTTCAGGGGAGGGCACCTCACCTCTTCCTCTGACCTCCACATACACGTTCTTGGTGCACACACATGCACATGTGCCACAAATGCACCAGAATATATGTTTGATCTACACTTGGTTGACTCTGAGGATGTGGAACCCATGTGTGTGGATGGCTGACTGCAGTTATTGTTTTTTTTAACCCTTGTATGTTCCCTGTGTGTACAAACACTGAGACTGGCAGTCTTGTCAATGTCTTACCCCTATCAGTGCCTAAAAAATATTCTCTGGAACACAGAAGGAGATCAATCAATTTTGTTGAATGAACAGAGCTGGGTTTGGATCCTTGGCCCCGATGGCAGCTTGGTCTGGTGTTGGGAGTGGGCTGATCTGTGTGTTGCAATATATTGAGCAGAAAGCTTGGCTCTGAACTATTCAATACTGTACCGGGACCCTTCACTTTCAGTTGTAACAATCCAAATTGACTAAAGAAATTTCCAAGCATCCCATGAGAGTCAGGGTAACTGCCTTTGGATGAGAAACGGGGACACATGACTGAGAAAAGACCTAATATATTTCAAACCCTATTCACCCAAGGTAGGGCTCAGACAACAGACCAGTTTGGGTGAACCAATGAATTTTGGGGGGTTGCTTACAGACCAGGGTAAGGACCTGCTTGCAGGAGCTTGGGTAACTCAAAGGCACCTGCACCACCACAAAATCCTTGCTTATTCTGGATGCCAGCCTTACGGAAGCTGCACCATGAAATTTAACTGGAATTTTTTCATTGCTTAGTTTTTTAAGTTCTTCGTAAATTCTAGATATTAAGCCTCTGTCAGTATTATAGCTGGCAAAGATTTTCTCCCATTCTATGGCTCTGTTTGTGGTATGGCTGCCTGTACAAAACCTTTTTAGCTTCATAAGATCCCACTGTTTGGGTGATTGTTTAATTTCCTAGGCTACTGGGGTATTGCTCAGGAGTTTTTTCCCCACTCCTATATCATGGAAAATTCCCCCTATTTTTTCTTTCAGTCATTTAAGAGGTTCAGATCTTATATTGAGGTCTTTAATTCATTTAGAGTTGATCTTGTGCATGGTGAGACAATTGGGTCTATTTTAATTTCATTTTTACTACCTGTGGTTATCCAATTTGTCCAGCACCATTTCTTGCAGACACTGTATTTTTCCAGTGTACATTGTTGGCGTCTTTGTCAAAGATCAAGTAGCTATACTTACTTGAACTAAGGGCTGGGTTCTCAATTCTGTTCCATTAGTCATGTGTCAGTTTTTATGCCAGTACCATGCTGCTGCTGTTACTATGGCTTTGTAATATAGCTTTAAATCAGGTATGGTGATACCTCCAAAGGTGTTTCTTTTGCTGAGGATATGTTTGCATATCCAAGGCCTTCTGCCATTCCATATGAATTTTGAGATTATTTTTTCTATCAAGGTGTCACCAGTTATGTATGGCACAATGCAGGTGGGGCCCTAGCCAGAGCGCATGCTAAAAGAAACCAGGCCACACCCCTCGGGTTTTCTCACCAGGATGGCAGGAAGTCAATGATGGGTAAGACTCCATCAGATGGGGCAACCTAAGACAGCACCGTGGCATGTGATGATCCCTTGGGGCCTGGGGTCAACAATGGCTTGGCAAAGAACCATGCCTCCCAGGGTCGCCAATAATAAAAACAAAAAGGAGGATATGTATGGCACCATGCAGGTCATGCCCTAGCCAGACCGCATGTCAGAAGAAACCAGGAAGTGGCTTCTGTGAACACGGCATCCTGCGCAGGCCTGGCGTGACAACAGCTACAGTCCCATGCTCGCAAGAAACCTGCTACGTCATGATCTGTCGGGAGACAGGCTGTCATTGGTCACCCCATACAATGATTGGCCAGCCAAACCCCTTAAAACCCCCTACGACTTCCTTGAATTAAACAAGTTTGCGGCAGCTCGCCCTCTGCGGCTTCCACCCAACTCCCGGAGTCTGTGTCGTGACTCCACGCTGCTCACACCAAACCTGGCAGAGAACCTGCCGTCCCTCCCGGGCTGGACTTAGGAGGGACCCCAACAACCAGTGTCACTTCCTATGAAATGCTGCCATAGGCTGAATCCTAGGGAGCATTCTTGGAGACTTGAAGTTATAGAGAGGAGATAATTCCAGAAGTGGGGAGGGAGTCTGGTAGGGTGGCACTCCCCCATGGCTCCCTCTGGTGGACCACAGGCTTTTTGTTGGTATTCACTGAGTGTTCAGAAACACATTTGTTGGGGCCCAAGGCTGAAAGAAATGACAAAAAACACAGAACAGACAAGACAAAAGAACACAGCGGTCGCACCGTGCTCACTTTATTGCAGCTTTTTATATCTTAGGTGAAAGCAGCCTACGTGACGTGCTCTAATATGTAATGTCTGATTTACTTTTAGCACACAAAGAGAAATGTTTCAGTTCCCAGACCTTCCTGTAGCCAATTAGCCTTGACTGATATCATTTGGAACACAGCATTCGTAGCCTTTATCCTTCTCCGTTTGCAGGCCAGAAAGGGCTCACCCGTTTGCAGAATATGCTCAAGGCCCCACAATGTTCCAAAAATATCTCAAGGTCATTTGCGTGCAAACTGTCCTCAAGTAACCTCCTCCTGCTTCTGGGATCCTACAGACATTAAAGGGCGCTCGTGTCAGACGGGCAGCCCCTGTCTCACACTGCTCGGTTTCCAAGTTCCTCAAGGAAAGCTGACGTTGTAAAGAATGCTTAAGAGCTGTTTATTGAGTAGGTATGTTCCAGTCAGTGTGCTGTGTCATGCACAAACATCTCACTTTACTGTTAAGATGGTCTTGGAAGGTAGACATTTTTACAGGGCCAGCTTACCATAAAGTATGGGAAAGTCAATTTCTACACATTTACAACAGTTATAAAATCTTGAAAAATGTTCACAATTGCATGAACAAAAAAAAAGTACTTCGGGGCTGGAGAGATGGCTTAGCGGTTAAGGCGCCTGCCTGCTAAGCCTAAGAACACCACTTCCAATCTCCAGGTCCCAGGTTTAGCCAGATGCAAAGTGACGCAAGGGCGCAATGCCGCACTTGACCACAAGGGGGCACACACATCTGGATTTCGTTCACAGCAGCTGAGACACTGCTGGTGCGCCCATCTCTGTCTCCTTCTCCCTCTCTGTCTGTCTCTCTCTGTGTCTCTCTCCAAAAAAAATAAAATAATTTAAAAAAATTTTTTAAGTATTTCGTGATTAGACTTATGTCTCCTCATTCTTGTAAATTAATTTATTCAGGAAATGTTTGATAGCTACCATATACCATTTAGGGATAGAGCTGTGGGGAAAAAAA
The DNA here is from genome assembly GCA_036365145.1 of Orientallactaga sibirica. Lineage (NCBI taxonomy): Eukaryota > Metazoa > Chordata > Mammalia > Rodentia > Dipodidae > Orientallactaga > Orientallactaga sibirica. Next base: position 333,923 of record JAEOAD010002037.1, read on the forward strand.
TAGGACATGTCCCTAGCACACTCAAGGAAGCAACCCAATGGCCAGAAAAGGACAACATCCAACAAGTGTAGAGATACCACAGGGCAGTGCACGCATGGAAGGGAGTAGAGATCAGGAGAAAGTGGGCGTGGCAGGAACTACTGCTGTTTTGTGTTGTGTGGTTAGAGAAGGGCACTCATATTCAAGCTGAAAGCTTCAGGCAGTGAAGGAGGAGCCATGCAGAAACCTGGGGGAAGATTGCTTCAGGTGAGCAGTCATCTTAATCACATGAAGCTTTCAGACCAAGTATTTGCAAGTTAGCTTAAGACATTCATTGCTCAAGTCTCAGTGCTTCCTTAGCCACTTTCAGGTTGCTATCCCATTAAGTGCCAGGGAGGTCAACAGCCAAGTGGACTTTTGATTGAGAAGGTGAAAGAATCTTGGGATGGGAAAGAACGCTTGATGAGCAACCATGACTACCTGAGTTCAGTCCTCAGCTCCCACATAAAAAGGCGTACAGGGGTGGGAAACCTTCCAGTGAATTGCTGGTCAGGGATGCCCCCAAAACATTACAGGCTATTGCCAAGTCTCTTGGTTTCCCACGAGATGGTAAGACCCTATTGCTGAAGACTCCACATGTTTGGTTTCCAGGTCACTGACAAATCAAACTAGAACTGAGTTAGAAGCCCTCTCCCTGTTAAGTAGCTGGTAGAACTTTAGAAAGAAGCCGGGCATGGTGGCGCATGCCTTTAATCCCAGCACTTGGGAGGCAGAGGTAGGAGGGTCGCCGTGAGTTCGAGGCCACCCTGAGACTACATAGTTAATTCCAGGTCAGCCTGGGCTAGAGTGAGACCCTACCTCGAAAAAAAAGAGAGAGAGAGAGAGAGAGAATTCTAGAAAGAGCTACGCAGCACACAGCCTTTTGAGAGAAAGACCACTAACAGTATTAACCAGCAGAAGACCCTGCAAGCCTGACAGCTGGTCAGCCAGGCCAAATGTGCCAGCTGGTACATTTGTGTAAACACACAAAATTGCCTTAATATTCATGACCTCACAGTGGTTGGCACAACCTACACAAGATCTGACTAACAGGAGGGAAAAAACAGTGACATAAAAATAGGAGATAGGGGCTGGAGAGATTGCTTAGTGGTTAAGGCGCCTGCCTGCTAAGCCTAAGAACCCGGTTCCAATCTCCAGGTCCCATGTTTAGCCAGATGCAAAGTGACGCAAGGGCGCAATGTGACACTTGACCACAAGGGGGCGCACGCATCTGGATTTCATTCACAGCAGCTGAGAGACTGCTGGGGCCCATCTATCTGTCTCCCTCTCCCTCTCTCTCTGTCTCTCTCTCTCTCTATGTCTCTCTCCAAAAATAAAAATAAATAAATAAAAAATGGGAGTCTAATTGGAAAGAAAAAGGGGTTCAGTGGAGGGGGCTTGGGATAGAGAAGTGAGGATTAGCAGGGTGTGGTGGCGCACTCCTTTAATCCCAGCACTTGGGAGGCAGAGGTAGGAGGATCGCCATGAGTTCAAGGCCACCCTGAGACTACATAGTGAATTCCAGTCAGCCTGAGCTAGAGTGAGACTCTACCTTGAAACCGCCCCCCCCAAAAAAAAAGAAGAAGTGAGGATTGTGGAAAGGAACTATGATCATGTTTATTGTCTTTACTTATGGAAATTTTCAATTAAAAGTTTCTTTTTTAAAAATGCCAGGTATGAGCCAGGCATGGTGGTGCACGCCTTTAATCCCAGCACTCAGGATGCAGAGGTAGGAGAATCGCCATGAGTTCAAGGCCACACTGAGACTACATAGTGAATTCCAGGTCAGCCTGTACCAGAGTGAAACCCTACCTCAAAAAAACAAAAAGATTTAAAAAAATAATAAAATAAAATAAAAATGCCAGATATGGCCACACATGCCTGTAACCCCAGCATTGAGGGAAGTAGAAACAGAACAGGGGCCCCCAGTTCAGCCAGACTAGCCGAAACATGCCACAAGCTCCAAGTTCACTGTCAGGGAAATAAGACAGAAAAGCAACCAGACATCAAACATATTCCTCTGGACTCTACACATATGTGCACGGGGCACACACATCTGCACACACATGCATACATAGTACAAGTGCACAAATACCACCTATTCTGTACACACACCATTTTTTTAATTTAACAAAATAAAACGGAAGATGAAAGAATCTGATGTATCCTTGCTCTGACTGGTTTTGTGGCTGGAGAGTGAAGCATCTTAGTTCAATGCACAGGAAGTGCTCAGGAGCTCTTCACAGACCTTATTTCAAACTCCTGGGGGATTTCTGACTTGAACTCTTTCATCATTTTGTTCCAAGGACGCATGCAAAGTGGAGATGATCGTGACTGCCTTCCTGTGCTGCAGGGCACTCTGAGGACGCTGGACTATTTGATTTGGGGAATGGCCATCGCTTTGGAATTAATACCCACAAAGCCACGACAGGAAACTGAATGCAGAGGGTATGGAGTTAGCAAACATTAGAAACCGGGGTCTGAGGTTTTTATGAACTCTGACAAGGTGCACATCTTTAGAGCATCTGGTCCAGTGTGCCAAATGGGGAAGACATGATGCCACTTGCTCATGCTTGGGAGCCTGTAATGACACGATGTACCTGATCAGTGGAAAGAAGAAAGAAGAAAAAGGAAGAAGTGTAATACACGTTCTGCAAAGGGACTTCTCTGACTGAAATTGTTCCCCATTTCCTCCCACCTCATGCTGTTACAGAACATTTTCACTGCTCAGATGGGAAATGCTAAATTCATCCTTCAGGATAGCTGATGTGTAGTATACTATTCAACTTAAAGAAGAAAACACCTATTTTGACAAATGATAAATACCATTCCGTAGGATCAACATTAAGCCCCTCTTTGTGGAGAAATGGAAAAGCATTAAACCTGTGGGACCATGGGATGACCCTTCATCCTGAGCTCACAGTCATTGTCCCTCTACAACAGAGTTCCCTAAAGGCCCACAAGCTGTCCCTCTAATACAATATGCAGCAACGTGTCACAGGGGGAGTTTTTACTTAAACTAACCATGAAACATCTCGGTCTCTAGGCATTCCAGATTCACGTTTGAAGTGTCAAGGCTTCCTCAGCTTTTTCTGGGAATCTGCTTATTGATTTAACTTCTATTTTGTATATCTTAGAAATGCTGAAATTTGGGGCGTTTTGCCAGGTAGAGTCCAGCAGGGGGGCTGGAGAGATGGCTCAGTGGTTGAAGGCACTTGCTTTCAAAGCATCACAGCCTGGCTTCTTACACCCTAGTGCTCAAGTAAAGCCAGTTGCACTAAGTGGCACATGAGGTCTGCAAGTTGTTTGCAGTGGCAGAAAGCCCTGGCACTCCCATAGTCACTCTCACTGTCTCCCTCTTTCTGTCTCTCTGTCTATATCTATCTCTCAAATAAATAAATAAATAAACAGTTTTTTAATGAAGTAGAGAAAGAAGTCTTCCATTTTTCTGACTGAGAGATGGCTTAGCGGTTAAGGCGCCTGCCTGCTAAGCCTAAGAACACTGGTTCCAATCTCCAGCGGTTCCAATCTCCAGGTCCCACGTTTAGCCAGATGCAAAGTGACGCAAGGGCGCAATGCCGCACTTGCCCACCAGGGGCGCACGCATCTGGAGTTCGTTCGAAGCATATGAGAGACTGCTGGCGCACCCATCTCTGTCTTCCTCTCCCTCTCTGTCTATTTCCAAAAAAAAAAAAAAAGAATCTTCCATTTTTCATTGCATCGTCTGTTTGTGTTGTTAGGAAGAGTAGATGTCTAGATTTTGGCAGGCAGAAGCAATCTCATAGCCAATACATAAGCCAGTGTTCTGGCTTGTTCAGTATTGAGGTGCTTAGACTACCTGAGACACATCTGTTAGCAATGCAGATTTAGCACTCACAAAGTGTCCCTCAACAGGTAGAAATAGTCAAGCATGATTTTCTCTGTCTTTGTCTTACACGTTTCCATGTCAAATAAATCCCAATGCTGATTAACCTATGGTGGTGGGATATCATCTGTAACCGGATTTGGTAACCAACTCCGTTATTTCTAGGAATTTCCTTCAGGTCATTATATTTTTTCTGGGTAGAGTCTGCTGAGACAGGCCTTCTTCATGGCGCTCTTCAGCTCCTTGTTCCTGAGGCTGAAGATGATGGGGCTGAGGAACGGTGTGAGGACCGTGTAGGTGATGCCCATCAAGGTGTCTCCTTCCAGGGACTTGGGACCCTTGGGCTTGAGGTAGATGACAGACGCAAAGCCATAGTGCACGATCACCACCGTGAGATGGGATGCACACGTGGAGAAGGCTTTGTGCCGGCCCTCAGCTGATGGCATCTTCAAGATGGTGACTACGATGAAGGCATAGGAGAGGAGGATGAGGAGGAAGCAGCCTAGAAGGGCCATGATACACACCAGACCCACACCCGTGGCCACCACCAGTACTTCCTTTCCACAGGCTAACTTCAACAGAGGTGGCACATGACAAGCAAAGTGGTGGATCTCATTGGGTCCACAGAAATTGAGGTTGAAAATGGCTGTGGTCACCACCATACCCATGACGGAACCACCAGCCCAGGAGCAGGTCACTAAGCAGGCACAGCCACGGGGACTCATGAGCACATTGTAGCGCAGTGGGTGACAGATGGCCACATAGCGGTCATAGCCCATGACAGTCAGTAGGAAGGAGTGAGTGAAGCCAAAGGTGAAAGAGAAGAACATCTGATTGGCACAGGCCAGGAAGGCGATGGAGCGGTGGGTGGAGAGCAGGTCAGCCAGCATGCGGGGGATGATGGCGAATGTGTAGAGGATCTCGGAGATGGACAGGGCACACAGGAAGAGGTACATGGGTGTGTGGAGGCTGCGCTCCCTCCAGATGGTACCCATGATGAGCAGGTTGCCCAGCAGCGTGAACAGGTACATCATCAAGAACAACAAGAAGAACATCAGCTGCAGGCGAGGGAAGGTGGAGAAGCCGATGAGGATGAACTCAGACACTCCTGAGTGATTGACGCCCTGCATGGAGGCTGTTCCTGGAGTGAGGGGGCCAGAGAGGGGTCAACTATTAGAGAGAGAAAGGTTACCAGCTTCTCCCCTATCTGAACACACCCAGGAAGCAGACCCTCAGATAGGAGAGCAGGTGGGATAAATCCAGTTCCCACTGTTACATCCTGTGACTTCATGCTCTCAAATTAGTGACTATGAGGTGGTTTTTGTCTCCATTTTGAGTAATTTTGTTGTAATCACTGAAAATATTAGACTGTATAAGTGCTCAGCAAGTTTCTTAAGGTAAAGCTACAGAATTGGCCAATCCAAGACTTTAACCCATAGTTGAGCTGGCTTCAGACTTTGTGCTTCAGTATTCCTCTATTTTGGCTCCCCCAATGAAAACAGCACTTTGCTGGAGCTTCTGACTATTACTTCCCGGTCCTTCTATTTTCCTGTGATAAATTGTGTCTTTGTCTGTCTGTCTGTTTGTGCCACAGCTTCAGGACCACAAGATATCCCTACCATAAATCCTTCAAATAGGATCATCCCGATCTCATTGACATCAGTCAAAGTCTTCCTCTGGGATTCTCCATGCGAGGAATCAGACACATTCTGTGTGGTTCTAAGTGCCAGGGGTAACGTTATGGGTTCCTCCTGCCATCACGCCCATCTCTATGTTCTAAAGCAACTTACCCACAGACAGAAGAAGGTGACAGACAGTGGACCCAGGTTCAAATCCCTACCCTTCCTACTAAGAACCTTAAACAAAGCTCTTAACTTTGTATCACCATTGCGCACTCCATACCTTAAAGTGTCATGAGAAATAAATCTGTTGTTTTTGGACGGTACAAACGCTGAAGGTGCAACATACATCAATACAGTATGTGAAAAAATGAAAGCACTTTTTGTTTGATAAATAAATTTAATGAGGGGCTGGAGAGATGGCTTAGTGGTTAAGCGCTTGCCTGTGAAACCTAAGGACCCCGGTTCGAGGCTTGATTCCCCAGGACCCACGTAAGCCAGATACACAAGGTGGCGCATGCATCTGGAGTTTGTTTGCAGTGGCTGGAGGCCCTGGTGTGCCCATTCTCTCTCACTTTCTCTCTCTCTCTCTCTCTGTGTGTGTGTGTCTCTTTCTCTCTGTCTGTCTGTTGCTCTCAAATAAATAAATAAAAATAAACAAAATAGGCCGGGCGTGGTGGCGCACGCCTTTAATCCCAGCACTCGGGAGGCAGAGGTAGGAGGATTACTGTGAGTTCGAGGCCACCCTGAGACTACATAGTTAATTCCAGGTCAGCCTGGGCCAGAGTGAGACCCTGCCTTGCAAAACCAAAAAAAATAAATTAATTAATTAATTTTAAAAAAATAAACAAAATAAATTTAATGAGATTTCAACATTTCTCTCTTTTTTCTTTTGGAAAGAGACACAGAGAGAGAGACAGAGAGAGAGAGAGAGGAAGACAGAAATGGGCGCGCCAGCAGTCTCTCAGCTGCTGTGAAGGAAATCCAGGTGTGTGTGCCCCCTTGTGGTCAAGTGAGCATTGCGCCCTTGCGTCACTTTGCATCTGGCGAGGAAGAGAATGAAACAGAATGACAGGAAAAGATAAGGTCCCACAATACCCCCAATAACCTGAGACCACCTTTTAGGTTCCAATTCCCAAAAGTCCATGACCTCCAAACAATGCAAGGGACCTTTAATACATGAGCCCTTTAAGAGGCACTCCAGATCCAAACTATAGCTCTGGTGAATGTCCTCTTAAGCTAGCGCTGCTCTTTGGTCAAGTGCTGACAAGTTCATCAGAAACACCATTGAGGAGTCACCTACTTTGGTAAGTGAAGGTTATATGTTGACTTCTCTCCCTAGCATCACTTCAGTATTTCCTACACTTCAGGGTTAATGCCTGTCATTTCCCAAGATGGTGATGTCATCTCACACAGAGAGAGAGAGAAAGATGGAGGCAGAGAGACAGACACCAATTAGAGAGAGAGTCCTAACCCTCTGAGAGTGAATTCTAGGGGCGAACTGTAACTTCCAAGAAGAAACTAAATGGGGGACACTAGGAGTCACGTGCATTCCATAGTTCCCGTTTCTTTTTTTTTAATTTAATTTAATTTTTTATTTGTTTATTTGAGAAAGAGAGATACAGAAATAGGCAGGTAGAGAGAGAGAGAGAGAGAATGGGCATGCAAGGGCCTCTAACCACTGCAGACGAACTCCAGATGTATGTGCCCCCTTGTGCATCTGGCTTACGTGGGACCTGGAGAATTGAGCCTTGAACTGGGATTCTTGGGCTTCACAGGCAAGGGTTTAACCACTAAGCCACCTCTCCAGCCCAGTTCCTCAGTTTCTTAAACCCAAGAATATTTGAAATTGGAGCAAAATAATTCTTTGTGTGATTTGTGTCCTTGGAACGTGTTTAGCCGTCCCTGGTCTCTACCAGCTAGATGCCAGAAGCCTCTGATTAGCTGTAACAAGCAGACACATCACCTAACAAAAGCAATGTCCTTATAAGGTGAAACATTGTCCCTAGTTGGAAACTTCTAACCCAAAGAATATGGTTGCCTCATCCCCCAACATCCCCTTTCTGACTCAGCAAATGCCTGGTTCTCCCTTCTGGACATATTCCTCCCGTAACAGACTTGGTCATTCTTCCTATGTGACCATAAAATCTCTTGCTTATGGCTTTGTCATTGAGCTCATGACGCATCACATTGAAGCCACATCATCCCTGGCACTGAGTTGTGAGTTCCTGACCTGAGCAACTGTTGTGACCACAGCACAGTACTATGTACTAAACAAAATCGACCCCCATAAGAATAGCTGCCCCTTATTGGATTTGTCCTATGCACCCAGCCCTGGGTTCAGCATTACTTGTGTGTTTCCTCTTTAATCTTTTCCCTGACAGTGTGAAGTGCCTGCTGTGTTCCCTGTTGTGAAAATGAGGAAGATGAATCCCACGGAGAACTTATCACTTACCCAAGGTACAAAATTGGTACTACAGGCCTGGGGAGATGGCTTAGTGGTTATGGGCTTGCCTGTGAAGCCTAAGGACCCCAGTTCGAGGCTCGATTCCCCAGGACCCATGTAAGCCAGATGCACAAGGTGGTGCACACGTCTGGAGTTCATTTGCAGTGACCAAAGGCTCCAGTGCACCCATTCTTTCCATTACCACCCCCCGTTCTCTATCTGCCCCTCTTTCTCTCTATCTCTCATAAATAAATAAATAATAAAATGGTAGAACAAAGGAGCTGGATCTGAACGTAGGTTTGAATGAACAAAACTCTTGTCTTCTTCTAACATGTTACACTGCTCATTGTTGACTGGTAAATTTCAGGGGAAATCAGGGGCTTCTTTCAGGTCACCACTGTAGTGGCCCTCCTCTGTGGCTGACCATGCCCACACACTCACTCCTATGTCAGTACTGTCCCCAGCAACCCACAGAAAGAACTCTGAGTTGCTGAGAGCTGATCACACCTGGGAGGCTGAGAGTTTCACATACCCCTTGAGTCCCCACTGGCATAAGAATCAGATACAGCTAAAAGGTACCCCTGTTCATTCTGGAAAATACAAAGCTGGGGAAACAGTGAAAGGCCCATTACTTCCAGTGAGTCGTGAGGGCAAGAGGGAAGGAGGAAGAGCACAGGGAAGTTTAATGTGGTGAAATTATGCCACAGATTTTTTTTTTTTCGAGGCAGGGTCTCACTCTGGTCCAGGCTGACCTGGAATTAACTCTGTAGTCTCAGGGTGGCCTCGAACTCACGGCGATCCTCCTCCCTCTGCCTCCTGAGTGCTGGGATTAAAGGCGTGCGCCACCACGCCATAGATTTTCAACAGTGGACACATGGCATTGCGTATTTGTCAAAACACAGGGAATGTGCAATACCAAGAATGACCCTAATATAAATATGGATTTGAGGGAGCTGGACACAGAAAAAAATAGAGAGACTAATAAGACAGACAGGGAAAGAAAAAGGAGAAAAAGAACTTTCTGGCACATAAGAAAATACATGGAGGGGCTAGCTTGATTTCAAGAGACTTGTATACTAAGCTGGCATGAATAAGGCTTGTCTGTAAACATCATTAAACTAGTGTTTACCAAGCTCAGCATTCGGGGCATTTGAGGCAGCAGAATCATTAATCTTTGAATTGTTGATATGATATTGGATTGGATAATCGTGATTGTATGCATTGATGCTTTCAGTGGGTTTTGTAATGCATCACAGTTAAGTCAGGCTCGGAACATACCCATCACCTCAGTTATTTTGACATATACAATAAATTATTATGAGTTAGTTTCCCTACTGTGTAACGCATCTCAAAACACGATGATCCTAACAAACCTGTCCCCTCTGATCTCTCCCTCCCAACAATAAGCCTCTGATAACCATCCATCCAGACACACACACACACACACACACACACACACACACACACACACACACAGAAGACAAATCTTATATGGATCTCAATAATGTGGAATGGAACAAAGTAGAACTCAAAGAAACACTCAGGTGCTGTTTCTGGACTAAGTCACATTTCTGTAACAAGATCTAGCCTGTGCATTACAGACTGATGAGTGGAAACTTTGATTAATCAAAGTTCCATTAGCCCCTGGGAAACATCACTCTTGGTTGAGAACCAGGGTCTGCATTTTATTTTCTCTTTCAGACCCCCCCTTTTTTTTCTGCCCTCCTGTTACCCCTTCATGGACTTGACTTCACCGTGAAACAGCTCTTTTCTCCTCTCTTACAGTCTCTCCCATCTCAGCTACCCTTTCCGTTGTCTCCACCTAACCCCATGAAGCCTTCCTTATTCTTCACATTCAGTAGAGTTGACGCAGAGCCTCTAGCTTATCTATCTTCCTATCGCCAAGTATTTTTCTGTCGGTCCCTGGCTGCATAGACAAACAGGTGAGGTTAAAAGCAGACGGACACGGAGTAACTCAGTAAGTGACCTCCTCTTTCTGCAACTCATCTCTTTCCACTATCCAAACAACCGACCTTATGAGGTAGAAGATCTCCAAAGAAGATGAAGCCTGCTAAGCAATCACCACAGTGTCTTGAAGGACCCTGCCCCACATACTCAAATTCCAGGTGGCCTCTCTGAGTCACAGGCAGATGCTAGTTCTCCGGGTCTCGTGGTGAAGTAGATGATGGGATGGTGAGCAGGCTCTGCATCTGTTTACGGTTCACTGTGACAAGAGGCCCTGGTTCAGTGTTTCCGCGCAGCTGGACACTGCAACTGTGTGGCTTGGGCCAGCTTAGCGGGACCCTGAGGAGGCTGGCCACCACTATTTATCCCTTCTCGTCTCTTCTGGCCCACTGCCTATTCTGGCTGTGGTCCTGCTGCCTCTACTGCTGGGATCCTGGGGCCCCTGGGGCCATGCCAAGGATGAGGCAACCTCAGGGAATCTGTGTCCTCACTTCCCTCCCTACCTTCCAAGGTTGAGTCAATTACCTGATCTTCTCCAGGGCCCGAGAAGAAACTAATAGCCTACGGATTGGAGACTTGGGGCCCTGATTGTTGATGTAGCACAGCCCTAACGTAGCCCCCAGGAGCTCAGGAGGCTACCTAAGATTGGCCTGTTTCCTTTCTTCATTCTGAGTCTCTTAGCCACTCATATGTATTCTAAAAAAGGTCTTAATCAGATACTGTTCATACTTGTTGGGGCTTTTTTGGTGTATGTGGTGTGTGTGTGTGTGTGTGTGTGTGTGTGTGTGTGGTGTATGCATACATCTGTGTAATATATATGCCCTGTGTACACATATGCAGGTGCCTCTCTCTCTCTCTCTCTTTCTCTCTCTCTTTGTTGCTTTTGTACTTTATTTCCATGAAACACGGACATATTGAACCTGAGCTCCCTGGTTGGTCATTTTTGTTGTTAAGCTGGCTGACCAGTGAGCCCCAGTGAGCTCCTGTCTCTGCCCTCCTCTGCACCAGCATTACAGATGTGCGCAGCCATGCCCAGCTTTTTAGGTAGATACTAGGGATTGAACTCAGATTTTCATGTTTGTGCCGCAAGTGCTCTAACCTACTGAGCTATCATCCCAGTCCCTGTTTTTTTTTTTTCTTAAGTAAAATGTTACAAATAAGGCTTAAGGGTCATGCAATGGCCACCCGTAACGATATTGAGGCATCGTATGAGTCTTTTTTTATTTTTTTAATTATTTTATTTATTTTTGGAGAGAGACAGACAGAGTGGGAGAGGGAGACAGAGATGAACGTGCCAGCAGTCTCTCAGCTGCTGAGAACGAAATCCAGATGTGTGCGCCCCCTTGTGGTCAAGTGCAGCATTGTGCCCTTGCGTCACTTTGCATCTGGATAAACGTGGGACCTGGAGATTGGAACCAGGTTCTTAGGCTTAGCAGGCAGGCGCCTTAACCGCTAAGCCATCTCTCCAGCCCTCGTATGAGTCTCTTTTCAGATCTTTATTTGTGGCATGTGAACTAAGGCAAATCTCTAAAGTGAGATTTCTGTTAGACATTATCATTTTATTTTTGAGATAAAATTTATGATATATTAACCTCTACCAAGTATATTATTCAGTGGGATATGACACATTCACATTACTGTTCAACTATTACTTATATCTACTTCCCAACATTTTTTTAGCATCTCAAAAGGAAACCTCTGGCTGGAGAAATGGTTCAGCAGTTTTGCATTTGCTTGCAAAGCCTGATGCCCAGGGTTCAATTTCCCAATATCCATATAAAGCCAGATGCATAAAGTGGTACATGTGTCTGGAGTTCATTGTTGTTTATTCTCATTCTCTCCCTCCCTCCCTCCCTCTCTCTCTCTCTCTCCCTCTCTCTCCTCTTTCTCTTTGTCTCTCTCAAATAAATAAATAATTTTTTAAAAATCAGGAGAGCTGGAGGGATAGCTTAGCAGTTAAGGCATTTGCCTGCAAAGCCAAAGGACCCAAGTTTAATTCCCCAGAACCCACATTAGCCAGATGCACAAGGGGTGCGTGTGTCTGGAGTTTGTTTGCAGTGGCTGGAGACTCTGGTATGCCCATTCTCTCTGTTTCTCTCTCTCTCTCTCTCTCTCTCTCTCTCTCTCTCTCTCTCTCTCCCCCTCTTTCTCTGCCAAATAACTACAAAATAGTAAAAGAAAAAAAAAAAAAACAAGAAACCTCATGCCCAAGAGCAATCATGCTTCATGCTGGAAATCACCAGTTGCTTTCTGCCTATGGAATTTGCTGTTCTGGAAATTTCATATAAATGGAAACACATGAGTTTTGACCTTTTGTGCTTGTTTTCTTTCATCTAGCATGATATTTTTAAGGATCTACCTTTTCATTTATTGTGAATAGTGATTCTACACTTACTGGACAAAGACTTGTTTGAATTTTTTTGGGTTTTTTTTATTTTGTTTTTTGTTGTTGTCGTTGTTTTTGCTTTGGATGTGTGTATATGTGTCTCCGATGTAGTGGTGTGTGTGTGTGTATGTGTGTGTGTTGTATGCATGTGTATGTGTCCTGACAGCACCCCAAATATTCTGTACCAAGGGTCACTCACCTGCATTGCCATGAATGAAATGTTGGGTGCTGTTCTGTTGCTCTTCTGCCTAGTCTATTTTGAGTTATCACTTTATGCTAATTCAGGAGCTTGCAGGGCTCAGATGATTCTCAGGCCTCTGCTTCTTCGTGAAACTGGGGTTACAGGTACACGTGGCTATGCCCAGTTGTTTTATGTGGATTCTGAAGATTTCAACTCTGGCATTCTCATGACCCCTCAGGCCCTCATACGGGCACAAGAAGTGCACTTAACCACTGAGCCATCTCCCCAGCCCTTGTTTGAATTCTTTTCGGATCTTTTGAGTGTATATCAGGAGTGAAATTGTCTTGAATACTAGGCTACTTACCCAAACTATATATGTTTTAACAAAGCTCTGATTGTTCCAGCACTGAAACATCTCTATCACACCTTCCAAGGCTCAGAGTCCATTGCGGAAGAGGGGGTGGATAGAATGGAAGAGCCAAAGGAAGGGTACGACTCCTTACAATGCAACTGCAGACAGAAATTGGCCTCGATATCCATGACCTTGCAGTGCCTAGCAATACCTTCACAAGATCCTCAAAATAGAAGAAAAGATGATGACATCAAATTAAAAGAGAGACTGATGGAGAGAGGGAGGGGATATGACGGAGAATAGAGTTCTGAAGGGAATGGGGAGGGGAGGGAAATATCATGGTTTCTTTGTATGTAAGTATAGACATTGTCAGTAAAAAAATTTTTTTAAAAAAGCTCTGATTGTTATCTTTTCACACTTGTCCTTTTACTGAACATCCCAGAGTGAAATTCATGTTGTAGAACATGAATAATCTGATTCAATTATAAGTTAAGTAGAGATAAAATCGGGTCCTAGGAAGTATAATTCTTCAATTTAAGACAGTTTACCAAGCCAGACGTGGTGGCATACACCTTGAATCCCAGCACTGGAGAGGCTGAGGTAGGTAGATCACCATGAGTTCAAGGGCAACCTGAACTATATAGTGAGTTCCAGGTCTGTCTGGTCTGCTAGAGTGTGAGGTTGTCTCAAAAAAAAAAAAAAATTAAAAAGAAGAAAGAGCTTGTGAATTAATTCTCATGTGGCTCAGCTAATGTATACTCCCAATACCTGTGTTTTAGAGAATCTTCTGTTTTATTTCTTTTCTTTTTTTTTTTTTTAGATAGGGTCTTGTTTTCAGGCTGACCTGGAATTCACTCTGTATTCTCAGGGTGTCCTTAAACTCATGGCAATCCTCCTACCTCTGCCTCCCAAGTACTGAGATTAAAGGTGTGCACCACCATGCATAGCTGGTTTTATTTATTTATTTATTTATTAGAGAAAAGGAGGAAGAGAGGGAGGGGAAATGGGCACACCAGGGACTTTAGCCACTGCAAACAAACTCCAGACACATGTGGCACCTTGTACATCTAACTTATGTGGGTCCTGGGACTCGAACATGGATCTTTTGTATTTGCTAGCAAGCACCTTAACTACTAAAATATCTCTAGCCAAAAAATTTTTTTTTTTTTTTTTTTGGTTTTTCAAGGGAGGGTCTCACCGTACTATAGGCTGACCTGTAATTCACTATGTAGTCTCAGGGTGGCCTCGAACTCATGGTGATCCTCCGACCTCTGCCTTCCAAGTGCTGGGATTAAAGGTGTACACCACCATGCCCAGCCAAGATTCTATTTTCTTTTCTTTTTTCTTTTTTTTAATTTTTATTTATTTTTTATTTATTTATTGAGAGATACAGAAATAGGCAGGTAGAGAGAGAGAGAGAGAACAGGGCCTCCAGCCACTGCAAACAAACCTTGTGCATCTGGCTTATGGGTCCTCGAACCGGGGTCCTTCCTTCATAGGCAAGTGTTTTCTCCAGCCCTTAATTTTTATTTTTTATTGACAACTTCTATACTTACAGACAATAAAACCTATTTCCCTCCCCTCCCCTCTTTCCCCTTCACAACTCCGCTCTCCATCATACCCCCTCCCTCTCTCCATTAGTCTCTCTTTTATTTTAATGTCATCATATTTTTCTTCTATTATGAGGGTCTTGTGAAGGTTTTGTGCATGGAGAGAGACAAGGATCTATTTTTATCCTTTTACATACAGATATCCAGTTTTCCAGCACCACTTGTTGAAGAGGCTATCTTTTCCTCCAGTGAATATTTTGGCATTTTTGTCAGAAATCAGATGGCTGTAACTGCTTGGATTAACTTCTGGGTGTTTCATTCTGTTCCATTGGTCTATATATCTGTCTTTGTGCCAGTACCATGCTGTTTTTGTTACTATGGCTTTATAATATAACTTAAAATTGGGTATGGTGATACCACCAGCCTGATTTTTGTTGCTCAAAATTATTTTGGCTATTCGAGGCTTTTTGTGTTTCCAGATTAATTTTAGGATTGTTTTTTCTATTTCCGTGAAGAATGCTATTGGAATTTTAATGGGGATTGCATTAAATGTGTAGATTGCTTTTGGTAAGACTGACATTTTCACAATATTGATTTTTCCAATCCAAGAACATGGGATATCTTTCCATTTCCTTGTGGCTTCTGAAATTTCTCACTTGAGTGTTTTAAAGTTCTCATTGTAGAGATCCCTCACTTCCTTGGTTAAGTTTATTCCAAGGTACTTTTTTTTTTTTTTTTTTTTTTTGAGACAATTGTGAATGGGTGGGATTCCCTGATTTCATCCTCTGCATGTTTGTTGTTTGTATATAGGAAAGCTACTGATTTCTGTGTGTTTATTTTCTATCCTGATATGTTGCTGAAAGTGTTTATCAGCTCTGTTTGCTGATAGAGTCTTTTGGGTCCTTTACGTATAGAATCATATCATCTGTAAATAATGATAATTTGATCTCTTCCCTTCCAATTTGAATCCCTTTTATGAGTGTCTCTTGCCTTATTGCTGTAGCTAAGACTTCCAGTACTATATTTAATAAAAGTGGGGAAAGTGGACACCCTCATCTTGTTCCTGAATTTAGTGGAAAAGCTTCAAGTTTTTCCACATTTAGTTATATGTTGGCTGTAGGTTTGTCATAAATAGCTTTTATTATTTTGAGATATGTTCCTTCTATTCCCAGTTTCTGTAATACTTTTACCATGAAGGGATGTTGGATTTTGTTGAATCCCTTTTCTGCATCTGTTGAGATGATCATGTGATTTTTGTCCTTCAGACCATTTATAAGAGGTATTACATTTATCCATTTGTGTATGTTGAACCATCCCTGAATCTCTGGGATAAAGCCTACTTGGTCGGGTGAATGATCTTTCTGATATATTCTTGTATTCTGTTTGCCAATATTTTGTTGAGAATTTTTGCATCTATGTTCATGAGGGAGATTGGTCTGTAATTTTCTTTTTTTGTTCTATCTTTGTCTGGTTTGGGGATCAAGGTGATGCTGAAGTTTCCAGGAGGCAAGAGATGGCAGGATCCTGCCTTTTAATCCAGTCTGCAAGCCTGTGTCTTTTGGTAGGGGCATTGAGACCATTGATATTAAGAGTTATTATTGAAAGGCATGTATTTATTCTTGCCATTCTTCTTGTTTTGTAGTGCTTTCTGTTTTCCCTTTACTCACTTGTTTTAACTGTTATTTGAATATGGTTTATTTTTTCCTATTTCCTCCTGTGTGTTTTGCTTTCTCTTCAGTCTGAAGGATACCTTCAAGTATTTTCTGTAGAGCTGGTTTAGTTCTCATAAAATCCTTTAGTCTGTTTTTGTGGTGGAATGTCCAAGAATTTTTTGTTTGTTTGTTTTGTTTTCAAGGTAGGATTTCACTCTAGCCCAGGCTGACCTTGAATTCTTTATGTAATCTCGGGGTGGCCTTGAACTCACAGCAATCCTCCTACCTCTGCCTCCCGAGTGCTGGGATTAAAGGCGTGCAGTACCATACCCAGCAAGAGAATCTATTTTCTTATACCCACCCAAACTCTTGGCAATGTGAAACTAATTTAGACAGTATGACTGTCTTGATTTGTATTTTGTTAAGTATTACTGGGGTTGAAACCTCTGCTGTTTGAATACTGGTTCAAAGCCTTCCTTATTTTAAGTTATCTAAGTTTATACTGTTTGTTTTGTTTGGAGTCATTTTGGTAGAATTTCTAAATGTTAATTTTGTCTCCCAATCTTTTCCCTTTGTCCTATGCCCTGTGTGCCTTTATACTTACTCTTTAAGAAACACTTCCCTTGGGCTGGAGAGATGGCTTAGTGGTTAAGGCGCCTGCCTGCTAAGCCTAAGAACACTGGTTCCAATCTCCAGCGGTTCCAATCTCCAGGTCCCACGTTTAGCCAGATGCAAAGTGATGCAAGGGCGCAATGCCGCACTTGACCACAAGGGGGCGCACGCATCTGGATTTCGTTCACAGCAGCTGAGAGGCTACTGGAGAGCTCATCTCTATCTGTCTCCCTCTCCCCCCACCCCTCTCTCTGTCTCTCTCTCAAAAAAAAAAAAGAAACACTTCCCTTGATTTCTTGTTTCTTCATACTATGAGGGGTTGATAACGGCCACATTGGCAGATCAGCTGTTGCCTCAACAAATAGAGGATTTTTTTTCTTTCACAGTGGCTGAATTGAAAAAGACAAAAATAAACGGAGACCTACACCATGTTCGTGAATCATAAGAATTGATAATAGTGAAATATGTTTATGAGGGGAGGGCAAGCTCTCTGGCTGCCTGACCAGTCCTACACCTCCAGGTTCAGGTGAGTTTCCCCTTAACTTTACTCCCACATGGGCTCTTTCCCCCCTCATGCCTTCCACATGGCAGACATTCTTTGTACTTTCTTTTCTTTCCTCTCTGTCTTTTTGTTTGTTTGTTTGTTTGTTTTTGTTTTTGTTTTTGTTTTTGTTTTTGTTTTGCAAGGTAGGGTCTCACTCTGGTCCAGGCTGACCTGGAATTAACTATGTAGTCTCAGGGTGGCCTCGAACTCTCGGCGATCCTCCTACCTCTGCCTCCCGAGTGCTGGGATTAAAGGCATGCGCCACCACGCCCGGCTGTCCTCTCTGTCTTTTTACATTTTTTCCAGGTTGACCACATGGGCTCTCAGACTATGTGGTGTATTCATTTTCCTTCCCTCAATAAATATAATTTAATAATTTAAATAATAGAATTGAGGGCTAGAGAGATGGCTTAGCAGTTAAGGCGCCTGCCTGCTAAGCCTAAGAACCCGGTTCCAATCTCCAGGTCCCACGTTTAGCCAGATGCAAAGTGACACATGGGCGCAATGCCACACTTGACCACAAGGGGGCGCACGCATCTGGATTTCATTCACAGCAGCTGAGAGACTGCTGGCACGCACATCTCTGTCTTCCTCTCCCTCTCTCTCTGTCTTTCTCTGTGTCTCTCTCCAAAAATAAATAAAATAATAATAAAAATAGAATTGATAATGGTGCTGGAGAGTTGCATCAGTGGGTAAGAGTGTTTTTTCTGCAACCATGAGGGTCTGAGTTTAACTTCTAGCACCCATGTAAAAATCGGGGCATGACCGGGCGTGGTGGTGCACGCCTTTAATCCCAGCATTCAGGAGGCAGAGGTAGGAGGATCACCGTGAGTTCAAGGCCACCCTGAGACTACATAGTGAATTCCAGGTTAGCCTGAGCTAGAGTGAGACCCTACCTAGAAAAAAAAAAAAAAAAAAAAAAAAAAAAAACCTGGGCATGGCATCACATACCTATAACCTTAGCATGTAAAGAGGTAGAAACAGGTGGATCAGCCATTCTAACCAAAAACTGGAGCTCTGGGCTCAGTGAGACACTCTGCCTCAGGAAAACAAAGTTGAAGAGCACTAGAAATGGACAACTGACATCCTCTACTGGCCTCTGCACATTTGTTCATGAGGTGTACACATCTGCACACCCACCTGCGCACACACACACACACACAAACACACCACATACACACAAAAAGAATAGAGCCAGGCTTGGTGGCTCCCAACACTCAGAAGGCAGAAGTAGGAGGATCATTGTGAGTTCGAGGCCACCCTGAGACTCCAGAGTGAATTCCAGGTCAGCCTGGGCTACAGTGAGACCTTACCTTGAAGAAAAAAAATTGATATTGTTAAACTATCCATACTACCTAAAGCAGTCTTCAGATTTGTTACAAACTATCAAGATAAATAGAAAAAAATCCTAAAATACCTTGAATATCTAAAACAATTATATTAGTTTCTTTTCTAATGACAACCTTCTTGACAATTAGTTGGTTTTTTTTCAAGGTAGGGTCTCACTCTAGCTCAGGCTGACCTATAATTCACTATGTAGTCTCAGGGTGGCCTCGAACTCATGCAATCCTTCTGCCTCTGCCTCTCAAGTGCTGGGATTAAAGGTGTGCACCACCACACCCAACTGTAGCCAGATTCTTAGTGTGTATGTGTGTGTGGATTACCTTATGCATGGGTTTAAACCTATAACTTTTAGCAAAACATGAGGCTCTGAGGCTGAGTGCCCAAAAGCCTTTGTGGATTAAACGGGAAAGTCTCTGGTGTCGGAGGGAAAATGCCAGGGTATCTTCCCTGAGACCAGCTACCCCATAGCTGGTCTTCCTGGTAACTCACTTGACCAGGGGCTATGGCTCCTCCATCAGAACCGCAGACCTGTCAGCTCCCTGGGCATTTAAGGCACCTGAACTGCCTGCTGCCTCGTTTTTGCCGGAGAACTGTGGAAGATAATGTGTTTTCTCTCGAGCACAGCAACAGACCGGCAGAAGTAGAGTTTTAATAGGCAGAATTGACTCTGGGGGCAAGTTCCCCAGAGAATCCTGTTGAAGAAAACCATTGTCTTCTCTTCCCTGGTGGAGCCTTTGAGCACAATTCCCTTTCAAGAAGGAAGTTTTGTTCCAAAAGCACAGACTTTATTATGACCTATTTACTATTACTATTAACAAAGATATAATATAATACTTAATTTTTTTCCTGGCAAATACTTACTAAATATATTATTAGTAATCATGTTCTCAATATTTTATCTGCTTGTTATGTGGCTTTAATATATAAAATATAATATATAAGCAAGCAATATCTCATTGTTTCCACAAAAGTGCAATCTATGATAACACAGCATGAAGAGGCAGATGTAGGATTCAAATTGATGTGATTAGCTCCAGATCAAACTAATAAGTGCATATGGCCTGGACACCACATAAAGAGGCTTTCCTTATTTATTTTTTTAATTTTTTATTTATTTTTGGAGAGAGAGACAGAGAGAGATAGAGAGGGAGAGGGAGACAGAGATGGGCGCGCCAGCAGTCTCTCAGCTGCTGTGAACGAAATCCAGATGCGTGCGCCCCCTTCTGGTCAAGTGCGGCATTGCGCCCTTGCGTCACTTTGCATCTGGCTAAACGTGGGACCTGGAGATTGGAACCGCTGGACATTGGAACCAGCGTTCTTAGGCTTAGCAGGCAGGCGCCTTAGCCGCTAAGCCATCTCTCCAGCCCGGCTTTCCTTATTTTGAATGACTAATATTCCACTGGACTGATGGAAACCTTTACCCACTCATCTGTGAATAGACTCTTAAGTTTGTTTCTATCTTTTACCTGTTATAAATAGTGCTTCTGCGAACACTCACATTCATGTCTTTCTGTTCCTGTCTGGTACAGAAATTTGCCCCAAAATGAAACATTCTATTCTGGAGAGAGGCTCTAGGAAGTTCCAAATGAAAACACAGGCTGCTAAGGCCCACGAATTAAATAAGGTTCAGGATGTGAACACCTCACAAGTGACAGGAAGCTCCTGAAATTTGTGAGATTAACAAAGCTTCTTCCCAAAGTTACACAAGGAGTGAAAACTGCTTTGGGAGAAGAAATAGCAGTGCTGACTCCAAGTTATACACTAAGCTCCAGGGATGCAGATTTTGGGTGATAGAGTGTATGGCACAATACAGGCCTGGTCCTAGCCAGACCGCATGGCAGAAGAAAACACGAAGTGGCTTCTGTAAAAATGGCGTTCCATGCAGGCTTGATGTGACAACAGTTACAGTCCCATGCTTGCGAGAAGCCTACTACGACATGTCCTGTCCAGAGACAGGCTGTCATTGGTCACCAAAAGGGGACCACCCCATACAAGGATTAGCCAGCCAAGCCCCTCAAAACCCATGTGCACTTCCTGAATAAACAAGTTTGTGGATTCTCACTTCTGCTTTCACCCAACTCCCGGAGTCTGTGTCGTGACTCTGCACTGCTCACCCCAATTCGGCAGAGACCCTATCGTCCCTCCTGAGCTGGCCTTGGGGGGGACCCCAACATCAGAGCTGCTTTTAAGTTATTCAGACCCTCGTAAGTAAGTAACCCCAGTAAACTCACTGGTTCACTAAGCTAGACTTGAGCATAATCATTTCTTTTATCTGTCATCAGGGCTCTATCTGGGATGAACAGACGCATATCCTCAAGAAGAGCTAACACCCTGTTTTCAATTACTAGAGATATTATATTAAGGAATGGAAATGCTGAGTGATACAGTAAGTCCGTGTGTCACTTTGGAAGAACTGGCAGTTTTCCATAGCGATGGCACTATAATGTCACAGCAATGCATGAAGGCTTGGATTTAACAATATATTTGCAAAATCAATAACAATAACAAGCAGGTAAACATCAAGCATGTGCAGTTCCAAGTCCAGTCTCCATAACCAGTGACAAACTCTCTGGGTTTCCAATTTTGCCCCTGGAGCCAGGCTGATCAGCCTGGGAAAAATTCCATTCTGAGCCGGGCTGGGTGGCACATGCCTTTAATCCCAGCACTCGGGAGGCAGAGATAGGAGGATCGCCGTGAGTTTGAGGCCACCCTGAAACTATAGAGTGAATTCCAGGTCAGCCTGGGCTAGAGTGAGACCCTACCTTGAAAAAAAAAAAAAAAAAAAAAATCCATTCTGAGCCCGCAGCTCTCCGTGTCAGTCTTCCACAGTCCTTGAATATCCAGAATGCCTTCAGGCCTATACTGAAACCATGGTTCATTTTCATTGTCCATACAATGGCCTTAGTGGGTCTCGACACAGGGATTTCAACCCTGCTTTACATTGCCACGTCCCTATAGCTCTTGGAACTGGTTCAGCTTCATACAGTGGCCTTAGTGGATATCCGTATAGGGATTTCAACCCTGTTTCACACTGCCACACTGCAGCAGCTGCTGGAACCATGCGCACTTCATAACCCACCTCCCTGCATTTTCAGTTCCTAGGCTCTGCTTTCTGGGCCCATTATATAATCTCTGTGCTCATTGGCTCTGTCGTGCCTTATAGATATCTGTTTTTTTTTTTTTTTTTGCACTTGCCTACAAATAGAACTACCTTACTCCTAAGCCCTGTCAAATGGTTCTAGTAACAGGTCTGTTTGGAGGAAGGACAGACCATAGTGGACTCAGAAGGGGCTGTTGTAGGCTGTAGAACACCTGGGAGTCACATGGAATCTTAAAAGTCCAACTGGGATGGGCTGGAGAGATGGCTTAGGGGTTAAGGCGCCTGCCTGCTAAGCCTAAGAAAGCTGGTTCCAATCTCCAGCGGTTCAATCTCCAGGTCCCACGTTTAGCCAGATGCAAAGTGACACAAGGGCACAATGCCGCACTTGACCACAAGGGGGCGCACGCGTCTGGATTTCGTTCACAGCAGCTGAGACACTGCTGGTGTGCCCATCTCTGTCTCCCTCTCCCTCTCTGTCTATCTCTCTCTGTCTCTCTCTCCAAAAATAAATTTAAAAAAAAAAAAAGTCCAACTGGGAGATTGAACCAAGACTGGAACAAGACTGCCCTTTCTAGCGCAAGCTTACTGAGAGGTCTTCAAAGTTAGAGTTAGATTAGCTCTTTCAACGTTCACAGAAGGTCCAGCATGCCAATCTATATGGAAATATTTCATTTTGAGAGCCTCACTGACAAGTAGATGTTTGAGTCCTTTGCATGGGGCATGTGAGTGAAAGCTCTGTCAGTCTTCACCTGGCATTGTTCTCCTATGACGGACAGACTGTAGCAGGGGAGAGGGTCTGAGGGTCCCTTCAGCATTAGCCTGTTAACAGATGAAGCAAGCTTTGAAAATGGACCATAAGGTTTAAGGAATTCCTATACCTGTAAAGAGATGATCAAGTATAATTTGGAAGGCTTTGGTCCCCATATGTGTGGCTTGACAAAAATGTTAAAGATATTACATTGAGAGGACTCAGTGAGCAACAGCTGGTTTTCTGGGCTCCATAACCATTTCTTGTAGGTGGGTGTGAAGTCCTGATTTGTTTTCTTCAGCAGTGTACTAATGACGTAAGAGAGTATGGTGGGGAACTAAGGTAGCTTAGAGTAGAAGCCAAGCTACCTGATGTTTAGCCTGCTGATCAGTTTCATTGTTACCTAGAGAAATGTCACGGTGGTTCTTTTGGTGGGCCTTACAAGGTATTATGGACACCTGAGTTGGAAGCCAGATTTATAATAGGGCCAAAATCTCAGGGGCGTGTTTCATAAGACTATTATGAGTGGCAAGCCAACCCTTTTCTCTCCAGATGGCAGTATGAGTATGTGTCACATGAAAATCATAGGCCAAACCTGTGTAAAAATTAAATCTTATTCCTGTTGCACGCCTAACTGCCCTGTAGCTAGGACCTAGTGAAGGCAATTAGCTCTGCTGGGGGTGCCGATACGATATTACCCACAAGGGGCCCAGATTCTATGACCTTTGTGAGGTATTGCATGCCCTCAAAATCTGTGTCCTGCCACCATAAACCTTCCTTCTGCGACCCAGTGGCCACAGATCAAACTGGAGAATCCAAATTCTGCAAAACGTTGTCATGTCCAAGAAGATTTTGGTTTAGTTTGGTTTGGTTTGGTTTGGGGAGTGGTTTGTTTGTTTTCACTATAGTCTCCAAGGTTAAAATGAAATCCTTACTGTGATCTAAAATTATCTTATCTGGGCTGGAGAGATGGCTTAGCAGTTAAGGCGCCTGCCTGCTAAGCCTAAGAACGCTGGTTCCAATCCCCAGCGGTTCCAATCTCCAAGTTCCACGTTTAGCCAGATGCAAAGTGACGCAAGGGCGCAATGCTGCACTTGACCACAAGGGGGCGCACGCGTCTGGATTTCGTTCACAGCAGCTGAGAGGCTGCTGGCTCGCCCATTCTCTGTCTCCCGCTCCCTCTTTCTCTGTCTCTCTCTGTGACTCTCTCTAAAAAAAAATTTTTTTAATTAAAATTATCTTATCTGAGCTCGAGATTAACAGGTCATCCACAAGGTGAAGGCTACTCCCCGGGGTCCAGTTTAAGGGCGATGGGTGTGAGGGGAAACTTTTTCCCTAGGATGACATGAGCACATGTCTTCTCTCTGGATAGGACGCAGATGACAAACCAAAGGGTGATTATAGCAAAAGCAGATTGAGAACCAATGAGTTTATTGGGGTTATTTACAGAGCAGGGTGAAGGGTTGCTTGCAGGAGCAAGAAATGTCTCAAATAAATGACTCAGCTGTTCCACAAGAAGTCACATCCCGTCCTGGATGACCACTCACTGAAGCTGAACCTCTGGAGCAAGCTGCATCTTTGCAGCACACTGCACTGCTTGCAGGCAGCTCCATCAGTCTTTCATCCGCAACCAGTTGCTTCTCCTTTATGTAGCCTTAGGGAAGGGTTGTGTAACCCTTTTCCTGAGTCTCTGCGAGTTCCCGCACAGTAAGAAATGTCTCAGTTTCTCTTCTCTTCAGTAGCTCCTTCTCTCTCTTTCAAATAAATAAATAAACATTTAAAAAAATTAGACCCTGAGACTGCATAGTTAATTCCAGGTCAGCCTGGACCAGAGTGAGACACTACCTTGCACAACCAAAAAAAAAAAAAAATTAGAAACAAGTTCTGCTGGGCATGATGGCACCCACCTTTAATCCCAGCACTTGGGAAGCAGAGGTAGGAGGATTGCCATGAGTTCAAAGCCACCCTGAGACTGCATAGTGAATTCTAGGTCAGCCTGGGCTAGAATGAGATCCTACCTCCAAAAAAAAAAAAAAAAAAAAGTTCCAAGCTTTCAGTACACAATGGCATAAAATAAACATTCCAAAAAGGAAGAATGGGGCATAGCAAAGAAAAACTGGGCCAAAGCAAGACCACACCCTCTCAGGGCAATCACCAAATTCTGCAAAGTCATGTCCAATGTCTGGGGCTAGTGGTATCAGCTGGACTCCAACAGCCTCTCCATTTTGGTCACCTGGACTACTCATACCCTCTCTTTGGGCTGGTTCCATTCCCTGCCTACAGCTTACCATGGTAAATATTCTACCACGTCCTGGGGTCTCCACTGCCACATAGCCATCACCTTCACAGCTTTACACACATACATCTCAGGGCCTCCTTGCAGGAATTCTGAACCTGCTACAGACTGCCTGGCCTCAGTGGCTTTCTGGAGCCTTGGTACAAATTTATATAACCCAGCAACTCTTGCATTTTTCATTCTTGCAAAAACCAGCTTCATGTGAACTGCCAAGTTCTGCTGCCCAACTTAGATGTCACTTGGACCCTTTCTACAAAAGCTAGTGACCCCTGGGTGCCTTGGTGGCTGAATCTAGAAAAATGCTTTCCGAGGTTGTCATTTTATTTGCAGAGAGAAATGAGAGAGAGAGAGAGAGAATGGGTGCACCAGGGCCTCTAGCCACTGCAAATGAACTCCACACACATGGGCCACCGTGTG
This sequence comes from Orientallactaga sibirica, assembly GCA_036365145.1. Lineage (NCBI taxonomy): Eukaryota > Metazoa > Chordata > Mammalia > Rodentia > Dipodidae > Orientallactaga > Orientallactaga sibirica. The sequence continues at coordinate 359,018 of JAEOAD010002037.1, forward strand.
CATATGGCTTACGTGGGGACTAGAGAATCGAACCTGAGTACTCATGCTTCATAGGCAAGTGGCTTAACCACTGTGCCATCTCTCCAGCTCCAGGCTGTCATTTTTTAAGGAAAAAATCTTCTTCAGTGGCTTTTTAAGTTCAACCTCTCTCCTTCAAAATGAACTTATAATTTTACAAGCTAGAATCTTCAATGGGGGAGGTATGCCCCTTTACTAATGTCCCAGTGTGAAATTCAAGCTGATTTTTATTTTGGTTTTTGAAGCAGGGTCAGACTGACCTGGAACTCACTGTATAGACTTACTCTATAGACCCAAGCTGACCTCAAACTCATGGCAATCCTCCTACCTCAGCCTCCAAGTGCTGGGATTCAAAGGCATGTGCCACCACACTTAGTGATGCATCTTAATTGTGCTGATCTCTTTAACAGTCACAGCTGCTTTCTCAGCACCATGTCCACATAAAACGCTAAAGCTCCCTTGTCACCAAACTGTAACATTATTTCTCCCTCTCTCTAACAGCAGTGAGCAGTAACCATGACCCGGCCGGGATGCTATGCTGACTTTAAATTTCTTTGGCCCGTTACTTCTAAATTCAGCTTCACTGACGTTGTTACGACATGGGGCAGAATGCAGTTAGATTCTTTGCCAGAATATAACGTGTGGCTTTCTATCAGCATTCTGGCCTTCCGCACTCCCACTGGAATGACTCATCAAGTGATGCTTACAGAGTCCGAGGGCTTCTCTCGCCCTCATATTCAAACCCTTCCACACAGGGTTTCACTCCAGAGTGAATCCGCTCGTGTCTTTGCAGGGAACTACACTGCAAGAATGCTTTCCCACATTCTTTGCATGTATAAGGTTTCTCGCCACTGTGAAGCTTTTCATGGTACCAAAGAGAGCTGTGGTAAGTGAAGGCTTTCCCACACAGCTTACACACATAGGGTCTCTCTCCACTGTGGACCCTTCCATGGTCCCGAAGGGAACTGTGGAGGGTGAAGGCTTTACCACACTGCTTACATACAAAGGGTTTCACTGGACTGTGGGTTTGTGCGTGTCTTTGAACCTGATTCAAAGACGGAAAGGCTTTCCCACATTGCCTACACACATAGGGTTTTTCTCCACTGTGAATCCTCTCGTGGCGCTGAAGGGCACTGGAAAAAGTGAAGGCTCTTCCACAGGGCTTACATACATAGGGTTTCTCTCCGCTGTGAGTTCTTTCGTGGCGGTGAAGAGAGCTGTAAAAAGTGAACACTCTTCCACACTGCTTACACACACAGGGCTTTTCTCCCCTGTGAATCTTCTCGTGGCATTGCAGGTAAGTGTTTTTACTGAAAGCCTTCCCACACTGCTTGCATAGGTAGGACTTGATTCCTGTGTGAGTCTGCTCATGTCTTTGAACCTCACTCAAACAAGAAAACGGCTTCCCACAGTGTTTGCATCCACGGGCTTTCTCTCCGCTGTGGATGCGTTCATGTCTCTGTAAGGATCTACACAGGGTGAAAGCCTTCCTACACTGCTTGCATCCATAGGGTTTCTCTCCACTGTGAGTCCTTTTCGTGGTGATGAAGGGAATTCTGTGTTCTGAAGGCTTTTCCACATTGCTTACACACGTAAGGTTTCTCTCCAGTATGAGTCCTTTCGTGGTGATGAAGGGAATTGCGTGTAGTGAAGGCTTTGCCACACTGCTTACAAACATAGAGCTTTTCTTCACTGTGAATCCTTTCATGGCATCGCAAATAATTGGAGGTCGTGAAGGCTTTCCCACATTGCTTACATCCATACGGCTTCTCTCCAGTGTGAATCCTTGCATGATATCGGAGGACACTGTGAACATAAAAGGCTTTCCCACACTGCTGGCACTCGTAGGGTTTCTCACCACTGTGAATCCGCTCATGTCTCTGCAAATATCTGTACAGCATGAAGGTTTTCCCACACTGTGTACACACATAAGGTTTCTCCCCTGTGTGAATTTTTTCGTGACACCGAAGGGAGGTTTGCGTGGTGAAGGCTTTCCCACATTGCTTACATCCATACGGCTTCTCTCCAGTGTGAATCCTCTCATGGCATCGCAAGGAACCAGAACGAGCCAATCTTTTCCCACAGTACTTACAATCGTAGCATTTCTGTCCATGGCGAACCTTTCGATGGTGGTCAAGGTAAGTGGGAGCAGTGAAGTCTTGACCTTGTTGTGTACATGCATGTAGCTTCTCTCCAGGGTGAGCCCCAACATGAATAAAACGTGAACTGGAATGCGAAAAATCTTTACTACATAGCTCATATTGACATGGACCAGCTTCTCTTTGAACGTCTACAATGTTCCGGAATTCTTTCCTATATGGCTGGCACACGTCTGGTTCCTTTGTAGCATGGATTATTTCATATATTTGAGCAGGCTTATGACTTCTCAAGGCTTGCCCACATTGCTTACGTTCATTAAGCTCATCTTCAGTCTGAGGACTCACACACCTTGAAAGGCACTGAGGAAAACTGAAGTCTTTTCTGGATTCCTTATGTCCACACAGTTGCTTTGCACAGTTCTGATACTCATGCGGTTCGTGTCCTGTCTGGACTGTGACAGGCACATTAAGAGATGAGTGAACACTGAGAAGATCGCCAGACTCCAGTCCTTCACACGGTATTAATCTGTGAGGATTATTCTTATACAAAATAGGATCTAGAATCCAGCTGAAATTTTCTCCACATTGACTCTCTTCTTTCTGTTCACAGAGACTCTTTCCCACCTGAATTCTTCAAAGAATGAGAAGTATATTAATAAGGTTTTGTTAATTATTGTTTTCCAGTAAATGATGATTTTATACATTGTAAGAATTTTTTAATTTTTTATTTAGTTATTAGAGACAGAGAGAGAGAGAGTAAGAATGGTGCGCCAGGGCCTCCAGCCACTGCAAACAAATTCCAGATGCATGCACCACGATGTGCATCTGGCTTGTGTGGGATCTGGAGAATTGAACCTGGGTCCTTGGGCTTTGCAGGCATGTGCCTTAACAGCTAAGCCATCTCTCCAGCCCCATTTTAAGAATTTTTAAACATTAATGAAATGAATGCTTTACAGGATGGCATGAGGTAAGTTATTATCAACAGTGGTATTCATAGGGTTTACATTTTCTTGACTTTCTTATTGACAACTTCCACAAATATAGACAATGTACTGTATAAGTTTTACTTACTGTTTGTTTTGGTTTTTGTCTTTTTAGAGAATGAGAGGAGTCTTTTATTTTAATTTTTTTTTTTAATTTTTGGAGAGAGACACAGAGAGAGACAGACAGAGAGGGAGAGGGAGACAGATAGAGATGGGCGCGCCAGCAGTCTCTCAGCTGCTGCGAACAAAATCCAGATGCGTGCACCCCCTTGTGGTCAAGTGTGGCATTGCGCCCTTGCATCACTTTGCATCTGGCTAAACGTGGGACCTGGAGATTGGAAGTGGGTTCTTAGGCTTAGCTAAGCCATCTCTCCAGCCCGAGAGGAGTCTTTTGATGTGAGACCCAGTATTAATCTGTATCCCAGGACCCCAAGTTGGTCTCAAACTGGTGTTGATCCTGGCTCAGCCTCTCCAGTGCTGAGATTATAGGAATATTATATATAACTATATGAAATAACCAAACATATATATATAATCTTACTTGCACCAACATTTTGGTGGCCCTGTACTTATAATATCAGAATGTATCAAGCATGTGGATTTTCTACATATAGCTAGTCAACCTGTGTGCATTTTTTGAGAAAGTTTTCTGAGACTACATTAACAGGAAGTTGAGATTATTTGTATTACTGGGTTTTTTTTATTTTTTTTTATTTTATTTTTGGAGAGAGACATTTATTTTTGCCAGCAGCCTCTCAGCTGCTGTGAAGAAATCCAGATGCTTGCGCCCCCTTGTGGGCAAGTGTGGAGCCCTTGCATCACTTTGAGCTAAACGTGGGACCTGGAGATTGGAACCGGGTTCTTAGGCTTAGCAGGCAGGCGCCTTAACCACTAAGCCATCTCTCCAGCCCGTTGCTGTTGTTTTTAAAACATTTGTTTACTTATTTACAAGCAGAGAGAGAGAGAGAAGAGAGACAGACAGAGAGAGAATGGGCGCACCAGGGCCTCTAGCCATTGCAAACAAACTCCACATTCATGTGCCCCTTGTGCATCTGGTTTACGTGGGTTCTGGGAATTGAACCTGGGTTCTTTGGCTTCCTAGGGAAACACCTAACCAATCACTCCATGGTTTTTTGAGGTGGGGTTTTGCTCTGTATCTCAGGCTGATCTGGAATTCACTATGTAATCTCAGGGTGGCCTCGAACTCACTGTGATCCTCCTACCTTTGCTTCCCATGTGCTAGGATTGTTCCTGGCACTTTTTTTTTCTTTTTTTCTTTTCTTTTTTTTTTTGGAGAGAGACACAGAGAGAGACAGAGAGAAAGGGAGAGGAAGACAGATAGAGATGGGCGCTCCAGCAGTTTCTCAGCTGCTGTGAACGAAATCCAGATGCGTGCGCCCCCTTGTGGTCAAGTGTGGCATTGCGCCCTTGCGTCACTTTGCATCTGGCTAAACGTAGGACCTGGAGATTGGAACAGGGTTCTTGGGCTTAGCAGGCAGGCGCCTTAACCACTAAGCCATCTCTCCAGCTCTACTGGTTTGTTTTTAAAGTTATATCTCATTCTAAGATTCTGGAGGAATATTGTTGGTTCTGGGGGGGTAACTTACTGTAGATTTCTCCATGAATTTCCATAAACATCTTCAAAGTTCTCATATTCCTGCTTCATTCCTAAAATGCAAGCCCAGAAAAAAAAATCACTGTCACTTACTAACATATTACGATAATTTATCACACTCTAGGTGGTCTCACAGTGAAATATGACCAGGCCTGATAATATTTACCAAACTTTCCCCTTGCACACTCTATATCATAGAGGTGTGTTGATGAACAACACATACTTGTTCAATAGGTGATCAAATAATAGAATTATCACATTCTTACCAACGGCAACCAAGTTCCTAAAGGTTTCCTGCATCACATCTCTGTAGAGTTTCTTTTGGGAAGGATCGAGCAAAACCCACTCTGTCAGGGTGAAGTTCACAGCCACATCCTCAAAGGTCACAAGCTCCTGAAATACAATATATATATATATATATATATATATATATATATATATATATATATATATATATATATATATGAAAATAACACGAAGCACCTTATGAGGTAGAATTAATAAATACCAGTAAAATGAATGGAATAAAAAATTTAAGTTAGCAAATCTAATATGTATAATGTTTAAATGTTTAAGAATGTGTCACTGGAGCAGGCCTGGAGGTATATGAGGTATATGAGTTCAGCCCTACTGGGTGTTCATCAGCTAGCTCACTGTTGCTGCTACTTTCCAGCTGCTGTGACAACATGCGATACACACCCTTGTGGGAATGAACTCTGGAAAAAAACCATGGGAGCACTTCTCATGGACCTTACAAATACCTGTTTTTGAGAATATTTCTCTTTTTTAATTTATTTTATTTATTTATTTGAGAGAGAGAGAAAGAGGCAGGTAGAGAGAGAGAGAGAGAGAGAGACAGAGAGAGACAGAGAGAATGGGCATACCAGGGCCTCCAGCCACTGCAAATGAACTCCAGATGCGTGTGCCACCTTGCGCATCTGGCTTACGTGGATACTGGGGAATTAAGCCTTGAACCGGGGTCCTTAGGCTTTATAGGCAAGAGATTAACCACTTAGCATCTCTCCAGCCCTGTTTTTGAGAATATTTCTATGGGATGCAACTTCCTGCCTTGTCAATTGTTCTGAAGTGAATGTTACTACCATATAATCTGCCTGCTTAGGACAATGGAACAAGATTTGCTATGCCTTGGATTGCCTTTGCTCTGAACAACCCAGGCAACCAATGTCGACAGGAAATGCTGGACAAGCTGACATGACCTTAAGCTGTGCCCTTTGCCTTAACTCCTATGCTGCTCGCTGGTACTCCTGACCCACAACAATGAATGCACGCATGAGGTGTGCTGACCACCCCATTGAACTGAACGTATCGAATTATCCTCAGAAATGGTGAAAGCAGCCTGTGGGCTTAGAACACAAGAGGTGTGTGGGTGTGTAGGTGTGTGTGTATGTGTGTGTTTCTGTGCCAGCAAAGTTCACTGATCCTGCCCCTAAGTCCCTTCCTTTCATTCAATGTTTAAGGAAATTTTTAGAGTCCAAGTCCCTTGTCTCTCACACATGTATTGCTATTTTTGCTGTTCAATAAAAACACCAGATTAGTGTCTGCCACAGGCTGGCAGGTGTTACATACAGCAAGAACCTTTAACCATCCAAGCCATCTCCCTAAGGCATGCCCATGTGCCCATTGTCTCTCTCTCTCTCTTCCTCTGTGTGTGTGTGTGTGTGCGCGCGCGCGCGTGCGCACGCGTGCATGCGTGCGCGTGCTTGCAAATAAATAAATATATTGGCCAGGCGTGGTGGTGCATGCCTTTAATCCCAGCACTCGGGAGGCAGAGGTAGGAGGATCGCCATGAGTTTGAGGACACCCTGAGACTACATAGTTAATTCCAGGTCAGCCTAGACCCCAGTGAAACCTTACCTCAAAAAAACCAAAAAAAAAAAAAGAAAAAGAAAAAATAAATAAATATATGTTGTTTGCAAATAAATAAATTTTTTAAATGAACAAGAAAATTGGTAATTTGCCATTCTATCTACTACACTGTCTTGCAGAAATATATTAATTTCTTACAGCCATCATGGAAAAGTAATTGTCCCTCTTTCTTTGAAATTTTTATTTCCAGTAGCATTCTGAATGTTCATGGCTTAAATTTCATGGCTGCCACTTAAAGTCACCTGCCAAAAAAAAGATCAATAAATGTGAAGTAGCCGGGCATGGTGGCGCACACCTTTAATCCCAGCACTCGGGAGGCAGAGGTAGGAGGACAGCCATGAGTTCGAGGCCACCCTGAGACGACATAGTTAATTCCAGGTCAGAGTGAGAACCTAACTTACCTCAAAAAACCAAGAAAAAAATGTGATGCAAACCTGTGCTAGAAAAGCAGCTAAAAGTTGAACCCATTCACTGAGTTCCTGTAAGAGTTCATTGCTGAGGAGCTAAAACTTATCTTTGTCAGCAGATGGAAAAATTCCAGAGAAGGAACTGTTCAGAAAGGGCCCCGGAAGGAATGATAAGAAGGAAAGAAGGAAAGACAGTTTAGGCTGAAACAAAGTAACGGTGGAGTTCCTTGTTAGGGTGGCCTGACTACAGAAGTGATTGATATGCAAATTGACACACCTTGTGTGTTCACTCACCCCTCCCCTTGACTATGGAAACATAAAATGGAAACAAAATTTTCCCTCGGGGCCAAAGCTTCTTTGGAGGGCTACTTCAAGCTTTTTGGCCCCTGGGTAAGAAATTCCTCTACTTTCCTTCTGGGGATGGAGTGATCTTTCCAGGGAATTTCTACAACAAACCCTATGAGAAAGAAGAGAGGTTAAGTATAAAGCTAAATATTTAATTTTCTCCCAGAAACCCAAGTATTACTTGCCTCTGGGTATCTTGCTTTGCAAGCTCTTATGAAAAAAATAGAGAAGCAAAAATATTAATTCATGAATTTTAAAAACACCGTTTATGGGCTGGAGAGATGGCTTAGGGGTTAAGGCGCCTGCCTGCTAAGCCTAAGAGCGCTGGTTCCAATCTCCAGCGGTTCCAATCTCCAGGTCCCACGTTTAGCCAGATGCAAAGTGACGCAAGGGTGCAATGCCGCACTTGACCACAAGGGGGCGCACGCATCTGGATTTCGTTCACAGCAGCTGAGACACTGCTGGCGCGCCCATCTCTGTCTTCCTTTCTCTCTCTCTCTCTCTCTCTCTCTCTCTCTCTCTCTCTCTCTCTCTCTCTCTGTGTGTGTGTGTGTGTGTGTGTGTGTGTGTGTGTGTGTGTGTCAAAAAAAAAAAAAAAAAAAAACACCGTTTATGCCTGTAATCCCAGCACCCTAGACACTGAAGCAGAAAGTTGCTGTTCAGTGTGAGGCCACCATGAGCTACAGAATGAATAAATTCACAGGCACATATGCTAGAGTGAAACTACAATTGTTACCTGGCTAAACGGATTTATTATGCCCATCAAACGTCCCTCTAAACACGCGTGTTTATGCCCATATATTAATGCTACTCTCCCCTTTGGTTAGGAAAGCTTCTCTTTTCAGCTGCCAGTGACCACTGGGGTGATTCAAATCACCACAGTGCTGAGAAGTGACAGTGGAGTGTTCAGAACTAAGTAAAATATGTCTACAACACCCGCCCCCTCCCCCAAGGCTCAGGGATCATTGCAGAAGTGGTGGGAAAAATGTAAGCGCCAAAGGAAGTGAAGGAGTGCTTACAATGCTGTCATCCAGACACAAAGTGGCCTTGACATTCATGACCTTATGGTGGCTGATGCTACCTACACAAGACCTGCATAATAATGTGGGGGGATGATGACATCAATATAGAAGAGAGACTAATTGGAAAGAAGGGATTCAATGGAGGGTGGATTTGGGAGGGGCAAATGAGGGTGGTGGGAGAAGATGATGATCATGGCATATTGTCTATACTTAGGAAGTTATTAATAAAAGATTTTTTTAAAAAAGAAAAACATGCCGGGCATGGTGGCGCATGCCTTTAATCCCAGCACTTGGGAGGCAGAGGTAGGAGGATCGCTGAGAGTTCGAGACTACATAGTGAATACCAGGTCAGCCTGAGCCAGAGTGAAACCCTACCTCTAAAAAAACAAAAAAACAAAAATTAAAAAGAAAAATGAGAACCAAGAAAGAGGTGGGAGAATGGAGGAGAAGGGAGGAAAAATTAACTGAGGATCAACATGCTCTTCTGAAGTAACAAGTCAAGGCAGGGTCAGTGGTGGCTTAGAAGCCAGGTCTGACTCAATTTTTAGAGTTTTGTTTTAGACAAAGTCTCATGTAGCCCAGGCTGGCCTTGAATGCCTGATCTTCCTTCCTCTATCTCCCAAATATATTATAGGCAAGTATCACCATATTTTTTATATATTTTTATTGACAACTTCTTTAATTGTAGACAATATCCCATGGTACTTCCCTCCCTCCCCCCACTTTCCCCTTTGAAACTTCACTCTCCAGCATATCCCCTCCCCCTCTCAATCAGTGTCTCTTTTCAATTTGAGGTCATGATCTTTTCCTCCTATTATGATGGTCTTGTGTAGGTAGTGTCAGGCACTGTGAGGTCATGGATATCCAGACCATTTTGTGTCTGCAGGAGCACGTTGTAAGGAGTCCTACTCTTCCTTTGGCTCTTACATTCTTTCCACCCCCTCTTCCGCAATGGACCCTGAGCCTTGGAAGGTGGGTTTGAGATGTTTCAGTGCTTAGCACTCCTCTGTCACTTCTCAGCATCATGGTGCCTTCTGAGTCATCCCAAGGTCGCCACCATCTGAAAAGAGAAGCTTCTCTAACCATAAGTGAGCGTAGCATTAATATATGGGTATGGACATTAAGAGAAGTGCTTACTGGGCAGTTTGGTGAGCATAGTATATACATTTAGTCAGACACCAACAGACATTACACCCCTAGGGCTCATGACTAACCCTGTCGTAGGTTTTCAGTATCAGGGATGTGTTCCCTCCCATGGAGAGAAGTGTCACCATAGTTGACTTCAGTCTTAGGAGAAGTACTTTACTACATAAAACAGTTCCTGGCCCATTCTGCTCAATGAAGTATTCAATGTTCATTTTCTCAAGAGACACTATCAGGCATTTTCAACCTGCAGCCCACAAGTGTAGCTGAGAATAACAACGAATGCCACCCAACAGAAAATTGTAAACTTACCTAGAACACTATGAAAACGTGTTTGCAACCTTTTTTTGTAATTTGATGGATAATTTGTGTAATTTGGTGACAATGTCACGTCGCAATGTCATTTTTTGTAAACTGATGGATAATTTTTGTAATTTGATGACAATGTCACGTCACATTGTCATGTTTTTGTAATTTGATGGATAACTTTTATAATTTGGAGACAATGTCACGTCGCAATGTCATTTTTTGTAATTTAATGCATCATGTTTGTAACTTGGTGACAATGTCACGTCGCAATGTCATTTTTTGTAATTTGATGGATAACTTTTATAATTTGGAGACAATGTCATGTCGCAATGTCATTTTTTGTAATTTAATGCATCATGTTTGTAACTTGGTGACAATGTCACGACGCAATGTCATTTTTTGTAAACTGATGGATAATTTTTGTAATTTGATGACAATGTCATGTCACATTGTCACATTTTTGTAATTTGATGGATAACTTTTATAATTTGGTGATGTCATGTCACAATGTCATTTTTTGTAATTTGATGGATAACTTTTATAATTTGGTGACAATGTCACGCCGCAATGTCATTTTTTGTAAACTGATGGATAATTTTTGTAATTTGATGACAATGTCATGTCACAATGTCATTTTTTGTAATTTGATGGATAACTTTTATAATTTGATGATGTCATGTCACAATGTCACATTTTTGTAATTTGATGGATAACTTTTATAATTTGGTGATGTCATGTCACAATGTCACATTTTTGTAATTTGATGGATAACTTTTATAATTTGGTGATGTCATGTCACAATGTCATTTTTTGTAATTTGATGGATAACTTTTATAATTTGGAGACAATGTCACGCCGCAATGTCATTTTTTGTAATTTAATGCATCATGTTTGTAATTTGGTGACAATGTCACGTCGCAATGTCAAAAGGCCTGTCTGCTTGGGTCCCAGGTGTCCAATGTGAGGTCATGGCATCCCCCTCAGTGTTGTCCTCCCCTACTCCCCACCATCCCCACACTTGTACCCTTCCACCTCCGTTACTCATCCCCTTTCCACTGTCATATCTCATATTGTCTGTTACCTTCGCCATCTAAGGCCACAGCACCCTGAACAGCCGCTCTCATCTGAACAGTCCCCACTACCGTAACGCCCCTCGGGTCCCCTTTCTTGCTTCATGACCTGTACACACACTCACTCCCACATATACACATATACAAAGTAGAAGCTAGGATAACATGAGAAAAAGCACGTGGCATTTTGCCTTTATGAGCTTGGGATACCTCATTTAACATAGTTATTTCTGCCGGGCGTGGTGGCGCACGCCTTTAATCCCAGCACTCCTCGGGAGGCAGAGGTAGGAGGATCGCCGTGAGTTCAAGGCCACCCTGAGACTACGTAGTGAATTCCAGGTCAGCCTGGGCTAGAGTGAGACCTTACCTCAAAAAATCAATATATAGGGCTGGAGAGATGGCTTAGCGGTTAAGGTACCTGCCTGCTAAGCCTAAGAACCGGGTTCCAATCTCCAGGTCCCACGTTTAGCGCAATGCCAGCACTTGCCCACAAGGGGCGCACGCATCTGGATTTCGTTCACAGCAGCTGAGAGACTGCTGGCGCGCCCATCTCTATGTGTCTCCCTCTCTGTCTGTCTCTGTGTCTCTCTCCAAAAAATAAATTAAAAATAATTAAAAATATATATATATAGATAGATAGATAGATAGATAGATAGATAGATAGATAGATAGAGAGGAAGAAAGAGATATTTCCACACTCAGCCATTTTCCTGCAGGCCACAGAATTTCATTCTTGGTTTTGGCTGGACTGGATTCCGTTACACAATGGAATGTGTACACGTGCCACATTTTAGCCACTCATCTGTACATGGACATTCGAGCTGATTCATTTCCAGCAACTATGCAGTTGCAAGTATTTTTGAGCTAGGATATGGAATCCCTTTGGTTACCCTAAGGCTGGGCCATCTGGTAACTCTATGTTTAGTGTTTTGAGAAACCTCCACAGTGATCCATCCCCAAAGTGGCCTGCACTCCCCTCTTTCCTTGGCCCTGTGATGGGCTATGTACCCCCTCTGGCCTCACCATGATCCATCCACGCCCTCCAGCCCAGAAAGAAAAGACCCTGACCCAGCCAGGCGCCATGCCCAGAGCAGGGGACGCGGTCGTGCGTGGGAGCTGAAGACTGCCGGGCCTCGCGATCTGCTGGCCATCGCCGCACCGGCCTCGCGATCTGCTGGCCATCGCCGCACAGGCCTCGTCCCGGGCGGGTGCGGGGACCCGAGGCCACCCCGGCCTTCCTTCCCCGACCACACCCCACCCCTCGGCACCCACCATTTCCGGACTCCGAGTGGTCCCGGGCCCTGCTCAGGGTGTCCGCGGCCCTGGTGGTCACCTCTGCAGACGCTGGACCCCCACCAGCAATGGCGATGTGTCAAGGGAATGCACGGAGCATGCAGGCGGGGCGCCTCCTACCGCGGCTGCCTGATTGGCCGCAGCGTGACTAAGCCCGCCCCCTTAGCCTTGAGTGACAGCAGCACCAGTCCCTTGCTTGGTTGGGTAGGGGGGCTCCCAGGAGCATATGGCCGCTACAGCCCCTGAAAGCAAGCTGGTCAGGGCTCTTCAGCTGGTGCAAAACTAGCCCAGATGAGGTCAATTGAATTTAAGCGGGACTTGCTGTGACATTCAGAATGGACACTGACTTTCCAGTGTCCCCAGAGGGTCTTCCCTGCCTTCTCCTACTACAATTGAGGTCAGAAGTGGTCCCAGGAATCCTGAAGACCCCAGGAGGCAATTCCTGACCACAGAGGAAATATACTGCAGTAGAAGAGAGGACCTTATGTCACCTGTGTCACACTTTGCTCTCGCACCTAATATTCCAAGCTATTCCTTTTCAGCCAAGAAAGTCAAAACAGTAATTACATACATGAAGAAACACGAGTTATGGGCCAACAAGAACCTTCTAAGGAATCAAGAGGGAAAAATCCCAAACCTTTAAAATACCTCAGAAAAGCAATAGAAACCTTTGAGACATCTCTCCAGTCCACACACTTACTATCTTAATAGGAAGATTCGACATTGTAAAAAAAAGGGGGGGGGATATTTTCCATTAGAAACAATCAAAATCTGTAAAAGACATCCAGAACCTGCCATTGGACACCAGTTACAAAATAATTTTCCAATGTTCATTTATTTTATACATTAAGTGTAATTTTACATTTTTGTTTTATTTATTTGAGAAAGAGAGAGTGGGCACCCCAGGGCCTCCAACCACTGCAAATGAACTCCAGATTCATGCATCCTTAAGGTCTGCAGGCAAGCACCTTAACCACTAAGTCATCTCTCCAGCCCCCAATGGTCTATGGTTTGGGGGAGGTGGTTTTAGGTTTTTTGAGGTAGGATCTCACTCTAGCCAAGGCTGACCTGGGATTCACTATGTAGTCTCAGGGTGTTCTTGAATCCATGGTGATCCTCCTACCTTTGCCTCCTGAGTGCTGGGATTAAAGGCACGCACCACCACACCCAGCCCCCAATAGTCTTTTAAATCACAGAATAATTTTAAAATATACATTGGTGAAATTGACTGCATAGTTAAAGCACACTTTATGCATCCATGGATCTAACAGTTGAAATGAAATGAGAATGGGGCATAGTTACAGAAGCTTGAAATGGCAGCACTCAGGAATGAAGAAGAGGAAGAGGAGGAAGAAGATCACAAGTTTAAGGCCAGGCTAGGCTGCGTCGTTCTAGGATACCAGCCTCAGCTACAAAGCAAGACCTTGTCTAAAAACAAATTAAAATAGAACAGGGACTAGTTCAGAAGAAGAATGGATTCAGTGGAAGGAGAATGGGTAGAGGAGCAAAGGATGGTGGAGGGAGGGAATTATGATCATGGTATATAATGTGTATTATGGAGCTTGTCAATAAAACGTTAAAGAAAAAAAACAGCCAGACATGGTGGAACAAACCTGTAATCCCAGCACTGGAGGAGTAGGATAATCAGAAATTCGGTGTCATTATGGACTACACAGTAATTTCAAACCCAGCCTGGACAACATGAAACCCTGCCTCAAAACAAAAAGAAAAAATTTCAGTCAGGCATGGCGGCTCACAGCATGTGTATAGGTGCTCCCAGGTCTCTTATTGCTGCAGAGGAATGCCTATCTGCTCATTACTCCTGTGACTTTGGAGAGTGGTCCTGTGACCTTTTCAGTGTTAGCTTTCCCAGACTTGCTGACCTCTTGACTACTTCCTTTCTTCAGTCGGGAATATGTAAATTCAGAGAAATTTGATGTTAAACTATCTCAAGCCATCTCAAGCCCTCATGTTTGCATGGCAAGCACTCTTAACTACTGAGCCACTCCCCGGCCCCATTAAATAATTTATTATTATTATTATTAATGATTGTTATTATTATTTGTGTGTGCACATGCCACTGCACATACATGGAGCTCAGAGGACAACCTTGGAGTGTTGGTCCTGCCCTTCCACCTTTTTTCAGACAGGGTCTCTCTCTTTCTCTCTCTCTTCTTTTAATTTTTAAAAAATATTTTATTTTGCCGGGCGTGGTGGTGCACACCTTTAATCCCAGCACTCGGGAGGCAGAAGTAGGAGGATCGCCATGAGTTCAAGGCCACCCTGAGACTACATAGTTAATTCCAGGTCAGCCTGGGCCGGAGGGAGACCCTACCTCGAAAAACCAAAAAAAAAAAAAAAAATTTATTTTTATTTATTTACTGATGAGAGAGAGAGGAGAGAACAGGTGCACCAGGGGCTCAAGCCACTGCAAACAAACTCCAGACATATGCACCACCACGTATATCTGGCTTACATAGGTTATGGGGAGTCAAACCTAGGTCCTTAGGCTTGCAGGCAAGCACCTTAACTGCTAAACTGTCTCTCCAGCCCCTTCTTCTTCTTCTTCTCCCCCCGTGTCTCTTTCTCTGTCCTCTCTCTTTCTCTCTCCAACTGGGAAGGCCAGACTAGCTGGCCATCAAGCTTCCAGAGTTTCCTGACTTCTCATAGTTACAAATGTCTTGGGATTACAAATACATGTGCCATTTTCTATCCAGCTTTCCATGAGTGGAGGGAATTTGAACTCTGATTGGAAGGCTTGCAGAGCAAGTACCTTTAACCACTTAACAATCTCCCCAGCCTGGGAATTTTTTTTTTTGGAGCCAAGGTCTCACTCTAGCCCAGGCTGACCTGGAACTCAGTATGGAGCCCAGGCTGGCCTCAAACTCATGGTGATCCTCTTACCTCCACCTCCCAATTGATGGTGCTTTTCTAGCTTCCTGGTCTCCACTACCGACTTTTACTCCCACTCTCTTGTAAATCTACACATTTGAAGCTAGGATCCACATAGAAGACAGAACATGTGGTGCATGACTTTCTGAGCCTGGGTAACCTCAGTGTAATCATTTCTAGATGTAGCCATTTCTCTGCAAATTTCATAACGTTGTTCATAACATAATTTTTCTTTACAGCTTAATAAAACTCCACTGTGTAAATATACCACATCTTCGTTATCCTACCACCGTCTTTCTTTAAAAGTTGCTATTTCTGGGGGCTGGAGAGATGGCTTAGCAGTTAAGGTGCATGCCTTCAGGTTGGATTTCCATTTCCCACGTAAGCAAGATGCTATTTCTGGAGTTTTTCTAGGGGCTAGAGGCCCTGGCATGCCCATTCTCTCTTTCTCTCTCTATCTTTCTCTCCTTCTCTCTGTCTCTAATAAATAAATAAATAAATAAATAAATAAATAAATAAATAAATAAATAAAATCTAAAAGTTGCTATTTCTGTTTTTCTTTTCTGCCTTTCCTCCCTCCACCCCCCGAGATAGGGTATCACTCTAGCCCAGGCTGCCCTGGAACTCACATAGATCCTCCTATCTCTGCTTCCTGAGTGCTGGGATTAAAGGCATGCACCACCATGCCTGGATTTTCTGCTTTTTTTGTTTGTTTGTTTGGGATTCCAGGCTGACCTGGAATTCACTATGTAGTCTCAGGGTGGCATCCTCCACCACCATGCCGGCTAGATTTTCTGCTTTTTTAAATAAATTCTTTTATATCCTGAATGTCACCTGTCACCACTGTCCATATGGCAAACCTCAAAAAAAAAAAAAAAAAAAAACCAGTACCACCAACTTCCTCTGCACTTGGTTATCCTTCCTCTTCTTGTTTGCCTCAGATAAGAAATTTCACATCTCTCTGTAAGCTTTTAATGGGGGGTGGGGCTTACCAACTTCCTATAACTTGCCAATTTCTTATAATCTTATATTTTAAGACTTTTCCGCTAGCCAATCAATATGTAAATTGTCCCCCCAACCCACTGTAGTCTGCTGGGTGTGGCTGCAGCCTGATTAAAACCTGCTTCCTGACTCTTCCTTTGACTTACCTTATCTTCCCCAAAACACTAAATCTTTTTTTTAATTTTTTACTTATTATTATTATTATTATTTGAAAGAGAGAGAGAGAATGGGCATGCCAGGACCTCCAGCCGCTGCAAATGAACTATAGTCTTTGCGCCACCTTGTGGCTTTGCAGGTAAGCGTCTTAATCACTGAGCCATCTCGCCAGCCCCGCAACACTGTATCTTAATCACAGGCATCTAACCAGAGTTACAGTCACAGCCTGGGCATTGATAGCGCCTAACGAGCCAGGTTCAGCCGTCCCTGCTCAATAAGCCAATGAAAACAACGAAGTAATAGTGCAAATCAGAAAGGGGAGGTTTGTTGACTGTGGGACGCCAGGAAGAGGAACTGGGAACTAAAGTTTCCGAAAAAGCACCACATCTACATGGCTGAATGGCCCGATAGAACGCTTGTGATCACAGAGATGGTATCTTGCAGGGTCAGAGCCAAGTTACCTTGGACTACCTTTATCCCCTTAATACTGTTTATTGCCCACCTTCCTGTCTGACCTAATATCTTGGCTACTCTCAGTTAATAAGGTGGTATAGCTTTAGGCATGTGCAAACAGAGCCCCAGCTTCCACCAGCCCAAGGGCTAAGAATGACATCAGACAGCTGTTTCCCCGCTTCGCTGTAACCCACCGACCTACCTGACGGTTTTATCAATTTATTTGAAAAGTGCATAGGTTTAGGACTTTCTTTTGTTCTGGAGCTATAAAATCTTCATGAAATTGTTAACGCGTTGGGACATGGAATTTGGGGTGACCTACGTCTGTGTTCTGAGGTCATGGCCACTCATATTTGGCTCCAGAAACTTACCCCCCCTTGAGGGGAGAGCTGTGCGTTCTGGCGGCGTTAACAGTGATTCCCCTGAAGCCTGCCATGGCGTCTAGCATTAAATACAGGGCAGGAGATCCTCAGCCCGGAGGTCTGATCTGTTAAGGAGCTTTTATTGGAACCTATTGTTTTGGCCCGAACTTTCAAGCCAGGTAGGGGGGAAAAGTCTCCTCTCGCTCCTATCTGGGAGAAAGAACTAACCAATCAAAACTGCCAGGCAGAGGAACTGTCCAATCAGGATGGGCGGCGGGAGAAAGTGTCCCTGTTAATCTGTATTTATCTATCTATCTATCTATCTATCTATCTATCTATCTATCTATCTATCCATCTATCCATCTATCTATTTGAGAGAGAGAGAAGGAGAGGCACACAGACACAGAGAAAAAACAGGCGCGCCAGGCCCTCCAACCACTGCAAACGAACTCCAGACGCATGTGCCACCTTGTGCATCTGGTTTACATGGGTCTTAGGGAATCGAACCTGGGTCCTTTGCCTCTGCAGGCAAGCACCTTAACCGCTGAGCCATCTCTTCACCCCAATGTGGATTTTTTTTCCCCAGTCCCATTAGCCGGGTCGTTTCTGCTTGCAGAGGTTGAAGGATTCAGTGTCTGCCGCCTGTGTACGCCACTGCTGGAGCCCTGAAGATAACCACGGGGCGCCCCGGGACTGGGGCGGGCAGCCTGCTGGGACAGCTTAGTCACCCGAGAGACCACCTACATGGAACTACACGCACGCACCCACATCACACACACACACACACACACACACACACACAACTTCTCACCCGCTTGCGCTTAGCTCCTGGTCTAGCGCACCCTGCAGCTGGAACAGGCTTTCTTGCAAGCCGCCCCCCTACCTCCGTCCATCTCCGACTGACCAGTCCACTGCCCCTCCGGGGGTATAAATGGACACAAGCCCTGCCCTCTCTTCACCCCAGTCTCCTCCGATTTCCGGTCCTTACTTTCCATTGCCCACGTGGGCTCTTCCCCTTGTCTTTTGTTTTTAATCTCGCATCCTTTCTCTCTCTCTCTCTCTCTCTCTCTCTCCTTCCCTCCCTCCCTCTCTGTCTCTCTCCCTCCCTCTCTGTCTCTCTTCCTCCCTCCCTCTCTCTCCTTTCCTCTCTCTCCCTCCCTCCCTCTCTTCCTCCCTCTCTCTTCCTCCCTCCCTTTCTTTCCCTCTCTCTCTTCCTCTCTCCCTCTCCCTCCTTCCCCCTCTCTCTTTTTCTCCCTCCCTCTCTGTCCCTGCCTCTCTCTCTTCCTCCCTCTCTCTCCCTCCCTCTTTCTCTCTCTTCCTCCCTCCCCCCTCTCCCTCCCTCTCTTCCTCTCTCTCTCCCTCCGTCTCTCTCTTCTTCTCTCTTCTTCCTTCCCTCCCTCCCTCTCTCTCTTTCTCCCTCTCTCTCTTCCTCTCTCCCTCCCTCCCTCCCTATCTCCTCCCTCTCTCTCCCTCCCTCTCTCTCCCTCCCTCCCTATCTCCTTCCTCTCCTCTTCCTCCCTCTCTCTCTTCCTCTCTCTCCCTTCCTCCCTCTCTTTCCTCTCTCCCTCCTTCCCTCACTCTTTCCCTCTCTCTCTTCCTCTCTCCCTCCCTATCTCCTCCCTCTCCTCTTCCTCCCTCTCTCTCCCTCCCTCCCTCTCTTCCTCCCTCTCTCTTCCTCCCTCCCTTTCTTTCCCTCTCTCTCTTCCTCTCTCCCTCTCCCTCCTTCCCCCTCTCTCTTTTTCTCCCTCCCTCTCTGTCCCTGCCTCTCTCTCTTCCTCCCTCTCTCTCCCTCCCTCTTTCTCTCTCTTCCTCCCTCCCCCCTCTCCCTCCCCTCTCTTCCTCTCTCTCTCCCTCCCTCTCTCTCTCTTCTTCTCTCTTCTTCCTTCCTCCCTCCCTCCCTCTCTCTCTTTCTCCCTCTCTCTCTTCCTCTCTCTCCCTCCCTCCCTCCCTATCTCCTCCCTCTCTCTCCCTCCCTCTCTCTCCCTCCCTCCCTATCTCCTCCCTCTCTCTCTTCCTCTCTCTCCCTTCCTCCCTCTCTTTCCTCTCTCCCTCCTTCCCTCACTCTTTCCCTCTCTCTCTTCCTCTCTCCCTCCTCCCTCCCTCTCCTCCTCTCTCTCCTCTTCCTCCCCTCTCTCTCTTCCTCTCTCTCCCTTCCTCCCCCTCTCTCTCTCTCTCTCCTCCCTCCCTCCTCCCTCTCTCTTCCTCTCTCTCCTCTCCTTCCTCACTCTCTCTCCTCTCTCTCCTCTCTCTCTCCCTCTCTCTCTCTTTCCCTCTCTCCCCCTTCCCCTTTCTCTCCCCTGGCCTCGGGTCACCCGTGTGTCCACAGATGTATCGGGTGTCTTCCCTCCCTTGGCCTCCCCCCCACACCCACTGCGCGCCCGCTCACCTCCCTTCCCCTCTCTTGAAGCGACAGCGCTGCTTTCCAGCTCTCCGCCACCTCTGGCCCGGGAGCGGCTCCCACGCAAAGTACTTTGACTGCTGACGCTCCCGGGACCCTCCTGCAAACACCGCGCAAAACGCGCGGGGAGCCAAGGACCAAACCCCTCCTGCCGCTGCACCTGCACGGTCCACGGAGGCTCCCGGTGACCCCGACCACCCTCGCTCCCGCTCCCCGGCCATACTTGCACCCCGTCTGCTCGCTTTTCGCCCCAAGAGTCTGGAGAACGACCAGTCCGCACGCCGACCCCCTGCAGCAGAGCCCGGCCATGGTAAGCCTGGGCCCCCACGTTCCCGGAGCCCCCGGCGATGCGGTGCTGGCAAGCAGCCGTGCTGGACCCGGCTCTCCCCTATCTCGGCCGCGGAGCCCGCGCTGGGAAAGCGGGTTCTCTCGCACCACATGGGCCCCGACCCCACCCCACGCCGGGGCGCCCTGCTGAGCAGCTCCCTGGACAGTCCAGTGTCCGTCCCCCCCCCCGGTCCCCGGGAGAGTCCAGTCTCATGGGTGGGGTTTGTGCGCGGGAGGAGGTGTAGCCCTCGGGATGCGGAGTTCCTGCGGTCTCCTCAACGCAGATCTTTTTTAAAAAATATTTTATTTATTTATTTATTTATTTATTTATTTATTTATTTATTTATTTATTTATTTAGAGAGAGAGAGGGAGAGAGAGAGAGAAAGACAGAGAGAGGGAGAATGGGTGCGCCAGGGCATCCAGCCACTGCAAACGACCTCCAGATGCATGCGCCCCCTTGTGCATCTGGCTTACGTGGGTCCTAGAGAATTGAACCTGGATCATTTGGCTTTGCAAGCAAACGCCTTAACCGCTAAGCCATCTCTCCAGCCCTTTTTTTTTTTTTTTAACTTGCTTGGGTGTTTTTTTGTTTCAAGGTAGGGTCTTACTCTAGCCCAGGCTGACCTGGAACACACTCTGTCATCCCAGGCTAGCTCGAACTCATGGCGAGCCTCCTGCCTCATCCTCCCTAGAGGCGGTGTTAAAGGCATGTGGCCCGCTCCTAAGGGCAGAGTCTATTGCCTCTGGTGACTGCCAGTGGGTTTCAGCTGTGGTCCTGGCTGGCACTTTTCTTGACTTTCTCTTTTTCTTTATCTCATATGCTAATTTTTCAGTCTTTGCAAGCCTTTTTGGACTTCATTCTCTGACGTATAATGCCTCACTTTGAGTGTTTCTAGTCATTGTTTTGTTTTGTTTTGTTTTGTTTTTTTCATTTTTCAGTTTTTCAAGATAGGGTCTCACTCTAGCCCAGGCTGACCTGGAATTCACTATGTAATCTCAGGGTGGCCTCAAACTCATGGTGATCCTCCTACCTTTGCCTCCCGAATGCTGGGATTAAAGGCGTGGCCACCACACCAGGCTTGTTTAAAAAAAAAAAAAAAAGAAAAAAGAAAAGAAAAGAAAAGAAAAGAAAAAAAGAAAAGAAAAAAAAAAGGACCCAGGCATTTTGAGTCCCCAGTTTGAGTCCCCAGGATCCACGTTAGCCAGATGAATAAGTGGTGCACACGTCTGGAATTCGTTTCCAGTGGCTGGAGGCCCTGGTGCGCCCATTCATTCTCTCTCTCTCTCACTCCCTCTTTCTCTGATAAATAAATAAAATTGAAATTAAAAAACAATTAAATGTTTTTAAAAGGTTTAAAAAAAAACAAAACAGGCCTGGCATGGTGGTGCATGCCTTTAATCCCAGTTTAGGATAGCCTGATATTCAGGAGACCTTGTCTCAACAGAACAAACACAAGGGCTGGAGAGATGGCTTAGCCGTTAAGGCACATATCTGAGAAGCCTAAGGACCCCAGTTCTATTCTCCAGGTCCCACATAAGCCAGATGCACAATGGCGCACGTTTGCAGTGGCTAGAGGCCCTGGCGCACCCATTCTCACTCTCCCTCTCTCAAATAAATAATAAATAAATAAAAAATAAATAATCTTTTAAAAAGCCCACAAACAAACAAGTCATTAAAATCTCTCCTCGGACTTCTCTTTCATCTGTTAGAAGGTGCTACCCACACTGAGGGTGGTGCTCCTACCCTGACAGCCACAGTTCCACATATCAGCATATAAGTCTTCTTTGGAAATATTCCCATTTCACCAATCTCACCTCAGTATAGTCAAGTGGACCACCAAGACCAACATGATAGGGACTCATGGTACTTTCTGTGCCCTCAGGTTTCCCTACTATATGTTACTTCAGCCTTCCAGGCAATAACCATTATAATGACCAAAGATATCATGGCAGTCACACCTTCAGTGTATCCACTAGAGGAGAATACCTTATTGTATTTAGTGGTGATCATTCCTTCAAATCCAAACAATTATGCTGTCAGAAATTCAATTAAAAATATCCTTAATTGAGCCAGGCATGGTGGCGCATGCCTTTAATCCCAGCACTCGGGAGGCAGAGGTAGGAGGATCACCATGAGTTCAAGGCCACCCTAAGACTATATAGTGAATTCCAGGTCAGCCTGGACTAGAGTGAGACCCTACCTTGAAAAACAAAAAAAAAAAAAAAAAATCATATATATTCCTAATTGTGAAACACACTCTATCTTTTCATATGATGAGTGAATGACAAATTTATGACCAAAATAAATTATAATAATATAATGATGAATGAAATTTACATGAGACATAAAATACCATCACTTATAAACACATAATGATTTGACATAAAAGTAAATATTTGGCAAACTTATAAATATCTTACATGCAATCATGGTAGAATTCTTGCAGATATCAAGAAATGAGGACAATAACTTTTGGTAATCTATAAATTGGTTTAAATAATTTAGAAACTAAGAAAGCATACTTGTTATCAACCTGACTGGACTGTGAGAATCCTAGAACATTAGTTGAGCACATTTCTGAGTCAAAAGGGCTCCCTTAAAGATTACTCATAACAAGATATTGTTCGGAGGTAGGACAATGTAGCAGGTGGGGTGCACTTAAAGGAAGTATGTCACTGGAGGGTGTGTCCATGGGAATATATCAAGCACTGGCCTCTTCCTGGGTGGCACCTTGAACTCCTCTGTGTTTACCACATGAATTGCTCTGCTCAATTATGACCTCCCTGTCATGACAAGATTGACCTCTGAAATGGTGAGCCCAAATTACACCATCCTCTTAAGTGGTTTCTTCAGGGTTTTGGTCACAGCAATGAAAAAGTAGTAGTAGTATACATATAAAAGAAAAGAACTTACCACACAAACCCAGTTGAAAAATTATAGCAATTAAGAAAAACTTGGGCTAGAGAGATGGCTTAGCAGTTAAGGCGCCTGCTCGTTAAGCCTAAGAACGTGGGTTCCAATCTCCAGGTCCCACGTTTAGCCAGATGCAAAGTGACACAAGGGTGCAATGCTGCACTTGACCACAAGGGGGCGCATGCACCTGGATTTCATTCACAGCAGCTGAGAGGCTGCTGGTGCTCCCATCTCCATCTGTCTTCCTCTCCCTCCCCTCTCTCTGTGTCTCTCTCCAAAAAAAAAAATAAAAATTCATTTTCAATAGTATATTAAAATACATAAAACTAAACCCTCAAGCATATAATAAATGCATTTTCATTTACATATGGATCCAACAGCTCAATTAGAAAGTAGAGGATTTTTTTTTTTTTTTGAGAGAGAGTCAGAGAGAGAGAGAGAACAGGAATGCCAGAGCCTCTCAGCCACTGTGAACAAATTCCAGACGCATGCTCCCCTTGTGGGCAAGAGTGGCATTGCGCCCTTGCGCCACTTTGCATCTGGCTAAACGTGGGACCTGGAGAATGGAAGGGCGTTCTTAGGCTTAGCAGGCAGGCGCCTTAACCACTAAGCCATCTCTCCAGCCTGAGGAAGTATTTTTTAAAATACCTATTTTTTTAAAAACTCAGGCTCCATTGATTCAATCAACCTTAGAGAATTATGTCATCTCACCATTTATTTTCATGAATGAAAATCAGAAATAGCCCAGAAATCTACTTTAATAGTGAACAACTAATAAGTACAATATACTTACAACTTTAGAACATTTACCTCTGGTTGTATAGTATCTGAAGCATTTCACATAAATTACTTTGCATCAAGCTTTTCATAAGGCATAATTTATAGCATCCCATTACCTGAGGACATTTCACAGAATTTTGAAACTTGTGACGAGTGACAACTTTCTTATGTTTCTGTACATTTACAAGGGTTGATACGGGGCACGTTCTTGAGTTTGAGCCCACTGAAGACTTGTGCACATCTCTTCTAAACAAGATGTTTGTTATGTGCTAAACCCGCTGAGATGACTACAGGCATCCCCCGCAAACTTCACGCTGACACTAGTTTTCTTCTCTGTGCACGTCCCTGTTCGCCATGCTTAGGAATTCTCTCCAGTGTTGAGTCTTTTCGTGTATTTTAAGGGAACTACTGCGAGTGAAGGCTTTCCCACAGTGGCTGCATACAAAGGGTTTCTCGCCGGTGTGGATTTGCTCATGTCTTTGACAGTCACCCAAAGTGGTGAAGGCTTTACCACACTGCTTACACACGTAGGGCTTCTCTCCACTGTGGATCCTCCCGTGGCGCTGGAAGGAGCTGTAACCACTGAAGGCTTTCCCACACTGCTTGCAGTCGTAGGGTTTCTCACCACTGTGAGTCCTTTCATGACGCTGAAGAGAGCTGTGAATGGTGAAGGCTTTACCACACTCCTTACACTTATAGGGCTTCTCCCCGGTGTGAATTCGTTCATGGATTCGAAAGGTACCAGAAGAAACGAAACACTTCCCACACTGCTGGCACACGTAGGGTTTCTCCCCACTGTGAATTCTCTCGTGGTTTCGAAGGGAATTCCGAGTCGTGAGGGCTTTATCGCACAGGTTGCACACGTAGAGTTTCTCCCCAGTGTGAGTCCTTTCGTGTACCCGACAGGTACTGGAAGAAATGAAACATTTCCCGCATTGATTACACACATAGGGCTTCTCTCCTCTATGAATCCTTTCGTGGCGGGGAAGGGAACTGTGACCAGTGAAGGCTTTCCCACACTGCTTACATATGTAGGGTTTTTCTCCACTGTGAATCTTCTCGTGGCGTCGGAGGGAACCGTGACTGGTGAAGGTTTTCCCACACTGCTTACATATAAACGGCTTCTCGCCTGTGTGAGTTTGCTCGTGTCTTCGAACCTTACTCGAAGAAGAAAAGGCTTTTCCACATTGCCGGCACTTGTAAGGTTTCTCTACTGTGAGAGTGTCTTCATGACTCAGAAAGCATTCGGGATAGATGAAGGCTTCCCCACATTCCCTAAACTTATAGAGGCTCTCTGCATAGATCTCATACTCATAGGGGCTGGGGCCACTTTGGACAGGGATGGGCACATTTAGGGACGAAAGACCAATCAAGATGTCTTCACACAAATGACTTTCGTACAGTTTCAGTCCGGGAGTTTTCTTATGCGCGACGGTATCTGGAAACTGGCTTAAGATTTCTCCACATGGACTGTCTTCTTTCTGTGCACACAATGTATCCACCACTTCACTGCTGTAAAAATGGAAAACACATTACTCCAGTTCTGCTCATAAGCTATTTACCAGGAGAACTGTTCACACAGGCACTGTCAGAAGTTTTCTACACAAACAGACTGAAAGCTCTGCAGGGTAGCTAAGGACAACATATTGGTATTCATATAAAGATGCTTAATATTTTTATCAAGTTAACTATTTTGCAAAAACCAAATGTATTACTATTCATTCATCCATTATTTAGTTTTCACATGGGGTCTTGCTGATTGCTGAGATGCTTAAGTTGGCTTTGAACTTACCACCCTCTTCTAACGGAATCTGAGCTGGCTCGTCTTGTAGGCATGAGCCACAATATCTGCCTCTCTATGTTACAAGTAAAAACACAGAGTATTCTCTAAGCAACATGCTTGAACCAAAACTATTTTGGATTTTTTTTTTTTTTTTTAATGCAAGAGAGTAAGAGTGAGACAGAGAGAATTGGCACACCAGGGCCTCAGCCACTGCAATCGAACTCCAGACACTTGTGTCGCTTTGTGCATCCGTTATACATGAGGTCTGAAAAGTCAAACATGGGTCCTTAGGTTTCACAGGCAAGCAATTTAATCGCTAAGCCATCTCTCCAGCCCTGTTTTTGGATTTTGAAATAAATGTATAATGTACATAATCTTGATGATAAGAATCAGTATAAACATGAAATTCCTTTATGTGAAAGCCTCAACACCAAAGCCTGAAGGTAATTCCAGATAACATTTTAAATAATTTTGTATGTAGAACCAAGTTTGTATATACTAAATTACCACAAAGTCAATTGCATCAATATGTCAGTATTCCATGTTACCAATTTGTATGAATTTTATAAGACAACTATCTGAGATTAAATTATTTTCAAATTGGACTTATTTGATCAGTTGTTTTTGTTTTTGTAATTTTCTGGTCATTCCCACATGGAGACACAATGCTTTTATTTAGCAGGGACCATTACCTTAGATTTCTCCTAGAATCTTTGTAGTTGTCTTCAATATTCTGGCCTTCCTCTGTTTGTCCTAAAACATAGAGCCAAAAAAAACCCATGAATTCTATCATTATAAAAAAAATATGAAGCTGGGCCAGGCATGGTGGCACACACGTTTAATCCCAGCACTCAGGAGGCAGAGGTAGGAGGATCACCGACAGTTCGAGGCCAGCCTGAGATGTCATAGTGAATTCCAGGTCAGCCTGGGCCAGAGTGAGACCCTACTTCAAAAAAAAAAAAAAAAAAAAAGTGAAGCCAGGCATGGTGGTGCATGCCTTTAATCCCAGCCCAGGAGGCAGAGGTAGGAGGATTGCTGAGAGTTCGAGGCCAGCCTGAAAATACATAGTGAATTCCAGGTCAGCCTGAGCCAGAGTGAGACCCTACTTTAAAAAAAAAAAAAAGTGAAAAAGATTAGATTCCATTAGGTTCATGGCATAACATGACCATGGCCAATACAGTCACCGGATTTATCCTTTCTAGATTCCAAATCATTGAGCAGCGTTGTTCTCTCATGAGCTACGTGAGGAAATCATTTCACCCTTACCTACAGCAGCCAGATTCTCCAAGGTTTCCTGCATCACATCTCTGTAGAGTTTCTTCTGGGAAGGACTGAGCAGAACCCACTCCTCCAGGGAGAAGTTCACAGCCACATCCTCAAAGGTCAGGGACTCCTACAACATTACACACATTTGCAGAAGGAAGGGTGAGTCATTACTGGAAATCTGGATTCATTTCAAGAAAAGTTCACACGATGCTGTATTCTTCAAATGCCAGTGAATACCCAGGACACTACATTCTGATTCTTACTCTCCATGCATAATCACACCCCCCCACTGTTTGTTTGTTTGTTTGTTTGTTTGATTGATTTTTTTGCATGGGTATTTGTGCTAGAGTTACAGATTGGCCACCAGTTTGTGATCCAAACTCTGATCCTCATGCATGCAAAACCATCCTTCCTGCCTCAATCACACCATCTTTTATAGCAATTCCCATATTATATTGGAACTCTTTGTTAAAGAAACAATAAAACAAGAATACCGGGCTGGAGAGATGGCTTAGCGGCTAAGGCGCCTGCCTGGTAAGCCAAAGAACGCTGGTTCCAATCTCCAGTGGTTCCAATCTCCAGGTCTCACGTTTAACCAGATGCAAAGTGACGCAAGGGCACAATGTTGCACTTGACCACAAGGGGGCGCATGCATCTGGATTTCATTCACAGCAGCTGAGCCACTGCTGGCGCACCTATCTCTGTCTTCCTCTCTCTCTCTCTGTCTCTCTCTGTGTCTCTCTCCAAAAATAAATAAAATAATAATAAAAAATTTTAAAAAAAAACAAGAATACCAATCCTGCTGATGTATCTTCCAATTTCTCTTGGTACACATGGGCTTTTAGCACTTCTCAAAACAAATTCCTGCCACTCAGTGTGCACAAGAGGGTTAACACCAGCCGTCCTGAGGCCACACAGTCTTAGAAATAACTGAAACCAAAGTTTGACCTTTGCTGGGGTCTAAATACTGCTACTGGAGTGGACCTTAACATATTAGTTGTACAGAGTGTGGCTCAAGTGTTCACGTACAGTTTACGTACACATTATACTATTGGTTGAACCCTGTTGTCTCTCTTAATGTTTGCCAATTTCTAACATGCCAAGCAGAGGGAGATCTCCCAGTGATCTCCCAGTGTTTCATATGGACAGTGAGTAAGTATTTTCTCTCACAATTTGTTCTTCATGAAATCCAGCATACCCACTGAAACCTACCAAGAGAAATTCAGGAAGGTTCATAATTACATACTGAAAAAGACTTGTGTCCTATGTTAGTGAACA
Organism: Orientallactaga sibirica; assembly: GCA_036365145.1. Taxonomy (NCBI): domain Eukaryota; kingdom Metazoa; phylum Chordata; class Mammalia; order Rodentia; family Dipodidae; genus Orientallactaga; species Orientallactaga sibirica. The sequence continues at coordinate 386,821 of JAEOAD010002037.1, forward strand.
AGCAAGTGTGTGTGTGTGTGTGTGTGTGTGTGTGTGTAATATTTATTTGTAAGCACAGAGAAAGAGAGAGAAGAGAGCCAGACAGAGAGAACTGGCACACCAAAGTCTCAAGCCACTACAAATGAACTACAGATGCATGAGCCTCTTTGTGCATCTGGCTTGACATGGGTACTGGGGAATCAAACTAGGGTCATTAGGCTTTACAAGCAAGTGCCTTAATTGCTAAGCCATCTTTTCAGCACAAACATTATATTTTTTATTAGAGGAAAATAAAATAATTGGAACAATGCCACAGTTTTTAGAAGAAGCTCGGTGAGTCCAAGGTGTCACCTCTTACACATGCCTCTAAGATGTCATAGTCCCAAACCATACACTTGACTAGTCAACCATAAAACACATCTAGGATATATACTGAACATGTAAAAATGTTAAAGTCTTTGGGGGCTGGAGAGATTTCTTAGCGGTTAAGACACATGCCTGTGAAGCCTAAGGCCCCCAGTTTGATTCTCCAGGTCCCACGTAAGCCAGCTGCACAAGGGGGCGCACACATCTGGAGTTTGTTTGCAGTGGCTGGAGGCCCTGTGCGCCCATTCTCACTCTCTCCCTCTTTCCCTCTGTCTCTAATAAACAAACAAATAAATAAATAAATAAAACAGAGCTGTTGGTTAAAAAACAAAAAGCCTTTGGAACCCAAATACATCTCTGGATAGTCAAACAATACAATTTGTTTTAGCCTGTGTTGCTGGCAGAAATAACCCAAGAGCAGCTTGTAGGAGGGTTTATTTTAGCTCACAGACTCAAAGGGAAGCTCCATGATGGCAGGGGAAAATGATGGCATGAGCAGAGGGTGGACATCACCTCCTGGCTAACATCAGGTGGACAACAGCAACAGGAGAATGTGCCAAACACTGGCAAGAGGAAGCTGGGTATCACACCCATAAGCTTGCCCCCAACAGTGCACTGCCACCAGGAGGAACCAAGTCCCAAATTGCCACCAGCTGGAGACCTAGCATTCAGAACACAGAAGTTTAATGGGGACACCTGAATCAAACTACCACAGCATGTATATATGTGTGTGGAGGCCAGAAGTTGACATAGGATAAATAAATCCCCTCCACTTTATTATTTGCAACAGGGTTTCTCTAAGAACTCATCATCTCAGCCAGAAAGCTAGCCAGTAAGCCAGTAAGCCACGGGGATTCCTTGCCTCCCCTCTTCCAGGGCTGGGATTACAACACTCATCGCTAAACCCAGCATTTTCCAGGGGTCCTAGGGATCTGAACTCAGGTTCACATGCTTATATAGCAAGCTCTTTATCCATTAAGCCATATCCTTAAATACTTTTGAGAAGCTAAAGAAAAACTACTTTATAACATGACCAGTACACATTATTAAAATAGAACAATCCTGGGCTGCAAAAACAGTTTAGTGGTTAAGGTGCTTGCCCGCAAAGCCAAAGGACCCAGATTCGATTCCCCAGTACCCATGTACGCCCTGATGCGCAAAACGGTGCATGCATCTGGAGTTTGTTTGCAGTGGCTAGAGGCCCTGGTGTGCCCATTTAGGGAAAAAAAAAGAAAGAGAGAGAGAAAGAGAGAGAGAGAACAATCTACCAAGAAGATATGACTGTAAACATTTATGCATCTATACATTCAATTTCATAAAACAAACACTATGGCCCATAATGGGACAGAAAGGGCCAGCTAAAGTAATAGCACGTAAATTCAGTGCACACACACTAAGTCATCCAGAGCATCAGCCTTCAGAGTAAATCTGCACCATAGATTGAATGTGCTAAGCAAATACCTACAGAAGATTTCATTCAACAGCTATGGAACACACATCCATCTCAGCACACCATACAGCTTTATCCAAAATAAGGTCATAATAAGGTCAATACATACAAAAGATTAAAACTGAGAGCAAGTACCAAAAACTATACAAGGGACTGGGGAAATGGCTCAGTGATTAAAGGTACAAACCTACTGACCGGAGTTCAATTCCTCAGCACTCATGTAAAGCTGGATGCAACGTGGCCATAAGCTAAACGTGCCTATTTATTTAACTTTTTTTTATTTTTATGAAGAGGGAGGGAATATTGGCACACCAGGGCTCCAGCCACTGCAATCGAACTCCAGATGCATGCACCACTTTGTGCACAGGTGCAACCTTGCATGCTTGCACCACCTTGTACATCTGGCTTACATGGGATATGAAGAGTCGAACATGGGTCCTTAGGCTTCACAAGCAAGCAACTTAACTGTTAAGCCATCTCCCCAGTCCTGGTCTATCTATTTAATGCATACACACACACCAGTGTTACAACCAAAATCATAAAATAAAATTCTTTTTTTTCTCTCTCTCTCTTTTTTCTTGAGAAAGAGAGAGTGTGGGCATACCAGGGCATCCTGCCACCACTAACAAACTCCAGACATGTGTGCCACCTTGTGTATCTGGCTTTATGTGGGTGCTGGGGATTTGAACCTGGGCCGTCTGGCTTTACAAGCAAGCACCTTTAACCCCTGAGCCATTTCTCCAGTACCATAAAAGAAAATTCTTAATGTTTTATCCAGCTGCTATTTTACAGAAACAAGATTCTACAAAGGAAAGAAAAGGCTAGCAGCTCAAGAAAGTTCACAATTTCATGTAGTTCCACTCGTTTATTCTTGGGACTATTTCCTAAGCTATTCTAAGCTAATTTCTAAAACACTAAAAAAGAAAGACAAGTCAAAGGTTAGATATGTCCCTATGCTTAGCGGCTGCTCTCAGTGTGCAGGTGCAGCCCAGGGTGGAGATTCCATTCTTTCATGTCACAAATCCTATTTTTACCTCCACCCTACGTGAAAAGAACTGTTCCTTTCACAGGCTCGATTCTGACTGACAATCACCCAGAGGCATTTGAAGGTCCCCATCTGCAGTGTCATTTTCTGGCATGATCTCTATCTCACACCAAAAGGGTGGTGTTTGCTGAACACCAACACACTCTCTAATGCCAACCACGGGTCTCACAATTTGGTTCTGACATCATAGTTCTGAGTAGTTCAGGGCTCAGTCCCACCACTCCATCCCCACTGCACATGCAAAATCCAAAGCATCTATTTGCTCTGTCTGGCCACCAGTCTCCTTCCTGAAGTTACAGGAGATGGCACTCTGCATTAGTGCCCTAACATAAATGCAGAGAGCGCCTGAAAAGGACTTATGAAAAACAGAGGCTCCTATTGCTCCCCCAAATTGTGATGGCTTTAGGTTCTCTCTGCCAGAATCTGCCACAGAGACTAAATTTTGTTGTTTTGTTTTTGTTTTTCAAGGTAGGGTCTCACTCTAGCACAGGCTGAACTAGAATTCACTACATATTCTCAGGGTGGCCTCGAACTCATGGCAATCCTCCTACCTCAGCCTCCCGAGTGCTGGGATTAAAGGCGTGCACCACCACGCCCGGGACAAAGACTAACTTTTTTTTTTTTTTTTTTTTTTTGGTTTTCGAGGTAGGGTCTCACTCTAGCACAGGCTGAACTAGAATTCACTATGTAGTGTCTCAGGGTGGCCTCAAACTCATGGCAATCCTCCTACCTCTGCCTCCCAAGTGCTGGAATTAAAGGCGTGTGCCACTACGCCCAGCTCAGATGCCAGGATGGACGTTTCAGTCCTCAGTGCCCTGGACCCTGCTCAGTAAGGAACTTCAGTAAACTCACTGGTGCAATCCACCCTGGTCTGCAGTCTGTGTCCTCTCTGAGGTGAACACACATGTATCCCAGTCTCCTTGGGGAGAGAGTTTCACATAACAAACATAAAACTGTTGTCTCTCAGACTGTTCTATGCACATTCTCGAATTACACGCTGACTACTGCTGCCACATGCCAGGCTGGGAAAGAGAGAGCTGAAGGTATTTAGTGTTAACCAAGCACTTTATCCTGGTAATTTCCTATCGCACAATACTTTCTGTACTTGATAAACAGTTTCCCCCTTACAATTAAATGCATAACGCCACCTCCAGGCCTGGCTTTTTTTTTTTTTTTCTTTAAATCTATGACTAGGCCAAACACGTTTTACAAATGCTCACTTTTTGCCTCAAAAATTTATGTCTGCCGGGCGTGGTGGCGCACACCTTTAATCCCAGCACTCAGGAGGCAGAGGTAGGAGGATCGCCGAGAGTTCGAGGCCACCCTGAGACTACATAGTTAATTCCAGGTCAGCCTGGACCAGAGTGAGACCCTACCTCACAAAACAAAACAAAAAAAAAAAATTATGTCTGATGGATAAAAACAAGGCTCAGCGGTTAAGGCTCTTGCCTGAGAAGCGTAAGGACCCAGGTTCAATTCCCCAGAACCCATGTAAGACAGATGCACATGGTGATGCATGCAACTGGAGCTCATTTGCAGTGGCTGGAGACCCTGGAGCCCCCATTCTCTCTACCTCTCTCCCTCCTTTCTCCCTCTCTCTCTAATAAATAAAAAACAAGGAGCAATCTTCCTCAAGGACCTGTCATTCAGATCACTATTTTTTACTCACCCTCAGGCATAAACCAGCACACAGTTCTCCCCTTTGCTGTCACCTGAATAAAAGGGTGACCTCTCAGGGGATGACAGTGTCCATTCCAGGAGCTGACATCACAGTCCCTCATCCCTCTCTTCCCACCCTCTTTCTCCTGCAGCTTGCTCATGCCTGACCAATGAGGTGCCCTAGAGTTAGAGCTTCTCCCTATTGTGATACTATTACAGAGAGTTCGAGGCCACCCTGAGACTACATAGTTAATTCCAGGTCAGCCTGGGCCAGAGTGAGACCCTACCTCGAAAACAAAACAAAACAACAACAACAACAACAAAAATCGTGAGCTGGAGAGATTGCTCAGCAGTTAAGACCCTTTGCCTGTGAAGCCTAAGGATGCAGGTTCGATTCCCCAGGACCCATGTAGGTAGATGCACATAGTGGAGTGCACTTGCAGTGGCAGGAGGCCCTGGCTTGCCCATATTCTCTGTCTCTTAAATAGATTTAAAAAAAAATTAAAAATAAACCGGGCTTGGTGGCGCATACCTTTTAATCCCAGTCCTCCAGAGACAGAAGTAGGAGGATCCCCGTGAGTTCCAGGCCACCCTGAGACTACATAGTGAGTTCCAGGTCAGCCTGAGCTAGAGGGAGACCCTACCTCGAAAAACCAAAACAAAAAAAGAGAAAGAGAGAGAGAGAGAGCTGGGCATGATAGCTCATGCCTTTAATCCCAGCCCTCTGGAGACAGAAGTAGGAGGATCGCCGTGAGTTTGAGAACACCCTGAGACTACATAGTGAATTCCAGATCAGCCTGAGCTAGAGCGAGACCCTACCTCGAAAAACCAAAACAAAAAGAGAGAGAGAGAGAGAGAGAGAGAGCCGGGCGTGATGGCTCATGCCTTTAATCCCAGCCCTCTGGAGACAGAAGGAGGAGGATCGCCATGAGTTCGAGGCCACCTTGAGACTACATAGTGAATTCCAGGTCAGCCTGAGCTAGAGCGAGACCCTACCTCGAAAAACCAAAACAAAAATAAATAAATAAAAATAATAAATAAATAAAATACAAATACAAATCACGTCGGCCTCCACCAACACTTGTTTTGAAAGGCACTGCCACCCCCGGAGGCCGCTCGTTCTCCCTCCACCCCTATGCTGACCCCGTGTCTGTGGATCCGCCGCCTCTTTTCCAGCCAGTGTGGCAACCTAAGGCGGTGCTTGTTAATTGAGGGGCTGTCACCTCGAGCAAGCAGCCAGCAGGCCTTGGGGCTCGGATGCTGGGGGATCTGCAGGCAGGCCCGCTGCAGAGCCGGGCTCCAGCGCGCAGCCGCCCCGCCCTCCCCGCCCCGGTCCCCGCGTCTCCCCACGAGCCTCCGCCGCCCGCCGTCCGCAGAGGGCTCGGGCCGGGGGAGGACGCCGGGGTCCCCCGGGGGACAGAGGGCAGCGCGGCCCCGCGGACTCGGCCGCAGAGCCGGGGAGGCCCCGTCGCTGCGCGGCCGCTTCCCGCAGCCCGTGCTCGGCCGACACTCACCATGTCTGCGCCGGTCCCCGCCTTCCGTCCGTCCGTCCGCAGCGGGGCAGCAGCGGGGCAGCTCGGGAAAGCAAGATGCAAGATGGCCCGAGCCGCCGCCTCCGGTCCCCGGCGCCCGTGATTGGCCGGCTTGTCCCGGCGCCCCCGCCGGCCGTCCTGATTGGGTGGTGACCGAGCCGCACCGAACCCCGCGGCGGCGGCGGGACCCTGGCTGCCAAAGGACGCCCGGGCGCGGCCTGGCCTCCCGGCCTTCGGGCGACCCTGCTCCCTGCTGCACCTGTTTCTGTCTGGCTGGTTTCGTTTTCAGAGAGAGGGGACGCTGCTGCTGACACATCACCCCGGCCTCCCTGCTTCCTCCCGGTGGAAATGAGCAGCCTGCTCCAGAAGCTCCAAAAGCTCCAGATGTAGTGTCCTGTAACAGTGACCAGTGTCGTATAAGACAACCAGTGACCAGTGTCCTGTAAGACAGCCAGTGACCAGTGTCCTGTAAGACAGCCAGTGACCAGTGTCGTATAAGACAACCAGTGACCAGTGTCCTGTAAGACAGTGACCCAGTGTCCTGTAAGACAGCCAGTGACCAGTGTCCCGTAAGACAACCAGTGACCCAGTGTCCTGTAAGACAGCCAGTGACCAGTGTCCTGTAAGACAGTGACCCAGTGTCCTGTAAGACAGCCAGTGACCAGTGTCGTATAAGACAACCAGTGACCCAGTGTCCTGTAAGACAACCAGTGACCAGTGTCCTGTAAGACAGTGACCCAGTGTCCTGTAAGACAGCCAGTGACCAGTGTCCTGTAAGACAACCAGTGACCCAGTGTCCTGTAAGACAGCCAGTGACCAGTGTCCTGTAAGACAGCCAGTGACCAGTGTCCTGTAAGACAACCAGTGACCAGTGTCCTGTAAGACAGCCAGTGACCAGTGTCCTGTAAGACAACCAGTGACCAGTGTCCTGTAAGACAGCCAGTGACCAGTGTCCTGTAAGACAGCCAGTGACCAGTGTCCTGTAAGACAGTGACCCAGTGTCCTGTAAGACAGCCAGTGACCAGTGTCGTATAAGACAACCAGTGACCCACTGTCCTGTAAGACAGCCAGTGACCCAGTGTCATATAAGACAGCCAGTGACCAGTGTCCTGTAAGACAGCCAGTGACCCAGTGTCCTGTAAGACAGTGCCAGTGTCCCAGTGTGACCAGTGTCCTGTAATACAGCCAGTGACCCAGTGTCCTGTAAGACAGCCAGTGACCAGTGCCAGTGACCCAGTGTCTGTAAGACAGCCAGTGACCAGTGTCCTGTAAGACAGCCAGTGACCCAGTGTCCTGTGTCCCAGTGACCCAGTGTCCTGTAAGACAGCCAGTGACCAGTGTCCTGTAAGACAGCCAGTGACCAGTGTCCTGTAAGACAGCCAGTGACCCAGTGTCCTGTAAGACAGCCAGTGACCAGTGACCAGTGTCCTGTAAGACAGCCAGTGACCCAGTGTCCTGTAAGACAGCCAGTGACCCAGTGTCATATAAGACAGTGACCCAGTGACCCAGTGTCCTGTAAGACAGCCAGTGACCCAGTGTCCTGTAAGTGAGTGTCCTGTAAGCCAGTGACCCAGTGTCATATAAGACAGCCAGTGACCAGTGTCCTGTAAGACAGCCAGTGACCAGTGCCAGTGACCCAGTGTCCTGTAAGACAGCCAGTGAAGACAGCCAGTGACCCAGTGTCATATAAGACAGCCAGTGACCCAGTGTCATATAAGACAGCCAGTGACCCAGTGTCCTGTAAGACAGCCAGTGACCAGTGTCCTGTAAGACAGCCAGTGACCAGTGTCCTGTAAGACAGCCAGTGACCCAGTGTCCTGTAAGACAGCCAGTGACCCAGTGTCATATAAGACAGCCAGTGACCCAGTGTCCTGTAAGACAACCAGTGACCCAGTGTCCTGTAAGACAGCCAGTGACCAGTGTCCTGTAAGACAGCCAGTGACCCAGTGTCCTGTAAGACAGCCAGTGACCCAGTGTCATATAAGACAGCCAGTGACCCAGTGTCGTATAAGACAACCAGTGACCAGTGTCCTGTAAGACAGTGACCCAGTGTCCTGTAAGACAGCCAGTGACCAGTGTCGTATAAGACAACTAGTGACCAGTGTCCTGTAAGACAGTCAGTGACCCAGTGTCCTGTAAGACAGCCAGTGACCCAGTGTCCTGTAAGACAGCCAGTGACCCAGTGTCCTGTAAGACAGTCAGTGACCCAGTGTCCTGTAAGACAGTCAGTGACCCAGTGTCCTATAAGACAGCCAGTGACCAGTGTCCTATAAGACAACCAGTGACCAGTGTCCTGTAAGACAACCAGTGACCCAGTGTCCTGTAAGACAGCCAGTGACCCCCCCAGAGGAGAGAAGAAAGAGCGCCTACCTAGGGCAGGCCACCCTGACAAACTGACCACTTGAGAAATTTAGATGGGGCTTTTTTTTTTTTTTTTTTTCAGTTTTTAGTTTTTCAAGGTAGGGTCTCACTCCAGCCCAGGCTGACCTGGAATTCACTCTGTAGTCTTGGGATGGCCTCAAACTCATGGCGATCCTCCTACCTCTGCCTCCCGAGGGCTGGGATGAAAGGCGTGCACCATCACGCCCGGCTGCATGTGGCATTTTTGCATCATGGCCAAAGCTTATCTTTTCACTCGATCTACACACTTGTCAGCCGTGAACAGAAAAGAAAAATACGCAAGCAAGGGAATAGTCATAGCTTGCTGTTGTAGATATTTCCAACTTTGCTGGGCTGAACATCCAATCATACAATGTTACCCGAGGAAGGAATTTATTTCGCGCTTTCAGATCCAGGGAAATTTCCATCCATGGTGAAAAAGCTGGCTCTCTTTCACAGGTCAAAACGGAGAGAAAACCACTACCAGCCAGGAAACACCAAGCACACATAACCGCCAGAGCTCAAACTGCTCTCTGTCCACACCTTTGGGCTGGAATCAGTTCCACCCCCAAACATACCTTTGGGCTGGACCCCAGGATCCACCCCCAATGACTCCTCCTCCAACCAGGTGACGGAGACCCAACTTACAAGCTTAATAAAACAGCTCTGTCTATGGGGGGGGGGGGCATTCATTCAAACTACTACACCTGCACACAAAAACTTGGAGTCACAGAATTGCATATTCTACAAAGTAATTATAACAGATTTTCTTACCGTGGGGTCCCTGCCTTGCAATAGGGTGAATTGAACACACAAAGCAAAGGAGATTGAGAAAACAGGAAGAATGCCCAGTACAAGAGCAAGCATGTTTAGAATTTCAACCCATATCCCAGTGAGATATGGAAGAATAAAAGGTTATGCTTTTTGATTAAGAGCGCAGAAAAGCATGCAGACTTAGCAGTGACCATCCACAAACAATTGCACGAAGGAAGATGTATTTGGGTGAATCATGACTTCAAGGCCAGAGTCAGAAATGGGCCAGGCAGGGCTGCAGAAATGGCTTAGTGCTTAAGGGGCTTGCCTGTGAAGCCAAGGGATCCTGGTTCTATTCTCCAGGACCCACATAAGCCAGATGCACGAGGGGCACTTGCATCTGGAGTTCCTTTGCAGTGGCTGGAGGCCCTGGCATGACCGCTGTCTCTGTCTGTCTGCCTCTCTTCTATCTCTCTCTGCTTGCAAGTAAATACATAAATAAATGGAAAGAAAAAAAGAAATTGGCTAGGCAGCTTAGAGCTGAACAACCTCAAAGGGAATAGCTTTAAAAATTATTTAAAACTTTTTAAAATTTATTTGAGATATATATATAGAGAGAAAGAGGCAGAGTGAGAATGAAAGAGAGAGAATTGCACACCAGGGCCTCCAGCCACTGCAAACAAACTCCAGATGTATGCACCACCTTATGCATCTGGCTTACATAGATCCCCGGGAATTGAACCGAGATCCTTTGGAGAGATGGCTTAGCAGTTAAGGCATTTGCCTGCAAAACTTATCTCTTTAAAAGTTGATCTTGGGCTGGAGAGGTGGCTTAGCGGTTAAGGCGCCTGCCTGCTAAGCCTAAGAATGCTGGTTCCAATCTCCAGGTCCCACGTTTAGCCAGATGCAAAGTGATGCAAGGGTGCAATGCCGCACTTGACCACAAGGGGGCGCACACATCTGGATTTCGTTCACAGCAGCTGAGAGACTGCTGGCGCCCCCATCTCTATCTCTGTCTCTCTCTCTGCCTCTACCTTCCTCTCTGTCTCTCTCAAAAAAAAAAAAAAAAAAAAGTTGATCTTTGTTGTTATTGTTTCTGTTTTTCTTTTTCTTTTTTTTTTTTTTTTTGGGTGAGGGGTAAAGGGATATCAGTGTCTACAATTCTGACCAGAATGGGGACAGAAATTTTTTTAGCTACTATCATCCACTTTGCCTTTAACAAGTTACAATTTAAGAGGTGGGAGGAGGGAGCAAAAGCCCACAAGTATGCAAATGTAAATTTAGCTGTGAGATAAGTTATCAGAAATGTGAGATGACAAGTCTTTTCCTAAGTATGGGGAGTCTTCGTCTGGTGCCAATTCAAGCTGTTTGTACACTCAGCATGGGCTTTCCTGAATAAATTAATTCTTTTGTTTGGGCCCATGTTTCACTGTCACAGCAGAAGAAAAGAGGGCAGGGGAAACTTCTATATTTCTTTAGGACAAGTGATGGATCCTCTGCAGGCCTTTATTTCAGCAGTTGTAATCCTGCGTGGGGACATGTTTTCTCTTCGGAATATGGGTTTTTACTGTAACTTTGGGCCCAAGGGGCTGCTTGTTTGAACAAAGCTAAATGTTTGCTTTTCTCTCCTCTGGATTCCTTTTCAGCATATTGCTTGTGGCATGCATCGAATAATCTACATTCCCATGTTGACAACTTTTTTTATTTTTCTTGTCTAAAAACGTGTTGGTTGAGAGACAAAGTGGGAGAAAGCCCTGGCCATGATGCCAAGAGCCACGTTCTTCAAGTGTGACACGATCAGGCTTTCTTCCTGTATTGCACCTACTACTCCTCTGAAGTCAGTAGATGTCTCTTGAACCACTTCCTGACGTCACTTCCAGGAGGAATCAGGAGCGGCTCGCTGAGCCCAGGAGAAAGCCAGTGCCAAGCTCTGCTTAAAAGACTTTCGCTTCGCAGGCTGAGCAGGGAGGGCGCCGGGCCGGCTGGAAGGTGTCACTTCGGCGTCTCGGTGCGTGTGCATTACTAGCCAATCAGAGCGCCAGGGGGCGGGGCCAGCAAGAACCGTCCAATCAGGGCCGCCGGTGGGCGGGGCGGGCATGCCTTCCCCTCCATCTTTCTTCCTGGCGCCGCCATCGTCGCGGCGCTCTCCTGGCGACCGAGCGCGTCCCGGGCGGTGGGGCGTGTGTGGCGGCGTGACAGCTGACCCCGGGGGCTGCGGTGGACGCCGCAGGGCCTCCCGGAGGCCCGTCATGGTGAGTGTGGGCGTCACACGTCCGTACCGCCGAGGAGCGGCTGCGGCCGAGTGCGCGGGGCCGCGCTGCCCTCTGTTCCCCGGGGCGCGCGGGCGGGACCCCGGCGTCCTACCCCGGCCCGAGCCCTCTGCGGACGGCGGGCGGCAGAGGGTCGTGGGGAGACGCGGAGGGCGGGGAGCGGCGGGGCGGCCTGCGCCTGCGCGCTGGAGCCCGGCTCTGCTGCACACCGGCCTCCAGCATGCACGACCGGGGCTCCTCGGCCCAGCAGGGCTTGGTGAGGATGGACGGTCCTTAGATTTGCAGAGACCCAAACCCCATGGAGCAAGAGAGCCACACGCCGCTGGGGGCTTGGTGGGGGGAGTTGTGTCTCGTCCCTGTGACGTAGGCGGTCCAAACTGCCTTGGCTCCAATTTGCCCCAGTGATTTAATTTAATTTATTTGGTTTTTCAAGGTAGGTTTTTCTCAATCTGGCTCAGGCTGACCTGGAATTCACTATGTCGTCTCAGGCTGGCCTCGAACTCACGGCGATCCTCCTACCTCTGCCTCCCCGAGTGCTGGGATTAAAGACGTGCGCCACCACTCCCGGCTTTATTTTGTTTGTTTTTGTTGTTTTTCATGTTTTTGGTTTTTTATTAATATTTATTTATTATGAGACAAATAGAATGGGCGTGCCAGGGCCTCCAGCCACTGCAAATGGACTTCAGATACATGCACCACTTAGTGCATCTGGCTTTACATGGGTACTGGGGAATCGAACCTCGGTCCTTAGGCTTCTCAGGCAAGCGCCCTAACCGCTAAGCCCTGCCCCAGTGATTTTAAACATGCTGTGCAGATGGAGGGAGGCCCTAACACTCTATGAAGAAGTATTGCCGGGTGCCATAGGGGCAAGCCGCAACTCTACAGTGTTTGGATCATCTTACTGGTGAGGCATGAGAAGGCTTGTTACTCGTGTTTGGGGGACTAGCAGTAGTAGAGGAGGGGATAATGGAGAGTGGCACCAACAGCTAGCTCCTAGATCAGAGAATGTCCTCCGTTCCCCCACCCCCACCCCAGGTCGGACTGTCCTTGCAGTTACTATAAAGGAATAAAGGAGGAATTGTGAGCCAGCTCGAGTTAAAAGATCACAGCTGGCCTTTTTTTGTTTGTTTGTTTTTTGTTTTGTTTTTTGGTTCTTTAGAATGGACACACCAGGGCGTCTAGCCACCTCAAAGGAACTCCAGATGCATGCACCACCATGTGCATCTGGCTTATGTGAGTTCTGGAGACTTGAACTTGGGTCCTTAGGCCTTGCAGGCACACACCTGCTAAGCCATCTCTCCAGCCCATAATTGGCCTTGAAGAAGGGAAACTTGAGCAGCTCAGTATTCTGTTTCTTTTAATCATTTCAGCCAGACGTTTTGTCTCTGTATGAGTGTGTGTGTGTGTTTTGTGCACATGCCTTGGTGTGCCTGTGGAAGCCCGAGGTTGACACCAAGGTATTGGTTGAGGTCTCGCATTTGAGCCCAGAACTCAATAACCTGATCTTGTTAGCCCGCTTGCTCTGTCCCCCCCTCCATAATGCTGGCATTTACAGGTACTGGGAGCCTATACTCAGATCTTAATGTTTGGGCAAAAAGCGCTTTATCCACTGAGCCACTTTTTTCCAGACCCCAAACATTTTCGATGCAAAAAAAAAAAAAAAAGGAAAAGCATTTGGAAAGTTTTGCATCTGGCCAAATCCTACTGGGGTGCCATTAACTAAGGTCTAAAAGGGAGGGTGTTTCCAAGTGCAGAAAGCACTGGAGGTCGGAAGGTCTGTAACCACTGCTGTTTACCAGGGTGAAAGCACGTGGGCAAAACTCTGTGTCTATGGCTGGTTTTCTTTTCTACCCAGGCAGTTGCTATAGTTAAACTGTCATTTGTCCATTGAAGTTCTGCCTGCTGGAGAAAAGGTATGGTTTTGTGTGTGCATGTGTGTAAGGGAAGTGGTCTTTGTCCCACATTCTGGCACAGAGAACCTGAATCCTTTGGAATTTCTTGGGCAGTGGGAGTGTCTTTGGGCCTTCCTGCCAAGCACCTTTTGGGCAATATTAGAATTCTTGCTAATAGGTGACTCATAGTGGCACCCTTGTATTACTTCACGATGGGAACTGGTGACCAGAGAGAACAAACAGATGCTTTCAGCTGGTATCTGCAGTGTGTGCGGTGTGACATGAACTTGTCATGACTCTTCTGTTCTGGATGGTGTCATAGCTGAACTGTGGAACATTCAGTGGAATTTGGAGAATATTAGTTTTCAACCAATGGCACCCATTTAGTGTGAGATAAAGTGTAAGAAAATGCCATCTCTGGTCTGAACCTTCAACTGACTGGGTGTTTGTGGGTCTTGTTCCCACTTGTTTGGGGTTACTGGCCACCGGATGTCCCTGGCGAGGGAGAGAGGAGTTGGGAGGGAAGCAGCAGGGGCCTTCCTGGAGCAGCGGGTGAGTGTGATGCGAACATGATGGGGCAATGAGCACCTGGGAGACCGTCTGATGGACAGCACTCGTTTATTCAAAAGGGGAGTGGGTTTATAAACACTTGGGGAAGGTTGAGATGGCATGTACAGTCTATATGGCAATCGGATGCATAGTTAATGGGCTGTTATCTAGGTGGCAGAAGGACTAGTAACTTCAGAGCTATGGGGGAAGGATAAGGGAAGGTAGGGGGAAGGGCGGAAGAGATTAACAGGAGGCTGTGACTTCAAAACTGTGGGGGGTGAGAAGGCTACGTGACTTCAGCCACATGAGGGTCTCTTGGGCAGCTAGCCACAAGGTCAGGAACTGTGGGGGGCAAAGACTGACTTATGGAATGGTCAGAGCCTTTTGGGGTCTGGGGGGAGCACCTCGCCAGTTCTGCCCACTCTGGGCGATGACAGCTCACTGCACCCTACAAGGTAGGGAAGGCAATCACCCTCACCAGGGACCCCTGACAATAGGGCCAGCTGCAACCCCACAGCCCAGGGTCCCTGGCCATGTCCAGTAGTTCAGGCCAGCCTCACAGGTCCAGCCCATTTCTAGCAAGGCCCAACAGGTCTTCACTTGTCAGCATTGACTCTTTGGAGGAGGGAGACTTTACACGTAGGAAGAAGGGAAAGTGGGTGATGTGGAAGTCCCAGCATGAAGCTTCCTGTTTTTCCAGGTTTCTCTCACTCCCATGAGATGGTCTTTAAGCTTAGGAAGGAGTTGAACCTTTATGTGGGTGGCTGGGGATTTGAACCTGGGCCCACAGGTTTTACAAGCAAGTGCCTTTAGCTGAAGAGCTATCTCCCCAGGGTCTGTGTGGGGTCTTTTTGATAACATGGCTGTGTAAGATGAAACCAATTTTGATGGGCTTTATAGAAGACCATGAAGAGTTGATTTTGTTGACTACTTGTCTGCAACTTTATTGATGTTATTTTTATTTTATATTGAGAGAGAAAGAGAGTGGGCACACCAGGGCCTTTCAGCTGCTGTGAACAAACTCCAGATGCTTGCACCCCCTTGTGTGCATGTGTGACATTGCACGCTTTGTGTCACTTTATGTCTGGCTCTGTGGGACCTGGAGATTTGAATATGCATTCTTGGGTTTCACAGGCAAGCACCTTAACCGCTATGCCATCTCTCCAGCCCTAATGTTTTTTGTTTTTGTTTGTTTGTTTGGTTTTTCGAGGTAGGGTCTCACTCTGATCCAGGCTAACCTGGAATTAACTATGTAGTCTCAGGGTGGCCTCAAACTCATGGTGATCCTCCTACCTCTGCCTCCCAAATGCTGGGATTAAAGGCGTGCGCCACCACGCCCAGCATTCCTAATGTTTTGATTATCGCTTTTACATGATTTTTTCCTACAGAGATGTAAACAGATATCTGTTTGTCCCAGATAGGGCACCAGCAGCAAACCAAAGAAATGATTTCAGCCAAGTGTAGCTTGGTGTGAACCAAGGGAGTTTATTGAGGTTACTTACAGAGGAGCATGGATGTCTTAGGCAACTGCATCACCAAAGAGTCCTGCACCAGCCAGCCTGGGTGTGAACTCATGAAAGCTGTGTCACTTACAGGAACCCCACCAAAGTCTCTTCTTCCCACATATGTCCACTGCTCATGTCTACTGCTTCAGAAAAAGGCCTTCCTCCAGTCTTGTAAGTTTCCTGAGCTTCCTGAGTCTTCTAATGCTTTTGTGAGTATATGTGGAGGCTCGAGGACAGCTGCCTTTTTTTGAGACATGGTCTTTCACTGGACTGGAATTCACCAAATTGGCTAGGCAGGCTGGCTAGGGAGCCCCAGGGGTATGCCTGTTTCTGCCTCTGCAGCACTGGAATTGAAAGCATGTGCTGCCACATCCAGCTATTTTTTATATGGGTTCTGGGGATCAGACTCAGGTCTTCATGCTTGGAGAGAATGACCTTTATGGACTGAGCTATCTCCCCAACCCTGCCTTGTAAGTTTCTTGTGAGTATTCTCCCTCCAGGAAGGATTTGGCATTATTTTGCTCTTTCTCTGGTCTTATTATGTGTAAGGCTAGATTGCTGTGTCTTCATTTTCTCTTCTACTGAATTTATTTTTTTTTTTTTTTTTTTTTTTTAGGTTTTTCAAGGTAGGGTCTCACTCTAGCTTAGGCTGACCTGGAATTCACTATGTAGTCTCAGGGTGGCTTCGAACTCATGGTGATCCTCCTACCTCTGCCTCCCGAGTGCTGGGATTAAAGGCGTGCACCACCATGCCTGGCTTGCTTTTGCTTTTTTTGAGAATATGTGTTGCTATACATGCCATCTTGGCCTCAAAATCATTGACTGGCTAGCTTCAAACTCATGATTTTCCTGCCTCTGCCTTCTTAGTATAGACAGGTGATGATCACTTTTTTTTTCCAAGGTAGGGTCTCACTCTAGCTCAGAGCTGACCTGATATTCACTATGCAGTCTCAGGGTGGCCTCAAACTCATGGCAATCCTCCTACCTCTGCCTCCCAAGTGCTGAGATTAGAGGCATGTGCCACCAAGCCTGGCACGATGATCACTCTTATGCACATTAAGTAAAAGGAAATTGTTTTGAGAAGTACAAATGCCCTGTGTACAAAGAGAAATGAGAAGAAAAAAAACTACAAATGTTGAGTCAAAGAAAATAAGAGAAATTGGGCATACAGAAATATAATTGGTGTTGCTATTATGCCTTCATTTTACCAAGTAGTTCCAATTTAATGAGGAGTCTGTTGTGTGAAAGGGTGTGAATGTGGGTGGAGAGGAGAGGAGATGTGGCCATCAGGGCATGGAGTGGACATTTGAAGACACTGCACCACATGAATTGAGTGTAGAGTATATGTGTATGTGTATGTATGTGTATATATATATGTGTGTGTATTATATATATGTGTGTGTGTGTGTGTATTATATATGTGTGTGTGTGTGTGTGTGTGTATAGATGCACACTGATAATCCCAGTAGTGGGAGGCAAGTTAGAGGCTAGTTATGGCTATATAGTAAGGCCTTGTCTTAAACAAACAAACAAAACTATAAAAAAAAACTGACTTGATAGCTAGGCATGGTGGCGCACGCCTTTAATCCCAACACTCGGGAGGCAGAGGTAGAAGGATCACTGCAAGTTAAGGGCCACCCTGAGACTACATAGTAAATTCCAGGCCAGCCTGGGCTAGAGTGAGACCCTACCTCAAAAAACAAACTAACACACAAAAGAAACTGAATTGAGGGGCTGGGGAGATGGCTCAATGGTTAAAAGCACTTGCTTACCTAGGTTCAATTCCACAGGTATCACATAAAACCAGATGGGCTTGTGTACTGGCAGGAGACCCTATTATGCCCCCGCTCCAGTCACATGTAGAGAAATTATTGAAATATAAATATGTGTTTCTTTTTAAAGGAGTTGAGTCTGTACCTCTTGGGTTGTGAATTTTACCTTTTCTTGTGGCAATCTATGTATGGTGTCTTCTAGGAATCTTTGACCTTTGAAGATGTGGCTGTGAACTTCACCCTGGAGGAGTGGGCCCTGCTGGAGCCTTCCCAAATCAAACTGTACAGAGATGTGATGGGAGAAACTTTCAGGAATCTGACTGCTATATGTATGGGTGAGCTCGCTCTCTTACTTAATCTGAGAACAAATCTATCTTGCCCATTAATGTTGCTCCATGATTTGAAGTATGGAATGGGTGGGTGTGCCAAGCATAAGTCACATTACATTGTTAACCTGCTTAGAATCTGGCTTGTTTTTTTTTTTTTCTATAATTAAATGTATAATGATTTTTCTGGCTGTGCATTTTAGAACAAACCCATGAAGGCCGCAACATTGAAGATGACCACAGAAGTCCCGGGGAAGATCTCAGGTAATTTGCTCTCCCAAATGAGAGTGAGGCCAACTGGAAATTCAAAAAGAAAAAAAGCACAAATATACAAATAAGTCTATATTTAAAGTGAGTTCGTTTGAGACTTTGTTCATGCCCAGACTTATTAAAAATAACACATATCTAGGCATGATGGTCCACATCTATAATCCCAGCACTCAGTAGGCCGAGGTAGGAGGATTATTGTAGTTTGAGGCTAACCTGGGCTACAGAATGAACTCCAGGTCAGCTAGACTAGATTGGGACCCTGCCTACAAAAAATTAAAAGCATAGCCGGGCGTGGTGGCGCACGCCTGTAATCCCAGCACTTGGGAGGCAAGGGTAGGAGGATCGCTATGAGTTCAAGGCCACCCTCAGACTGCACAGTTAATTCCAGGTCAGCCTGGACCAAAGTGAGACCCTACCTCGAAAAACCAAAAAAAAAAAAAAAAATTTAATAGCATATGTGTGTGTGCATATATTCACGTACGTACGTATGTACATATATACATACATGTGTATATTCAGTTTTCCATAAACTTTATTATTTAAAGAAATAATTCATTGCTAACCTAACAGTTGTAGTCGTGTACCAGTTTTCCATTTTTACTTAATTTACAATTGTGCTCACTGATAACTACAGAAACGATGAATGCCGAAGTTTCACTTGATGGGTTCTCCTCAAAACTGTTAAAAAATATTGTATAAATTTGCCTACAGGCTTTGGGCACAATGTGTCTAGAAAACAAAGAAATGTCATATTGTATACTGTTATCCATCCTCAAGATATCGTGTGTATGTGCAAGTATCTCAAAATCCAGGTTGTCAGCCTCGCACTTGGTAGTGAAGACTCACAGTATTTAGCTCTGATACTGAGAAGCAGGCCTGGGCCACAAGCCTGCAATCCCAGATAGTCAAGTCCAGCACAGGAAGGTGGTCAGTTCCAGGCCAGCCACATGAGTGCCTCACCAAACAAATAACATTTAATATTTGAAAAATAGTTAACAAAGGTGCTAAGAAACCTCATGAGGACCAGTGTCTTGGTACTAGCTGTCTTCCAGATCACATACAGAGCATGCAGGCCTTTCATGTTCAGAAATTCTTAAAGTGCATAAAACTGACAACTGCTTGTAGGTCTTCACCTGCTGAGCCTGCCTGCTTTTTTGAGTTCTGATTCAAAAAGTGTTGTCTTTTCTTTCCTCCTTTCTATCTCTTGATGCTGGACAAAATCCTCTGCGTGTGATGTGTGGGCATTTTTCACCTTTTTTTTTTTTTTTTGGCTTTTCGAGGTAGGGTCTCACTCTGGTCCAGGCTGACCTGGAATTATCTATTTCTCAGGGTGGCCTCGAACTTTTTAATAGCTCTACCTCCCAAGTGCTGGGATTTTGTTTCACTTTTTAATAGCTCACACACACAAAATAAAGAACACAGGGCTGGAGAGATGGCTTAGTGGTTAAGTTCTTGTCTGCAAAGCCAAAGGACCCAGGTTCACTTCTCCAGGACACATGTAAGCCATATGCACAAGGCTCTTCTCTGCCTCTTTCTCTCTCTCTCTCAAATAAAGAAATAAAAGTATATATTAAAAAAAAATAAAGAACATAAAACTGACAGTTCTGCTGGCATGAAAACTCAAAATGTGCATAATGTGTTTTCATGTTTTACAGAAGTGAAGTGCCGGACAGTCTGGGTGAGCATAAAGTTAGCAAATGTGAGGAAGTGTTCAGCCATATCCTAGGTACAGTTTGGAACATGGATGCGCCTCCTGGAGTAAAACTGTGTGAAAAGCATGCATGTGAAGACGTTCTCATTGGCCGTTCACCTCTAAATGTGCCTGTCCCTGTTCAGACCGGGCGAAAACCTTACAAAAATGAGGTACATGGAAGGAGTCTCTGCCAGGGTAAGGAATGTGCAGATGCCTTCCTTTATCCTGAATGCTTTCCG
This sequence comes from Orientallactaga sibirica, assembly GCA_036365145.1. Taxonomy (NCBI): domain Eukaryota; kingdom Metazoa; phylum Chordata; class Mammalia; order Rodentia; family Dipodidae; genus Orientallactaga; species Orientallactaga sibirica. The sequence continues at coordinate 406,500 of JAEOAD010002037.1, forward strand.
AAGCAGGAGGATACTCCAGATGGAGGACAAGCCTATGAATGTAAGCGGTGTGGGAGAGCTTTCCAGAGTCACAGCTACATTCAAATACATGTCCAGATCGGCACTCGAGAGAAAACATACGTGTGTGAGCAGTGTGATAATGCCTTCGTGAATCAGGGTTTTCTTCAGTGCCACGAACAGATTCACATAGGGAAGAAACCCTACGTGTATAAACAAGGTGGGAAGAGAGCCTTTTCTAAAAGTGTGAGCGGCGTTCCAAGACACGAACGGACTGCCACTGGAGAGAAGCCCTACAAATGTAAAAAGTGTGAGAAAGCCTTCAATTACCTGACTAACTTTCGTGACCACGAAAGAACTCACACTGGAGAGAAACCCTACGTGTGTAAGCACTGTGAGAAAGCCTTCACCTATTACAACTCTCTTCAGAGACACAAACGATGCCACACTGGAGAGAAACCCTACGTGTGTAAAGTTTGTGACAAAGCCTTCACCAACCACAGTTCCTTTCAATATCACGAGAGGATTCACAGCGGAGAGAAACCCTATGTCTGTGAGCAGTGTGGGAAAGGCTTCATCTCTTCCCGCTCCATTCGAATCCACGAGCGGACTCACACTGGAGAGAAGCCCTACAAGTGCACGCAGTGTGGTAAGGTCTTCAGCGTCGACAGCTCCCTTCGACGCCACGAAAGGCTTCACAGTGGAGCAAAGCCTTACGTGTGTAAGCAGTGTGGGAAGGCCTTTGCTGCTCACAGCTCCCTGCAACGCCACGAAAGGATTCACAGTGGAGAGAAACCTTACGTGTGTAAGCAGTGCGGAAAGGCCTTTTCTTCTCTGAGTCATTGTCAGAGACATGAACAAATTCACACTGGTGAGAATCTTTACATATGTAAGCAGTGTGGGAAAGCTTTGGCTTGTAGTTCCCTTAAAAAACATGAGAAGACTCACACTAGAGAAAACTCCTTAAAAACAGAATGTGCAGAGGTCTCCCTGAGCAAGCACAACCCTGCCCAGGGAACAGAACTGCTGTCGCTGTAAAGCTGTGGTACACCCGTAACAATGGTTGAGTTCACAGATGGAGCGTGGCTCTGGTGAACTTTGATAGAAGAAATGTGTCAGAGTCCTTTTCACTCACACCTAAGAATACACTCAGCATTAAAGTTGTTTAAAAAATACCAGTGCTTTCAGTTGTGACCGATTGTATCAGAATTCCATAAAAGTTCCTCCTGTAATGGATGCTACAGAGAGTTCTTTTGAAAAGGTTGATACAAAGTAACTTGTATACAATGTTCCAGAAACGATACCTCTTAAAGGCAATGTTCAAAACTTACTAGCATGTTGTGACTACTCCTCATTCAGTATTAAAGCAGGTTTCTGGACTATTTATTTTAATTGTCACTCTTGAAAACATGGTGAAATGATAGAAGTTCTCTAACTTTATTTAAGCAAGAGGGATCATTTTTAAAATAGTGACTTTTGGGCTGGAGAGATGGCTTAGCAGTTAAGGTGCCTGCCTGCTAAGCCCAAGAACCCTCCAGGGGTTCCAATCTCCAGCGGTTCCAATCTCCAGGTCCCACGTTTAGCCAGATGCAAAGTGACTCAAGGGCGCGATGCCGCACTTGACCACAAGGGGGCGCACGCATCTGGATTTCGTTCGCAGCAGCTGAGAGGCTGATGGCGCGCCCATCTCTATCTGTCTTCCTCTCCCTCTCTCTCTGTCTCTCTCTGTGTCTCTCTCTCAAAAAAAAAAAAAAAAATAGTGACCTTTTCATTGTGCTTGTTAAACTTTCATAACTGTATTGGATCCATATGTAAATTAAGTATTTCTAACACATGAGGCCTAATTTTTATACATTTTTAAAATGACTTGTTGCCGGGCGTGGTGGCGCACGCCTTTAATCCCAGCACTCGGGAGGCAGAGGTAGGAGGATCACCAAGAGTTCGAGGCCACCCTGAGACTACATAGTTAATTCCAGGTCAGCCTGGACCAGAGTGAGACCCTACCTTGCAAAAAAAAAAGACTTGTCTATGAGTCCACTCCTGTAGGCCAAGCATTTGGGGACTAAGGCAGGAGGAGTGCTGTGAGTTTGCGGCCAGCTTGGGCTACAGTAGTGAGTTGTCGCTCACGTTAGTTTAGTTTGTGCTTGCACCTGTCCTCGCTTCACTCACTATAACAAAGCAGACATCATGTTGGTATAAGTGCCTTGCTAGAGACCACAAGGACCATAACTTTTGTGTAATAAACCTCGATTGAATTTCTAGCAAGACTGGTGTTCATTTTAGAGGGAGTGATGTCTGTTAGACGTGAGGTATCCCCTCAGAATGTACAGATGTTGTAAGTGCAAGTCTGTCTTTGGTCATCAAAACAGTTCTTACCTGGAAGGCTGAAATAATGGAGTGAAACAAAACCTAATTAATGACATGTATTAGTTGTTGGTGAAAACGGGGATATTTTGCTTCTTTTTATATTTCAGAATATATTTTACCAGTTTTAGAAACACATGACCAAACAGAAGAAGGCGGCGGCGGCTTAGTGGTGCATGTCGCTAATCCCAGCACTTTGGCAGTAGAGGTAGGAGGATAACAGTGAGTTCGAGGCCAGCCTGGGCTAGAGTGAGTCCCTACCTCGAAATAACTGAAAGGAAACAAAAGAAACACGTGTACATGTTGTCTTTGTTTCTGTGTTGGTCTGTCCTAATCACTAGAACATGACCTGCTTTTGACTGTGTGTGATTGGACTTTTCAAAACCCAGCCTTCCTGTGGATAAGAGGCCAACTCTGGACCTATTTTTGCCTTCCTGATATAACACTCAAGTGTTGCCTACAATGTGCATTAGAGATTGTTCTCCCCCCCCCAAAAAAAAAAATATATAGAGAGAGAGAGATGTTTTTCAGATTTCCGGGTATTTTGTTTCCATAAACCCAATATAAAGTTTAAAATGCACTTGCTACATCGAACCTACTGAACTTCAAATCTGAGCCTAGACTAACTTGAATATATTCATATCGTTCAACCTGTAGTTGAGCAAAGATAGCACAGGGTCTACTTTACGATACATTTACTGTCTGGTGAAGTTGACTGGTGTGTACAGGTAGCTGTCTGCTGTGGCTGTGTGCTCCTGGCCAGCATCCTGAGAGAGCACACTGCACATTGCTTCCCCAGCATTTGAACACGAAAACAAATCCAAAGACCATCATAAGCTACTGATCGTCCTTGTCTCGGCTAAAGAGCACTAATGTAGCTGTTTCTTAGTGTGCCTATAGCGTTTAAATGTCCTCTGACTCTAATGAGAACAGTATATTTAGGGAGAGATAGAGATAACATCACAGTCAGACTCGCTGCTTATTAAATATGTATTTCACAGTCATTTTCAAACATTCCTAATATGCCATCACAATGGACTGGAAACACAGTATTAAGCATGAATGATCTAGCACTATATGTATGTAGTGGTATGAAAAATACTGCAACTGTTGCTGCTTGTGTGTTGTGGGGGAAAGTGAGGTTGTGAGCAAACCTCAAAACGTGCTGTTCAAATGGAAGGAAGGCTCTAAGGAACATACGTCACAGCAGGTGACCATCTGTGGTGCATGTTTCGTCGCTCGGGGATGTGAGTAGGTGGAGATGTTCCCGTTGATCATTTCCATTTCTACGTCCAATCTCTCAGCATTTTCAGGAGGTAATTACATGGGGGTGGACAAGGCAGGTACTGCACACAGACTACGCTGCTAAAATAGACCAGCATGATTCTAAGCAAATGAAAAGTACATATTTGCTTTGCTTAATTCTTTTTTTTCTTTTCTTTTTTTTTTTTTTTTTTTGAGGAAGGATCTCCCTCTAGTCCAAGAATTCCCTATGTAGTCTCAGGATGGCCTCAAACTCATGGCGATCCTTCTACCTCTGCCTCCTGAGTGCTGGCATTAAAGGCGTACACCACCATGCCCAGCCGCTTTGCTGAATTCTTATAGTCAATGTAACATGTAGCCGACTATTTTGGCCCACAAATGTCAGCAGTACATCTGTTTCACATGGTTTGAAGATTTATAACTACAGAGAGCATGTGTGTGGATGTGTATCGTTCTGCTGAATGTATATATGTAGATGGGATGATGTAGCATGTACCCCATGAAGTCCTGGAGTTCCTCCTGGTATGTGAACTGGTTCTGCTATCTGCACAGTGCTAGCCCTTAATTGTTTTTCCTACAAAAGTAGAGTTGTAGGGCTGGGGAGATGGCTTGGCAGTTAAGGCGCCTGCCTGCTAAGCCTAAGAACCCGGTTCCAATCTCCAGGTCCCACGTTTAGCCAGATGCAAAGTGATGCAAGGGTGCAATGCCGCACTTGACCACAAGGGGTCGCACACATCTGGATTTTGGTCACAGCAGCTGAAAGACTGCTGGTGCGCCCATCTCTATCTGTCTCCCTCTCTCTCTCTCTGTCTCTCTGTGTCTCCAAAAATAAAATAAATTTTTAAAAGTAGACTTGTATGATCAGACTTGCTGTGATTTCCCCCTGGAAGCACCCACAAGAAGAATACATGCCTTGAAGTTGCTTATCCAAGTCATAATTTGAGTGAGCCTCAGAGACTGAAGTCGTTAATAGTTTTGTGGATCGGGAAGTGTATTTAACGTAGTGTTGGAACTATTTCAGTCTTAAGAGGATCACTGGAAACATCGTGTTTCAGCGGCTCACAAAGTCAAAAAGCCCATTTTGCTGTCCACAGGTGGCATTTTCTATGTCATTGAACGCAACTACTTGGTGTTTCATTAAAGAAGAAAAGAAACCATGTCACGTTTTCTTCACGGTTGCAGAGAGCATGTGTGATGCCTAGTAACTTAGCATTCCTGCAGCACTGTCACAGGCACACCTCAGGTTTTATTTTCTACCTGGGGTTTTATAAATGTGGCATTAATCATACCAGTCTATTAATATTGGGTAACAGGTGTGAATATAGTTCTGGGTGTGTATGAAAAATAGCTCAGTTTTACAACTAGAAAAGCTGCCTTATATTTAATAAGTACATACCTTTTTTTTTTCATTCTGTTTGAGCAAGTTAGAAATTGTACTTCAGATAAAGGAATGTAAGAAATGATTTAATTCAAAAGAAAACATTTAATTCATTACGGTACCAAATATATAAGTGATAACATCATTTAACTTTTTTAAATGTATGTATTTATTTGAGTGAGAGAGGCAGAGAGAGAATGAGCACACCAGGGTCTCCCAGCCACTGCAAGCAAACTCCAGATGTATGCGCCACCTTTTGCATCTGGCTTTATATGGGTACTGGGGAATTGAACCTGGGTCATTTGGCTTTTTGGCAAGGGCCTTAACCACTAAGCCATCTCTCCAGCCCATAATTTTTTTAATATCTTTTTATTGACAACTTCTATACTTATAAAAAACACATGATTTTCCCTCCCCTCCCCCATTCCACTTTAGAACTCCACTCTCCATCATATCCCCTCCCTCTCTCCATTAGTCTCTTTTTTAATTTGATGTCATCATCTTTTTCTTCTATTATGAGGGTCTTGCGGAGGTATTGCTAGGCACTGCAAGGTCATGGATATCAAGGCCAATTTCTGTCTGGGCAGTTGCATTGTAAGGAGTCATACCCTTCCTTTGGCTCTTCCATTCTATCTGCCCCCTCTTCCACAATGGTCCCTGAACCTTGGAGGGTGTGACAGAGGTATTTCAGTGCTGGGCACTCCTCCATCCCTTCTCAGCACTATGTTGCCTTTTGGGTCATCCCAGTGGTCATCGCCATCTGAAAAGAGAAGCTTCTCTAATGAGAAGTGAGAGTAGCGTTAATATGTGAATATGAACATTAAGTGTAGTGCCCCCAGGGCAGCTTGGTGGGAATAAAATATACATTTAGTCAGATAAGAGCAGACTTTATACTCCTAAGGCTCATGACCTCTCCTGCCATAGACTTTTGCTTAGGTTTTTCAGTACCAGGCGTGTATTCCCTCCCATAGAGAGGGCCTTCAGGCATAGTATTTTTAATTAATTATTTATTTATTTATTTGTTTATTTATTGTTTTTTTCGAGGTAGGGTCTCACTCTGGCCCAGGCTGACCTGGAATTAACTATGTAGTCTCAGGGTGGCCTTGAACTCAGGGCGAGCCTCCTACCTCTGCTTCCCGAGTGCTGGGATTAAAGGCTTGCGCCACCACGCCCAGCTTTAAATTTATTTTTTTTATTGACAGCTTCCTTAATTGTAGACAATATTCCATGGTACTTCCCTCCCTTCCCCCCCCCCACTTTCCCCTTTGATAGTATTTTAAATACATTTTTTATTAGTTATGTATATAGTATATATATAGCCATGATGGTACCATCGTTAGCCTTCTCCCCGTCCTCCCCTCATGGGTAATGTGGATCTTGCCTTATGGGGATAGCCATCAGTTATTATCTACCATCCCATCATAGAAGCCCACAGGTGGGAACTGGGGAAATCTGCATAGACTTTTGTACTGGTCGTGTCCTGTACTGCATATATTTTTGTACTATTTCAAGGCCGTGATCTGTGTAACAAGTCCTGTTGTAAATTGCTGCTTTGCACATCTGCCCACTAGTTAGCTATTTTTTTTTTTTCTGTCTCTGTAAAACTTGCTGTGGTGGTTTGATTCAGGTGTCCCCCATAAACTTAGGTATGTGGAATGCTAGTCCCCCCAACTGATGGCAATTGGAAATTAAAGCCTCCTGGAGGCAGTGTATTGTTGCTGGGCTTGTGGGTGTTATAGTCAGTTTCCCTGTGCCAGTGTTTGACACACTCTCCTATTGCTGTTGTCCACCTGATGTTGGCGAGAGGGTGATGTCCACCCTCTGCTCATGCCATCATTTCCCCTACCATCACGGAGCTTCTCGAATCTGTAAGCCAAAATAAACCCTATTTCCCCCAAAGTTACTCTTGGTCAGGTGATTTCTGCCAGCAATGTGAACCTGACTGCAACACTTGCCTATCACTTATTCAATGTCTCTGGCATTAGGCCGGGCCTCTGAGCTCTGAGAACTAACCATAATGAACAACCGAAGATAAGGTATATAAACTCTGAGCTATCAGAGAGCAGGGTCCAGCTTGGGAAGAGATCCCGCTGGGATCACACTGGCATGAAAATAAACTGATTCAGCCGGGCATGGTGTTGCACGCCTTTAATCCCAGCACTCAGGAGGCAGAGGTAGGAGGATTGCAGCGAGTTCAAGGCCACCCTGAGACTACACAGTGAATTCCAGGTCAGCCTGGGCTACAGCAAGACCCTACCTCAAAAAAAAAAAAAAAAAAAAAAAGAAAAGAAAATAAACTGATTCTCCAACCAGTCTCTGGTGCCAGTTCTGTGAGTCTTAAGTTTCCCATATCACAATCCACCCGAAAATTGTTTACAATCCTGAAATCCCCTAAGGAAGGGGTCAGATAGATATGCTACACTTAATACATTTACACCTATTATCATCTTATTGTAGAGCTAGAACTACTAGAGAGAGGGCCAACATACCTTAAGGCCTTATTTTTCTGTTTTCCCTTTTGGAAAGCTCTTGTGTACCTTTGTTTTTTTTTTTTTTTTTTTTTTTTTGATAGAATTAATAGGCAATTTATATAATATTTGAGGCATTCCCCTTATTTTTGATTATGTTTCTCTCTGAGTGTTTATGACCAAGCAGGTAGCCAAAATGTAATCACATTTGTCCTTTTGAAGGTCAATAATGGCTCTCCAGGAGACTAGGGACCTAGGGGGAAGCGCTATGGCTTTCCCAGTACTGGCATTATGGTTAGGGTGAGTCAGGGCCATGCTGACCAGGTGACGTTCCCTTCTTTGGAAAACCTAGAGAACTGATTTTGCCATGGTTGTGACTCTCCTGTTGTAGATTGTACACTGATTTTTTTTTTTTTTTCCATTTCCAGGTTTTCCTGTCCTCACGGATCAGAAAGGCAGGCAACTTACCAGAAGGCCAGGGTAAAACATGTAGAAGCTCTCATCTCAGTGACCTTATGACCTAGTAGCAGGGGCCATTCGGCTCCGATGATTCTAATGGCTTTGCCCTCTACATAGGTCATTAAAACACCCAGAAAGGGGCTGGAGAGATGGCTCAGTGGTTGCCGCACTTTCCTGCAAAGCCTAGTGATCTGGGATGGATTCCCCAGTACCCACGTAAAGCCAGATGCAGAAAGTGGCAGTGCACCTGGAGTTCATCTGCAGTGGTTGGAGGCCCTGGCACGTCCATATTCTCATCTGTGTATGTGTGTCTCTTTCTCTGCTCCCAGGCTGACCTGGAACTCACTCTATAGAGCCAGGCAAGTCTTGAGCTCCCTGTGATCCTCCACCTCTGCCTCCAGAGTGCTGGGAATTTAGTGCACCACCACACCGGACCCAAGTAAAGGTTTTGTGTTGCTTTGTTTCGTTTTTGTTTTCCGGATAGGGTCTCCCTCTAGCCCAGGCTGATCTGGAATTCACTATGTAGTCTCGGGATGGCCTCGAACTCACAGTGAGCCCCCCACCTCTGCCTCCCAAGTGCATACACTCACAGCTCAAGTAAAGGTTTTTAGGTTTTGGGTTTTTTTTGTTTTTTTGTTTTGCAAGGTAGGGTCTCACTCTGATCCAGGCTGACCTGGAATTCACTATGTAGTCTCAGGGTGGCCTCGAACTCACGGAGATCCTCCTACCTCTGCTTCCCGAGTGCTGGGATTAAAGGCGTGCGCCACCACGCCGGGCTCAAGTAAAGGTTTTTGTACTAATTTAAAAACTAACAGGGGCTGGAGAGATGGCTTAGCGGTTAAGGCGCATGCCTGCCAAGCCTAAGGATCCCTGTTCGATTCTCCAGGTCCCACCTAAGCTAGATACACAAGGGGGCGCATGTCTGGAGTTCATTTGCAGTGGCTGGAGGCCCTGGCACGCCTGTTCTCATTCTCTCTGTCTGTCTGTCTGTCTCTCTCTCTGTCTGTCTGTCTGTCTGTCTCTCTCTGCCTCTTTCTCTCTCTCTCAAATAAATAATAAAAATAAATAAAACTAATTAAAATAAAATAGCTACCCTAGAAACTTTGCATTCTGCTACATTCGCCCGTGGATTGGTGCAATGTCCTGCCGCTCAGGGCCTGACCGTGAAGCGCTGACCAATCAGAGGCTCCCGGGCGGGGCCCCTCCAATGGGCTCGCGGGCCGGCGGCGGGGGGGCGGGCTTCCGCGGCCCCTGCAACCTTTGTTTCCGAGCTGCCATCTTGGGCTCCGTGGTCTCCTGCGTGGGCAGCGTGGGCTTCTCGGCGCGTCCGCGGACGCCCCAGCAAACGCCGCTTCGGGGGAGCCCCGTTGGGAGGACGCTGGATGCTCCGGAGGCCGAAAATGGTGAGTTTGAGGGGTACTTTCATCCGGGAGGAGGAAGGGGACGGCGTGGGCATCGTCGCTGTCCACTCCGCTGGGCTGGGGGCTGGGCCGGCCCCGGGGTGTCCTGTCCAGTCCCGGTGGACGCGGGCACTTCCGGCCTGGGCTGCGGGTCTCTCCCTCCCTCCCTCCCTCCCTCCCTCTCTCCCCAGTGTCTGCACAGGGATGCATGCTGATGATGAGGACAGGTGGACTCCGGGGTCCTCAGGTGTCCTGTCCAGTCCCGGTGGACGCGGGCACTTCCAGCCTGGGCTGTGTGCTTCTCTGTCTGCCTGCCTATCTATCTATCTATCTATCTATCTATCTATCTATCTATCTATCTATCTATACACACACATATATGTCCTGGAGCCAAGTGTCTGCACAGGGATGTAGGGTGATGATGAGGACAGGGTGGATGGTCAGGGGACTCCAGGGTCCTCAGGTGTCCTGTCCAGTCCCAGTGGATGCAGGTCCTTCTGGCCTGGGCTGCGGGTCTCTCTCTCTCTCTATGTCCTGGAGCCGAGTGTCTGCACATGGATACAGGGTGACGACGAGGACATGGTGGATGGTCAGGGGACTCCGGGGTCCCCGGGTGTCCTGTCCAGTCCCAATGGATACAGGCCCTTCTGGCCTGGGCTGTGGCCCACCCCACCCCCTCTATGTCCTGGAGCCGAGTGTTTGCACATGGATTCAAGGTGATGATGACAGGGTGGATGGTCAGAAGACTCCAGGGTCCCTGGGTGTCCTGTCCAGTCCGGGTGAACGTGGGCACTTCCGGCCTGGGCTGCAGCCCTTTCTGTGTCCTGGAGTCGTGTCTCTGCAGATGACAGGTGGATGGTCAGGGAGAATCCTGACTGTGGCTCCTTCATGGGAGGGGTCGTGGCCATGCCATATGCATGCAGTCGTTGGGGGTCTCCACTGTGCTGAGGCCAGATCTTTGACTGCATCATATATAATAGTTTCAGGAAGAGTCAGAAAAGAAAAAGGAGGACTGGAGAAATGGCTTAGCGGTTAAGGCACTTGCCTGCAAAGCCAAAGGACCTAGGTTCAATTCCCCAGGACCCATGTAAGTCAGATGCACAAGGTGGTACATGCGTCTGGAGTTCATTTGAAGTGGCTGGAGGCACTGGTGCACCTATTCTCTCACTGTCTCTCTTCTTCTCTCAAATAAATAAATAATTTTTTAAAAAAGAAAAGTAAAGTAAAGAAAAAGAAAAAAAGGAAGGAGGGGAGGAAAGAAAGGGGGGGAAAGTTGGTGTGAATATTAACAAAAGAATTAGTGTATTTGCTGTTGGTGTGACAAGGCATTTAGAGATGTTTCTGGCGTTTTGTTTTCAGCTTGTAAGCTATATGTAGCTATATGGTGATTGGCTAGACATCCCGAGTTGTCAACTGTACATGTCTATAGTTTGTAAAAAGGACAAAATATCTGAGACAGACTCTCGATGCTCCTTGTGCGGCGTGGAGAATGGGGTGGGGGGGGGATGCCTTTTGGAGGGGCTTGTAGCTCAGGGCGTGCACTGTGAGGCTGGACCTGTCGGCACTGCAGTGAGCATCCACTTAGCGTCAGGGGTCTTGTTCTGTATAGAGTGACACAGCATCCTGCTGACATTGGTAGTTGTGGAAAAGGGGGGTGGGGTCAGCTGGCATGAGAAGAAGTGTTGGAGTTACTCTTAGTTAAGTGCAGCAGATTTTGACACTTTGTTTCTAAACTAGAACTTGTCTTTGTCAGCAAAGCGAAAGAACTCCTGTATCATTGAACGTTCAAGGGCCCTCTGTACTTAAACACAATTTGCAACATTCTGTTATTTTTTGTATGTTTAGAGTGCTGAGATGTTTTTGAAGTTAAACAAACAGTATTACATTTTTTTTTTGTTTGTTTGTTTGTTTGCTTTTTCGAGGTAGGGTCTCACTCTGGTCCAGGCTGACCTGGAATTCACTATGTAGTCTCAGGGTGCCCTTTAACTCACGGTGATCCTCCTACCTCTACATCCCAAATGCTTGGATTAAAGGTGTGTGCCACCACACCCGGCTAAAATATATTTTAAAATCATGTTTAAAATAAAAAAGAGAGGGGCTGAAGAGATGGCTTAGTGGTTAAGGCTCTTGCCTACAAAGCCTAAGGACCCAGGTTTGACTCTCCAGTACCCATGTAAGCTAGATGTACATGGTGGCACATGTGTCTGGAGTACGCTTGAGGTGGCTGGAGGCCCTGGCACACCGATTCTCTCCCTCCCTACCTCTCTCTCTCTTAAATAAATACATATTTTAAAAAATAATTTTAAAATAAAAATAGGGCTGGAGAGATGGCTTAGCAGTTAAGGCGCCCGCCTGCTAAGCCTAAGAACCCGGTTCCAATCTCCAGGTCCCACGTTTAGCCAGATGCAAAGTGACGCAAGGGCGTGCACACATCTGGATTTCGTTCACAGCAGCTGAGAGACTGCTGGCGCGCCCATCTCTTATCTGTCTCCCTCTCCCTCTTTGTCTGTCTGTCTCTCTCTGGGTCTCTCTCCAAAAATAAATAAAATAAAAAATATAAAAAGAGAATGAGAAGCCAGTCATGGTGGTGCATGCCTTTCATCTCAGCACTCAGGAGGCAGAGGTAGGAGGATCGCCATGAGTTCGAGGCCACCCTGAGATTACATAGTGAAGTCCAGGTCAGCCTAGGCTAGAGTGAAACCCTAGTGTAGAAAAAATAAAAGAAAGAAAGGGAAAGAGAGAGTGAGAGTGAGAAGAGAGTGAATTTGGACATGCAAGGGCCTCTTGCCACTGCAGATGAAGTCTAGATGGAAGCATCAAGTCGTGCGCTGACTCTGCATAGGTACTGGGGTGTCACAATTCGTGCACTGGCTGTGCATTGGTACTGGGGTGTCACAAGTTGTACGCTGGCTCTGCATTAGTGCTGGGGTATCACAAGCCATGCACTGGCTCTGCATAGGTACTGGGGTGGGGCACTGGCTCTACATAGGTACTGGGGTGTCAAGTCATGCACTGGCTCTGCATAGGTACTGGGGTGTCACAAGTCATGCACTGGCTCTGCATAGGTACTGGGGTGTCACAAGTCGTGTGCTGGCACTGGCTCTGTATCAGGTACTGGGTCTGCATTGGTACTGGGGTGTCACAAGTCGTGCACTGGCTCTGCATAGGTACTGGGTGTCACAAGTCGTGCACTGGCTCTGCATAGGTACTGGGGTACTGGGGTGCTCTGCATAGTCGTCGTGCGCTGGCTCTGCATAGGTACTGGGGTGTCACAAGTCGTGCGCTGGCTCTGCATAGGTACTGGGGTGTCACAAGTTGTACGCTGGCTCTGCATTAGTGCTGGGGTATCACAAGCCATGCACTGGCTCTGCATAGGTACTGGGGTGTCACAAGTCGTGCACTGGCTCTGCATAGGTACTGGGGTGTCACAAGTCGTGCGCTGGCTCTGCATAGGTACTGGGGTGTCACAAGTCGTGCACTGGCTCTGCATAGGTACTGGGGTGTCACAAGTCATGCACTGGCTCTGCATAGGTACTGGGGGTGGCTCTGCATAGGTACTGGAGTGCAAGTCACTGGCTCTGCATTGGTACTGGGGTGTCACAAGTCGTGCACTGGCTCTGCATAGGTACTGGGTGTCACAGGTCGTGCACTGGTTCTGCATAGGTACTGGGTGTCACAAGTCGTGCACTGGCTCTGCATAGGTACTGGAGTATCACAAGTCATGCACTGGCTCTGCATAGGTACTGGGGTGTCATAAGTCATGCGCTGGCTCTGCATAGGTACTGGGGTGTCACAAGTCGTGCGCTGGCTCTGCATAGGTACTGGGGTGTCACAAGTCGTGCGCTGGCTCTGCATAGGTACTGGGGTGTCACAAGTCGTGCACTGGCTCTGCATAGGTACTGGGGTGTCACAAGTCGTGCACTGGCTCTGCATAGGTACTGGGGTATCACAAGTCGTGCACTGGCTCTGCATAGGTACTGGAATGTCACAAGTCGTGCGCTGGCTCTGCATAGGTACTGGGGTGTCACAAGTCGTGCACTGGCTCTGCATAGGTACTGGGGTGTCACAAGTCATGTGCTGGCTCTGCATAGGTACTGGGGTATCACAAGTCATGCACTGGCTCTGCATAGGTACTGGGGTGTCACAAGTCGTGCACTGGCTCTGCATAGGTACTGGGGTGTCACAAGTCATGCGCTGGCTCTGCATAGGTACTGGGGTGTCACAAGTCATGCACTGGCTCTGCATAGGTACTGGGGTATCACAAGTCGTGCACTGGCTCTGCATTGGTACTGGGGTGTCTGCAAGGTACTGGTGCACTGGCTCTGCATAGGTACTGGGGTGTCACAAGTCATGCACTGGCTCTGCATAGGTACTGGGGTATCACAAGTCATGCACTGGCTCTGCATAGGTACTGGGGTATCACAAGTCATGCACTGGCTCTGCATAGGTACTGGGGTATCACAAGTCATGCACTGGCTCTGCATAGGTACTGGGTGTCACAAGTCGTGCGCTGGCTCTGCATAGGTACTGGGGTGTCACAAGTCGTGCGCTGGCTCTGCATAGGTACTGGGGAATCACAAGTCATGCGCTGGCTCTGCATAGGTACTGGGGTGTCACAAGTCATGTGCAGGCTCTGCATAGGTACTGGGTGTCAGTCAAGTCGTACTGGGGTGCGTCTGCTGGCTCTCTGCATAGGTACTGCGCTGGTGTACTAGGTGTCACAAGTCGTGCACTGGCTCTACATAGGTACTGGAGTGTCACAAGTCATGTGCTGGCTCTGCATAGGTACTGGGGTGTCACAAGTCGTGCACTGGCTCTGCATAGGTACTGGGGTGTCACAAGTCATGCGCTGGCTCTGCATAGGTACTGGGATGTCACAAGTCATGCGCTGGCTCTGCATAGGTACTGGGGTGTCACAAGTCGTGCGCTGGCTCTGCATAGGTACTGGGGTGTCACAAGTCGTGCGCTGGCTCTGCATAGGTACTGGGGTGTCACAAGTCGTGCGCTGGCTCTGCATAGGTACTGGGGTGTCACAAGTCGTGCGCTGGCTCTGCATAGGTACTGGGGTGTCACAAGTCATGCTCTGGCTCTGCATAGGTACTGGGGTGTCACAAGTCGTGCACTGGCTCTGCATAGGTACTGGGGTGTCACAAGTCGTGCACTGGCTCTGCATAGGTACTGGGGTGTCACAAGTCATGCGCTGGCTCTGCATAGGTACTGGGTGTCTAGGGTGCGCTGGCTCTGCATAGGTACTGGGGTGTCACAAGTCGTGCACTGGCTCTGCATAGGTACTGGGGTGTCACAAGTCATGCGCTGGCTCTGCATAGGTACTGGGGTGTCACAAGTCATGCGCTGGCTCTGCATAGGTACTGGGGTGTCACAAGTCATGCGCTGGCTCTGCATAGGTACTGGGGTGTCACAAGTCATGCACTGGCTCTGCATAGGTACTGGGTGTCACAGGTCGTGCACTGGCTCTGCATAGGTACTGGGGTATCACAGGTCGTGCACTGGCTCTGCATAGGTACTGGGGTGTCACAAGTCATGCTCTGGCTCTGCATAGGTACTGGGGTATCACAGGTCGTGCACTGGCTCTGCATAGGTACTGGGTGTCACAAGTCGTGCGCTGGCTCTGCATAGGTACTGGGGTGTCACAAGTCATGCGCTGGCTCTGCATAGGTACTGGGTGTCACAGGTCGTGCACTGGCTCTGCATAGGTACTGGGGTGTCACAAGTCGTGCACTGGCTCTGCATAGGTACTGGGGTGTCACAAGTCATGCACTGGCTCTGCATAGGTACTGGGGTGTCACAAGTCATGCACTGGCTCTGCATAGGTACTGGGTGTCACAGGTCGTGCACTGGCTCTGCATAGGTACTGGGGTGTCACAAGTCATGCGCTGGCTCTGCATAGGTACTGGGGTGTCACAAGTCGTGCACTGGGTCTGCATAGGTACTGGGGTATCACAAGCTGTGCGCTGGCTCTGCATAGGTACTGGGGTGTCACAAGTCGTGCGCTGGCTCTGCATAGGTACTGGGGTGTCACAAGTCATGCACTGGCTCTGCATAGGTACTGGGGTGTCACAAGTCTTGCACTGGCTCTGCATAGGTACTGGGGTGTCACAAGTCGTGCGCTGGCTCTGCATAGGTACTGGGGTGTCACAAGTCATGCACTGGCTCTGCATAGGTACTGGGGTGTCACAAGTCATGCACTGGCTCTGCATAGGTACTGGGGTGTCACAGGTCGTGCGCTGGCTCTGCATAGGTACTGGGGTATCACAGGTCGTGCACTGGCTCTGCATAGGTACTGGAGTGTCACAAGTCGTGCGCTGGCTCTGCATAGGTACTGGGGTGTCACAGGTCGTGCGCTGGCTCTGCATTGGTAGTGGGGTGTCACAAGTCGTGCGCTGGCTCTGCATAGGTACTGGGGTATCACAGGTCGTGCACTGGCTCTGCATAGGTACTGGGGTGTCACAAGTCATGCGCTGGCTCTGCATAGGTACTGGGGTGTCACAAGTCGTGCGCTGGCTCTGCATAGGTACTGGAGTGTCACAAGTCGTGCGCTGGCTCTGCATAGGTACTGGGGTATCACAGGTCGTGCACTGGCTCTGCATTGGTACTGGGGTGTCACAAGTCCTGCGCTGGCTCTGCATAGGTACTGGGGTGTCACAAGTCCTGCGCTGGCTCTACGTTGGTACTGGGGTGTCACAAGTCCTGCGCTGGCTCTACGTTGATACTGGAGTATCTATCCCAGTGGACTGGCTTTGCATTTAGGTGCCTTGGTTTACTTATTTACTCTTGTCAATGCAAAACACAGCTATGACCTAAAGGAAGAAAAACTTAAAACTATGCCAAATACGAGTGATGGTGGCTGTGTACATGGATTCGGGTCACCCCACATGACAGGTTCCAGTATGGGTGCTGTTATTTGACCTTTTCTGCACATGGAACAGAAAGCACACAAATTAATGCGTGCACTGTTGTTGGGAAGAGCAGGTGGGCTAGGTACAGCCAAGTAGGGAAAACTGTTCAGGCTTCACATGTTATCTGGTGACATTCTTGGTTTTTACTTAGTGTAAGCTAGTGTTCTGCCAAGTTAATACAATACAGAGGTTTAGCCAAGCATCGAAAGGATGTTATTTATCACCTGTGGCTTTCAAGCTAAGTGGGTTTCAGGAGGACTGAAAATAGTGGAACATAGTTGTACATCTTGGGAGCCATGTTTTAACACACACACATACAGTCACAAAGTTCTAATCAGGCAGTCAGCCTTGTGGAATCATTAGCATAGTTGTAGCTTTCTTCTGGGAATGTCACTGTGTACCTTTAAAGAAGGTAGTTTTCAGAAGTATACTGTTAGATTAAGGATGGAGGGGGAATGTTAACACAGTTGAAGTCATGATCTTAAATATTTTGACTGAAAGTAAGCATAGGTTATTTGTGTGTGTGTGTCCACCTGTGTGTGGACATAGGGGTGGACACATGGACATGTGGAGGCCAGAGGTTTATGTTAAGCCTTCTCAGTTGCTCTCCATCTTATTTATTGACCCAGTGTGTCTCGCTGAGCTCAGAGCTCACTGATTGACCTCGTCAAGCTAATTACAGGCATGCCCCACTGCGTCCATCATGTGCATGGGTGCTGGGGACATGAGCTCAGGTCCTCATTCATGTTTCCCAACTTTACCATCTGAGCCATCTCCCCAAGTCCTAGTTTATTTTTTAAAATATTTCATTTATTTAGAGAGAGCATGAAAGAGGCAGACAGAAAGAGAAGGCAACCACAGGGCCTCCTGCCACTGCAAAGGAACTTTAACTACAAATACATGTGATAGCTGGGCGTGGTGGTGCACACCTTTAATCCCAGCCCTCACAAGGCAGAGGTAGGAGGATTGCCGTGAGTTCGAGACCACCCTGAGACTACATAGTGAATTCCAGGTCAGCCTGAGCTAGAGTGAGACCCTACCTCCAAAAATAAAACAAAACCAAAAAAAAATGCATGTGCCACTTTTGTGCATCTGGCTTACCTGGGTACAGTGGAATCAAAAACGGGCCATCAGGGCTGGAGAGATGGCTTAGCAGTTAAGGCGCCTGCCTCCTAAGCCTGGGAACGTCAGTTCCAATCTCCAGGTCCCACGTTTAGCCAGATGCAAAGTGACGCAAGAGCGCAATGCCGCACTTGACCACAAGGGGGCGCACACATCTGGATTTCATTCACAGCAGCTGAGAGACTGCTGGCATGCCCATCTCTATCTGTCTCCCTCTCCCTCTCTGTCTGTCTCTGTGTCTCTCTCCAAAAATAAATAAAATAATAAAAAATTGAAAATATTTTCTTATTTATTTATTTGAGAGAGTGACAGAGAGAGAATGAATGAGCACACCAGGACCATCAGCCACCGCAAACGAACTCCAGATGCATGCGCCCCTTGTGCCTCTGGCTTACGTGGGTCCTGGGGAATTGAACCGAGGTCCTTTGGCTTTGCAGGCAAATGCCTTAACCACTAAGCCATCTCTCCAGCCCTGAATTTACATTCTTGCACCTTCTGGGCATTCTCTATACCACAGTACTATGCCACCAGCTCCTACATTTGCCTTTTCACCATTTTGCTCATTCTGTACAGATTTTATGCTACACTTTTGCATGAGTAGGTGTGTGTGACATGCATGCATAATCATATTCCTTTTGTAGCATATGTGGATGGACATGTGTGTGGAGGCCAGAGGTTGGCGTGACTTCCTTGGTCACTCTCCACTTTACTGAGGCAGTCAGTGGGGCCAGTGTAGTATAGGGTCTCACTCTAGCCCAGGCTGACCTGGAATTAACTATGTAGTCTCAGGGTGGCCTCAAAAAAAATACCATGTATTCTTGTACAGATTTTGTTTCTCTTAGAAAACTGTCATACTCTCTCACATCACTACGTTATCACAGGCATGATGTTTGTATTAATTTTTCATTTTCCCACTAACTGAATATAAATCAAGCTGCAGCTTCTATCACACTTTGTAAGACAATATATATAAAGAGTGGACCCTTGTTCTCTTCCCAAGGCTAAGGACTTGATTATGGGAAATACGTCATTACAGGGGTCCATATCATTTGAGGATGTAGCCGTGGACTTCACCTGGCAGGAGTGGCAGGAGCTGGACACTGCGCAGAGGACCCTCTACAGGGATGTGATGCTGGAGAACTACGGCAGCCTGGTGTCCTTGGGTGAGTCTAACCCCCTAACTCTCCTTGGTTGATTAGTATAAAAGTTGTTAAATTTTAATATTTTCTGTTGTACATTTTAGCAGACACAGAAGGAATGCTATGACTTTGCAACAGACCTATAATGTGCAGTGATCTGATGAAAGGAATTGGTAACTTTTGTCAAAATCAGTGAGACATTAAAATCTATGAGAATGTCGTAGAGCCCAGGGTAGCCTTGAACTCGCTATATGGTCACGTAGATGGCCTTGAACTTGTGATACTCCTGCTTCCTGGTCAAGAGTCCTGAGATTACAGAACTTGTGGCTGACCAGCAGGCCCACATTCATGTACTGAGTATTGAGCCCAGGGCACTGCGCACGCTGCAAAGTACTGTTTCATATGAGCTACGTCCCCAGCCCTGACCTGACCATCCTCCCTTTTCTTCTGCTTGTGCCTGCCTTAGTTCGCTTATGTGCTGTGACTTTCCTTGGCAGAAGCAGTAGAAATAATCTATTCCCCACAAATACTGAAGGAGTCAATGGCCCATAGAAAACTTCCCTCAGTATCACCTTTGAGAATAAATGAGTCTGTTGGAGTCATTTACAGAAGAAATGTCTGAGTGTTTGAGTTAGGGATTAAAGGTGTGCACCACCACACCCAGCCTTCAGTTCAAATAAAAAAAATTTTCATTTCAAATTCATTAATTTATGCCCTGCTGGTGATTATTTCTTTCCCTCTGGTACCTCTGGGTTTGGATTGTTCTTGTTTTTCCAGTGCCTCCAGATGGCACATTGAGTAATTTGCCATCTCTGTGTTGTAAGGTAGGCACTTCGAGCCAGATCCTTTACTCTTAGCACTGCCTTCACTGTGCCCTATCACAGGGTTGGTATGTTGTGTTTTCATTCTCCTGAACTTCGGGGGATTTTTTTGGTGGTGGTCGTAATTTCTTCAGTGGCGTAGTCATTGTTCAGTGCTGTTCAAGTCTCCAGAAACAAATGTTGTGTTGTTTTTCTTGGTGGTTTCTAGCTTTATTACATTGTGGTCAGATGTAATACTGATCTGTTTTAGAGAAGGTTCCATGAGCTGCTGAGAAACGTATGTGTTCTGTAGAATTTGGATGGAATATCCAGTAGATGTCTCTTAAGTCCATTTCTTTTGAAAATGATCTGTCTAGTGATGGTTGTGTGGAACTAGTCATCCACTGTTGTGTTGGAATTTATTTCTACCTTAATGTGTAGTAGATTTTGCTTTATAAAGTTTGGTGCAACTGTATCTGGAACATATGTCCATAATTAAAATAGCCTCTTGCTGAATTGTTGCCTTGATAAATATAAAGTGTACTTTTTCTTTTTTTTTTTCTTTTTTTTTTTTTTTTTTTCTTTCTTTCTTTTTTTTTTTTTTTTGGAGAGATGGGCGCTCCAGAAGTCTCAGATGCTGAGATGGGCGCTCCAGCAGTCTCAGCATGCGCCCCCTTGTGGTCAAGTTAGGCATTGCGCCCTTGTGTCACTTTGCATCTGGCTAAATGTGGGACCTGGAGATTGAAACTGCTGGAGATTGGAACCAGCATTCTTAGGCTTAGGAGGCAGGCGCCTGAACCACTAAGCCATCTCTCCAGCCCTACTTTTTCTTTTTTGATTTCTTTTGGTTTAAAGTCTTATTTTGTCAGATATTAGTTTGGCCACACCTGCTTACTATTTCCATGTGCTTGAATTATCTTTTCTCATCCTTTCACCCTATGATGGTGTATATCTTTAATGGACAGGTGGGTTTCTTGAAGACAGCACACGGATGGATCTAGTTTTCTAATTTAGTCTGCTAAACCCTGTTTTGATTGGAGAGTTGAGTCCATTGATGTTCAGAGTTATTTATTTATTTTTATTGATGAGAGAAAGCAAGAATATGTGGGTGTGCCAAAGTCTTTAGCCACTGCAAACAAAGTCCAGATGTAGGCACCACCATTTGCATCTGGGTTATGTGGGAAATTGAACCTGGGTCCTTAGGCTTTGCAGGCAAGCACCTTAACCACTAAGCTATCTCTCCAGCCCAGTGTTCAGTTACAACTGAGAGGTGTGAGTCAACCTCTGTCAAGTTGAAGGCTCTGTGGAGTTTGGTGTTTTCTGCATTTTCATCTGCTTTTTTACGGTTCTAGTATTCACTCCAGGTTTCTCTGTGGGGCTGGCTGAATGCTGATATGCTCATAAAACCAGCTTTTATCATGGAAAGTTTTTCTTTCACCTTCGGTTACACAGGAGAATTTTGCTGGATATAGTAGTTTGGGTTGGCAGCTGTGATCATTCAAAATTTGAAATACTACATTCCAAGCCCTTCTGGCTTTGAGAGTTTCCGTTGGAAAACAAGAGGTAATTCTGATGGGCTTACCTTTTGTAAGTGAGGAGCTGTTTTGTTTTTCTCTGCCAGCTTTTGGCAGTCTCTTTGTTTTCTGCGTTTAGGGTTTTCACTATAATGTGATGTGAATTCCTTCTTGGGACCTGCATGGTAAATTGTACCTGAATGGCCCTGCCTTTCATGCGCTTCAGAAAGACATACATTGAACACATTTTTATGCCCTTGACCATGATTCAAATACTTGGTCTTTTTAAGGTGTCCCTCATTTCCCTCATATTCTGTTTCTTTTTCTTTTTTTTTTTAATTTTTATTTATTTATTTGCAAGAGAGAGATATACAGAAATAGGCAGGTAGAGAGAGAGAGCGAATGGGAGTGCCAGGCCTCCAGCCACTGCAAACGAACTCCAGATGCGTGCCCCCCTTGTGCATCTGGCTTACGTGGGTCCTGAAGAATTGAGCCTTGAACCCTGGTCCTTAGGCTTCACAGGCAAGCATTTAACCGCTAAGCCATCTCTCCAGCCCCCTTTTTCTTTTTTTTTTTTTTTAACTTGTCCCTGATTTTGGCCTCCCCGAGCCTTGTGCTCTGTCTTGTCCTCAAGCTGCTGTAGTCTGTCCCCCACATGCTCTGCTCTTGGGCAAGGCGTTCTTGGGAGCCTCTTAAGTGAGTTAGTTCGTTTTTGATTTCCGTTTGGTTTTTCTTGTTTCTATCTTTGTTGAGTTCCATCTTAATTTTTTGGTTTACTTCCTCATTGCATTTAGTTGATTGTGCTGCATTGGAATTCATTCAGGCCTTTCGTCACGTCTTCTTTGAGTTCATCGAGCTCTTTCTGCTGACTCTTGTGTTCCTTTTGTTGATTCTCTGCTGTTTCATACAGCTGTGTGTTCGTGACCTCATTAAGTTGTCAAATATGCTTATCATAATTGCACTTTGGAAGGCTGATCTGGAATTTCATTGAAGTAGTTTTCACTGGAGACTTCTAGTCTTGGTGGGTTACATCTTGCCTTGGTTTCTTGTCTTATTTAATTTGCATTGACATTCGCCCATCTGGAGATGACCGCTTTGTCTTGATGTGACGGTCATAAGACATCAGCTCTCGTGGGCCTGTGTGACCCAGGTGGGCATGGGCTTGTATTCTCTCCTTGGGTCTTAGCTGAGCAAGCTGGGCAGTCTACCCTGTGTGAGGACTGTTTCCACAGGGGTCTGGGTTGGCTGCACTGCAGATTATGACCAGCTTGTGGGATAGTCTAGTCATTCCTGCTCAGGGCGATGCGGGTGAGTGAGCCAGGGAATCACCTGTTTTCTTCTTAATGCACATGTAAGCAATGTTTTGGAGTTTTTGACTTAGCGCTTTGTAACCTGAGTTACTTAATCCATTTGCTGTTTTTGGAGTTTTTTAGGGTTTTTTTCTTGAGAGAGAGAGAGAGGGAGGGAGAAAAAGACAGAGATGGGCGCACAAGCAGTGTCTCAGCTGCTGTAAACGAAATCCAGATGTGCGCGCCCCCTTGTGGTCAAGTGCAGCATTGCGCCCTTGTGTCACTTTGCATCTGGCTAAACGTGGGACCTGGAGATTGGAACCGCTGGAGATTGGAACCAGCGTTCTTAGGCTTAGCATGCAGTGGCCTTAACTGCTAAGCCATCTCTCCAGCCCTAGGTTTTTTTGTTGTTGTTGTTGTTGTTTCTTTATTACTCCTTTGACCTACAAATGAGGATGGTTTTACATTCCCATGCGTGCTTTGCATGTCCTGGGTTTCCCCTTCTATCTGTGGCTAATACAGCTGATACTTTATTGAGGATGAGTGGTAATCCACACCTGTCTTGTTCAAATATTATTGTGAGAAATTTCTGGCTGTCCTTATTCATTACTGTAAATCATGAGGATTGTTGTATACAGTCATTCTAGTGGCATAAAGTAGGAATGGAAGCATAGCAATGAAAGATGGGAATAAAGCAAGACCAAAATCCAGCATAGGGCTGGAGGAATGGCTTAGTGGCTAAGGTGCTTGCAGGCAAAGCCAAAAGACCCAGGTTCGATTCCCCAGTACCCACATAAAGCCAGATGCACAAGGTGGCACATGCTTTTAGAGTTCATTTGCATTGGCTAGAGGCCCTGGCATACCCATTGTCTCTTTGTCCATATGTGTGTGTGCGTGCGTGCGCACACGTGCCTTTTTCTTTCTCTCTCTTTCAAATAAATAAATTAATTAAATATTTTGTAAAAAAAAAAAAAAACCTAGCAGAGCCAACACCAAATCCTGCAGTTCCGCGTCAGGCTTCTGGGCTCAGCATGGAATCCTCTCCCTTCAAGAGGCTGGTTTAGAGCCGGGCGTGGTGGCGCACGCCTTTAATCCCAGCACTCGGGAGGCAGAGGTAGGAGGATTGCAGCGAGTTCAAGGCCACCCTGAGACTACATAGTGAATTCCAGGTCAGCCTGGACCAGAGTGAGACCCTACCTCGAAAAACCAAAAAAAAAAAAAAGAGGCTTGTGTAGTCTATGCCTGCAGCACATTTTCATATCTTTTTGCTCTACCTGCAGCTCTCTCACTGTAGAGCTGAAAAAGAACAATGAGGAATATTTGACACAGTCTGGATGTTGTCCTGTCCTGAGGTTTCCTACACCAAACAAATCAGTGCATCCGATTTAAACTGAGCCTTCGGACCTGAGCTCAATGCAGCCATATTTTTGTCAGAATAAAACAGGAAGGCCCTGTGTCCTAGTTCCCAACATTCTGAGACCTCATGAACTGGGCATGTGTCTGTGCATACTGGTTTTTCTCCAGAACGGAATATGAACTTCTGTTCATAGCAGTTTAGGGATTCTTCAGCCCAAGATTCTAACATGTTTGGTATTCTACACACCAGTTCTAAATGTCTTCGAATGACATGGTCAGGCGTATCATACCAGTGGCCTTATTTTCCAGTGCAGATTTTCTACATTGGTTATGTCTCTTGTTGCTGTGACAAAATACTTACTGCAAGTCACCTGAGGAAGGCGTGGTGTATTCTGGCTCTCTGTGTGACGGCACATTCCTGCTTGGTGGGCCAGTCATGGCAGCCAGAGCTTTTGCAGTCAGGAACCAGAGATGAAGGCTCTCCTCAGCTGCCTTTCTGCTGGGTATCCTCCAGCCAAGGGCATCATGTCACCCATACTTAGTGGGCCTTCCCACTGCAGTCGTGGGGGGCGCGTCTCCTTCACAGACATGCCCCAAGGTGTTTCTCCCTTGTGATTGGAGATCTGGCTAGCTGACAGTCGGTATCAGCCATCCCACAACATGATCACGTTGTTCTCCTCCTTCGTCCTTTCCCTCCTCCCCATCTAGCCCTTCACTTCCACCCCCTCCTCCTTGAGGGTCATATTCTAGTCACGGAAAGCCACGAATGCAAAGCTTCTCGAACAAAGTTTTCTCATTTACCCGTTGCAGCACTGTGCCTAAGCTGGAGCTATGATCTTCTTATTTCCCATCGACAGGGCACTGCATGAGCAAACCTGAGTTAATCTTCAATTTGGAGCATGGATTTTGGCCATGGGACAAAGCAGAAGCCTCAGCCCAGAACCTCCCAGGTCAGTGAATACATACTGCAGAGGGAGGAAGCAAGAAGAGATGTCGTAAACGTGTTGGTCGTGTTGAGCGTTCATCCCAGTCCAGTCCTGAATTCATGCGAGTCCCAAACACTTTATACACTTATTAATTAATGCTAGTCTCATAACTCTTTATACACTTTATACAGTTCCTGAAATTGGTTCTCCAAGGCAACCCTTCTCCCTCTTTTTGTTGTTATAATATATATATTTTTTTGATTTGCCAAAAATTCACTCCCTGTATGCATCTCAGATATTTCTGTTCATTAGATAGTTTGCCTAACTTTTTTTGTTTTTGTTTTTTTTTGAGGTGGGGTCTCACTCTAGCCCAGGCTGACCTGACACCTAAATTCTTAGTTGTCATTTAAAAAAAATATTTATTTATTTATTTATTCTAGAGAAAGAGACAGTGAGAGAGATAGAATGGGCACACCAGGTCCTCCAGCCACTGCAAATAAACTCCAGATGCATGCGCCTCCTTGTGCATCTGGCTTATGTGGGTCCTGGGGAATTGAACTGGGATCCTTTAGCTTTGCAGGCAAATGCCTTAACTGCTAAGCCATCTTCTCCAGCCCTGACCTTTTTTTCCTCCCTGTTTTATACCATATCTTTTTTTTTTAAATATTTTTTTTATTTTACTTTATTTATTTGAGAGAGAGATACAGAAATAGGCAGGGGGAGAGAGAGAGAATGGGCGTGCCAGGGCCTCCAGCCACTGCAAACGAACTCCAGATGTATGCACCCCCTTTTGCGTCTGGCTTACGTGGGTCCTGGAGAATCGAGCCTCGAACCGGGGTCCTTAGGCTTCATAGGCAAGCGTTTAACCACTAAGCCATCTCTCCAGCCCATACCATATCTTTTTTATTAGTCTCTCTCTGATGTAATTGTTAAATTCTTGGTCCTGGATTTCATTACAGGTAATTATTGTTGTTACCAATATTAACCCCACAAGTACATCCCATTTTAAGGAGCTCACAATGAGACAAAGAAAAGTGATGTAAAGGGGAGAGAAATATTATGGCTTATTGTCTGTAAGTATAGAAGTTGTCAATGAAAAAAGAAAAAAAGAAAAGAAAAGTGATGTAAGGGTACAAGAATAATTTGAGCTGGGCATAGTGGTGCACGCCTTTAATCCCAGCACTGAGGAGGCAGAGGTAGGATGATCGCTGTGAGTTCAAGGCCACCCTGGGACCACATAGTGAATTCCAGGTCAGCCTGGGCTAGAGTAAGACCCTATCTTGAAAGACCAAATAATAATAATAATAATAATAATAATAATAATAATAATAATAATATGAGAAGAGCCAAGAAAAATACCCATAGGAATGAACAAAATATTAGGGATTTAAAGAAAGTCCAGGGCTGGAGAGATGGCTTAGCGGTTAAGGCACCTGCCTCCTATGCCTAAGAACGCTGGTTCCAATCTCCAGCGGTTCCAATCTCCAGGTCCCACGTTTAGCCAGATGCAAAAGGTGCACAATGCCACACTTTACCACAAGGGGGCGCACACATCTGGATTTCGTTCGCAGCAGCTGAGAGGCTGCTGGTGCGCCCATCTCTATCTTTTTCCTCTCCCTCTCTGTCTGTCTTTCTCTGTGTCTCTCTCGCCCCCCCCCCAAAAAAAAAAGAAAGTCCGAATGAGAGCTGGAGACATGGCTTAGCAGTTAAGACACTTGCCTGCAAAACCTAATGAGCCAAGTCTGATTCCCCAGGACCCAAGTGAAGCCAGATGCATAAGGTGGTGCATGCATCCAGAGTTAGTTTGCGGTGGCTAGAGGTCCTTGCATGCCCAATGTCTGTCTGTCTGTCACTCTCTCTCTCTCTCTGCTTGCAAATAAATAAATATCTATGCTAGGGGGCTGGAGAGATGGCTTAGCGGCTAAGGTGCCTGCCTGCTAAGCCTAAGAACGCTGGTTCCAATGTCCAGCGGTTCCAATCTCCAGGTCCCACGTTTAGCCAGATGCAAAGTGACGCAAGGGCGCAATGCCGCACTTGACCACAAGGGGGCGCACGCATCTGGGTTTCGTTCACAGCAGCTGAGAGACTGCTGGCGCACCCATTCTCTGTCTCCCTCTCCCTCTCTCTCTCTGTCTCTCTCTCCAAAAAATAAAAATAAATAAATAAAAAATTTTAAAAATATCTATGTCTTTTTATTAGTCTCTCTCTGATGTAATTGTTAAATTCTTGGTCCTGGATTTCATTACAGGTAATTATTGTTGTTACCAATATTAACCCCACAAGTACATCCCATTTTAAGGAGCTCACAATGAGACAAAGAAAAGTGATGTAAAGGGGAGAGAAATATTATGGCTTATTGTCTGTAAGTATAGAAGTTGTCAATGAAAAAAGAAAAAAAGAAAAGAAAAGTGATGTAAGGGTACAAGAATAATTTGAGCTGGGCATAGTGGTGCACGCCTTTAATCCCAGCACTGAGGAGGCAGAGGTAGGATGATCGCTGTGAGTTCAAGGCCACCCTGGGACCACATAGTGAATTCCAGGTCAGCCTGGGCTAGAGTAAGACCCTATCTTGAAAGACCAAATAATAATAATAATAATAATAATAATAATAATAATATGAGAAGAGCCAAGAAAAATACCCATAGGAATGAACAAAATATTAGGGATTTAAAGAAAGTCCAGGGCTGGAGAGATGGCTTAGCGGTTAAGGCACCTGCCTCCTAAGCCTAAGAACGCTGGTTCCAATCTCCAGCGGTTCCAATCTCCAGGTCCCACGTTTAGCCAGATGCAAAAGGTGCACAATGCCACACTTTACCACAAGGGGGCGCACACATCTGGATTTCGTTCGCAGCAGCTGAGAGGCTGCTGGTGCGCCCATCTCTATCTTTTTCCTCTCCCTCTCTGTCTGTCTTTCTCTGTGTCTCTCGCCCCAAAAAAAAAAGAAAGTCCGAATGAGAGCTGGAGACATGGCTTAGCAGTTAAGACACTTGCCTGCAAAACCTAATGAGCCAAGTCTGATTCCCAGGACCCAAGTGAAGCCAGATGCATAAGGTGGTGCATGCATCCAGAGTTAGTTTATGTGGCTAGAGGTCCTTGCATGCCCAATGTCTGTCTGTCTGTCACTCTCTCTCTCTCTCTGCTTGCAAATAAATAAATATCTATGCTAGGGGGCTGGAGAGATGGCTTAGCGGCTAAGGTGCCTGCCTGCTAAGCCTAAGAACGCTGGTTCCAATGTCCAGCGGTTCCAATCTCCAGGTCCCACGTTTAGCCAGATGCAAAGTGACGCAAGGGCGCAATGCCGCACTTGACCACAAGGGGGCGCACGCATCTGGGTTTCGTTCACAGCAGCTGAGAGACTGCTGGCGCACCCATTCTCTGTCTCCCTCTCCCTCTCTCTCTCTGTCTCTCTCTCCAAAAAATAAAAATAAATAAATAAAAAATTTTAAAAATATCTATGCTAGGGTTTATTTATTAGAAACAGAGAGAGGGAAAGGGAGGGAGGGAGAATGAGAATGGACATACCAGGGCCTCTAGCCACTGCAAACGAACTCCAGACACGTGCACCCCCTTGTGCATCTGGCTTACTTGGGACCTGGAGAATGGAACTGGGGTCCTTAGGCTTTGTAGGCATGTGCCTTAACTGGTAAGCCATCCCTACAGCCCTGCTAGGACTTTTAAACGTCAGAATGAATTCATGATTAATTGCTTTCCTTTACTTTGACTACTTCGTGAATCTGACAAGTGATATTGAGATGGATTATAAATTAAAGATGGTAGTGATTATGGCTATGATTTGGATATACACTGGAAATCAGAAATTTGTAGAGAGTATTTACTGTGCATTTTGTTGCAATCTCTTGGAGTTAATAAAAATAATCCTGAAAACGTTTCTGCCAGAAGTTTCCTGGTAAGATGATGGAGTTCACGTTTGCTCCATGCTGGTATGCGGAAGGAAAGAGCTGAAGTAGTAAAGGCAAGAGTATATTCCAAGAAGAGAATGAGCAGTGAGGACAAAGAAAAAGGTCTTAGAACAGGTACAACTCAAAAAGAGAAAGGCAGTGCAGAGAAAAGTAGGGAACAGTCCATATCTCCAGCCTCAGATCCCAGACA
This sequence comes from Orientallactaga sibirica, assembly GCA_036365145.1. NCBI lineage: Eukaryota > Metazoa > Chordata > Mammalia > Rodentia > Dipodidae > Orientallactaga > Orientallactaga sibirica. The sequence continues at coordinate 435,002 of JAEOAD010002037.1, forward strand.
GAATAGGAAACAAAAGCCACAACCAAACAGTCACCCAGAACATGCAGTGCCCTCATGCCATGCCCTCGTGCCAGCTGACTCACATTCCTGGCCAGAGGGAAAAGTATGGTTTTTGCAAGTATTGAATCCTGTAGAATAATTTTGTCTGACCCTGTCTCATTCTGCATGGAAGACCAGCCTTATAGAAGAAATTTAATGCATTTACCAACATATCATGGTGCCGTCTACACTGGACCCTGAATACAAGGAGCATCACACTACTCAGGAGACCTTGGGCCCAATAATAGAGTGTCTGGATGTGAGGCAGCCACAAGAGGCATTTGTGAAACTTGACAGGGTCAGATGCAGCAAAGTTACCTAGGAAGATGCTCAAAGTGTGGACAGTTTGATGATCTCTCTCCCTGGGGTATGAGAGGAGAATTCAAGGCTATTTCTCAGGAAAGTGATTGCAACACACATTACATGAGTCAGAGTTCTCTAGAGGAACAGTACTGACGGGTTGTGTTTTTAGATAAAGGAAATTCATTTTTGCAGAGTGTGGATGGGGCAGTCCAGGAACCCTCCAGTCCGTGAGTACCAGTCTTGAAGTCCAGAAGATTCCTGGAGAGTCACTGGTCTTCAGTCCACATTGGAGGCCTGATGAATGTGGGTTCCAGTGTCCACAAAGGGCAAGAGCAACAGGGTAGATGCCCACAGCAGCAGACAACAAGGGCAGCCAGGAAAAAGGCAGTGTGTTCTCCTGGAACATCTTTGTATCACACCAGCAGAAATTCCCACTGCAGGGGTAGGTCTTCCTCACATTGACAGCGCTTTCTGGAACTGTCCCCAGAGCTACACTCCAGTGGCCATTCTTTGATTCCTAATCTGATCAACTTGACCGTAGAAGTTAACCATCTCCCACACGAATGCAGTCCTTTCCTTGTTATTGCTGGAGAGAGAGAATATTTGACCATGCCTGTAGCAAATAGGTAGTGAATAAATGAGAATCTTACAATTGCACATGTGAAAGAGGTGTGATAAAAGATACTTATATGATGCAAAAGCAAAAATTACAGTGTAGTCCAGAGCCGGGCGTGGTGGCGCACACCTTTAATCCCAGCACTCGGGAGGCAGAGGTAGGAGGCTCGCCCTGAGTTCAAGGCCACCCTGAGAATACATAGTGAATTCCAGGTCAGCCTGAACCAGAGTGAGACCCTACCTCGAAAAACAAAACAAAAAATAAAGATCCAGAAACTGACAGATGAGTCTGGCATTCATTTGCAATGGCAAGAAGCACACCCATTCTCATTCACTCTTCTTGGAAATAAATAAATAAATAATAGGTATTATTTTAAAAAATTACAGTGTAGCAACCTATAGCTGTACAGTAAGTAAACAATTTACACATTTCAACGGAGTGAAATAAAGGAACGTGGAGACAGGCACTACTGAAGAATCTCGTCATTCACCTTGCTGTATCACCTCATTCAGGACTGAAATAGGCGCCCTTGTCAGTCATACCTTAAAACTAACATGGGCAAAAAGGCGCAGTTTTACTTTTTTTTTTTTGTTGTTTTTTGTTTTTTGTTTTTTTGAGGTAGGGTCTCACTCTAGTCCAGGCTAACCTGGAATTCACTATGTATTCTCAGGGTGGCCTCGAACTCTCGGCGATCCTCCTACCTCTGCCTCCCAAGTGCTAGGATTAAAGGCGTGAGCCACCACGCCCAGCTTACTTTTGTATTTGAATTGTATCAACATATGTAAGTTTGATTTCTAGACAGTGATGTTTTGCATATCATTTCAGATGTTCGTCAAGTGAATACCCTAATTAAGAACAGCCAGGAAAATCGAGAGAGCGGCTCCTGTCAGTTGCGAATAATTAAGAATAAAACTTCAAATGAAGAGATGGAGGTGGGTGAGCATTCGGTGTGCGCTCTGAAGACACTGCTTAGCGAGTACACATGAATAATGCTTCAGGGCTTGAACACATGGCAGCACGCAGCACCTCTCTAGAATGACCTTGATAAGGTTCAAGCTGGGGAAGACTGGTAATTTTATTTTATTTATTTTTAAATATATTTTGCTGTTACTTATTTATTTGAGAGAGAGAGAATGGGCACGCCAGGGCCTCCAGCTACTAAAAATGAACTGGCTTATGTGCATCTGGCTTATGTGGGTCCTGGGGAATTGAACCTAGGTCCTTTGGCTTTGCAGGCAAGTGCTTTAACCACTAAGCCTTATCTCCAGCCCAAGACTGGTGTTTGGGTTTTTTTGTGTGTGTGTTTTGTTTTGTTTTTTTGGTTTTTCGAGATAGAGGCTTGTTTCTAGCTCAAGCTGAGCTGGATTTCACTATGTAGTCTCAGGATGGCCTCGAACTCACAGCGATCGTCCTACCCCTGCCTCCTGAGTGCTAGGATAAAGGTGTGCACCACCACGCCTGGCTCCAAGACTGGTTTTTTCATTTTTTGGTTTTTCGAGGTAGGGTCTCACTCTGGCCAGGCTGACCTGGAAGTCACTATGTAGCCTCAAGGTGGCCTCGAACTCACGGTGATCCTCCTACCTCTGCCTCCCAAGGGCTGGGATTAAAGACGTGTGTCACCACACCCTGCTGAAACTTCTTTACATGTTAAAAATATATCCTTTGCTATATGGCCATTACTGGCAATTAAGAGTGTGGACTTTGGTTCACGTTATGGAGATTAAAATGCCTATTAGATGTTAGAACAATTTCTCAATCACATTAAAATTACCAGTCTTCAGCTGGGTGTGGTGGCACACTCCTTTAATCCCAGAATTCAGGAGGTAGAGGTAGGAGGATCGACATGAGTTTGAGACCATCCTGAGACTACAGAGTGAATTCCAGGTCAGCCTGGGCCAGAGTGAGACCCTACCTCGAAAAACCAAAAAAAAAAAAAAAAAAAAAAAAAAAGAAGAAGAAGAAGAAGAAGAAGAAGTTATTTCATACTGAAGAGAATTCTAATAAATTTAATGAATATTGGAAATTCATTGCTTAGCACTTATTGAGAAAAACACGGCTCATGTAAAGCAGTGAATGGAATGTATGTGGGACAACATTCTGTTCATTCACTTAACTCAATAAAAGACAAAGTATGCATGGAAATATTTTAAAGGTAGACAGATGTGGTGAGAAATCTTTAATTAGGAAATTAAACTACACAAACTATCAGAAAGCACCTGCCAAGAAAAATTATCAGTTGTTACAATGAATTTAACAACTTCTTCTATCTCAGGCAGGGCTAAAGATGGGACCGAAAATCCAGCAAGGAACAAAATCCTATAAGCCTTGTGCAAAAACATTTCACTGGGTGTCACAGGAGAGCAAGAATCGGCGACCTCATACATGTGAAAAACCCTATGAATGCAGTAAATGTAGGAAAGCTTTCTACTATAAGTCAATTCTAACTCTACATCAGAAAAGACGACATAGCAGAGAGGTGCCCCGTGAATGTCAAGAAGGCAGGAAAATACTTTACTTGAAGTCAAACCTGACTGCACATCAACTAACTCATGGAGGAGAGAAACCATATGAATGTAAAAAATTCAAGAAAAGTTTCTATAAGTCACACCTCACCATACATCAGAGAATTCATGCAGACGAGAAGCCATATGAGTATAAAGAAGGTCAGAAAATTCTCTATCAGAAGTCCTGCCCCTCTGTACACCAGAGAACTCACGCAGGAGACACTTTTGCATTTAAAGAATGTGGGAAAGCTTTCTACCAAAAGGCACACCTCAGTAAGCACCAGAAAGTTCATGCAGTTGAGAAGCCCTGTGAAGATAAAGAATGCGAGAAAGCTTTTGGTGAAGAGGCCCAGCTCACCGTGCCTCAGAGATCTCACACGGGTGAAAAACGCTACGAATGTAAAGAGTGTACAAAAGTGTTTTCTCGAAAATCATACCTGACTATACATCAGAGGTCTCACTCAGGAGAGAAGCCGTATGAATGTAAAGAGTGTGGGAAAGCTTTCTATCGTAAACCACACCTGACTATACATCAGAGGTCTCACACAGGAGAGAAGCCGTACGAGTGTGCAGAGTGTGGGAAAGCTTTCAACCAAAAGGCACAACTCACTGTACATCAGAGGTCTCATACAGGTGAGAAACCCTATGAGTGTAAAGAATGTTGGAAAACTTTCTTCCAAAAAGCACACCTCAGCAAACATCAGAAAATTCACACGGGCGAGAAGCCTTATGAATGTGCAGAGTGCAGGAAAGCTTTCTATGAAAAGTCACAGCTCACTGTACATCAGCGATCTCACACAGGAGAGAAACCCTACCAGTGCAAAGACTGTAAAAAAGCTTTCTCCAGAAAGTCAAACCTCATCATACATCAGAGGTCTCACACGGGAGAGAAGCCATATGAATGTAAAGAATGTGGGAAAGCTTTCCACCATAAGTCTGAACTCACTTTACACAAGAGATACCATACAGGTGAGAAGCCGTATGAGTGCGCAGAGTGTGGGAAAGCTTTCTACCGACAATCAACCCTCACGATACATCAGAGGTCTCACACAGGAGAGAAGCCGTACGAGTGTGCAGAGTGTGGGAAAGCTTTCTTCCAAAAGGCACATCTCACTGTACATCAGAGGTCTCATACGGGTGTGAAACCCTATGAGTGTGCAGAGTGTGGGAAAGCTTTCTTCCAAAAGGCACAACTCACTGTACATCAGAGGTGTCATACAGGTGAGAAACCCTATGAGTGTAAAGTGTGCAGAAAGCTCTTCTACCAAAAGTCGTATCACAGTAAACATCAGAGAATTCACGCGGGCGAGAAGCCTTATGAATGTGCAGAGTGCAGGAAAGCGTTCTATGAAAAGTCACAGCTCACTTTACATCAGCGATCTCACACAGGAGAGAAACCATACCAGTGCAAAGACTGTAAAAAAGCTTTCTCCAGAAAGTCACACCTCACTAGACATCAGAGGTCTCACACGGGAGTGAAGCCTTATGAATGTAAAGAATGTGGGAAAGCTTTCTTCCAAAAGTTCCACCTCACTAGACATGAGAAAATTCATAGATGAGGAGCTGTGTGAGTGTAAAGAGTGCAGGTGAGCTTTTCACTTCAACGTGGACTGGGCGTCAGAAAACTCACGCGGTGAGAAGAATTACGAATGTAACAAATGCAGAAAAGCGCTCAGCATCAGAAAAGTCCTATGTGAGAGTCTTAATGTAAAGAATTATTGGAAGCCAGGTGTGGTGACACACGACATTAATCCCAGCACTTGAGAGGCTGACGTAGGATAATTACTGTGAGTTCCAGGCAGGCCTGGGCTACACAGCGAGTCCCAAGTCACCCTGGGCTAGAGTGAGACCCTACCTTGAAAAAAAAAAAAAGATTCAACTGGGCATGTTGCAGTCACGTGCAGAAATTGCAGAAAATTTGGAATGCCCACTCTTGCCTCAAATTTGCTTTGCCGGCACCTTGAGTGATCTTGAGGAATTACAGGTCTGTATTGCAATGATAGGTTTCATGTTTCTTTCATGTGAAAATCTGGAGTAAAACCTCTCAACTTTTCCATATCTCAAATTTTTGGAAGTGTCAGTTTAGGTAATTGGGATATGAATTCTTAAATGCAATTATTAAATATGGTACCAGAAATTAAATTATTCACCTATATGCCAATAAATAAACTTGGTATTTGTAGTCAGTTACTGTTGGGGCAATGTCTTGGTGTTTTCTTACCGTAACTGGAGGCGTGGTATTTGACACTGCAGCTACTGTACAGAGGCCTCGAAAGCTGATCAACGTGTGTGTGCACGCAACATCCCAAACTCTATGCCTTTTATTTTATTTTATTTTTTTTTTTTTCGAGGTAGGGCCTCACTCTGGTCCAGGCTGACCTGGAATTCACTATGTAGTCTCAGGGTGGCCTCGAACTCACGGCGATCCTCCTACCTCTGCCTCCCGAGTGCTGGGATTAAAGGCGTGCGCCACCACGCCCGGCTCCACTCTATGCCTTACGGATAGTAATACTTTTCGTTCCCACACTGTCTTGAAGCTATCAGCCAAACGGTACGGACAGTGGATGCTTTGTGTAGAAATGTAGTTCCCAGGTTTTCCTCAGTGATGGGGCATGTTCTGTGGCAGTGTGCAGTCCAGATTGCATTTCCCAGCACACAAAACCACAGTGAGTGGCGAGAGAGGAATGGACACTTGTTTATGTCGAGTTCTGTGTTAGTCACTTTTTCACCCGTACAGCCAAATTTCTGACAGAAACCACTTGAGGTTGGAAACATTTGTGCTGATCATGGTGTAAAGCAGGTCCTCAGTGCTGATTTGACCCCTGTGCTAGAACAGCACGGAGGCAGCAGTGTGCCACCAGGTTTGAGTCTCCATGCCTGCTAGGGAGCACGGAGCCAAGAGGAGACCGTGTACCATTCAGCCCCCACAAAGGCCTTAGAGACAGACCCATCTGGTGTGTACAGACTAAAGTGTGCCACATACAGATGACAGACTGCTCAAGGACTCGCTGTGAGGAAGACATTTCATGTTCACACCAGAGACCATGACTTCCTGTATCCAGAGCTGTCTACCCCATACAGCAGGCCTTAAGTTGAGTGACTCATACATTATGCAATGGTGTTCTGATTCTATTTGGTTCTGATTCTATTCCATTATGTATGAACATTGTTCCAAAACCGTCTCTTCAGTATGGCTGCTGACTTCTTGATTATGCAAGCTGCCATTCCGACGGCCGAGGCTGTCTTAAGCACCTCACAGCCACTCAAGAGACTGATCCCTAACAGAAGATTTTAGTTCAGCCCCCAGAGGGAATGCCAATAGGATGGAACCAGGCACCACCTGTGACAACAGAGGCTCTGTCCACAAGCCTTACAAGAAGGAGCTAGCAACTGTCCGGTATTGCAGATCATGAGCTACAATCCGAATGTCCCCAATGGCTAACTGTTCATTTGCTCTAGTCACATATAGAGTACAAATTAGCTTCCTTTGGGCTAACACCTCTGTTTGAAGGCTGGAAGTTTCTGGAGTCACAGGCTTCCAGCCTTGGTCATTAGCGCGAAAGCCGTGGAGATGAAGTACGTCAAGGGCAGACAGTACCGACAGCTCTGGGATTTGAGTCCCGTTTGCCCGCATGGAGAAGTGGAGTCTCAAGCCATGCCCTCTGGAGCTCGTCCCCTTAGCTGCTGGCCACGCTCCCTGGCTACTTGGCCGCTGCAGTTTCTAAGTCTTGGTAGAAGGCTTCCAGCAGCTGTGACTTGTATCGCCGCCCCAGTCTTAGTAATCCACAACCGTCTGCCTTCCAGAGTCCTGGCTAGCCAGACTCGCCTGCTCCCTGCTTGCACGGGCATCAGAAGTCTGTGCTGTCTGTCTTGGGCCAGTCTCTGGACCTCTAAGCACATTCCAGCTGCTGCTTGTCTTCTGTTGGTGCCGCAGGCCGATCCCTCTCCCTGTGACAATGACTGTCATTAGGACACTGTGTCATTTAGGTAAAGCCTCGTGGAGTCAGTGTTGCAAACCATGGCAAATGTACAGGAAGTCTGTCTCCTAGACTGATCTGATGACAGCGACAAGAGTGCCTGGAAACACGTCACTGACTACTAAGGGGTGTGGAGGTTCCGTGTTTTTACCAGCTTGAGAGCAGTTAAAAGGAGTTTAAAAGGGGGCCGGAGAGATGGCTTAGCGGTTAAGGCGCCTGCCTCCTAAGCCTAAGAACGCTGGTTCCAATCTCCAGCGGTTCCAATCTCCAGGTCCCACATTTAGCCAGATGCAAAGTGATGCAAGGGTGCAATGCCGCACTTCACCACAAGGGGGCACATGCATCTGGATTTCGTTCACAGCAGCTGAGAGTCTGCTGGTGCACCCATCTCTCTGTCTTCCTCTCCCTTTATCTCTGTCTCTCTCTGTCTCCAAAAAAAAAGGGGGGGCTGTAGAAAGGTTCACCTGGAGAACTGAATTTCAGGTCATCTAGAGGATATTTGTAGATGTCATGGCTGAAGCAGAGCCATCCCAGAGATACGTAGTCTGTGGAAGTGACCAAACATCGATGTTCCAAGAAAGCATCATTTGGATCGCTGGGCGTGACAGATAAAGAAATGGCTGTGTTTGGAAAAGTGTCTTCCAGGCATCTGTGATGAGAACAGCCTTCTTAGGGAATCCAGAATCGGCAGAGCTCCAACTCCACAAAGTTTATTCCTTTCAGTGCCTAAGAATGTCAAGTGTAGGAACGTCGTCTTAGTTCATGCCATCTTCTCTTGTCTAAAGACAAATCTCTTTTTTTTTTTTTTTTGGTTTTTCGAGGTAGGGTCTCACCACTCTGGCCCAGGCTGACCTGGAATTAACTTTGTAGTCTCAGGGTGGCCTCGAACTCTCAGCGATCCTCCTACCTCTGCCTCCCGAGTGCTGGGATTAAAGGCGCGCGCCATCACACCCAGCTCTTAAAGACAAATATCTTTTGAGGAAGACGTGATGTAGATAGAGTGTGCTTCTCTGGAGATAAGCGCACGTGGGTGGACAGTGCACAGGCAGGAGGCCTGAACATCGCACTGTCATTGAGCTGGAAGTATTTAGGAGGCATCTGCTTGCTGACGGTCAGGAGGAGTTACTACCGGGGTTGCTGGTGTTTGCTGAGCTCCACTTCCTTCCTCGTTCGTTGCCCACATTGTGCCTGCTGCTGCTTCGGCCACTGGGCCATTCGTGATCAGGCCTCTGCATGTAGCCCAGCTGTCAATACCTGCAAGGCTCGTGAGTTAACTGCCTTAAGTAAGTGCACTGGATCCTCTTCCTCCTCCTCCTCACAGCCACGTGGTGTCTCTGTTCCCTTGGAGTGCTTCCGTTGGCTCCCTTCATATTCCTGGCCGATGCCTCTTCTGGTGTTGTCTGTGTACCGGGTAGCTGTATGGGTGGGTGATGTCTCTTCTAGGGTTTTGTCTGCCTTTGCTGTTGATTCACCCACTAGGGTTGACTCGGGATCAGGAAAGAGTCCCAGAAGACATTGCATTGAGCACCAAACTGACAAATAAATACCATCCCCCATTGCTGCAGATATGCATGCCCTTTTTCATGCCACCCCTCAAAGATATTTGGCTAAAAGGCCTTCAATCTACTGCTTCACAGGATGGCCTATCTTTTTAAAGATATTTCTTATATTTGTTTATTTGAGAGAAAGGCAGAGAGAGAGAGAGAGAATTGACATGCCAGGGTCTCCAGCCACTGCAAATGAACTCCAGATACATGTGCCACCTTGTGCACCTGGCTTACGTGGGTACTAGGGAATCGAACCTAGGTCCTTTGGCTGTGCAGACAAGCACCTTAACCACTAAGTGGGTGGCCTATCTTTAGTGTTCATGAGGTACACCCAGTATTGGGTCCATATACACTGACAGAGTTTGCTCAGGCTGTTTTCTGCCATGATTCCCATGTAACCCTCTGGGCGTACCCATATTCTCTCCCTCTCTCTCTCTGTCTTAAATAAATAAATAAAAATAAAATATTTTAAAGGGAGGGAGAAAAGACAGTGGGGGCAGGTGTTAAGGATGTTCAACTTGTGTGTACCTATGTCTGTGTGTATATACATATGTATGTATGTATGCACATATATGTGTATATGCCACAGAATTTATTATTTTAAATATTTTTATTATGTATTTATTTGTGTGTGTGTGAAAGAGAATGGGTGCACCACTGCAAACGAACTCCAGATGCATGTGCCCCCTTGTGCATCTGGCTTACGTTGGTCCTGGCGAGTCCAACCTGGTTCCTTTGGCTTTGCAGGCAAGCACCTTAACTGCTAAGCCATCTCTCCAGCCCCAGAATTTATTATTTTTTTTTTTTTATTTTTTTAATTTTTTATTTTTTTAGTTTTTCGAGGTAGGGTCTCACTCTGGTCCAGGCTGACCTGGAATTCACTATGTAGTCTCAGGGTGGCCTCGAACTCTTGGCGATCCTCCTACCTCTGCCTCCCGAGTGCTGGGATTAAAGGCGTGAGCCACCACGCCCAGCTGAATTTATTATTTTAAATAAAAGCAGACACAGAAAAAGCCTCCTATGAGGTGGTGATGCAATGATGTAATTAGCCAGAGCTGAGAGATCCATTGTACAGGCAACAATGGGGCAGCATGACTGCAGACTGTGCGCCTGTCAAGAAATAGTGCTTCAGGGGCTGGAGAGATGGCTTAGCAGTTAAGGCGCCTGCCTCCTAAGCCTAAGAACTCTGGTTCCAATCTCCAGCGGTTCCAATCCCCAGGTCCCACGTTTAGCCAGATGCAAAGTGACGCAAGGGTGCAATGCCGCACTTGACCACAAGGGGGCGCACACATCTGTATTTCGTTCACAGCAGCTGAGAGACTGCTGGCACCCATCTCTATCTCTCTCCCTCTCCCTCTCCGTCTATCTCTCTCTCTCTGTGTCTCTCCAAAAATAAATTTAAAATAGTAATAAAAAAATTTTAAAAACCGGGCTGGAGAGATGGCTTAGTGGTTAAACGCTTGCCTGTGAAGCCTAAGGACCCTGGTTCAAGGCTCTATTCGCCAGGACCCACATAAGCCGGATGCACAAGGGGGCATATGCATCTGGAGTTCGTTTGCGTGCCCATTCTCTCTCTACCTGCCTATTTCTGTATCTCTCTCTCAAATAAATAAATAAAAATAAATAAATAAGTAAACTATTAAAAAAATTTTAAAAACCAAAATAAATAAATAAAATAACAAAGTGTCTGTTGGCTGGGTGTGGTGGTGCACACCTTTAATCCTAGCACTAGGGAGGCAGAGGTAGGAGGATAGCCGAGAGTTCAAGGCCACCCTGAGACTACATAGTGAATTCCAGGTCAGCCTGGACCAGAGTGAGACCCTACCTCGAAAAACCAAAAAAAAACAAAAACAAAAAAAAAAGCTGAGGACAATCAGTATAGGGCTCTCTCTCCAGGGAACCCCCCATGCTCCTTTAAATCACATTTTGCCCACCTGATGTGTGTTTATCCAAACACTGCTGGATGGTGTAAACATCTGAGGAATTAAACCAGGGCCTGCAGGCAGGCACCTTTTAAGTGCTGAGCAATCTCCCCAGCCCTTGCCTAAAATTTAAACAGCACACCTTAATTTAATTTAATTAAAGGCACACACCTTTAATCCCAGCACTCAGGAGGCAGAGGTAGGAGGATCACCCCGAGTTTGAAGCCAACCTGAGACTACATAGTGAATTTCAGGTCAGCCTGGGCTAGAGACACCTTACCTCAAAAACCCAAAAAAAAAAAAAAAAATTATCTCACATTTAAATTTTTAAAAATATTTATTTATTTGAGAGAGAGAGGGAGAAAGATGGAGAATGAGCATGCAGGTGGCTGGAGAGATGGCTTAGCAGTTAAGGTGCATGCCTACGAAGCCTAAGGACCCCGGTTAGATTCTCCAGGTCCCATGTAAGCCAGATGCACATGGTGGCCCCCATGTGCCTGGAGTTAGTTTGCAGTGGCTAGAGGCCCTGGTGTGCCCATTCTCACTTTCTCTCTGTGTGTCTCTAATAAATAAAAATAAAAGGGCTGGAGAGATGGCTTAGCGATTAAGGCGCCTGCCTGCTAAGCCTAGGAACACCCTTCGATTCTCCAAGTCCCACGTTTAGCCAGACGTAGTGATGCAAAGGTGCAATGCCATGCTTGCCCACAAGGGGGCGTAGCTTTGGAGTTGTTCACAGCGCCTATTCTCTGTCTCTTTCTTCAAGAAAGAAAGAAAGAAAGAAAGAAAGAAAGAAAGAAAGAAAGAAAGAAAGAAAGAAAGAAAGAAAGAAAGAAAGAAGGAAGAAGGAAGAAAGGGAGGGAGGGAGGAAGGAAGGAAAGGAAGGAAGGGAGGGAGGGAGGGAGGGAGGGAAGAAGGGAGGGAAGAAAAGAGAAAAAAAAAGAAAGGAAAAATGAGCATGCCCGGCCTCCAGCCACTGCAAACTCTGATTGCATGCGCTACCTTGTGCATCTGGCTTATGTGGTTACTGGCAAATCGAACCTGGGTCCTTAGGCTTCACAGACAAGTGTCTTAACCACTAAGCCATCTCTCCAGCCCCTCCCTCACATTAATTTTTTTTTTTTTTTGCAAGAGAGAGAGATTAAGAGAAGAGAACGAGAGAGAAGGGGTGTGCTAGGGCCTCCAGCCACTGCAAAGGAATTCTTTACATGGGTACTGGGGGTTGTTAGGCTTTGCAGGCAATCCTTAACCGCTGAGCCATCTCTCCAGCCCCTACATGCTCATTCTCCATCTTTCTCGTTCTCTCTCTCTGCCTCTTTCTCCCTCTCTCTTTCTCAAATAAATATTTTAAAATTTTAAATGTGAGATAAAAAATTTTTTGTTGTGTTGTACATTGCTGTTTTAGGGAAATTATTCCTATTTCAAAGTTCAGGCAGCATGATTCACAAAAGAGAATAGGAAAACTTCATAGGAAAAATTTTTTAAACTATATAAGCTGGGCGTGGTGGTGCACACCTTTAATCCCAGCACTCAGGAGGCAGAGGTAGGAGGATCACTGAGAGTTCGAGGCCACCCTGAGACTACATAGTAAATTCCAGGTCAACCTGAGCCAGAGTGAGACCCTACCTCAAAAAACCAAAAATTAAAAAAAAAAAAAAAAACGATATAAAGCCGGGCGTGGTGGCTCACGCCTTTAATCCCAGCACTTGGGAGGCAGAGGTAGGAGGATCGCCGAGAGTTCGAGGCCACCCTGAGACTACATAGTTAATTCCAGGTCAGCCTGGACCAGAGTGAGACCCTACCTCGCAAAACCAAAAAAAAAAAAAAAAAAAAAAACGATATATATAACCTTGTTTACAAGGTTAAGCACAAATTTTGAAATGGGGTCAGTTTCTCTGACAGGCAGCTTTGCATTAAAATACCAGCAGTTAATAAATCGTCTCTATTTATTTTATTTTTATTTTGCTTGTTTTGGTTTTTGGAGCTGTCTCATGTAAGTCTTAAGTAATCAAGGCTGGACTCTACTTTGCTACGAAACTGAGGTTGCCCTTGAGTTCCCGATCCCCCTGCATGTAGACAAAATAATAATAATAATAATAATAATAATAATAATAAACCCCAGAGCTCTTATGTCAAAGGGAGTAAGAGACAATATGGAGCCAAATGAGTGACCAGGATCAGGGGACAGAGATTTAGAATACCCCAAATTCTATGTTCCCATGTGTTAATTTCATGACGTGTACCTACTTACAGAACAACTAAAGCATAGGTCACAAACGAAGGCACTTTTCAAACACATTCGTGGAAATTTCAAACACATTCAGGCAAATTTATAGCAAAGTGGAGAACTCCAAATGGAATGCTATCTGAGGACACTCATTGGTAGTTTTTGGGCTGCTGGGCTGGTGGTACACTTTCATCTGATCACCTGATAGTCACCAGGATGTTGGGTCAGACACAGAGGTGGGCAAGTCAATGACCATTAAGGGAGGAACAGGTACCCTAGATAATTTCCCTCTGAATCTGCAACCTTCCGCCTGTAATCCCAGCTCTGGGGGAGGCAGAGGGAGGACGACCGTCGTGAGATCGAGGCCAGCCTGAGACTGCACAGCGAATTTCAGGAAAATTGAATCTGCAGCCTCCCATCGGCCCACAGTCACAGGAGCTCTATCAGCCAGGCGGGCGATGGCACGAGTGAGTGAGCGAGCAGAGAAACTGTGAGGGCCGCTCCTTGTCACCCACGGGTTCCCACCGTCTGCTGTCAGTCAGGGTCCGAGGGGCGGGACCTTGACGGATGCTCCAATCAGACGCCCTGGGCAGCGACGAGCAGAAGGCGGGGCTTCCGCAGCCGGAGGACAAAGGGCGGGGCTTCCGCAGCCGGAAGGGAGAGGGCGGGACTTCTGCAGCCGGAAGGCAGAGGGCGGGGCTTCCGCAGCCGGAAGGCAGAGGGCGGGACTTCTGGCCAGAAGGCAGGGCCGGAAGCCGCCGGAAGGCAGAGGGCGGGACTTCTGCAGCCGGAAGGCAGAGGGCGGAGCTTCCGCAGCCGGAAGGCAGTGGGCGGGGCTTCCGCCGCCGGAAGGCAGAGGGCGGGACTTCCGCAGCCGGAAGGCAGAGGGCGGGGCTTCCGCAGCCGGAAGTCAGAGGGCGGGGCTTCCGCAGCCGGAAGGCAGAGGGCGGGACTTCTGCAGCCGGAAGGCAGAGGGCGGAGCTTCCGCAGCCGGAAGGCAGAGGGCGGGACTTCTGCAGCCGGAAGGCAGCCGGAAGGCAGAGGGCGGGACTTCTGCAGCCGGAAGGCATGGGGCGGGGCTTCCGCATCCTGGCTCGGGCCTTTCGCTCTGACTCCGCCATCTTGTGGTTCGGCGTCTTCCGTGCGGGGCGCGGGAGCCCCGGCTACCGTGGCTCCTCGCTGAGGGGGATCCGAGGCGGACGCTGCATGTCCGGGGAGCCGGCAATGGTGAGCGGAAGCCGGGGGAGAAGGAGGGGGGCGGCTGGGCATCGTCGCTGTCCGCGGGGCTCCACGTCCACTCCGCTGGGCTGGGGCTGGGCCGGTTCCGGGGTCCCTTCCCCCGGGTGTCCAGTCCCGGTGGACGCGGGCACTTCCGGCCTTGGCTGCGGGTCTTTCTCTCTCCCTCCCTCTCTCTCTCTCTCTCTCTCTCTCTCTCTCTATGTCCTGGAGCCGAGTGTCTGCACAGGGATGGATGTATGGTGGATGGTCAGGGGATGGGGACAGGGTCCTGTCCAGATGGTGGATGGGGACTTCCAGCCTGGGCTGTGTGCTTCTCTGGTCCTGTCTGGTGTCCTATCTATCATACCACGGTGGATGTTCTGGGCAGTGTCTTCCAGGATGGGCTGTGTGGACAGGGTGGATGGTCAGGGGACTCTGGGTCCTCTAATCTCCTGTCAGTCCCTGTCGGGCACTTCCGGCCTATCTATACACACACATATATGTTCTGGAGCCGAGTGTCTGCACATGGATGCAGGGTGATGATGAGGACAGGGTGGATGGTCAGGGGACTCCGGGGTCCCCTAATGTCCTGTCCAGTCCCGGTGGACGCGGGCACTTCCGGCCTGGGCTGCGGGCCTCCCTCTCTGAGACTACATAGTGAATTCCAGGTCAGCCTGGCCTAGAGCAAGACCCTACCTCAAAACAATGTTTATTTGCTGATTTGCAAGCAGTGAGAGATAGAAGACAGAGAGAACAGGCATGCCGGGGCCTCCAACCATTGCAAACCGCACTGCAGTCACACGCGCCGCCTTCTGCGTGTAGCTCCATTTGGGTGCTGGGGAATGGACCTCAGGTGATTAGGCTCTGCAGACAAGCACCTTAACAGCTGAGCCACATCTGCAGCCCTGTAATGACTTTTCTGTCGGACTCTTGTAATCACCATGTTTCCCTAGTGAAGCTGAGTCCCTCCACCACCTGTTCACCATTTTCCTAGGATTACTAGGATATAGGTTGGTACCAAGACACCTCCCAGTTCTAGTTCCTTGCTGGATGACGTTGGTTAGGCACTCTCAGCCACTTCCGTGTGTGTCTGTCTGTCTGTTTCTAGGGACTTACTCTGACCTGGCCAGGCAGTGGTGGGATCCTGAATGGATCTCCCAGCCAGAACCCTCTGAGCACAGGTGGGCCCTGTGGATCTCAAGACCCACAGAGCAAGACAGTCTTGGAAACAGGTGGCCAGATCCTGAGGGACACAGAGACACTCGGGTGTAAGACACCCCGACAGCCCCGTGATTCTCAGTGCCGGCCCAAGGCCAGACGCTAGCCTAGGAGCTAGGCTGATTCTCCCTTTCTTGTCTTTGCCCTCCCACACCTGGCAGGGCCTGGCAGGTGAAAAACAAGTCCAGCTGGTTTGGGACATGATTCAAAGCAGAGATGCAAGGGAAAGAAGGTCTCTTCCAGTCTGGTCCCTGGTGTGCAGCCATACTTTTGCAGCTTTCCTAGAGTTCTCTGAGGATAAGCCATTGCTGGGCTTGAATCCTGGTCCTCAAGTCACGAATGTCAGAGGGGAAAGCTCTGGAGACTTGCAGGGGACGGGGAATGAGGCATGTACCTCAAACCGCTCAGTGGACACACAAGCTCCTCCCGTTCACTGTGTGTTGTTGCAGGTGTGTCCTTCTGTCTCTTTCCTGCTTCCTTTTTTTATTTAGGTGGGCTGTCTGTAGCCAAGATGGGGTTCTACTACAACTCAGGCTGTAATAGTTTTCAGTATGCTCCTGTCTCAACCTCCGAAGTAGTGGATACATACAAGCCAGCAACCTCAGCTACCAGTTCCTTTTCATCTCCCCGCTCCATCTCTCTCGGAGTGTGCTCAGTGGATTGTCTCTGAGACACTCAAAGTCGGTGTGGAGCCTGGTTTGGGAAAGATTCCAACCAGGAGGATGCAGGGTTCCACGAGCAGCTATAAACCAAGTCCTTGGCCTTTGAGCCTTCTTCCTTCTCTCTCTGAATGCTCCCCGGCCCCTGCCCCGTGTCATGTTAAAGTGGAACAGAGAATGGAGCCCAGACATGGATTTAAATCTCATTTCAAAATCAGGAATGATGGAATAGGCCTATAAGCCCAGCTACTCAGGAAGCTGAGGGAGTAAGAAAGATTGCAGGTTCTAGGCTGTGGAGTTCAGGCCCTGATTAAATAGACTTGATTAACTAAGTTACTGGGGTCCCCCCAAGGCCAGCTCAGGAGGGACGATAGGGTCTCTGCCAACAAAAACTCCGGGAGTTGGGTGAAAGTGGGGGTTTATTCAGGAAGTGTACACGGGTTTTAAGGGGCTGTTAATCCTTGTATGGGGCGGTCCCCTTTGGTGACCAATGACAGCTTGTCTCTGGGGACATCTCGTAGTAGGGAGCATGGGGCTGTAACTGTTGTCACTTCCCTTGGCCATTTTTCAGAAGCCAGTTCCTGTTGTCTTTTTCTTGAGACCTAGGTTTATTCTGCACATGACTGACATGGGGAGGGCCCTGTTGAACTTCCCCTTGGCCTCCCAGAAGCCAGTTCCCTTTCTTGAGACCTAGTTTATTCTGCAGAATTGGGCGATGCCACCTTCTGCTGTCCAGTATGGTGGGGCTGCAGCAAGGCAAGAACAAGGAATTGGCCAGCCTTCCTCCAAGCCCTGGAGAGATGTGGAGCAGCTCACTGTGCAGTCAGAGATGTGGAAACCAGGGAGCAGGGCATGGGTGGTGACCACCATTGTCTGCCTCCAGGAATCATGCAAGACAGTGGCTTGGCTGCCAGGTCCCCAGAAGGCTGTGTTTGTGCCTGGCTCAGTGGGATGAGAGAGCCATCGGTTGCTGAATGTCCCTCATCTCAAGCTGGAGACAATACTAATGGTTCTGTGGGAAGAAGACGAGCCAGGGAGACAGGAAGGACGTTAAAGGGCGTAAGGGAGGAAGTGAGAGCCTTATGGAGTGAGTGAGCAGTAGACCAGAGGGGTGGGGGCCAGGACCTAAGGGCCAGTCAGCTACAGGAGGAGGTGACTCCCTTGGGAGGCACCGTTCTGAGAGATGAGGTAGGTCAGTGTGTGAGGTGGAAGAGAGGGTCTGAGGGAGGAGCTGAGGCTGTGAGGGAACGTATACAATCTGTAGTACTGTGAGGACTAAGTGAAGAAAAGGGTTTCTGGAGGAGTGATTTGGAGGAAATTGGATAGTGGAGGCCAGTTCTGAGGAAGGAGAAGAGAGCTTTGCGGCAATGTCATGGGTGAAGACATGGCCTATGGAAAGACACAACAACAGAAAGGAAGGGGTTATGTGGACACATGAAGAGAAAGGAATCCTTCACTCTGACGTCTGCTTAAAGTCTTGTCGGCTGAGACCAGGGAATTCCAGCACAACTGGCAACATTTGCTGCGAAGGTTGCCAACGGACAGAGAATATAAGTTCTGTAAAGTGGTATTTCAGATAAGAATGCTAAAATAGTAATGAACCATGCTTAGGTATATACAACCTTCAAATATGGCCTTATTCCTTTTACAGATGTGCACTCCAAAGCTTCTGGCATCCTCTGCGTCACGCTGATGTGGGAGGTCAAGGAAGACACCTCATGTCCTGTCAGCTAGAAATGGTGAGTTTGTTGACTGGCCTCCTGGGCCAGGAGAGGGGAGATGTAACCCCCCCTCCCATATCATATTGTCTATGCCACTTGGTTCTTGGCTTCTGATACCCAGAGAGAGACCCTGTCCTCCAGTTCCTGGGACCCTTACATCTTGTTTCCAAGACATTGCCAACTGATGTCTGCATAATCTGGTGGGCGTCCTTGGGACATCAGGTTCCACTCTGTCTCCCAGCTGCCTGCAGCTGTGATGTGTTGGTGCCCTGTCTCTGGTGATCTTAGCTGGCCCTCACCCGACCCTTGGAAGATCACTCACCCTGGCCTGGCCAGGTGTCACAGACCTGAGAGTCAGCAGAGAAGACGTTCAGGGAGACTTGTGGCCACCAGGTTCAAGGGCGGCCATGCGCTGCGGGTGCCTGCGGAGTGGCAGCAGTGGTGTTGAGCCGTCTCGTATCTGTGATTGTGTCTCTGACCGTGTGAACCTAGTGGTGTGAATCTCTTCACTGCTCCTCCCACCCACCTTTCTCTAGTGTCGGAGCGTCTCGCCGTCTTCACAAGGCGTTTATTTCCTCCGGGCACAGGGCCACTAGGACCTAGGCTGCAATCAGGCTTCCTACTTCTTGTCTGGGTGACCCTGATTAGGTGTTTTGTTTTGTTTTGTTTTGTTTTGTTTTGTTTTGTTTTGTTTTGTTTTTTGAGGTAGGGAGATGACCTGGATTCATGCTGGGTGGCCTCGAACTCATGGCAAACCACCTGCCACTGAGCCACATTTCTAGTCATTCTTGTTTCTAGCATTTTTAGGCAAACCACCTGCCACTGAGCCACATTTCTAGCATTTTTAATGCATGTTGCTGTTTTTCCTTAAAGAATGACATTTTAAATATTTTATTTATTTTTTTATTAGAGACAGAGAGAATGGGTGTGCCAGGGCCTCTAGCCACTGTCAATGAACTCCAGACACGTGCGCCACCATGTGCATCTGGCTTACGTGGGACCTGGAGAATTGAACCAGGGTTCTTAGGCTTCACAGGAAAATGCCTTAACCATTAAGCCATCTCCAGCCCATTTTTAATGTTTTTTAACGTATTTGCCCACATTTGTGTTTGTGTGTGTCCATGCATCTGGCTTTATGATGGGAACTGACTGTGGAAGGCAGGCTTTGCAAGTGCCTTTAACTGTTGGACCATCTCCTCAGCCCCAGGGCTTTAAAATTTTTTTTCTTTCTTTCTTTTTTGTTTTGTTTTTCAAGGTAGGGTTTCACACTAGCCCAGGCTGACCTGGAATTCACTATATAGTCTCAGGGTGTCCTTGAACTCACAGCAGACCTCCTATCTCTGCCTCCCAAGTGCTGGGATTAAAGGCGTGTGCCACCACGCTCGGCATTTTTTTTTATTTTATATTTTTACTTTTTAGTTTGAGACGCAGTCTCATTTTGTATCTTGCCTTGATTTTTTTTTTTATTTTAATTTAGTTAATTAATTTTTTTGGTCTTTTTGACCAAACTGTCCAGCCCAGACGGACCTAGAACTCATGGCAATCCTCCTACTTCTGCCTCCCAAGTGCTGAGGTTAAAGGTGTGCGCTACCACGCCCAGCTTGCCTTGATTTTTAAAGATATTATTTATTTATTTGAGACAGAGAGAGTGGGCACACCAGGGCCTCTAGCCACTGCAAATGTGCATCTGGTTTATGTGGGATCTGGAGAATCAAACCTGGGTCCTTAGGCTTCACGGGCAAGTGCCATAACCACTAAGCCATCTCCCCTAAGCCATTTTTCTGCCCAGCCTGTCAAGCCAGAGATTTGATTTTGGAATTAAATGCTGGGGGTACCTGCTCTATGTTTGTTTGTGTTTTGGCCTGTCAAGAAGCGGAGATTCAAGGCAGGCTTTGGAATTAAAGGCATGGGGTACCTGCTCTGTTTGTTTGTGTTTTGGCCTGTCAAGTAGCGGAGATTCAAGGCAGGCTTTGGAATTAAAGGCATGGGGTACCTGCTCTGTGTTTGTTTGTGTTTTGGCCTGATAAGTAGCTGAGATTCAAGGCAGGCTTTGGAATTAAAGGCATGGGGCACCTGCTGTATGTTTGTTTGTGTTTTGTCACAGTGACTGTAGGAACCCAGGGAAGACCCTAAATACCCTTTTGTTTTTTTTTTTTATATATTATTTTTTATTTATATTATTCTAATTTTACATTCATAATGGTGACTCCATTATCCTCCTCCCTGTCCTCCCTCTTCCAAAGGGACCCTCATCAATGGGGAATATGGGTCATGCATTGTGGGGGTAGTCAAGAGTTCTGGTGGGTAGGCCCAAGTCTGTGCATAATGCCCCAACTTGTGGCTCTAACATTCTTTTCGCCCCCTCTTCCACGAATTTCCCTCAGCCACATTGGGATCATTTTAATTCTGCTTCAGTGATGAGGTTTTGGGAGCCTCTGTGTCTCTGGATATCTGGCTTAGTAGGAGTTGGATGTTCTCTGTGTTTATCTCCTTCAGCCTTTTTCTGGTGGTGTGATCCCCAAGAACACTGTACTCTTGCCCTTCCCCTGCATTACTCTATGGTTTCAGCTGGGGCCCTGGTGAGGTGTGATTGGCTGGTCCTCCCTTCAGGTTCGTTGTCCATCTGAAAAAGATAAGCAAATTCTCCAACAGAGAGAGAAGTTAGTACTAGATAGACGGGATGGCCATAGATATCTTGGAGGGAATTTTATATGCGTATATGGGGGTGTCTTGATTGGAGACTGAGCTCGTTTCCTTTTTTGTTTTTCGAGGTAGGGTCTCACTCTAGCCCAGGCTGACCTGGAATTCACCATGTAGTCTCAGGGTGGCCTCAAACTCATGGTGATCTCCTCCCTCTGCCTCCCGAGTGCCTTTTTGTTTTTCGAGGTAGGGTCTCACTCTAGCTCAGGCTGACCTGGAATTCACCATGTAGTCTCAGGGTGGCCTCAAACTCATGGTGATCATCCTCCCTCTGCCTCCCGAGTGCTGGGATTCTTTTTTTGGTTTTTCAAGGTAGGGTTTCACTCTGGTTCAGGCTGACCTAGAATTCACCATGTAGTCTCAGGGTGGCCTGGAACTCATGGCAATCGTCCTACCTCTGCCTCCCGAGTGCTGGGATTAAAGGCGTGCGCCACCATGCCCGGCTTAACTACCCTTTTGTTTCTCTGGCACCCAATTTACTCCCTGCATGCCACTGTCAGAAACAGGTCAGCAAGTAGGGTCCCCAGAAGTCGTGTCTGTTTCTGCTCCCAGTCAGAGTCCTTGAATTCCATCTGGTGTGCAGAAGTCCCAGATACACTTAGCAAAAGAGACTTGGTGTAGAAGTGCAAAGAGGGTGAGACAGGGAGTTAGAGCTGGCAGGAGGCATAGCAGGACAGTCAGTGCCCAATGTGCTGTGGCTTCCAGACCAGGCTCAGGCTGACTCCTGCTCTCCCCTCCCCCCCCACCCCCAAACACACACTTTGCCTGCTACTTTAGTGAGAGGGTTTGAGCCATGAAATAGATGTTGGGGACCAGGGAAGAGGTGCCCTCCTATCTTCACCCTGATGTGGAGCCCAGCAGTCGCCAGCCTTCAGGATGTTCCTGGGATTGTGTAGGAGTGAGTCACAGGAGACAGAGGGAGGGTATTTGAAGACTGTGCACAAGGAAATCAGAGTGCATCACAAACGTGTCATAGCACACATGGGGTCCACTTGTTTTCTCTCTGGTTATCAGTACGTCTGTGCATATGTGTCCCTCTGTCCCTTGCTCCCTTACCACCTACACTTTTTAAAAAATTTTTGTTTAGCCGGGTGTGGTGGCGCACGCCTTTAATCCCAGCACTCGGGAGGCAGAGGTAGGAGGATCGCAGGCCACCCTGAGACTAATAGTTAATTCCAGGTCAGCCTGGACCAGAGTGAGACCCTACCTTGCAAAAAACAAAAAAAAAAAAAAAAAAAAAATTGTTTATTTATTTATTTGAGAGTGACAGCCAGAGAAAGAAAGAGGCAGATAAGAGAGAGACAGAGAGAGAGAATGGGCGCACCAGGGCCTCCAGCCACTGCAAATGAAACGAACTCCAGATGCATGCGCCACCTGTGCATCTGGCTTACGTGGGTCATGACCTCGAACTGGGGTCCTTAGGCTTCACAGGCAAGTGCTTAACCACTAAGCCATCTCTCCAGGCCCGACCTACACTTAAAAAAAAAAAAAACTTTTATTAGTCGGGCGTGGTGGCGCACGCCTTTAATCCCAGCACTCGGGAGGCAGAGGTAGGAGGATCGCCGAGAGCTCGAGGCCACCCTGAGACTCCATAGTTAATTCCAGGTCAGCCTGGACCAGAGTGAAACTTATTATTCTGTTTTTAAAAACCAAAAAAAAAAAAAAAAAAAAAGCATTGTATTTCCCTCCCCTGCCCCCATACCCCTTTAGAACTACAATCTCCATAGGGTATACCTCACTTATTATAATTCTTTCCAGATCCATCCATTTCCCTGAAAATTTCATAATTTCATTTTTCTTTACCGCTGAATAGAACTCCATTGTGTAAATGTACCACATCTTTATTATCCACTCATCTGTGGAGGGACATCTAGGCTGCTTCCATTTCCTAGCTATTGTGAATAGAGCAGCAATAAACATGGTTTTGCAGGTACCTCTAAGGTAGCGAGAAGAGTCCTCTGGATATATGCCTAGGAGTGCTATAGCTGGATCATATGGTAAATCTATTTCTAGCTGTCTCAAGAACCTCCACACTGATTTCCACAGTGGCTGGACCAGCTTACATTCCCACCAACAGTGTAGAAGTGTTCCTGTTTTTCCGCATCCACGCCAACACTTACTGTCATTTGTTTTCTTGATGGTAGCCATTCTGACAGGAGTGAGATGGAATCTCAAAGTGGTTTTAATTTGCATTTCCCTGATGGCTAAGGATGTGGAACATTTTTTTAGATGTTTATATGCCATCTGTATTTCATCTTCTGAGAACTCTCTATTTAGTTCCATACCCCATTTTTTAACTGGGTTGTTTGAATTCTTATTATTCTGTTTTTTAAGTTATTTGTATATTTTGTATGTTAATCCTCTGTCAGATGTATAGCTGGCAAAGATTTTCTCCCATTCTGTAGGTTGTCTCTTTGCTCTATTCACAGTGTCCTTTGCTGTTCAAAAGCTTAGTAATTTCATGAGGTTCCCAATGGTTGATTAGTGGTTTTATTCCCTGAGCAATTGGGATTATATTCAGAAAGTCCTTGCCTATGCCAATATGTTGAAGGGTTTCCCCTACCTTTTCCTCTAGCAGTTTCAGAGTTTCGGGTCTGATATTAAGGTCCCTGATCCACTTGGACTTGACTTTTGTGCAAGGAGAGAGACAAGGATCTATTTTTATCCTTTTACATACAGATACCCAGTTTTACCAGCACCACTTGTTAAAGAGGCTATCTTTTCTGCAATGAATATTTAATTTTTTTAAGAGAAAGATGCTTCTTTTTTAAATATTTTATTATTTATTTATTTATTTGAGAGAGAGAGATACAGAAATAGGCATGGAGAGAGAGAGAGAGAGACAGAGAGAATGAATGGGTGCGCGTCAGGGCCTCCAGCCACTGCAAACGAACTCCAGATGTATGCACCCCCTTGTGCATCTGGCTTTCGTGGGTCATGGAGAATCGAGCCTCGTACTGGGGTCCATAGGCTTCACAGGCAAGTGTTTAACCGCTAAGCCATCTCTCCAACCCCTGAATATTTAATTTTTAAAATTATTTCATTTATTTTTGGAGAGACAGAGAGAGAGAGGGAGAGGGAGACAGAGATGGGCGCGCCAGCAGTCTCTCAGCTGCTGAGAACGAAATCCAGATGTGTACGCCCCCTTGTGGTCAAGTGCGGCATTGCGCCCTTGTGTCACTTTGCATCTGGCTAAACGTGGGACCTGGAGATTGGAACCGGGTTCTTAGGCTTAGGAGGCAGGCGCCTTAACCGCTAAGCCATCTCTCAAGCCCACCAGTGAATATTTTTGACATTTTTGTCAAAAATCAGGTGGCTCTAGCTGCCTGGATTAATATTTGGGTCTTTTAGTCTGTTCCATTGATCTGCCTGTCTGTCCTTGTGCCAGTACCACGCTGTTTTTGTTACTATGGCTTTGTAATATTACTTAAAATTGGGTATGGTAATACCACCAGCCTGACTTTTGTGGCACAAAATTATTTTGGCTATTGAAGGTTTTTTTGTGTTTCCAGATAAATTTTAGTATAGTTTTTTTTCTGTTTCTGTGAAAAATGCTATTGGGATTTTAATGGGGATCACATTGAATATGTACATTGCTTTTGGTAAGATTGACATTTTCACAATATTGATTCTTCCAATCCAGGAGCATGGGATGTCTTTCCATTTCCTTGTGTATTCTGCTATTCGTTACTCAAGTTTTTTTATTTTATTTTTTATTTTTGGAGATAGAGACATAGAAAGAGAGGGAGACAGATAGAGATGGGCGCGCCAACAGAATCTCAGCTGCTGTGAAGGAAATTGAGATGCATGCACCCCTTGTGGTCAAGTGCGGCATTGTGCCCTTGCGTCACTTTGCATCTGGCTAAACGTGGGACCTGGAGATTGGAACCGGGTTCTTAGGCTTAGCAGGCAGGCGCCTTAACCACTAAGCCATCTCTCCAGCCCCGCTCTTTTTTTTTTTTTTTATTGGTTTATTTGCAAGCAGAGAGAGAGATAGAAGAGACAGAGAAAGAATGGGCATAACAGGGCCTCTGGCCACTGCAAATGAACTCCAGATGCATGTGCCCCTTGTGCATCTGGCTTACGTGGGTTCTGGAGAATTGAACCAGGATCCTTTGGCTTCACCACCGCTAAGCCATTTCTCCAGCCCCCCGCTCAAGTTTTTTAAAGTTCTCATTGTAGAGATCTTTCACTTCCTTGGTTAAGTTTATTCCAAGGTTTTTTTTTTTTTTTTTTTTTTTTTTTTTTTTTGAGGCAATTGTGAATGGGAGAGATTCCCTGATTTCATCCTCTGCATGTTTGTTGTTAGTGTATAGAAAAGCTACTGATTTCTATGTGTTTATTTTGTATCCTGCTACATTGCTAAAGTTGTTTATCAGCTTTGTTTGCTGGTAGAATCTTTAGGGTCTGTTATGTATAGAATCATATCATTTGCAAATAATGATAATTTGATCTCTTCCCTTCCGATTTGTATCCCCTTTATGAGTGTCTCTTGCCTTATTGCTATGGCTAAGACTTCCAGTACTATATTAAATAGTAGTGGGGAAAGTGGACACCCTTGTCTTGTTCCTGAATTTAGAGGAAAGACTTTTCAAGTTTTTCCCCATTTAGTATTATGTTGGCTGTAGGTTTGTCATAAATAGCTTTTATTATGTTGAGATATGTTCCTTCTATTCCAAGTTTCTGTAGTACTTTCACCATGAAGGGGTGTTGGATTTTGTCAAATGCCTTTTCTGCATCTATTGAGATGATCGTGTGATTTTTTTGTCCTTCAGGCCATTTATATGGTGTATTACATTTATGGATTTGCATATGTTGAACCATCCCTGCATCTCTGGGATAAAACCTACTTGATCAGGGTGATCTTTCTGATATATTCTTGTATTCTGTTTGCTAGTATATTGTTGAGAATTTTTGCATCTGTGTTCATGAGGGAGATTGGTCTGTAATTTTCTGTTTTTGATCTGTCTTTGTCTGGTTTGGGTATCAGGGTGATGCTGGCTTCATAGAAGGATTTCGGTAGAATTCCTTCCTTTTCTACTTTATGGAAAAGTTTGAGAAGCATTGGTGTTAGTTCTTCCAGGAATGTCTGGTAAAATTCAGCAGTGAGTCCATCTGGGCCTGGGCTTTTTTTAGTTGGGAGACTTTTTATGACTGCTTGTCTCTCTGTAGTTACATGATCTACACTTCCGGTTCTGTTTTTTAGCTGGGACACTTTTTATAAGTGCTTGTCTCTCTGTAGTTACAATGACCTGCACTTCCGGTTCTGTTTTTTAGCTGGGACCTTTTTATAAGTGCTTGTCTCTCTGTAATTACAATGATCTACACTTCCGGTTCTGTTTTTTAGCTGGGAGACTTTTTATAAGTGCTTGTCTCTCTGTAGTTACAATGATCTACACTTCCGGTTCTGTTTTTTAGCTGGGAGACTTTTTGTAAGTGCTTGTCTCTCTGTAGTTACAATGATCTGCACTTCCGGTTCTGTTTTTTAGCTGGGAGACTTTTTGTAAGTGCTTGTCTCTCTGTAGTTACAATGACCTACACTTCCGGTTCTGTTTTTAGCTGGGAGACTTTTTATAAGTGCTTGTCTCTCTGTAGTTACAATGATCTACACTTCCGGTTCTGTTTTTAGCTGGGAGACTTTTTATAAGTGCTTGTCTCTCTGTAGTTACAATGATCTACACTTCCGGTTCTGTTTTTTAGCTGGGAGACTTTTTATAAGTGCTTGTCTCTCTGTAGTTACAATGATCTACACTTCCGGTTCTGTTTTTAGGTGGGAGACTTTTTATAAGTGCTTGTCTCTCTGTAGTTGTGACAATGATCTACACTTCCGGTTCTGTTTTTTAGCTGGGAGACTTTTTATAAGTGCTTGTCTCTCTGTAGTTACAATGATCTACACTTCCGGTTCTGTTTTTTAGCTGGGAGACTTTTTGTAAGTGCTTGTCTCTCTGTAGTTACAATGATCTGCACTTCCGGTTCTGTTTTTTAGCTGGGAGACTTTTTGTAAGTGCTTGTCTCTCTGTAGTTACAATGATCTACACTTCCGGTTCTGTTTTTTAGCTGGGAGACTTTTTATAAGTGCTTGTCTCTCTGTAGTTACAATGACCTGCACTTCCGGTTCTGTTTTTTAGCTGGGAGACTTTTTGTAAGTGCTTGTCTCTCTGTAGTTACAATGATCTACACTTCCGGTTCTGTTTTTAGGTGGGAGACTTTTTGTAAGTGCTTGTCTCTCTGTAGTTACAATGATCTGCACTTCCGGTTCTGTTTTTTAGCTGGGAGACTTTTTGTAAGTGCTTGTCTCTCTGTAGTTACAATGATCTACACTTCCGGTTCTGTTTTTTAGCTGGGACACTTTTTGTAAGTGCTTGTCTCTCTGTAGTTACAATGATCTACACTTTTTAGGTTCTGTTTTTTAGCTGGGACACTGTTTTTTTTGTAAGTGCTTGTCTCTCTGTAGTTACAATGATCTACACTGTTTTTTTCCGGTTCTGTTTTTAGGTTCTGTTTTTGGGAGACTTTTTGTAAGTGCTTGTCTCTCTGTAGTTACAATGATCTACACTTCCGGTTCTGTTTTTAGGTGGGAGACTTTTTGTAAGTGCTTGTCTCTCTGTAGTTACAATGATCTGCACTTCCGGTTCTGTTTTTTAGCTGGGAGACTTTTTGTAAGTGCTTGGCTCTCTGTAGTTACAATGACCTACACTTTTGGTCCTGCTGGTGCTTACTGTTTTAGTTTTAGTCTTTTGCCCAGGCTGGTCTCAACATTATTGCGGTCCCCCTGCCTCAGCCCCATGAGCCGCTAACCCTAGCTCTCTGTCCCTTTTTTACCCCTTATCTGTGTCCTTAGTGGTGAGTCTCTGACCCCCAGAGAATGGGTGTGGAGACGTGGCCTGGGAAGAAACTGGCCAGCCCCCGAGAGAGGAATAGATTGAGTAGGGAAACAGGTATTTGGAAGTGATGTCATGGGTTGGAGAGCGTCTGCCGGGATCGGTCAGCACATCTCACTGGGCAGCTGAGCTCTGCTGCCCCAGGAAAGAATGGAGTTTGACTGCAGCCACTCATGTTTGAATAAGCTCCTCCACAAGAGCCAGTGGCTGTTGAGACAGAAGAAAATATGCTAGGAGTGTGGATAATGAAGGACTTGTCGGGTCAGGAGCTTCCTGTCTGTGTTCATAGCTGTGTGTCTGCCCTGGCTCCAGGGCCACTTCTCTACTTCCTCTGCTACTGGGACCCAGAGGTGTTGGGGTCCACCCTAGGGCCAGCCCAGGAGGGGCGTGGAGACACAACACAGACTCCAGGAGTTGGGTGGAAGCAGGCAGAGGGCGAGCTGCTGCAAACTCGTTTATTCAAGGAAGCATAGGGGGTTTAAAAGGTTTGGCTGGCCAATCATTGTACAGGGTGGTCCCCTTCTTGTGACCAGTGACAGCCTGTCTCTGGACAGATCATCTTGCAGCAGGTTTCTCGCGAGCACGGGACTATAGTTGTTGTCACGCCAGGCCTGTGCGGGATGCCGCGTCCACAGAAGCCACTTCTTGATTTCTTCTGGCATGCGGTCTGCCTAGGACCCGACCTGCATTGTGCCATACACACAGGGGTGAACACAGTGCGGCTTCCTGTAGTGAGGCTTGTGTCTCCCAGCCAGCTGCTCCTTCCTGGGTTCTAACCTGGTGTGGAGCAGAACCAGTATACCTGGGGTCTGGGCAAGACTTTCACGTCCCTTTTCACATGTGCCACAGCCACAACTGACACGATCACAGAAGGTGTGTGCAGAAGTTGACACGTGTCCTCGGTGGATGGCCAGGCTCTCACAAGAGCATTGGAGTCCTGGTGAGGCCTGGTAGAAGCCAGGCTGTGATTGAAGTTGTTTGGATTGTGCTGTTGATGGTAGTGCATGTCTGTAACTCTGGCACTGGAGGGCCTGAAGATTGCTAGTTCAAGGCCACACAGGGCTGTGTAGCAAAATCCTGTCTCAAAAGGAAGAAAAAATGTGGGATTTAATTCCAGCTTTACAGTTTACCAGTTACATGATCTTGGGCAAGTAATTACCATTCTCTGTACTGTTGTTTGTTGACCTATTAGATAAGTTCAAAATGGTCAGCCCCAGCCAGCACAGACCTGACCTAGTGTCAATTCTCAGTCAAAAATGGGCCTGGCTAACACTCCTGGAATCACACCTGTCTGGAGGCAAAGCAGGGAGAATAAGAGTTCTAGGCCAGCCAGAAACACATGGGGAAACCTTGTCTCAAAGAGAAGGAGGTAGAGAAGGGTAGAGTGCCTGGCAAGTAGATGCAAGGCCCTGGCATCAAATCAAATCTGTGAGTATTAATACAGAGTGTGGGAGTGTCCAAAATGGACGATGCTGCTCAGGTCTTTCTCCAGAAAGACACACAGAAGCCAGGTGTGGTGGCGCACGCCTTTAATCCCAGCACTCGGGGGCTGGAGAGATGGCTTAGCGGTTAAGCGCTTGACTATGAAGCCTAAGGACCCCGGTTCAAGGCTCGATTCCCCAGTACCCACATAAGCCAGATGCACAAGGTGGTACATGCATCTGGAGTTTGTTTGCAGTGGCCTGAGGCCCTGGTGCACCCATTCTCTCTCTCTCTCTTTCTCTATCTGTCGCTCTCAATAAATAAATAAAAATAATAATCCCAGCATTCGGGAGGCAGAGGTAGGAAGATTGCCATGAGTTCGAGGCCACCCTGCGCTACACCGACAGCAGCAATTCCATGTGGCATATGCAGTTTGCTTCTCTGGAGGACGGGTTGATGTCAGCCCTGTGCTGCTGGTGGAGCAGCAACGTAAGAGAGACAGATCGCCTTGGAGAGACCAAGGGTATTTTAACACCTTCTCGACCTTGCTGCTTGGACCCTCAAACTCAGGAGAAAGGTGGTGGAAGGTCAGAGTTCGAGAACAGAGGACTCAGAGCACAGTGGCTTTTTCTCCAAGATTTGATTTAGCCCTAGGTAAGAGAATGACAGGATCTGAAGCAAAAGGGGATGGTGGAGGCTTCCACCTTTCCAGTAAAGAGGGAACAGGGGAATCTTATGCTACAAGGGGAAAGTCTTGCCTGGGGCATGTGGGATGTGATGTGAAGGGGGAGTTGAGGGGAGCCCGTGTGACCGAAGCCTGTGTAATCTGGTTTTGTGGAACACTTGTTAAACTCACCCAAAGCCATGGATGGTGGGTGGATGGAGGTAGTAGTTCTTAGTACAGCCCTGAGACTTAGCCAATTTCCATATCACTGGTGGAGTCTACAAATTAAGGACCCGGGCCCTTTGGCGGCTGTCACAGCTGTGGGAAGGGGGAAAAGAGAGGCAGCTCTCTTAAAATGTAACATTACGTTGAGGCTGGGAGATTGTTCTGTTGGTAAATACACTGGCCAAACAAGTATGGGGTCCAGAAAGGGCCCAAGTTGCACTGAGCTAAATACCTAGCACCCACATAAAAGCTGGCCAGGGACTGGAGGGATGGCTTAGTGGTGAAGGCGCTTGCCTGCAAAGACAAAGGACCCAGCTAAGAAGTTGACCAGGTAGGTGTGTGTCTTAGAGACAACAGGTATTTGAATCTTGGTTGTTTTTTTGTTGTTGTTCTAGTTACTTAGTTTATCACCCTCACACACACACACCCACTTTGAGGCAGGGTCTCATTTATCCCAGGCTGGGTTTTAACTCACAGTGATCCTCCTGCCTGAGCCTACTGAGAACCGGAATTAGATGCGGATGAGTGAAGGTTGTTTAGAGTTAATAATGAGCGGACTTGCTACGTTCTACTATTTTGTGGGATGATGTTCTGCTTGCTGTAAGACTGGCATTTTTCCTCTTCCCACCTCATATTTGTTCATCTGTTTCTTTGAAGAGGAGCCTGTCATTGTTTTTGCATGAGGCTCTTTTCTTCCCTATATGAGATTCTTTTCAGAATCTTCTGTGGAGATGGCTTAGTTGACATGAATTGCCTTCGTCTATGTTTATCTTGAAATATCCTTCTCTCTCCATCAACTTTGAAAGGTAATATTGCCAGGTATAGCATTCTTTGGTGGTAGTTATTCAAGTTCAGAGCTGAGACTGTATCATTTCATTCTTTCTGGCTTTTAGGGTTCTGAAGTTCTTAGGTTTTTGCAAAAAAAAAAAAAAAAAAAAAAAAAAAAAACTTATGGGCGAGAGAGAGTCTCAGAGTGGCTAGAACCAAGGCGATCCTCCTACCTCTGCCTCCTGAGTGCTGAGATTAAAGGCGTGGGCTACCCCACCAGGCTGTGATTGTTTCTAAAAGTAAAATGGAAGTGCGTTCTCAGGTATTTCAGTTCTTATGTGTCTTGGGAATTTGTGGAGATGGGATATGGTTTTAAACTCCCCTCCTTCCCACCTTTATTTGGTGGTTTCATCTGTGAGAGTCACTTCAGGGGATGTGTTCGCTAGGTTTTATCAGAGCTGCCTGATGTCTTTTTGCGTTACAGTTGTGCTCCCTTTAGCTCACACACACTCCCTCATTGAAGTGGGGAGATGGCTTCATGTTTCCTAGATTGTGTACAAGACACGGGCGTGACCTTGGATTGAGAGAAATATGTCATTGCAGGGGTCAGTGTTATTTGAGGACATAGCTGTGGAATTCACCTGGCAAGAGTGGAAGCAGCTGAGTGCTGCGCAGAGGACCCTCTACAAGGAAGTGATGCTGGAGAACTACGGCAGCCTGGTGTTCTTGGGTGAGTCCCACGCCACTGTGACTGTCAGTGAGAATGCCTTGCTGCTTGGCTGGTAAGTATTAGATTCATTACCAGCTTTTTGTTTGGTTTTCTTTGAGGCAGGGTCTCACTGTAGCCCAGGCTGATCTGGAACCCGCAGAGGTAGGAGGATCACCGTGAGTTTAAGGCCACCCTGAGGCTACATAGCGAATTCCAGGTTAGCCTGGGTTATAGACCCTGCCTCAAAAAACAAAACAAAGTCATGAGCCGGCAGGCTTCTTTATCACCTTTCAACACTAATTTTGTATTGGACATTATTGTAACTGGTAAGTGTGGCATTTCTATACGTTTATATATGTATACGTGACACAGTCTCACTCTAGTCTAGGCTGGCCTTAAACGTTTAAGGTGACCCTCTTACCTCAGGCCAGTGCCAGAATGAAAGTCAAGCATCACCACACCTGGCTATAATCTTAGTTGAGCAGCTCAGGATTACTTGTTAGAAATGGAAACATTTAAAATCTCTGAGGACTATTTGGAGATGGTCAGTGTCTGTCAACTATGTATTTACTACCGTAATGCAGAGAACAAGAAGGTTTTGTTGCATCTTTTTAAAATATATTTTATTTATTTACTTGAAAGAGAAAAATTGGGCATTCCAGGGCCTCCAGCCATTGCAAACAAACTCCAGATTCATGCACTACCTTGTGCATCTGGCTTTTGTCGGTCCTAGGGACTCGAACCGAGGTCCTTTGGCTTTGCAGGCAAGTGCCTTAACCACTAAGCCATCTCTCCAGCCCACCATAGACTTTGAGTAGCAGACATGTATTCCCTCCCAGGAATGTGGAATATTCAGCAATAGAGTCTTACCAGCTATTTCAGAGGTGAGAAACCAAGAGCCTTGGCAATAACCTGTAATGTTTTGAAGCATCATAGACTTCCCTGGCCAACACCTCATTGGAAGGTATCCCATCCCTGGCACTGAAAATTTTCTAGTATAGCTTCCAGGAATGCCATTATCCAAAAATGTTGGTTTTCATATGGCTTATTCACAATATCATGAATTTTTATTAGCCCTCCCCCACCCTTCTTTTACTCAGTCTCTTCCCCTGACCTCAGGTCATTCCACCCCCAGTAATCTGTTCATCTACTTACATACATATAATACCGTCCCCTTAACTCCCCTCTCCTCCCTCCCTTATAGCCCTTTTCTAGCTTACTGGCCTCTACTACCAATTTTTTTAGTACAATTCACACACAAGTCTATTTGTAGCTAGGATCCACATGAGAGAGAGAGAATATGTGACATTTGGCCTACCTCACTTAGTAATCTGCCACATCTTCATTATCTGTTCATCAGTTGAGGAACATCTAGGCTGGTTCCATTTCTTAGCTGCTGTGAATAGAGCAGCAATAAATATGGTTGAGCAAGTATCTCTAAGGTAGTGAGAAGAGTACTTAGGATTAAACTAGTCTCATAATGGCTGTATCACAGTACATTCCCACCAACAGTACAGAAGGGTTCCTCTTTTTCCACCCCCTCGCCAACATTTATTGTCATTTGTTTTCTTGATGGTAGCTATTCTGACAGGAGTAAGATGGACTCTCAAAGGAGATTTAATTTGAATTTCCCTGATGGCTAAGAATGTGGAATATTTTTTAGATGTTTATAGGCCATCTGTATTTCTTCTTTTGAGAACTTTATAGTTCCATAGCCCGTTTTTAAAAAAATTATTTATTTGAGAAAGGGGGGAGGGGAGGGCAGATAGAAAGTGGGCGTGCCAGGGCCTTCAGCCACTGCAAACAAACTCCAGATGCATGCACCTTGTCCATCTGCCTTACCTGGGTGTTGGGGAATCAAACCTAGCTCCTGTGGCTTTGCAGGCAAGCACCTCAACTGCTAAGCCATTTCTCCAGGCTCATCGCCCTTTTTTTTTTTTTTTTTTTTTTTTTTTTTTGCAAGGTAGGGTCTCAACTCTGGCCCAGGCTGACCTGGAATTCACTATGTAGTCTCAGGGTGGCCTCGAACTCTCGGCGATCCTCCTACCTCTGCCTCCCAAGTGCTGGGATTAAAGGCGTGCGCCACCACGCCCGGCTTCATCGCCCATTTTTTAAATGGGTTGTTTTATTTCTTATTGAATTTTCTGAGTTATCTTTCCAACTTCATTTTGGTTTCTGTCTTATTCACATCTGTTTACTTAAATTGTTTTAAGTCATCGGATTAGATAATCTATCACAATTTACTTCTACTCAATGATAATCTAGTTAGTAAAGAATGGTAGTGTGACTCCTCTGCAAATGCAATTTTTTAGTCCATTGAGCAAATCACATTTACTGACTTATCTCAGGAAAAGTAATTTGTATATTGTTTCTCACCTATAGGGCACTGCATAAAGAAACCTGAGTTAATCTTCAAGTTGGAGCATGGATTTGGGCCATGGAGTGCAACAGAAGCTTCAGTATGGAGCATCCCAGGTCAGAACATCTATACTGAGCAAGAGAAGTCAAAAGATGAGATTGTATCAGATATTGAACTGTTTCAGCAACCTTTGTCCAAGCCCAGTCATCATGACAGCTCTTCTGATGGGTCAGACACTTGAAGTCAGCACTTAATCAAAAACCCATCATCTTTTTTTTTTTTTTTTTTTTTTTGCGAGGTAGGGTCTCACACTGGTCCAGGCTGACCTGGAATTAACTATGTAGTCTCAGGGTGGCCTCGAACTCTTGGCGATCCTATCTCTGCCTCCCTAGTGCTGGGATTAAAGGCATGCGCCACCACGCCCGTTTAAAAAAATTTACCAATTCAGTCCATGTATAGAACTTCTTGGGCAATTTTCTTTTAGTCTTTTTTTTTTTTCGAGTTAGGGTCTCACTCTAGCTCAAGCTGACCTGTAATTCACTATGTAGTTCAGGGTAGCCTTGAACCCACGGCAATCCTCCTATCTCTGCCTCCCGAGTGCTGGGATTAAAGGCGTGCACCACCACGCCCGGCCTCTTTTAGTCTTTTTGAGACAAGGGTCTTGATCTTGCTGGATAGCTAAGGCTGGTACT
This sequence comes from Orientallactaga sibirica, assembly GCA_036365145.1. Taxonomy (NCBI): domain Eukaryota; kingdom Metazoa; phylum Chordata; class Mammalia; order Rodentia; family Dipodidae; genus Orientallactaga; species Orientallactaga sibirica. The sequence goes on from JAEOAD010002037.1 coordinate 469,370, forward strand.
GAATTCCTAATCTTTCCTCCACTCCCCCATGTGCTCTGACTACAGACATGTCACCATATCCAATCCCTTTATTTTTGAACGACAGAGGGAGAGAATTGGCATGCCAGGGCCTTCAGCCTGATGTGAACAAACTCCAGACGCATGTGCAACATTGTGCACTTGCATCACTGTGGGTCTGGCTACATGGGACCTGAAGATTTGAACATGAGTTCTTAGGCTTCACAGGCAAGCACCTTAACCGCTAAGCCATCTCTCCAGCCCCCAACTCTTTATTGACATTTTTATTACTTACATATTTTACTGAATTAAATTGTCGTTCCTTTCTCATATAGGTGAAAAGCCTTATGAATGTACAGTCTGTAGGAAAGCTTTCTACTTCAAGTCTGAACTCGCTCTACATCAGAGAAGCCATACTGATGAGAAACCCTTTGAATGTAAAGAGTGTGGGAAAGCTTACTCTTTCAAGAGGCAGCTGACTGTACATCGAAGAATTCACACAAGGAAGAAGCCCTTTGAGTGCGCTACATGCAAGAAAGCTTTCTGTTTCATATCCCAGCTCACTGTACATCAGAGAAGCCACACGGGCGAGAAACCATTTGAATGTAAACAATGCAGGAAAGCTTTCTCTTGCAGGCCGCAGCTCAATATCCATCAAAAATCTCATACAGGTGAGAAACCTTTTGAATGTAAGGAATGCACAAAAGCTTTCTCTTGCAAGCAAAGACTCACGGTACATCAAAGGACTCACACAGGTGAGAAGCCCTATAAATGTACCGAATGCAAGAAGGGGTACTCCCAGAAGCCACGCCTCACTAGACACATGAGGACTCACACAGGCGAGAAGCCTTTTGAATGTGAAGAATGCGGGAAAGCTTTCTACTGCAATTCAGAACTCACTGTGCATCGCAGAACTCACACAAATGAAAAGCCCTATGAGTGTAAAGAATGCAAGAAGTCTTTCTCTTCGAAACAGCAACTCACTGTGCATCAAAGAGCTCACAGCGGCGAGAAGCCCTATGCGTGTACAGACTGTGGGAAAGCGTTCTCCTGCAAGCCACACCTCAGTCTACATCAGAAGATTCACACAGACGTCAAGCCCTACGCATGCAGAGAGTGTGGGAAAGCGTTCTACTACAAGTCACGCCTCAAACTGCACCAGGGCACTCATGAGAAGCCCTTTGAGTGCACAGAATGTGGGAAAGCTTTCTACAACAAGTCGAAACTCACCCACCATCAAAAAACTCATACATAGTGGGTTCCAGATCAGCCAGCATACCTAGAATGCCTTTTCTCTGCTTGTAAGCAAATGAATTTTGTTTAAAACAATCTTCCTATAATATGAATTGCAGAATTTCCCCAATGTGCCAACAAAACAATAAATGGATGTAAAGCTGCAGTGAGTTAAGACTCCAGATCATAAATGATAAGCATACCAACATAGAACTCCCTGAAGTTTCTTTCTTTTCTTTTCTTTTAGTTTTTCCAGGTAGGGTCTCACTCTAGCTCAGGCTGACCTGGAATTCACTATGGAGTCTCAGGGTGGCCTCGAACTCACAGCGATCCTCCTACCTCTGCCTCCCGAGTGTCATCCCCTAAGTTTCTTAACACATAAAATTCAAAAATATACTTACTTTATCCATTACTTTTAACTTTCATGTGTATAAAGTTTACAAAATGATACAAAAGCAATTTCAATAAAGGTTTAAATATGTATGCTGACTTATGTACAGTTATAACCAATTCTTATATTTTCTCTGAATTAACATAATATGGAAGGATATATAGCTGTGTTGAGCTAATATTTATGTAATGACAATATGATGCTGAAGTTGGAATATGTACTACGCTATATAAGCTCACAAATATAAAACTGATGAAAACTCATTGAACAAATCTAAAAAATATTGAGAATCATGGATGTTTAAGTTATGAAGTAAAAGCATTAATAATATATGGCAAACTGGATTTTAACTATGCAGTAACAGTGAATGAAACTGAATAAAATACTTACAAGCACTTCAAATTGTCCAGTTGGACCAAAAACAATGTTCAGGTTTTTTGGCCTCCACAAGTATCACCCTTTTGATTGACCTAGACAAATACCCTGAAAGTGAAAACACAAATAGATACGATTGTTACAGCCACCTTCACGTTGCTGACACAAAGCAGCATGTGGGAGGAAAGGGCTTATTTTAGCTCACAGACTTGAGGGGAAGTTCCATGATGGCAGGGGGCCACATGGCATGAGCAGAGGGTGGACATCACCTCCTGACCGACACTGTGCCAACGACCACTTACAAGCTAGCGGCTAATAAAACTCAGGGTTCACCCCAGCAACACAGCTCCTCCAGCAAAGCTCCGTCGCCCACAGTGCTACCAGCCGAGGCATTAGCTAGCCTAGCATTCTGAGCACATGAGTTTATGAGGGACATCTGATTCAGACCTCCACAAGGAAGCTATAGTATGTTGTAATACGGGGGAATCGATTTTTAAACAAAAATAACTAGGAGACATGTACTTTTTATAAAATGAAAAAGTACTTATGGAGGGCTGGAGAAATGGCTTAATGGTTTGCCTTCGAAGTCAAAGGATCCCGGTTCGATTCTCCAGGACCCACGTAAGCTAGATGCACAAGAGGCACATGCATCTGGAGTTCGTTTGCAGTGGCTAGAGACCCTGGCATGCCCATTCTCTCTCTGTCTGCCACTCTTTTCTCTCTCTCTGCTTGCAAATAAATAAATATTTTTTTTAAAAGATACTGCCTTTTTTTCTTTTTAAGTACTTATGGAGCCGGGCATGGTGGCACCTGCCTTTAATCCCAGTACGCTGAAGGCAGAGATGGGAGGATCACTGAATTCGACTACATAGTGAATTTCAGGTCAGCCTGAGCTAGAGTGAAACCCTACCTCAACCAAAACCAAACTTATGGGTTGGAAAGATGGCTTAGCAGACAAGGTGCTTGCCTGCAAACCCTAAGACCCCATGTTCGACTCCCCAGATCCCATGTAAGATACATAAGGTCACATATGCAAGGTGACACGTGCTACAAGGTGGCACATGGGTCTGAAGTTTGATTACCATGGCTGGAGGCCCTAGCGTGACAATTCTCTCTCTCTCTCTGTTTCTCATTTAAAAAAAAAAAAAAGCCAGTCTGTTGGGGTGCCTCAAAAAAAAATTTTTTTTAAACCGGGCATTGGGGCGCACGCCTTTAATCCCAGCCCTTGGGAGGCAGAGGTAGGAGGATCACCATGAGTTCAAGGCCACCCTGAGTCTACATAGTGAATTCCAAGTTTGCCTGGGTTAGAGTAAAACCCTACCTCAAAAACAGCCAAAAAATAATAATACTTACATACAACTAATGAACAGAAATGTAATAAAGTTATCACCAAACTACAGATAATAAACCCTGGTACAGAGTCAGAAATAATGGTGGCCGGACAGATAAAGACGTGAGGGCAATAAGCGAGGCCACAGTCATGCTGCGTACTGTAGTCCCCAACCCACATACTCCCCTGCCTCGACCTGAGTGATGCCACCTTCTGCATGTCCTTGTCTTCCACTGGGAGAACGCCAGTGGAAATGAGGGACAACTCACCTGCACTGGACTGCCACAAGGCTTCAAAAACTCACCATTTTCAGAACAGCTCTGGCCTCTGACTTAAAGCCCTTCGTAGTGCAGATGGACACCGGCTCAGTGTGCAGGTGACTTGCTGCTGGCAGGGGCCACTCAGCTTGCTTCTTGCTCTCCTATACAAAACTGGCTACCAGGTCTCAAAGAAAAAGGCTCATATCTGTCAACAAAAAAATACTTTGGTAGTTAGAGATGGCTTAGTGATTAAGGCTCTTGCCTGCAAGGCCAAAGGACCCAGGTTTAATTTTCCAGTGCCCACTTTAAGCCAGATGCAGAGTGGTGCATGCATCTGGAGTTCCGTTGCAGTGGTTAGAAGCCCTGGCATGCCCATTCTCTCTCCCACTCTCTCTCACACACACACAAATAAAATTAAATATTAAAAAATACTTTGGCTACCATCTTATCCAGGGACAGTGACAACTCAGCCCAGAAAGGACACAGTCCCTCAATCCCATGACGAGACCCTGTGAATCCACAAAGGGGAGGGGGGATGAACGAGAGTCCCTAACTTAAGGACAAACATACCAACAGGCCTTTGAGGACATCAAACAAGCTCTCAACAACGGCCCTGGCCTGGGGCTTCCGAACCTTGCCAAACCCTTTTTCCTCATCAACCTTCCCTGCCCAGAGATTCATGACATCACCCACACCTTGGACCCTGAGGCCTTCCTGAAGATGCCCCCAAAGGTGATTGGCTCAGATCTACACAACACAAGACACTGTGATCTCCCTACAAAAACCCAGCCTAGGGGCTGGAGAAATGGCTTAGCGGTTAAGGCGTTTGCCTGCAAAGCCAAAGGATCCCGGTTCAATTCTCCAAGACCCACGTAAGCCAGATGCACAAGGGGCACACGCATCTGAGTTCGTTTGCAGTGGCTAGAGGCCCTGGCGTGCCCATTCTCTCTGTCTGCCTCTCTTCTATCTCTCTCTCTCTCTCTCTGCTTGCAAATAAATTAATTAATTAAAAAAAAAAAAAAAAAAAAAACCAGCCTACACCCTGACACTGAACCCAGCTGGGAACAAGTAGGAGGTGCTAACCAAGGCCAAGATGATGATGACATTGGCCTAATCCAGACCACTCAAGAAGACACTTAAACATACAGTGCCACCTGGCCTTGGGCTACATCAGTCTCCTGGACCCTCGGGTCACTGAGGAGGAAAACCTATCTGTAGTAACATTCCAGGGCTCACAGAAGAGATGATGAGCTCTGGAGACGCCCTAGAAGAAACATCTTTTGACAAATGAATTTGGCCCCAAACTCCAGGTGTGTAGTTTATACAGGCTAAAACAAGCTGGCAGCAAAGGGGACAGACAAGGGTATCAGAGGTGGCACACAGAAAGCCTGGAGTTGCCTGGAGAACCAAGACAGCGGTGGGGGTGTGGCCCAAGGAAGCCAGAAAAATAGTCGGACCAAGAGAGGGCAGCAGAGGCTGGCACCCTGCATCCTGTACAGCACCACCAGAGATGGCCTCACGGGAGACAAAAGCCACCAGGAGACAAAATGCACAAGAGAAACGAATCAGGCAGAGAGGGAGGCTGGAGTCGGAGCAGGCCGATTCCTGTGCCCCGTGTGCCTGCCTCATGGCCCTGACTGCTTCTTGGGGGTGCAGCCTTCCATATGGCGGAGAGAGCCGCCATCTGTAGACAATGCATGGGCCTCTGGAACAATAACCATTATACATTGTCAAGGACATCAAAAGGGAGACCTGATAACTCAAGAAAACCGGGGAAGGGCTGGAGAGATGGCTTAGCAGTTAAGGCACCTGCCTTCCAAGCCTAAAGAACCCGGTTCCAATCTCCAGATCCCACATTTAGCCAGATGCAAAGTGACGCAAGGGTGCAATGCCACACTTGACCACAAGGGGGTGCACACATCTGGATTTCATTCACAGCAGCTGAGACACTGCTGGTGGGCCCATCTGTCTTCCTCTCCCTCTCTGTCTCTCCAAAATTTTATTATATATATATATATATAAAAAAAACACACACACACACACACACGCATGCAGACACAAAAAAAGAAAACCGGCGAAGACACTGCAAGCCTCAAGTCTGGCCAGCCAGGCCAAATAAGCCAACGGGTGCAATAGTGTCTATCTGTTATGGGGGAAACCAACCACTCTCTAACTGGACCTCAGGCCTAGTCCTCAGGAGGGAAGACATGCCTCATACTGCAAACTATGACAGGGGAGGTCATGAGCCCTGGGGGGGTGTAACGCCTGCTGGTATCTGGCTAAATGTATATATTATACTCACCAAACTGCGCACGGTAAACACCTCTCTTAATGTTCATTCCTACACATGAGTGGTACTCTCTCACTTTTGGTTAGAGAAGCTTCTCTGTTCAGATGGCGTTGACCTGAGGGATAACTCAAAAGGCACCATAGTGCTGAGAAGTGACACAGGGTCCATTGTGGAAGAGGTGGCAGAAAGAATTTAAGACCCAAAGGAAGGGTAGGACTCCTTACAACTCCAGACATACAATGGCCTGGATATCCATGCCCTCGCAGTGCCTGGCACTACCTACGCAAGACCATCATAATAGGAAAAGATGATGACATCAAAACACAAGACTAACTGAGAGGAAATGACAGAGTGGAGTTGAAAACGAGAAAGTGCTGGGCATGGTGGCGCACGCCTTTAATCCCAGCACTCGGGAGGCAGAGGTAGGAGGATCACTGTGAGTTCAAGGCCACCCTGAGACTACATAGTTAATTCCAGGTCAGTCAGCCTGGGCCAGAGTGAGACCCTACCTCAAAAAACCAAAAAAAAGGAGAAAGTGAGGGGACACTTGCACCACCTAGTGGGCATGTACAATCTTGTGCTTCCTTCACCTTTGTGCATCTGGCTTACATGGGATCGAGAGAGTCAAACATGGGTCCTTGGGCTTCACAGGCAAGCACCTTAACTGCTAAGGCATCTTCCAGCCTAGAAAAAAAGATTTTTTTTAGGTTGCAAAAAAAAAACCAAAAAACAAAAACTGGGCTTGAGGAGGGCTTAGCAGTCGAGGCATTTGCCTGCAAAGCCAAAGGATGCTGGTTCAATTCTCCAGGACCCACATAAGGCAGATGCACAAAGCGGCACATGTGTCTGGAGTTCGTTTGCAGTGGCTGGAGGCCATGGCGCGCTGATTCTCTCTCCTCTCTCAAAAACAAAACAAAAATGAATTATTTTTCCAACAAAATAAGTATTCAGTTATTAATGAGAGAGAGAATGGGCACCACAAACACACACATGTGCCACCTTGTGGGTCCTTAGGCTTCACAGTCAAGCACCGGGTCATCTCTCCAGCTCACATGGAAAAAAAAAAACATTTTAATAAACCCATGTGATGAAGCTGGGCGTGGTGGCGCACACCTTTAATCCCAGTACTTGGGAGGTGGAGGTAGGATGATTGCCGTGAGTTCGAGGCCACCCTGAGACTACATAGTGAATTCCAGCCTGAGCTAGAGTGAGACCCTACCTGGAAAAAGAAAAAAAAAAAAAAAAAAAAAACCCACCATGTAATGATACTCATTGTGCCCTAAAAACAGGGCTGTACATCAACATTCTAGTTACCGTGCTCCATACTCACCTACAAGATGCTAAGATGGCATTTTGTTTTCCTTTTCTCAAAATCAGACTTCACTTCGAATGCAGTAGTAATAGTTTCAAAGACATTATTAAGTAGAAAAAATACCATGTTCCTATGTCTCTCAAATAAATACAAAAACAAAATAAAATATATATTAAAAATATTTTTTTTAAATCATGAATTTTGGGGGCCGGAGAGCCTAAGGACCCCGGTTCAAGGCTTGATTGCCTAGTACCCATGTAAGCCAGATACACAAAGTGGCACATGCATCTGGAGTTCATTTGCAGTGCCTGGAGGCCCTGGCGTGCCCATTCTCTCTCTTTTTTATCTGCCTCAAATAAATAAATACATTTTTTTAAAAAAAAATCATAAATTTTGGGACCAGGGCAATGGCTAAATGGTTAAGCACTTGCCTGCAGAACCTAAAGACCCCCTGGAAAACTTGGGCTCCAGAGCCTTGGAGATATACTGGTTTGACTCTTGTCCTTAAAAGGTTTCAGTGGTGGCAATAGTGTAGTGCATTTCCATTTAATATTTTATTTTAATTAATTTATTTATTTCACAGAGAGAGAGAGAGAGAGATTAAGAATGGGCACACCAGGGCTGCTAGCCACTGCAAACAAATTCCAGGCGCATGCATCACCTTGTACATCTGGCTCACATGGGTCCTTTGGCTTTGCAGGCAAGCACTTTTAACCGCTAAGCCATCCCTCCAGCCCAGTAGTGCTTTTCAAAGTCTTTTGTATTAAAGGGGAAAAGAGAAGACATTCCAAAGGAGCACTCATAACTGAAAAAGTTGGAGGTACAGAAACAGATCATCAGATTACCGTATTGCTCTCCTTGGGAGTAGTACCGTACAACGTAATGAACAAATTGCAAAACCCAACTTTAAGACCTCACAAAGGCATCAAAATTAATCCACTGACCTTGAGTTATTAATGTGCAGTATCTGTGTTTTTCTTCCCCAGGATTCAGGAAATGCATGCACTTTTGACTTGTGCTCTTACACGCACGCACATTTGCATACAAAAAGGCCCAATGCAGAGAGATGGCTTAGTGATTAAAGTGCTTGCCTGAGAAGCCAAACACCCAGCTTCCATTCCCCAGTACCCCTTAGCCAGTGCACAGGGTGGCGCATGCATCCAGAGTTCATTTGCAGAGGCTAGAGACCCTGGTGCACCCATTCTCTTTCTATTGCCTCTTTCTCTCTCTCTCTCTCAAATAAATCAATAAATAAAAATTTCAAAAAAGAAAACAAAAGGCCCAACGACAGAATTTAATGATATATACTGTCTGGAAACGTTACTGTGTTTGTTAAAACGTAATTAATTGCTTTACCTTCCAAGATGGTGTTTATCCCAGCACTAGGGAGGCAGAGGTAGGAGGATCGCCATGAGTTCAAGGCCACCCTGAGAATACAGAGTGAACTCCAGGTCAGCCTGAACTAAAGTGAGACCTACCTCGAAAAACCAAAAAAAGAAAAAGAAATCAAACAAACAAACAAAAAGCTGGGCATGGTGGCGCACGCCTTTAATGCCAGCACTCAGGAGGCAGAGGTAGGAGGATCACCATGAGTTCAAGGCCATCCCAAGAATACAGAGTGAACTCCAGGTCAGCCTGGACTACAGTGAGACCCTAACTCGAAAAACCAAAAAGAAGGAAGGAAGGAAGGAAGGAAGGAAGGAAGGAAGGAAGGAAGGAAGGAAGGAAAAAAAAAAAAACAATATGGTGTTTAGCATTCAATTTGAAAATTTATATCAAAGTTACATAATTTGAAATATTTTTCTTACAGAAATTATAATGTATAAAAATGTATACACTTGGGGCTGGAGAGATGGCTTAGCGGTTAAGGCGCCTGCCTGCTAAGTTAAGGCGCAACTTCCTCCTAAGATGTAAGAACCCAGTCCCCACTTGACCACAAGGGGGTCACCAGGTCCCAGCAGCTGAGAGAGGCTGCTGGCGCCCCATTCTCTATCTGTCTCCCTCTCCTCTGTCTCTCTCCAAAATAAATAAATAAATAATAAATTAATGCAAAGCTGACGCCTTCCTCCTAAGCCTAAGAACCCGGGGTTTAGCCTGATGCAAAGTGACGCAAGGGCGCAATGCCGCACTTGCCCACAAGAGGGTGCACACATCTGGATTTCGTTCACAGCAGCTGAGAGGTTGCTGGCGTGCCCATCTCTTATCTGTCTCCCTCTCCCTCTCTGTCTCTCTCTCTCTCTCTTAAAATAAAAAAAAAAAAAAGCTAGCTGGGCGTGGTGGTGCACGCCTTTAATCCCATCACTCGGGAGGCAGAGGTAGGAGGATTGCCGAGAGTTCGAGGCCACCCTGAGACTACATAGTGAATTCCAGGTCAGCCTGGACCAGAGTGAGAACCTACCTCGCAAAAAAAAAAAAAAAAAAAAAAAAAAAAAAAGATGTGCTGGTGTGAACCTACAGACTCAGAAAGAAAGAAAAAAAAGAGTGTACCTGCTTTGTGAACTTCAGGCCAATAGGGCTCTGTCAATTGATGGACAGGGCCAACTGTGATGGGGTACTCTTTTTTTTTTTTTTTTTTTTTGGCAGGGTCTCACTCTAGCCCAGGCTGACTTGGAATTCACTATACAGTCTCAGGGTGGCCTCAAACTCTCGGTGATCCTCCTACTTCTGCCTCCCGAGTGCTGCGATGAAAGGCCTGCGCCACCACACCCGGCTTGGTGGTACACTCCTTAACCCCAGCACTGGGGAGACAGGAAATAGGAGCATCGCTATGAGTTCAAGGCCACCTGGGTCTACAGAGAGTTCAGGACAGCCTGGGCTAGATAGAGTGAGACACTACCAAAAAAAAAAAAAAAGTTCTATATGGCTGGCAGAGAGTTTTTAAAAAGACAACGAGGCCGGGCATGGTGGTGCGTGCCTTTAATCCCAGCACTTGGGAGGCAGAGGTAGGAGGATCGCCGTGAGTTCAAGGCCACCCTGAGACTACATAGTTAATTCCAGGTCAGCCTGGGCCAGAGTGAGACCCTACCTCGAAAAACCTAAAAAAATAAAAAAAAAAAAAGACAACAAAGTAGTGTATATTAATAGCAAAAACTTTATATATGTGTTCTCTGCAACCAATTAACTGCTAAGCTTGACTTTTCTATAGTCAATGTGAATTACCAGACGTTGAATGAGGCGCTATTATGGCGTCTGGTGTCACACAAGTAAAAGCACTGACTCACAGAATACAAGGCAAAATTTTATTTATTATTAATTATTATATTTTTTGGTTTTTTGAGGTAGGGTCTCACTCTAGTCCCGGCTGACCTGGAATTCACTAGGTAGTCTCAGGGCAGCCTTGAACTCATGGTGATCCTCCTACTTCTCCCAAGTGCTAGAATTAAAGGTGTGCACCACCATGCCCCAAGGCAAACGTTTTAGTGGGCAAGGCTGATGCACCGACTGTACCCTAGAGATCAGGATCTCTGAGTGCTGCCCAAGCTGCTCAAGGAGGCAGCTTTTATCCTCCAAAACCATGAACCACGTGGGGTGGGGATTTCGTAAAAGACTTTCCAAGGGGGTTGTGCAAGCAAGCGATATACAAGGGCGGAATTCTGGCAGTTAGCAGCTGGCTCTCGTTCCGGGTACTGAGGCTGTCCTTCTGGAACGGTCTGCTGTCTAGGGTAAAGGGGAGCCCCAGCATCATGGGCTTTCAAGATGGCTTCCCTATGGTTTCCTGTTTCTCCCCAGGACAGCTGACACAGGAAGCTTCTCTGTGTTGCTCACTCATGAGGATTTTCACTTGGGTGAGTTCTCTGATGCTGGTGGAGCTGGGACTGGCCGTTGAACGTTTTCCTGCATTCTGTACCTTCATAGGGCCTCTTGCCTGTGAGTTCTCTGATGAGCCGTGAGTTGGGAGCGATAGTAGTAAGCCTTCTTGCACTCCACACATTCATAGGGCTTCTCCCCTGTGTGCGTTCTCTGATGAATAGTGAGCTGGGACCTGCAGTAGAAACCCTTCTTGCACTCCACACATTCATAGGGCTTCTCCCCCGTGTGCGTTCTCTGATGCTGGGTGAGTTGGGAGTTAGAGTAAAAACCTTTCCCACACTCCTGACATGTGTACAGCTTCTCCCCTGTGTGGGTTCTCAGGTGGAAGCTGAAGTAGGACTTGCTGTAGAACCCTCTCCCGCATTCTTTACACTCGTAAGGCCTCTCCCCCGTGTGCGTGCGCTCGTGCTCCGTGAGCTTGATTTTGCGGCAGTAAGTTTTCCCGCATTCTTTACACTTGTAAGGCTTCTCACCTCGGTGCCGCCTCTGGTGCTGAGTGAAGCCGGACTTGTACTTAAAGCCTTTCCCGCACTCTTGGCATTCGTAATATATCTTGTCGGTGTGGCACCTCTGATGCAGATTGAGGTGCGACATGCAGTAAAAGGCTTTACTGCACACTCTGCATTCGTAGCTCATCTCTTTTTTATGAATGCGCTGGTGGGCAACGAGGTCCGACTTCCAGTAGAAAGCTTTGCCGCACTCGCGGCACTCGTGGCGCTTCTCGGTGCTGTGAGTTCTTCCGTAATGTTTAATGAGAGCTGACTTATTGCTCAGCACTTTCCCACACTCCTTACACTCATACGATAAGCGACCCTTCCTCCTCTGTGACTTTGCAGGAGATGTCGTCACACAGGCCTCCTGACTTTTACACGATTTTGTTCTTCGGCGGCTTTTCCGTAGAGCCTTGGGTTCAACCTTGAAACAGAAGAACTTGTTACACACCTGCTACCATGCACTTCTCACCAGCACGTGCTTTCGGACGCTTTGCACAGGATTAGTTCCTTTTTCTTGGGAGCATTTTTTATTTGTTTTATTGACAACATCCATACACATACACAATACATCGTGATCACGGTACCCTCACAACATCCTGCCTTTTCCACTTCCCAAATCTCCCCTTTCATTGAATCTCTACTTTCCAGAATGTCTCTCTTCTATATTGATGCCATGTTTGAAAAAAAATTGTGAGGTGGCCGGGCGTGGTGGTGAACGCCTTTAATCCCAGCACTCGGGAGGCAGAGGTAGGAGGATCACCAAGAGTTCAAGGCCACCCTGAGACTACATAGTTAATTCCAGGTCAGCCTGGGCCAGGTGAGACCTGGTCCAGAGCCTTTAATGAGACAGAGGTAGGAGGATCCGTGAGTTCAAGGCCACCCTGAGACTACATAGTGAATTCCAGGTCAGCCTGGTCCAGAGTGAGACCCTACCTCGAAAAACAAAAAAAAAAAAAAAAAACAAACTATGAGGTATTTATTATGTGTTAATGCAGCATTTCTCACTAGATCTGTTCATATTGCTGTGTGTATTTTATCAATTACTGAACTTAGTCTTCTTACAGAATGTACCCCCACATCCATTACATTTGGTGGTTTGCTTTTTTTTTTTTGGGGGGGGGTTTCGAGGTAGAGTTTCACTCTAGCCCAGGCTAACCTGGAATTCACTCTGTATTCTCAGGGTGGTCTCGAACTCAAGGTGGTCCTCCTACCTCTGCCTCCCGAGTGTTGGGATTAAAGGTGTGCACCTCCACGTTCGCTCACTGGTGGCTTACTTTCTTACATGACCCATGTGTTAGACAAAGTGCTTCCTCAATGAAGGTTTTCCCATGTTCACTAAACCTACTGCTGAGTAATTAAACTTTCTATGTGTCAACTATAGTGCTTTTATAAAAACAGCTCTCTATGGCAAAAGAGATTGAATTTAACATCATGAACTCTGAATCACAGTATGGAGGCTGAGAGTGTTGGACAGAATTACCAACTACATTACAATATAAGGTTTTTATTCAGTCTTTCACTCTACGGGTAAATGCTGCATCCTGTCATGGATTAAGTTACTAAAGACATATTCCTGAGCTGTTGGCACTCTTTATGTCTGAAGTATAATTTGGACTTATATTAAAGTTTTACTTACTTGAACACTCTCTTCATTTGAAGTATCACAGCTGGTGGATCCCGCTTGCCACAAACGTCTCTCTTGATCATCCGGTCTCATCTCAATCAGAGAACGCTCACTATACACATCTGAAAGGACATGAGAAGTATCACTCCATATTAATGCATTTTATGAAATTCAAAAACGATAGCCAGGCGTGGTGGCGCACGCCTTTAATCCCAGCACTCGGGAGGCAGAGGTAGGAGGATCGCCGAGAGTTCAAGGCCACCCTGAGATTACATAGTGAATTCCAGGTCAGCCTGGACCAGAGTGAGACCCTACCTCGAAAAACCAAAAAAAAAAAAAAAAAAAAAAAAAAAGAGGTTTAAAATAAAATATAAACAAAATGTAAGTTTAAAAATAATATAATGGGGCTGGAGAGATGACTTAGCGGTAAAAGTGCTTGCCTGAGAAGCCTAAGGACCCAGGTTCGATTCTCCAGGTCCCACATAAGCCAGATGCACAAGGTGGCACATGCATCTAGAGTTCGTTTGCAGTGGCTAGAGTCCCTGGCGTGCCCATTCTCTCTCTCTTTCTCTCCCTGTCTCTGTCTTTAATAAATAAATAAAAATAAAATCTTTAAAAAATAAATAAATAAATAATATAATGGAGCCGGGCGTGGTGGTGCACACCTTTAATCCCAGCACTCGGGAGGCAGAGGTAGGAGGATCACCGTGAGTTCGAGGCCACCCTGAGACTACATAGCTAATTCCAGGTCAGCCTGGACCAGAATGAGACCCTACCTCAAACGCCCCCCCCAAAAAAAAGAGGTCTAAAATAAAATGTAAACAAAATGTAAATTTAAAAATAATATAATGGAGCCGGGCGTGGTGGTGCACGCCTTTAATCCCAGCACTCGGGAGGCAGAGGTAGGAGGATTGCCATGAGTTCGAGGCCACCCTGAGACTACATAGTTAATTCCAGGTCAGCCTGGACCAGAGTGAGACCCTACCTCACAAAAACCAAAAATAATAATAATAATAATAATAATAATAATAATAATAATAATAATAAAAAAATGGGATGGAGAGGTGGCTTAGCAGTTAAAGCACTTGCCTGCAAAGTCAAAGGACCCAGGTTTGATTTCCCAGGTCCCACATAAGCCAGATGCACAAGGTGGAGCATGCATCTGGAGTTCTTTTGCAGGGGCTAGAGGCCCTGATCTGCCCATTCTCTTCTCTCCTCTCCCCACTTCTCTGTCTCTCAAATAAATATAGAAAAATATATTTGGGAAAAAATTGACTTACAAGTGTAAAGTACATTCCTGAGTAGAAAACATTCCACTAATAATATCTTGAACACCTAAGTCATGTCTGTTTTTGTATTTTACTGAAATAGAGAAAAAATAATTCACCTGCTGCTCAGGCATTGCTTACTATACACTAATTGTTTCTTGCCATCTTCCCTTACTGCGTTTCTTTTTTAAAAAATATTTTATTTGTGCTCGCTTCGGCAGCACATATACTAAAAAATATTTTATTCAGGGCTGGAGAGATGGCTTAGCGGTTAAGGTACCTGCCTGCTAAGACTAAGAACCCGGTTCCAATCTCCATGTTTGGCCAGATGCAAAGTGACGCAAGGGCGCAATGCTGCACTTGACCACAAGGGGGCGCACACATCTGGATTTCGTTCTCAGCGGCTAAGAGACTGCTGGTGCGCCCATCTCTGTCTTCCTCTCCCTCCCTCTCTGTCTCTCCAAAAAAAAAAAAAAACTTTTATTTATTTACTTATCTGAAAGAAGGAGAGTGGGGGGGGCAAGAAAATAGAGTGTGCCAGGGCCTCTAGACACTGCAAACAAACTGCAGACACTTGCACCCCTTGTGCATCTGGTTTATGTGGGTCCTGGGGAATTGAATCTGGCTCCTCTAACTTCACAGGCAAGCATTCTAACCGCTAACCCATCTCTCCAGCCCGCATTTCTTTTATTGCCTGTACATTTATTGCCTTCTTTTTTTAAACTTATTTTATTATGCCGGGCATGGTGGCACATGCCTTTAATCCCAGCACTTGGGAGGCAGAGGTAGGAGAATCACTGTGAGTTTGAGGCCAGCCTGAGACTACATAGTGAATTCCAGGTCAACCTGGGCTAGAGTGAGACCCTACCTCAAAAAAAAAAAAAAAAAAAAAAACTTTTATTTATTAAAATAACATAATTGAGGAACCATGAGATAAATGTATCTTGTCAGGCACAATAAAAACAAAATTAAAACCCAAATCATTAATAAACCCTGTATTCCTGGCTTTCTTACAGACACAATGATGTGACTAAAGATAGTGTAGAAGCTAGCCATGGTGGCACACGCCTTTAATCCCAGCACTCGGGAGGCAGAGGTTGGAGGATCGCCATGAGTTCAAGGCCACCCTGGGACTACAGAGTGAATGCCACATCAGCCTGGACCAGAGTGAGATCCTACTTCAAGAAAAAAAAAAAAAGGAAGAAAGAAAGATAGTGCAGAGCTGGGCGTGGTGGCACACGCCTTTAATCCCAGCACTTGGGATGCAGAGGTAGGAGGATCACAGTGAGTTCAAGGCCACCCTGAGCTAAAGTGAGACCCTACCTTGAAACCCACCCACCCCCGCAAAAAAAGAAGATATTGTGGGCCCTGTGGCCCACTCCATTGGGGGGAGGGACCGGGATGCTCTAGGAAGGTGAAGCATCTTGGAAAACCATCCCACACTAGACATGGCAGGCTATATCCCCAATGTCAAGTGACAGAATCCCAAAGCAGACTCCTTCCACGTGACCGGGGTCTCGCCAGTCCTGGACTGTTTGGCACACTGTGTGCATAACTGGCACTGCACCGCCATCTCTAAGGAAGAGCCCCTCCTGCAACAGGTACGGCTCAGAGAAGCTCACCTCCATGTGTCCCTGTATCAGGCCTGGACTGCCAGCTACCTTTCCTTCCCCTAAAAATACACAGCTAAGGCCCAGCGTTTATGCATCTGGAGTAGGCTGGGCTCTAGGCCGGGCCAGGCCAGGCTAGCATACTCCAGGACGAGGAGGGGTAGAAAAGAAGGCAACATGACATTAAGGCCCTATGGGTAGTCTAGAAGGTTCTTAACAGAACCCACATAAACCAGATGCTCAAGGTAGTGCATGAGTCTGGAGTTCATCTGCAGTGGCTAGAGGTCCTAGCATGCCCATTCTCTCTCACCCCAACTCAAATAAACAAATTTTATTTTTGTTTTTCTCTATGTAGTCTCAGGGTGGCCTCAAGCTCATGGCGATCCTTCTACCTTTGCCTCCTGAGTGCTGGGATTAAAGGTGTGCAGCACCATGCCTGGCTAGTAAAATATATATATATATATATATTTTTTTTTTTTTTTTTGGTTTTTCAGGGTAGGGTCTCACTCTAGCCCAGGCTGACCTGGAATTAACTATGTAGTCTCAGGGTGGCCTCGAACTCATGGCGATCCTCCTACCTCTGCCTCCCGAGTGCTGGAATTAAAGGCGTGTGCCACCACGCCCGGCTTGTAAAAAATATTTTTTAAAAATGAAATAGATAAACACCATCGATGGGTAGGATGGCTCAGTGGTTTAAAGCACTTGCTACATTTTTTAACAGAATACCCAAGAGTATGCATTTTATTTATTTGAGAGTGAAAGAGAGAGAAAGGGGCAGATAGAGAATGGGCACACCAGGGCCTCCAGCCACTGCAAACAAACTCCAGATGCATGTGCCACCATGTGCATCTGGCTCACGTGGGTCCTAGGAAATTGAACCTCGAACCAGGGTCCTTAGGCTTCACAGGCAAGTACTTAACCACTAAACCATCTCTCCCAGCCCACACTTGCTACTTTTAAGGACCACTTGACCAGAAACTGCTATATCTGACTCCTGAGAAGCCACATAAAAAGCTCGTCATGGGGGCTAGAGAGATGGCTTAGTCGTTAAGGCGCTTGCCTGCAAAGCCAAAGGACCTCAGTTCGATTCTCTAGGACCCACGTAAGCCAGGTGCACAAGGTGGCGCATGCATCTGGAGTTCATTTGCAGTGGCTGGAGGCCTTGTTGCGCCATGTTCTCAGGTGCTCTTTCTCTCTGTCTCTCAAATGAATTAAAAATAAAATATTGTTTTTTAAGCCGGGCGTGGTGGCGCATGCCTTTAATCCCAGCACTCGGGAGGCAGAGGTAGGAGGATCACTGTGAGTTCGAGGCCACCCTGAGACTACATAGTGAATTCCAGGTCAGCCTGAGCTAGAGTGAGACCCTACCTTGAAAAAAAAAAAAAAAAAAAAAAATTATATATATAGTTTTTTAAAAAGCTGGTCATGAGACTAGGAAGATGGTTGCTGGCAAATCTGCCAGGCCTGGATCAATTCCCAAAGCACCCCATAAAGCAGGACTCAAAGAGTGGTGTGTCTGGCACTCATTTGCAGTAGCAAGAGGCCCTGGTCTGTCTACACAAAGGCACATGTGTGAGCATACACACACAAACCTGTGCAACTTTATTTTGTTTGCTTGTTTTTCGAGGTAGGGTCTCACTCTAGCTCAGGCACCTGGAATTCACTATGTAGTCTCACAGTGGCCTTGAACTCACAGTCAGTCTCCTGCCTCTGCCTCCCAAGTGCTGGGATTAAAGGCATGTGCCACCACGCCTGGTGCACATATTTTTTTAAGGTGAGCACGACTACACACGTCTGTAACCCAAGTCCATGGGGAGAGAAAGCAGAGAATTGCTGGGGCTTAGTGACAGAGAGCGGGTCAGGGTTGAGGAAAAGTTCGCATCACATGAAATCAAATATATGGATGAGTGGTAACAGGACACCTGACATTTCCTCTGGCTTCCACACACACACACGGGGCAAGTGCATCTGCCACACACGTAAATACATCACCCATTACACACACACACACATGCGGGGCAAGTGCATCTGCCACACACATAAATACATCACCCATTACACACACACACACACACACACACACACACACGGGGCAAGTGCATCTGCCATACACATAAATACATCACCCATTACACACACACACACACACACACACACACACACACACGGGGCAAGTGCATCTGCCATACACATAAATACATCACCCATTACACACACACACACACACACACACACACACACACACACACACACACACACACACGGGCAAGGGCTGGAGAGATGGCTTAGCAGGTAAGCGCCTGCCTGCTAAGCCTAAGAACCCGGTTCCAATCTCCAGGTCCCACGTTTAGCCAGATGCAAAGTGAGGCAAGGGCGCAATGCCGCACTTGACCACAAGGGGGCGCACACATCTGGATTTCGTTCACAGCAGCTGAGAGACTGCTGGCGCGCCCATCTCTGTCTTCCTCTCCCTCTCCCTCTCCCCCGCCCCCCAAAAAAAACTCACGGGGCTGGAGAGATGGCTTAGCAGTTAAGGCGTTTGCCTACAAAGCCAAAGGATCACTGCTCAATTCTCCAGGACCCACGTAAACCAGATGCACAACAGGACTCATGCATCTGGAATTCATTTGCAGGGCCAGAGGCCCTGGCGTGCACTTCTCTCTCACTCTCTTTCTGTCTCTTTCCTTCTCTCTCTCTCTCCCTCTCTGTCAAATATATAAATATATATATTTTTTAAAAAACTCACCAAAGTGGCCAGGCGTGGTGGCTCATGCCTTTAAACCCAGCACTTGAGAGGTAGGAGGATCACTGTGAGTTCAAGGTCACCCTGGGACTACATAGTGAATTCCAGGTCAGCCTGGGCTAGACTGGGCTAGAGCGAGACCCTACCTCTAAAAACAAACAAACAAACAAACAAACAAACAAAACTCACCAAAGTGATCAGTCTGAGACTACACAGTGAATTCCAGATCACCCTGGACTACAGTGAGACGCTACCTCAAAAAAAAAGGGGGCTTGGGGGAATGCCTCAATAATTAAACACACTTGCTTGCAAAGACTGATAGCCTGATTTTAATTCTCCAGTATTTGCTCTCCCTCCCTCTCACTCTGTCATATAAATATATAAATTAAAATTTACTTAAATTTAAAAAGGTGGGCTGGAGAGATGGCTTAGTGGTTAAGGCGCCTGTCTGCCAAGCCTGAGAACACCCCCCTTTGATCTCCAGGTCCCACATTTAGCCAGATGCACAGTGACATACGGGCACAATGCCGAACTTGCCTACAAGGGGCCGCACGCGTCTGGAGTTCATTCACAGCAACTGAGATGACACTGGCACGCCCATTCTCTCTCTCTCTCTCAAAAAAAAAAAAAAAAAAAAAAAAGGTGGGCTGGAAAGCCAGGCATGGTGGTGTACGCATTTAATCCAAGCACTCTGGAGGCAGAGGTAGAAGGATCACCATGAGTTCAAGGCCACCCTGAAACTACATAGTGAATTCCAGGTCAACCTGAGCTAGAGTGAGACCCTACCTTGAAAAAAAAGAAAAAGAAAAAGAAAAAGGTGGAATGGACAGATGACTTAGTGGTTAAGGCCTTGTGAAGCCTAAAGACGCAGGGTTCCATTACCCAGTACCCACATAAGCCAGATGTTGAAGGTGGTGCATACATCTGGAGTTCATTTGCAGTGGTTATACACCTTGGCATGCCCATTCTTTCACGCATGCTCTCTCTCAAATAAGTTAAATAAAATATTTTTTTTATTTATTTTTTTATTTTTGGAGAGAGACAGAGAGAGTGAGAGGAAGACTGATAGAGATGGGCACGCCAGCAGTGTCTCAGCTGCTGTGAACGAAATCCAGATGCATGTGTTCTTGTGGGCAACACTTGTCATTTTTCCCTTGCGTCACTTTGCATCTGGCTAAACATGGGACCTGGAGATTGGAACCGGGTTCTTAGGCTTAGCAGGCAGGCGCCTTAACTGCTAAGCCATCTCTCCAGCCCAATAAAAATATTTTTTAAAAGACATAAGACAGTACAGTTCAGTAAGTATATTAAATATTCTATTTAGGATACTGACTTCCAAATTATATGTACTTTCTAAACAATATCAAATTAAATCTTTAATATATACAATTTATTTATTTTTTATTTATTATTCATTAGAGACAGGGAGAGGGGAGAAAGAGAGTGAGTAAGAATGGGCACACCAGGGACTCTAGCCACTGCCAACAAACTCCAGACTCATGCGCCACCACGTGCATCTGGCTTATGTGGGACCTGGAGAATAGAACCGAGGTCCTTGGGCTTCACAGGCAAATCCCTTAACCGTTAAGCCATCTCTCCAGCCCATGCAATTACATATCACATGCCAAATTTAAAGACTAGTCATTGCAAAGTTAAAGTAAAATAAATGAATTATTCCATAATTTATATATATATATATATTCTTTTTTTCGAGGTAGGGTCTCGCTCTAGCCCAGGCTGACCTGGAATTCACTATGTAGTCTCAGGGTGGCCTCGAACTCACGGCGATCCTCCTACCTCTGCCTCCCGAGTGCTGGGATTAAAGGCATGCACCACCATGCCTGGCTCTAAGTTACTTTTAAAAACCTAATTTTTTTATTTTTTGGTTTTTTGGGGTACGGTCTCATTCTAGTCCAGGCTGACCTGGAATTCACTATGTAGTCTCAGGGTGGCTTTGAACTCATGGCAATCCTCCTACCTCTGCCTCCTGAGTGCTGGGATTAAAGGCGTGCGCCACCACGCCCTGCTTCAATGTCTTTTTATTTATTTGTTTCTAATTTTTTTATTTATTAGAGACAGAGAGGGAAAGAGAGAGAGAGAATAGGCACACCAGGCCCTTTAGCCACTGCAAACGAACCCCAGATGCATGCACCCCCTTGTGCATCTGGCTTACGTGGGACCTGGAGAATTGAACTGGGGTCCTTAGGTTTCACAGGTATGTGCCTTAACTGCTAAGCCATCTCTCCAGCCCTTCAATGTCTATTTTTATATCTACATGTGTGTGTGTGTCTGTGTACTTTTGTGTCTGTGTGTGTGTGTATGTGTGTACTTGTGTGTGTGTGTACTTTTGTGTGTGTGTGTGTGTGTTGTGTACTTTTGTGTGTGTGTGTGTGTGTGTGTGTGTAGGCCATTGGTCAATGTTGTGTTTCTTCAATTGTTCTCCACCTGATTTTGAGACCTTGTTTGGAGGTTCTGCAGGGGAGCGCAGCTACTCGTAGAAGACCGGTCCTCCTCTATTCGGGAAGATCATCCTCTTCGGCTGAGCGCAGTTTCGGGAGGGATGCACGTAGAGAGGTGAGGGAGGAAGGGGACACCCGCCTAGCCAGCCAGATCAGCCGAATCAACCCTGATATCAATGGGGTGACAGATGTCGCAGCCAGATCTCTCTAGCATCCATCCAGGGTCTCTCACTAAAGCTGGAGGTCACTAATTCAGCTGGACCAGCTGGCCAGCACGTCCACAGAATCCTCCTGTCTCTGCTTCCTCAGCAATGGGGCTAAAGGCACACACTGCTGTGCTCAAGTTTCATGCGGGTGCTAAGGGTCTCACTTTAGCAACTGGGCCACCTGCCCACATCTGTACAACTTTCTGAAACTCTCTTTCTACCTCGATCCCCTTCTCTCTCTCTCACTCACTCACTTGCTCTTACTTTTGAGTCACGGTCTCACTCTAGCCCAGCATGACCTGGAATTCACTCTCTAACCCAGGCTAGCCTTGAACTCCTGACAGTTCTTCTACCTCAGCCTCCAGAATACTGGGAGTACAGGGGTGCACCACCCCACGTGACTATTTCCTTCCTGTATTTCTGGTAAATATTCTTTGTGGCTCTATCTCAGCATGGTTCACTGAATGGAATGTCTTTTATCAAAGTTATTATTTGTGTTATCACTACTGGTATCATGCCAGTTACAAGGACAGCTGTCTGTATAAAGTCATCAAAGAGCAAGCATTAAATAATAAGCAGGGCTGGAGAGATGGCTTAGCGGTAAAGGCGCTTGCCTGGAAAGCCAAAGGATCTTGGTTCGATTCCCCAGGACCCACATAAGCACAAGGTGGTGCATGCATCTGGAGTTCATTTGCAATGGCTGGAAACCCTGGCATGCCCATTCTGTGTGTGTGTGTGTGTGTGTGTGTGTGTGTGTGCCTCTTTCCCTCTCTCAAATAAATAAATTTTTAAAATTTTTCTGGAGACAGCCAGGCGTGGTGGCGCACGCCTTTAATCCCAGCACTCAGGAAACAGAGGTAGGAGGATTGCCATAAGTTCGAGGCCACCCTGAGACTACATAATGAATTCCAGGTTAGCCTGGACCACAGTGAGACCCTACCTCGAAAAACCAAAAAATAAAAATAAATAAATAAAAATAATATGCAAAAAAGGCCTGTATCATGGTACGAAACAAGAGAGAAAGATGAACAACAGCAACTAGGCTAAAGACTTAAGGAACAAAACTGTCTACCAATGGGCTGGAGAGATGGCTTAGCGGTTAAGGTGTTTGCCTGCGAAGCCTAAGGACCCCGGTTCGATTCTCCAGGTCCCACGTAAGCGAGATGCACGAGGGGGCGCATGCATCTGGAGTTCGTTTGCAGTGGCTGGAGGCTCTGGCGTGCCCATTCACCCTCTCCCTCTTTCCCTCTCTCTGTCTTAAATAAATAAATAAATTAGTAAATAAATAAAGACATCTTTTTAAAAAGTGTCTACCAAGACTCAGAGATTGAACTTTGGGAACATCTAAGAAAATATACAACAGGGCTGGAGAGATGGCTTAGCGGTTAAGGTGTTTGCCTACAAACCAAAGGATCCCGGTTCGATTCTCCAGGACCCACCTAAGCCAGATGCACGAGGGGCACATGCATCTGGAGTTCGTTTGCAATGGCCTCTCTCTGTGTCTGCCTCTCTTCTATCTCTCTGCTTGCAAATAAATAAATTTTAAAAAAATTTTAATTAAAAAAAAAAAATATATATATATATATATGACAGCTGGGCGTGGTGGCGCAGGCCTTTAATCCCAGCACTTGGGAGGCAGAGGTAGGAGGATCACCGTGAGTTCGAGGCCACCCTGAGACTACAGAGTGAATTCCAAGTCAGCCTGGACTAGAGTGAGACCCTACCTCAAAAAACGAGGAAAAAAAAAAAAAGAAAGAAAAGAAAATATACAACAACAAAAACATAGAAATGGGTAAACATGAAGAAGTCTCTTTAGAAATTACAAAAATAAATAAATAAGTAAGTGACTATACCATGAGACCAACTATTTTCAGGACCAGGATTGGATAAAAGTCACTTTAACCTCCTGTTATTAGGTACTTTCTCATTCTTATGAACAAATACATGACCAGAAGACACTTAGGGATAGAAAACTTATTTGGGGGCAGGAGAGATGGCTTAGTGGTTAAGGTGCTTGCCTCTGAAGCCTAAGGACCCACCTAAGCCAAATGTCTAGAATTTGTCTGCAGTGACTAGAGGACCTGACCTGCTCACTCTATCTGCCTTTCTCTCCCTTCCCCCCTCAAATAAGTAAATGAATGCCAAAATATTAAAAAAAGAAAAGAGAAGCCAGGCGTGGTGGCGCACACCTTTAATCCCAGCACTCGGGAGGCAGAAGTAGGAGGATCAAGGTGAGTTCAAGGCCACCCTGAGACTACATAGTTAATTCCAGGTCAGCCTGAGCCAGAGTGAGACCCTACCTCATAAAACCAAAAAGAAAGAAAGAAAGAAAGAAAGAAAGAAAGAAAGAAAGAAGGAAGGAAGGAAGGAAGGAAGGAAGGAAGGAAGGAAGGAAGGAAGGAAGGGGAAAAAGAAGAGAGGGTCGGCTGCGGTGGCACACGCCTTTAATCCCAGCGCTCGGGAGGCAGAGGTAGGAGGATTGCTGTGAGTTCGAGGCCACCCTGAGACTACAGAGTGATTTCCAGGTCAGCCTGAGCTAGAGTAGGATCCTGCCTTGAAAAGCCAAGAGAAGAGAAGGGAGGGGAGGGGAAGGGAGGGGAGGGGGGGAGAGAGAAGAGAAGAGAAGAGGAAAAGAAAAGTGAGAGGCTGGAGAGATGGCTTAGTGGTTAAGGTGTTTGCCTGCAAAGCCTAAGGACCCAGATTCAATTCTTCAGGTCCCACATAAGCCAGATACACAAGGGGACACATGCATCTGGAATTCGTTTGCAGTGGCTGGAGGCCCTGGTATGTCTATTCTCTCTCTCCCTCTCTTTCTCTAGTAAATAAGTAAAAATAAACCCAAAAAAATTTTTAATAAAAAAAAAAGAAAATTTATTTTGGCTTGTACTTTTCAGGGGAAGTTACAAAATGGCAGAGAAGACACAATGAGCAGGAGCAGGAAAGAAGGTAGGAAGCAAAAAATGAACAGCAGGACCGGGTAATGGCCCGCCCCCACCGACCCACTTCCTCCAGCAGGACCGGGTAAAGGCCCGCCCCCAATGACCCACTTCCTCCAGCAGGACCGGGTAATGTCCCACCCCCACTGACCCACTTCCTCCAGCAGGACCGGGTAATGACCCGCCCCCACTGACCCACTTCCTCCAGCAGGACCGGGTAATGTCCCACCCCCACCGACCCACTTCCTCCAGCAGGACCGGGTAATGTCCCACCCCCACTGACCCACTTCCTCCAGCAGGACCGGGTAATGACCCGCCCCCACTGACCCACTTCCTCCAGCAGGACCGGGTAATGGCCCACCCCACCGACCCACTTCCTCCAGCAGGACCGGGTAATGGCCCACCCCCACTGACCCACTTCCTCCAGCAGGACCGGGTAATGGCCCACCCCCACCGACCCACTTCCTCCAGCAGGACCGGGTAATGGCCCGCCCCCACTGACCACTTCCTCCAGCAGGACCGGGTAATGGCCAGCCCCCACTGACCCACTTCCTCCAGCAGGACCGGGTAATGGCCCACCCCCACTGACCCACTTCCTCCAGCAGGACCGGGTAATGTCCCACCCCCACTGACCCACTTCCTCCAGCAGGACCGGGTAATGTCCAGCCCCCACTGACCCACTTCCTCCAGCAGGACCGGGTAATGGCCCGCCCCCACCGACCAACTTCCTCCCAGGTAATGGCCCACCCCCACTGACCCACTTCCTCCCAGGTAATGGCCCACCCCCACAGACCCACTTCCTCCAGCAGGACCGGGTAATGGCCCGCCCCCACAGACCCACTTCCTCCCAGGTAATGGCCCACCCCCACTGACCCACTTCCTCCAGCAGGACCGGGTAATGTCCCGCCCCACTGACCCACTTCCTCCAGCAGGACCGGGTAATGTCCCGCCCCCACTGACCCACTTCCTCCAGCAGGACCGGTAATGGCCCGCCCCCACTGACCCACTTCCTCCAGCAGGACCTGTAATGGCCCGCCCCCAATGACCCACTTCCTCCAGCAGGACCGGGTAATGGCCCGCCCCCACTGACCACTTCCTCCAGCAGGACCGGGTAATGGCCCACCCCCACAGACCCACTTCCTCCAGCAGGACCGGGTAATGGCCAGCCCCCACTGACCCACTTCCTCCAGCAGGACCGGGTAAAGGCCCGCCCCCACTGACCACTTCCTCCAGCAGGACCGGGTAATGGCCCGCCCCCACTGACCACTTCCTCCAGCAGGACCGGGTAATGGCCCGCCCCCACTGACCACTTCCTCCAGCAGGACCGGGTAATGGCCCACCCCCACTGACCCACTTCCTCCAGCAGGACCGGGTAAAGGCCCGCCCCCACTGACCCACTTCCTCCAGCAGGACCGGGTAAAGGCCCGCCCCCACTGACCCACTTCCTCCAGCAGGACCGGGTAATGGCCCGCCCCACTGACCACTTCCTCCAGCAGGACCGGGTAATGGCCCGCCCCCACAGACCCACTTCCTCCAGCAGGACCGGGTAATGGCCCGCCCCAATGACCCACTTCCTCCAGCAGGACCGGGTAATGGCCCGCCCCCACTGACCACTTCCAGCAGGACCGGGTAAAGGCCCGCCCCACTGACCACTTCCAGCAGGACCGGGTAATGGCCAGCCCCCACTGACCCACTTCCTCCAGCAGGACCGGGTAATGGCCCACCCCCACTGACCCACTTCCAGCAGGACCGGGTAATGGCCCACCCCCACTGACCCACTTCCTCCAGCAGGACCGGGTAATGTCCAGCCCCCACTGACCCACTTCCAGCAGGAAAAAAATGGCCCGCCCCCAATGACCCACTTCCTCCAGCAGGACCGGGTAATGGCCCGCCCCCACTGACCACTTCCAGCAGGACCGGGTAATGGCCCACCCCCACCGACCCACTTCCTCCAGCAGGACCGGGTAATGGCCCACCCCCACCGACCCACTTCCTCCAGCAGGACCGGGTAATGACCCGCCCCCACTGACCCACTTCCTCCAGCAGGACCGGGTAATGTCCCGCCCCCACTGACCCACTTCCTCCAGCAGGACCGGGTAATGGCCAGCCCCCAATGACCCACTTCCTCCAGCAGGACCGGGTAATGGCCAGCCCCCAATGACCCACTTCCTCCAGCAGGACCGGGTAATGGCCAGCCCCCAATGACCCACTTCCTCCAGCAGTACCGGGTAATGGCCCACCCCCACCGACCCACTTCCTCCAGCAGGACCGGGTAATGGCCCACCCCCACTGACCCACTTCCAGCAGGACCGGGTAATGGCCAGCCCCCAATGACCCACTTCCTCCAGCAGGACTGGGTAATGGCCCGCCCCCACTGACCACTTCCAGCAGGACCGGGTAATGGCCCACCCCCACCGACCCACTTCCTCCAGCAGGACCGGGTAATGGCCCACCCCCACCGACCCACTTCCAGCAGTACCGGGTAATGGCCAGCCCCCACTGACCACTTCCAGCAGGACCGGGTAATGGCCAGCCCCCACTGACCCACTTCCAGCAGGACCGGGTAATGGCCAGCCCCCACTGACCCACTTCCTCCAGCAGTACCGGGTAATGGCCCACCCCCACCGACCCACTTCCAGCAGGACTGGGTAATGGCCAGCCCCCACTGACCCACTTCCTCCAGCAGGACTGGGTAATGGCCCGCCCCCACTGACCACTTCCAGCAGGACCGGGTAAAGGCCTGCCCCCACTGACCCACTTCCAGCAGGACCAGGTAATGGCCAGCCCCCACTGACCCACTTCCTCCAGCAGGACCGGGTAATGGCCAGCCCCCACCGACCCACTTCCAGCAGGACTGGGTAATGTCCCACCCCCACTGACCCACTTCCAGCAGGACTCCACTTCTTAGATGTTCCAGACACTCCTAAGCAGCACCATTTTGCTAGGGCCCAGTTATTTACACACGAGCCCATGGATGAGACTTTGCATTCAGACTACAACACACCCCCTGCCCAGTGTGCACTCACTGACCTGAGATGCTCTGGATCGAGGCCTCTGCTATGGTCTGTGAACCACATCCATGCTCCAACTTCAAGATCAACGCAGGTTTCTTCATGCAGTGCCCTGTAAGGCAGAAATAATATATAAAACTATCCAAGGGGCACAAAGGTCCACTGATTAAAGACAACAACAGGGGCTGGAGAGATGGTTTGGTAAGTGAGGCACATGCCTGTGAAGCCTGAGGACCCAGGTTCGATTCCCCAGTGCCCACGTAAGCCAGATGCACAAGGAGGCGCATGCGTCTGGAGTTCGTATGCAGTGGCTGGAGGCCCTGGCGTACCCATTTCTCACTCTCGTTCTCTCCCCACCCCACCGTCTCCAATAAATAAATTTAAAAAAAGAGAGACAACAACAGTCCATTTCCAGAATGGTGTTATGCTCAGTGAATAAGAAATTGCTACACAGAGAAAGTTCACATGCTCATTCTTCACTGACTGCAGTATTTCCCTCATGTGGCATTAAACTGCATGATAAATAACCCAACATAAATATCTGAAGAAAGTGTAAGTAAACCAGAAAAGACACAAGGAGAGAAAACAAAATTAGAAAGACAACACATGATACTTCAGACATACTGAATCGGAAGGTGGTGGTCATAAAAAAGAGTCAGGGGCTGGAGAAATGGCTTAGTGGTTAAGGCACCTGCCAAAGGACCCAAGTTCGATTTCCCAGGACCCACGTAACCAGATGCACAAGGTGGCGCATGCATCTGGAGTTCCTTTGCAGCAGCTGAAGGCTCTGGTACACCCATTCTCTCTCTCTCCCTACCTATTTCTCTCTCTCTCAAATAAATAAAGAAAAATTTAAAGAAATATAAAAAAGAGTCAGCCAGGAATTTTACATGAGATGATCTCAATTCATCAAAGAAGAGAAAGTAAAAAGCAAACAGAAGAAGCCGGACATGGTGGCTCATGTTTTTTTTTTTGTTTTTTTTTGTTTTTTTGGTTTTTCGAGGTAGGGTCTCACTCTGGTCCAGGCTGACCTGGAATTCACTATGTAGTCTCAGGGTGGCCTCGAACTCTCGGCGATCCTCCTACCTCTGCCTCCCGAGTGCTGGGATTAAAGGCATGCGCCACCACACCTGGCTTGACACATGCTTTTAATCCCAACAATTGGGAGGCAGAGGTAAGAAGATTGCCCAGAGTTTGAGGCCACCCTGAGACTACAGGACTACAGAGTGAATTCCAGGTCAGCCTGAGCTACACAAAAAAAGGGGGCTGGAGAGATGGTTTAGCAGTTAAGGCGCCTGCCTCCTAAGCCTAAGAATGCTGGTTCCAATCTCCAGGTCCCACGTTTAGCCAGATGCAAAGTGACGCAAGGGCGCAATTCCGCACCTGCCCACAAGGGGGCACACGCATCTGGAAGCATTCTCAGCAGCTGAGAGGGGGCTGGCACGCCCATTCTCTCCCTCTCCCTCCCTCTCTCTCTCTCTCTCTCTCTCTCTCTCTCTCTCTCTCTGCCTCTCCCTCCCTCTCTCCAAAAAAAAAAAATGGGCCGGAGAAATGGCTTAGTGGTTAAGACATTTGCCTACGAAGCCAAAGGACCCACGTTCGATTCCCTGTGACCCATGTAAGCCAGATAGATGCTCAAGGGGGAGCATGCATCTGGAGTTCGATTGCAATGGCTAAAGGCCCTGGCATGCCCAATCTCTCCCTCTCTCTCTCTCCCTCCTTCTCTCTCTCTCTGTCTCTCTGCTTGCAAAAAAGAAAAAAAAAAAAAAAGAATGCAAGTGTTGCCAGGGTGTGGTGGCACAGGCCTTTAATCCCAGCACTTTGAGCATCCCATGTTTTCCCCTGCCATCATGAAGCTCCCCCTGGAGACTATAAACCAAAATAAAAACTTTCTTCCCATCACCTGCTTTTGGTTGGGTGCTTTTCCCCAGCAACAAAAAGGTAAGCACAACAAATGTCAGGGCTGGAGAGATGGCTTAGCAGTTAAGGTGCCTGCCTGCTAAGCCTAGGAACACCCGTTCGATACCCATTCACTCTTTATCTGTATCTCTCAAATAAATAAATACCAAAAAAAGTTATCAAATAGAAAATCAAGTGGAACACCACATGAAATGATTACAAACTATAATTATGCGGACTTATTCCAGGGATGTAACTGATCATATAGAAATTCAAACTGTAAAATACCATTTCCACATTATCTACAATAAGAAACAAAAAAATCAAATTCGCCGGGTGTGGTGGTGCACATACCTTTAATCCCAGCACTCGGGAGGCAGAGGTCAGAGGATCACCATGAGTTCGAGGCCACCCTGAGACTACAGAGTAAATTCCAGGTCAGCCTGAACTAGAGTAATACTCTACCTCAAAAAAAAAAAAATCAAATTCATACATATTCAATGTTATACTTTGGTTCAAAAATGTAGGGTTGGGGGCTGGAGAGATGACTTAGTGGTTAAGGCGCCTGCCTCCTAAGCCTAAGAACGCTGGTTCCAATCTCTAGGTCCCACGTTAACCCAGATGCAAAGTGACACAAGGGTGCAATGCCACACTTGACCACAAGGGGGTGCACACATCTGGATTTCATTCACAGCAGCTGACAGGTTGCTGACGCACCATCTCTATCTCCCTTCCTCTCCCTCTCTCTCTCCCAAAAAAAAAAAAAAAAGTAGGGTTGGGGGCTGAAGAGATGGTTTAGCAGTTAAAGCACTTGCCTGCGAAGCCTAAGAACTCATGTTCAAATCTCTAGGTCCCATGTACCCAGATGTACAGTGATGCAAGCACACAATGTCACACATGTGGACAAGGGAGCACACACATCTGGAGTTTTTTTTTTTTTGCAGCATGCTGAAGATACCGGTACACCCATTCTCTCTCTCTCCCTCTGCCTCTTTCTCTCTGTCTCTAAAATAAAATAAAATAAAATAAAATAAAATAAAATAAAATAAAATAAAATAGGGGCTGGAGAGATGGCTTATCAGTTAAGGCGCATGCCTGCGAAGCCTAAGGACCCTGGTTCCATTCTCCAGTTCCCACGTAAGCCAGATGCACATGGTGGCGTATGTGTCTGGAGTTCGTTTGCAGTGGCTAGAGGCCCTGGCACGCCCATTCTCACTCTCCCTCTCTAATAAATAAAAAAAATATTTTTGCCAGGCATGGTGGCACACGCCTTTAATCCCAGCACTCGGGAGGCAGAGGTAGGAGGATCTCCGTGAGTTCAAGGCCACCCTGAGACTACACAGTTAATTCCAGGTCAGCCTGGGCCAGAGTGAGACCCTACCTCAAAAAAACAAAAAAAATTTACAAATTAAAAAATTTAAAAAAATTAAATCCAATCTCTTCTTAAAAATAAAATAAAATAAAATAAAATAAAATAAAATAAAATAAATAAAATAAAATAATAGAGCCAGTCGTGGTGGCGCACACCTTTAATCCCCAGCACTCGGGAGACAGGGGCAGGAGGATTGCCATGAGTTCGAGGCCACCGAGACTACATAGTAAATTCCAGATCAGCCTGAGCTAGAGTGAAACCTTACCTCAAAAAACCAAAATAAACTAAAATAATGTAGGGCTGGGGGCTGGACAGATGGCTCAGGAGTGAAAGTGCTTGCCTGCAAAGCCTATCTATGTAAGAAGCCAGAGCATCTTTGACCTGACTCTCAGCAAGTCTTGGGAGGAATGCTAACATTCATTTTATCATTGCCTCAGGCCTATACGTTAGGTGTATAGTTCCCTTGAACCTATCATCGTGACTGTGGACCTAGGTCTCCTGCATATCACCACACCTGGCCTGCTTATTTAAGATGGGCTCATCAGACATGTTGGCCCTCTCTAAAAACGCTAATTCTACAATGAGGAAAAACAACCATAGATATCAAAATGGTTATTCCAAATCCAATATAGATAGATAGATAGATAGATAGATAGATAGATAACTGACAAGGGTCACTCAGTTCAAAAGACTTCCTCATACTGGGAACAATGGTGAGTCTCTTCTACCTATGCTAAGGCATCATTATATTCCAATCATAAAAATAGTTTTCGGCTGCCGGGCGTGGTGGCGCACGCCTTTAATCCCAGCACTCGGGAGGCAGAGGTAGGAGGATCACTGAGAGTTCAAGGCCACCCTGAGACTACATAGTTAATTCCAGGTCAGCCTGGACCAGAGTGAGACCCTACCTTGCAAAACCAAAAAAAAAAAAAAAAAAAAAAAAAAAAATAGTTTTCGGGCTGGAGAGATGGCTTAGGGGTTAAGGCGCCTGCCTCCTAAGCCTAAGAACGTGGGTTCCAATCTCCAGGTCCCACGTTTAACCAGATGCAAAGTGACGCAAGGGCGCAATGCCGCACTTGACCACAAGGGGGCGCACACATCTGGATTTCGTTCACAGCAGCTGAGACACTGCTGGCGCACCCATCTCTGTCTCCCTCCCCCTCCCTCTCTCTCTCTCCAAAAAAAAAAATAGTTTTCGGGCTGGAGAGATGGCTTAGCGATTAAGACACTTGCCTGCAAAGCCAAAGGACTCAGGTTCAATTCTCCAGGACCCACATAAGCCAGATGCACAAGGTGGTACGTGCATCTGGAGTTCATTTGCAGCTGCTGTAGTCCCTGGCATGCCCATTCTCTCTCTCTATCTGCCTCTTCTCTCTCTCTCTCTCTCTCTCAAATAAATTAATTAAAATTAAATATTAAAAATATTTTTTTAAAAAATAGTTTTCTACTAAGTCCTGAAGCCAGAATTACACTGGACAGCCCCTGATGACGTCCCTTAACTCTATGCTACCATCCTTTGGCCCTGGCTACCTCCACGACAGATTTAAAAAGGTACATACTCAGAGGCTATTATACCAAATATGGCATATTCACCACTATCAAGGTTAAATATTTTGTATATACTCCTGATAACTCTTAATATCTCATCTGTTTTACAAGCCATGCAGGAACAGACTCAGACCATGTCAGACACTACTGTGCCATTCAGGGAACAGTTCTGGGCAGAAAGCTCTGTGCTCAGATGATCTTGAGACAATCAACTCCATCTACCTGGATTCCCTCAAATGCTCCCCAAGGCGTAGAAGTCCACAAGAAAGGAAGCCCTGAAGGCGACCCGACTGCTGTGTGCTCACTTCTCATTCACGCCTTGCTTTTATTCATCCTCCCCAGCCTTTTCTTCCAAGACCCATGTGGGGGCGGAACAGTCAACTGTCACATACTCTGGGAACTTCTGTAGTCACCACTGCCCCATTGAGAAGCTCCTCTGACCAAAGCTGCGACTGTACTACAGAGCTGTCTACAGCCAGACATAAACATTTACATGTTTACTGACATGCCTTTGGCTGGGTTTTTTGTGTTTTTTTTTTTTTTTTTTTTTTTTTTTGCGAGGTAGGGTCTCACTCTAGCCCAGGCTGACCTGGAATTCACTCTGTAGTCTCAGGGCGGCCTTGAACTCATGGCAATCCTCCTACCTCTGCCTCCCAAGTGCTGGGATTAAAGGCGTGCGCCACCACGCCCGGCTTGGCTAGGTTTTGAAGAGGAATCCCAGGGTATCTCACAGTGGCTTTACTAAATTATCTATGTTTTGTTTTCCCCGCTGAGGTAGAGTCTTACTCTAGCCTAGGCTGACCTGGAATTCATGATGCAGTACCTCAAACTCATGGTGATCCTGCTACCTATGTTTTTTTTTTTTTTTTGAGAGAGACACAGAGAGAGATACAGAGAGAGAGGGAGACAGATAGAGATGGGCGGGCCAGCAGCCTCTCAGCTGCTGTGAACGAAATCCAGACGCGTGCGCCCCCTTGTGGTCAAGTGCGGCATTGCACCCTTGTGTCACTTTGCATCTGGCTAAACGTGGGACCCGGAGATTGGAACCCGGTTCTTAGGCTTAGCAGGCAGGCGCCTTAACCGCTAAGCCATGTCTCCAGCCCTTCAGCATTTATTTTGAATCTAGGATAGTAACCATTCTGAATGCAACGCAATCATGACTTGCTGTGAGTTTGGCATTTCTGTAATGATTAGTGTTGGTAAACATCTGTTCATATACTCGTGGGCCATGTGTGTGTCAAATTTGAAAAATATCTATTCAGGTTATTTGTAGAGATTTAAGTAGACCACCTGCTTTTCTGCCATATAGATGCTTCAAGTCTTTATTCTGGAATTGAAGCTTGATGGATAAAGGGTTTTATAGCATTTCCTATTGCTGGCTTGCTTTTCTCTACAGACTAAGTTTTAGTTTGATGGAATCCCATTTGTTAATTTTTGGTTTTGGTTTTTTTTTTTTTTTTTTTTTTTTTTGGTTTTTGCAAGGTAGGGTCTCACTCTAGCCCAGGCTGACCTGGAATTAACTATGTAGTCTCAGGGTAGCCTCGAACTCTCGGCGATCCTCCTACCTCTGCCTCCCGAGTGCTGGGATTAAAGGCGTGCACCACCACGCCCAGCTTGTTTTTGGTTGTTTTGACATATATTGACCATCTCTGTCTATATCATTGATCCCAAAAGTTTCCTGCATATTCTTTTTTTTTCACTGTTTTTTAATATATATTTTTATTTATATTATTTTGATTTTATATTCATAGTACTGGTTCCATTGTCCTCCTCCCTGTCCTCCCTCTTTCAAAGGGACCCTCATCAATGGGGAATGTGGGTCATGCATTGTGAGGTTAGTCAAGAGTTCTGGGGGGTAGGCCCCAGACTCTGTGCATAATGCCCCAACTATGACTCTAACAACCTTTCCGCCCCCTCTTCCGCAATTTTCCCTGAGCCACATTGGGGTCATTTTAGTTCTGCTTCAGTTTCCTGCATATTCTTGGTACTTCAGCATTTTAGGTCTCAGATGTGGTAAGTTTTGAGATGATTGCTTTTTTTTTTTTTTTTTTTTTTGTATGTACAATTCTGGTTTTATTCTTAAAGATTTATTTGTATTTATTTATTTGAGACAGGCAGAGAGGAAGGGAGGGAAAGAGAACGGGCATGCCAAGGCCTCTAACCACTACAAACGAACTGCAGACACAGGCACCACCATGTGCATCTGGCTTTCATGGGACCTGGAGAATCAAACTTGGGTCCTTAGGCTTCGCAGGCAAGCATCTTAACTGCTAAACCACCTCTCCAGTCCTACAATTCTGTTTTATTGCACAGGTCACAATATGTCAAGTGAGTATATATCCAACCATAAGATGAATAATTGTTAAACAAAACCATTCAACTTTGTCCCCAACCACAGACTAAACAAGATGCCACCATCTAAAGGCTGTGTTTACTGGGGTGCAGTCCAGATTGAGCTGGTTCTGTATGTGATACAAAAAAGGGGTCTCATACCTTTCATTAGCATGTGGCTATCCATATTTCCCATCACAATTTATGTTTTCTTCTGAGTTCAAATTATGAATTATTAGGTTTATTTTTATTTTTTTTTTTTTGGTTTTGCGAGGTAGGGTCTCACTCTGGTCCAGGCTGACCTGGAATTAACTATGTAGTCTCAGGGTGGCCTTGAACTCTCGGCGATCCTCCTACCTCTGCCTCCCGAGTGCTGGGATTAAAGGCGTGCGCCACCACGCCCGGCTTTAGGTTTATTTAAGAAGAAGTTATGAATTATGAGATCTCCTTCACATGAAGACCAGAAAGGATGATGAAACACTGAAGGACTCAGAGATCAAACGTCACCATCCATGTCACAAAGTGAGAAGGAATCCAAAGCAAGACACAGGAGGGAGGAGGCAGGAGAACACCCAGGCGAGAGGAGAGGAGTGCTCGCTGTCCCCATGCTGGCTGGGAAGAGAGCGACACCACTTACATGCCAACATGTGAACTAGGACATACACATGTCACGTTCTCAAGGCTCTGATTACTACCAAGGGTTCCACGACCTTCCCAAATAGCGCCACGGACTGGGATTGAAGCATTCAAACACATGAGTCTAAGGGATAGGATTTACATTCAAACCACAAGCCGTGACCACTCCTTTCTACCTAAATGAATACAGTATTTAAAAAGATAAAAACTGAGGGCTGGAGAGATGGGTTAGTGGTTACGGTGCTCCCCTGCCAAGCCTAAGAATGCCTGTTAAATTCTCCAGGTCCCACATTTAGCTAGACTCAAAAAGTGATGTAATGCCACACTTGCCCACAAGGGGGTGCACACATCTGGAGTTTGTTCACAGTGGCTGAGAGGCCATTCTCTCTCGCTGCCTCTTCCTCTCACTCTGTTTCTCTCTCTCTCAAAATAAATAATTAAAAATTAAAAAATAAATAAATAAAAGACAAAAATTGCCTGGCGTGGTGGCACACGCCTTTAATCCCAGCACTTGGGAGGCAGAAGTAGGAGGATCTCTGTGAGTTCGAGGCCACCCTGAGACCACATAGTGAATCCCAAGTCAGCCTGGGAGAGAGTGAGACCCTACCTCAAGAAGCCAAAAAAAACTAAAAAAGAAAAAAAAAAGCTGAAAAACAAAAACACACAAAGCCAGGTACGGTGTCACACGCCTTTAATCCCAGCATTCAGGAAGCAGAGGTAGGAGGATCGCCATGAGTTCAAGGCCACCCTGAGACTAAACAGTTTATTCCAGGTCAGCCTGGGCCAGAGTAAGACCCTACCTCGAGGAAAAAAAATCGGAAAAAAGAAAGGTAAAAATTGAGTAATTGAGTAAGGCTGGGGCTGTTTGGTGGTATGGCTGAGTCACCCGTGCCCCAATAAACTAATTTATTCTCCAAACTGACAACTTCTTTGAGCTATCAATTACATCCATATTTGTGGGGAATAGATGTTTCTTCTACAAATGCCCCAAAAGGTCATAAGGCGAACAACTATGAGAGGCACAGGAGGCAAACCCTGCATGTTTTTACTACACTCACAAGATTAAGAATGACCTCTGGAGCAGGGCTAGAAAAGAAGCTTGATTGTAACAATTGAGACTACAGGGACATTTGACATTCAAACTACCACAACCTTAAAGAAATAGAAAGCCGGGCGTGGTGGCGCACACCTTTAATCCCAGCACTCGGGAGGCAGAGATAGGAGGATCGCCGTGAGTTCAAGACCACCCTGAGACTACATAGTTAATTCTAGGTCAGCCTGGGCCAGAGTGAGATCCTACCTTGAAAAACCAAAAAAAAAAAAAAAAAAAAAAAAAAAAAGAAAGAAACAGAGTAAAGGGCTAGAAAGATAGCTTAGTGGTTAAGGCGCCTGCCTGCTAAGCCTAAGAACACTGGTTCCAACGCAGTGGTTCCAATCTCCAGGTCCCACGTTTAGCCAGATGCCAAGTGACGCAAGAGCGCAATGCCGCACTTGACCACAAGGGGGCACCTAGATTTCCTTTGCAGCAGCTGAGAGACTGCTGGCGTCCGTTTCTGTCTTCCTCTCCCTCTCTCTCTCTGTGTCAAAGGAAGGTAGAGAAGAAAGAAAGAAAGAAAGAAAGAAAGGAAGAAAGAAAAGAAAGAAAGGAAGAGAAAGAAAGAAAGAAAGAGGGAGGGGAGGGAGGAAGGAAGAAGAAGAAGGAAGGAAGAGGGAGGGAGGGAAAGAAAGAGAGAGAGAGAGAGAGAGAGAGAAAGAAAGAAAGAAAGAAAGAAAGAAAGAAAGAAAGAAAGAAAGAAAGAAAGAAAAAAAAACCAATGGCTACTAGAGAGTGGCAAAGGAATAAGGGAGACAGGATGGGCTGTATTTAATAGGGTGCACATGGAAGGAAGAAATAACCTTTTACTTTCTAAAATGCCATAGAAAATACAAGGTTGATAACAATTAACTGAATATTTCAAAACAGCCATCAAATAGAAACTGAATAAAGCTGGCCGTGGTGGCACATGCTTTAATCCCAGCACTCAGGAGGCAGAGGTAGGAGGATTGCTGTGAGTTCGAGGCCACCCTGAGATTACACAGTGAATTCCAGGTCAGCCTGAGCTAGAGTGAGACCCTACCTCCAAAAAAAAAGAAAAGAGAGAGAGAAAGTTATGTAAGCAAGTAATATATGTCTGAGCTGACAGACCTGCCAATCACACTGCTGTCAGCATTACAATGTACATCCACAGTTCTCCAGTACTGAGTATCAATCAGTTAATATGTATAATATTTAAACAGTATTAAGCCAAGGGTGGTGGTGCATGCCTTTAATCCCAGCACCCAGGAGGCAGAGGTAGGAGGATTGGCGTGAGTTCAAGGCCACCCTGAGACTACATAGTGAATTCCAGGTCAGCCTAGACCAGAGCGAGGCCCTACCTCAAGAAACAAACAAACAAAAAAAAAGCTAGCAATAAGCCAGGCATGGATGAACAAGCCTTCGATCCCAGCACTGGGGAGGCAGAGGTAGGAGGATTGCCATGAGTTCAAGGCCACCCTGAGACGACAGAGTGAATTCCGGGTCATCCTGCACTAGAGTGAGACCCCCAACCTCAAAGAAACATAAAACAATCAAAAAAGGTAGCAATAGCACCTATGCTGATAATGACAAGGAAAACAATTGCCACTGAAGGTGAGAAGCAGGTTAAACTCACCCAAAAACACCAGGCTGTTGAAGTTCTCCAGCATCACATCCCTATAGAGGGTCCTCTGAGCAGCGTTCAGGATCTGCCACTCTTGTTGGGTGAAGTTCACAGCAACGTCCTCAAATGATATCCGCCCCTGTAATGACAAATTTCTCCTTAACCCAAGGCCTTAGTCTTGGGAACAGACGATGGGAGTTCATTCTTCTATGTGCACGGGTGTCCCACCAGAGTCTTAGAAAAGGCACAGTGGAATTCTTATTCCATATCATGGAAGAAAGGAAAAATCAACACAAATACCTTTCCAGTGTGTCGATGCTGTGATTCAAGAAAAACATGATTAAGAGTTTTGTAAGGAATTACAACAGAAACATAACCTGTAGAAAACATAAATATTATGTGAAGATTTTGTTATTAAGAATAAAAGGAGGGGCTGGAGAGATGGCTTTAGCGGCTAAGGCGCCTGCCTGCTAAAGCCCTAAGAACGCTGGTTCCAATCTCCAGGTCCCACGTTTAGCCAGATGCAAAGTGACGCAAGGGCGCAATGCCGCACTTGACCCAAGGGGCGCACACATCTGGATTTCGTTCACAGCAGCTGAGAGACTGCTGGCGCGCCCATCTCTGTCTTCCTCTCTCCCTATCTCTCTCTCTCCAAAATAAAAATAAATATTTTTAAAAAAGAATAAAAGGAGGGGCAGTGAGTTCAAGGCCACCCTGAGACTACATAGTTAATAGTGAATTCCAAATCATCCTGGACTAGAGTGAGCCCCTACCTTGAAAACCAAAATAAATAAAGGAAAGCCAGGTGTAGTGGCACACCTTTAATCCTGGCACTCGAGAGACAGAGCAAATAAATTAATTAAAATTAAATATTAAAAATATTTTTTTAAAAAATAGTTTTCTACTAAGTCCTGAAGCCAGAATTACACTGGACAGCCCCTGATGACGTCCCTTAACTCTATGCTACCATCCTTTGGCTGGCTACCTCCAGTGACAGATTTAAAAAGGTACATACTCAGAGGCTATTATACCAAATATGGCATATTCACCACTATCAAGGTTAAATATTTTGTATATACTCCTGATAACTCTTAATATCTCATCTGTTTTACAAGCCATGCAGGAACAGACTCAGACCATGTCAGACACTACTGTGCCATTCAGGGAACAGTTCTGGGCAGAAAGCTCTGTGCTCAGATGATCTTGAGACAATCAACTCCATCTACCTGATTCCCTCAAATGCTCCCCAAAGGCGTAGAAGTCCACAAGAAAGGAAGCCCTGAAGGCGACCCGACTGCTGTGTGCTCACTTCTCATTCACGCCTTGCTTTTATTCATCCTCCCCAGCCTTTTCTTCCAAGACCCATGTGGGGGCGGAACAGTCAACTGTCACATACTCTGGGAACTTCTGTAGTCACCACTGCCCCATTGAGAAGCTCCTCTGACCAAAGCTGCGACTGTACTACAGAGCTGTCTACAGCCAGACATAAACATTTACATGTTTACTGACATGCCTTTGGCTGGGTTTTTTGTGTTTTTTTTTTTTTTTTTTTTTTTTGGTTTTTCGAGGTAGGGTCTCACTCTAGCCCAGGCTGACCTGGAATTCACTCTGTAGTCTCAGGGCGGCCTTGAACTCATGGCAATCCTCCTACCTCTGCCTCCCAAGTGCTGGGATTAAAGGCGTGCGCCACCACGCCCGGCTTGGCTAGGTTTTGAAGAGGAATCCCAGGGTATCTCACAGTGGCTTTACTAAATTATCTATGTTTTGTTTTCCCCGCTGAGGTAGAGTCTTACTCTAGCCTAGGCTGACCTGGAATTCATGATGCAGTACCTCAAACTCATGGTGATCCTGCTACCTATGTTTTTTCAGCATTTTTTTTTTGAGAGAGACACAGAGAGAGATACAGAGAGAGAGGGAGACAGATAGAGATGGGCGGGCCAGCAGCCTCTCAGCTGCTGTGAACGAAATCCAGACGCTGGGAGCGCCCCTTGTGGTCAAGTGCGGCATTGCACCCCTGTGTCACTTTGCATCTGGCTAAACGTGGGACCCGGAGATTGGAACCCGGTTCTTAGGCTTAGCAGGCAGGCGCCTTAACCGCTAAGCCATGTCTCCAGCCCTTCAGCATTTATTTTGAATCTAGGATAGTAACCATTCTGAATGCAACGCAATCATGACTTGCTGTGAGTTTGGCATTTCTGTAATGATTAGTGTTGGTAAACATCTGTTCATATACTAAGTGGGCCATGTGTGTGTCAAATTTGAAAAATATCTATTCAGGTTATTTGTAGAGATTTAAGTAGACCACCTGCTTTTCTGCCATATAGATGCTTTCAAGTCTTTATTCTGGAATTGAAGCTTGATGGATAAAGAGTTTTATAGCATTTCCTATTGCTGGCTTGCTTTTCTCTACAGACTAAGTTTTAGTTTGATGGAATCCCATTTGTTAATTTTTTTGGTTTTGGTTTTTTTTTTTTTTTTTTTTTTTTGGTTTTTGCAAGGTAGGGTCTCACTCTAGCCCAGGCTGACCTGGAATTAACTATGTAGTCTCAGGGTAGCCTCAACTCTCGGCGATCCTCCTACCTCTGCCTCCCGAAAGTGCTGGGATTAAAGCGTGCACCACCACGCCCCGGCTTGTTTTTGGTTGTTTTGACATATATTGACCATCTCTGTCTATATCACTGATCCCAAAAGTTTCCTGCATATTCTTTTTTTTTCACTGTTTTTTAATATATATTTTTATTTATATTATTTTGATTTTATATTCATAGTATTGGTTCCATTGTCCTCCTCCCTGTCCTCCCTCTTTCAAAGGGACCCATATCAATGGGGAATGTGGGTCATGCGTTGTGAGGTTAGTAGAGTTCTGGGGGATAGGCCCCAGACTCTGTGCATAATGCCCCAACTATGACTCTAACAACCTTTCCGCCCCCTCTTCCGCAATTTTCCCTGAGCCACATTGGGGTCATTTTAGTTCTGCTTCAGTTTCCTGCATATTCTTGGTACTTCAGCATTTTAGGTCTTAGATGTGGTAAGTTTTGAGATGATTTTTTTTTTTTTTTTTTTTTGTATGTACAATTCTGGTTTTATTCTTAAAGATTTATTTGTATTTATTTATTTGAGACAGGCAGAGAGGAAGGGAGGGAAAGAGAACGGGCATGCCAAGACCTCTAACAACTACAAACGAACTGCAGACACAGGCACCACCATGTGCATCTGGCTTTCATGGGACCTGGAGAATCAAACTTGGGTCCTTAGGCTTCGCAGGCAAGCATCTTAACTGCTAAACCATCTCTCCAGTCCTACAATTCTGTTTTATTGCACAGGTCACAATATGTGAAGTGATTATATATCCAACCATAAGATGAATAATTGTTAAACAAAACCATTCAACTTTGTCCCCAACCACAGACTAAACAAGATGGCACCATCTAAAGGCTGTGTTTACTGGGGTGCAGTCCAGATTGAGCTGGTTCTGTATGTGATACAAAAAAGGGGTCTCATACCTTTCATTAGCATGTGGATATCCGTATTTCCCATCACAATTTATGTTTTCTTCTGAGTTCAAATTATGAATTATTAGGTTTATTTTTATTTTTTTTTTTTTGGTTTTAAGAAGTCCAGGCTGACCTGGAATTTATGTAGTCTCAGGGTGGCCTTATGAGATACCTCTGCCTCCCGAGTGCTGGGATTTCACTTTAGGTTTATTTAAGAAGAAGTTATGAATTATGAGACCATGAAGACCAGAAAGGATGATGAAACACTGAAGGACTCAGAGATCAAACGTCACCATCCATGTCACAAAGTGAGAAGGAATCCAAAGCAAGACACAGGAGGGAGGAGGCAGGAGAACACCCAGACGAGAGGAGAGGAGTGCTCGCTGTCCCCATGCTGGCTGGGAAGAGAGCGACACCACTTACATGCCAACATGTGAACTAGGACATACACATGTCACGTTCTCAAGGCTCTGATTACTACCAAGGGTTCCACGACCTTCCCAAACAGCGCCACGGACTGGGATTGAAGCATTCAAACACATGAGTCTAAGGGATAGGATTTACATTCAAACCACAAGCCGTGACCACTCCTTTCTACCTAAATGAATATAGTATTTAAAAGATAAAAACTGAGGGCTGGAGAGATGGGTTAGTGGTTACGGTGCTCCCCTGCCAAGCCTAAGAATGCCTGTTAAATTCTCCAGGTCCCACATTTAGCTAGACTCAAAAAGTGATGTAATGCCACACTTGCCCACAAGGGGGTGCACACATCTGGAGTTTGTTCACAGTGGCTGAGAGGCCATTCTCTCTCGCTGCCTCTTCCTCTCACTCTGTTTCTCTCTCTCTCAAAATAAATAATTAAAAATTTAAAAATAAATAAATAAAAGACAAAAATTGCCTGGCGTGGTGGCACACGCCTTTAATCCCAGCACTTGGGAGGCAGAAGTAGGAGGATCTCTGTGAGTTCGAGGCCACCCTGAGACCACATAGTGAATCCCAAGTCAGCCTGGGAGAGAGTGAAACCCTACCTCAAAAAGCCAAAAAAAACTAAAAAAGAAAAAAAAAAAAGCTGAAAAACAAAAACACACAAAGCCAGGTATGGTGGCACATGCCTTTAATCCCAGCATTGAGGAAGCAGAGGTAGGAGGATCGCCATGAGTTCGAGGCCACCCTGAGACTAAACAGTTTATTCCAGGTCAGCCTGGGCCAGAGTAAGACCCTACCTCGAGGGAAAAAAATCGGAAAAAAGAAAGGTAAAAATTGAGTAATTGAGTAAGGCTGGGGCTGTTTGGTGGTATGGCTGAGTCACCCGTGCCCCAATAAACTAATTTATTCTCCAAACTGACAACTTCTTTGAGCTATCAATTACATCCATATTTGTGGGGAATAGATGTTTCTTCTACAAATGCCCCAAAAAGGTCATAAGGCGAACAACTATGAGAGGCACAGGAGGCAAACCCTGCATGTTTTTACTACACTCACAAGATTAAGAATGACCTCTGGAGCAGGGCTAGAAAAGAAGCTTGATTGTAACAATTGAGACTACAGGGACATTTGACATTCAAACTACCACAACCTTAAAGAAATAGAAAGCCGGGCGTGGTGGTGCACACCTTTAATCCCAGCACTCAGGAGGCAGAGGTAGGAGGATTGCTGTGAGTTCAAGGCCACCCTGAGACTACATAGTTAATTCCAGGTCAGCCTGGGCCAGAGTGAGATCCTACCTTGAAAAACCAAAAAAAAAAAAAAAAGAAAGAAACAGAGTAAGGGCTAGAAAGATAGCTTAGTGGTTAAGGCGCCTGCCTCCTAAGCCTAAGAACACTGGTTCCAATCTCCAGTGGTTCCAATCTCCAGGTCCCACGTTTAGCCAGATGCCAAGTGGCGCAAGAGCGCAATGCCGCACTTGACCACAAGGGGGCATCTAGATTTCCTTTGCAGCAGCTGAGAGACTGCTGGCGTCCGTTTCTGTCTTCTCTCCTCTCTCTCTCTGTGTCAAAGG
This sequence comes from Orientallactaga sibirica, assembly GCA_036365145.1. Classification (NCBI taxonomy): domain Eukaryota; kingdom Metazoa; phylum Chordata; class Mammalia; order Rodentia; family Dipodidae; genus Orientallactaga; species Orientallactaga sibirica. Next base: position 512,676 of record JAEOAD010002037.1, read on the forward strand.
AAGGAAGGAAGAAGGAGAAAGGAAAAGAAAGAAAGAAAAGAAAGAAAGAAAGAAAGAAAGAAAGAAAGAAAGAAAGAAAGAAAGAAAGGGAGGAGAGAAAGAAAGAGAAAGAGACAGAGAGAGAGAGAGAGAGAGAAAGAAAGAAAGAAAGAAAGAAAGAAAGAAAGAGAAAGAGAAAGAAAACAAACCAATGGCTACTAGAGAGTGGCAAAGGAATAAGGGAGACAGAGGATGGGCTGTATTTAATAGGGTGCACATGGAAGGAAGAAATAACCTTTTACTTTCTAAAATGCCATAGAAAATACAAGGTTGATAACAACTAACTGAATATTTCAAAACAGCCATCAAAGAGAAACTGAATAAAGCTGGCCGTGGTGGCACATGCTTTAATCCCAGCACTCAGGAGGCAGAGGTAGGAGGATTGCTGTGAGTTCGAGGCCACCCTGAGACTACACAGTGAATTCCAGGTCAGCCTGAGCTAGAGTGAAACCCTACCTCGAAAAAAAAAAAAAAAGAGAGAGAGAGAGAAAGTTATGTAAGCAAGTAATATATGTCTGAGCTGACAGACCTGCCAATCACACTGCTGTCAGCATTACACTGTACATCCACAGTTCTCCAGTACTGAGTATCAATCAGTTTATATGTATAATATTTAAACAGTATTAAGCCAAGGGTGGTGGTGCATGCCTTTAATCCCAGCACCCAGGAGGCAGAGGTAGGAGGATTGGCGTGAGTTCGGAGCCACCCTGAGATTACATAGTGAATTCCAGGTCAGCCTAGACCACAGGGAGACCCTACCTCAAGAAACAAACAAACAAACAAAAAAAGCTAGCAATAAGCCAGGCATGGAGGGACAAGCCTTTGATCCCAGCACTGGGGAGGCAGACGTAGGAGGATTGTCATGAGTTCAAGGCCACCCTGAGACGACAGAGTGAATTCCAGGTCATCCTACACTAGAGTGAGACCCCCAACCTCAAAGAAACATAAAACAATCAAAAAAGGTAGCAATAGCACCTATACTGATAATGACAAGGAAAACAATTGCCACTGAAGGTGAGAAGCAGGTTAAACTCACCCAAAAACACCAGGCTGTTGAAGTTCTCCAGCATCACATCCCTATAGAGGGTCCTCTGAGCAGCGTTCAGGATCTGCCACTCTTGTTGCGTGAAGTTCACAGCAACGTCCTCAAATGATATCCGCCCCTGTAATGACAAATTTCTCCTTAACCCAAGGCCTTAGTCTTGGGAACAGACGATGGGAGTTCATTCTTCTATGTGCACGGGTGTCCCACCAGAGTCTTAGAAAAGGCACAGTGGAATTCTTATTCCGTATCACCGAAGAAAGGAAAAATCAACACAAATACCTTTCCAGTGTGTCGATGCTGTGATTCAAGAAAAACATTAAGAGTTTTGTAAGGAATTACAACAGAAACATAACCTGTAGAAAACATAAATATTATGTGAAGATTTTGTTATTAAGAATAAAAGGAGGGGGCTGGAGAGATGGCTTAGCGGCTAAGGCGCCTGCCTGCTAAGCCTAAGAACGCTGGTTCCAATCTCCAGGTCCCACGTTTAGCCAGATGCAAAGTGACGCAAGGGCGCAATGCCGCACTTGACCACAAGGGGGCGCACACATCTGGATTTCGTTCACAGCAGCTGAGAGACTGCTGGCGCGCCCATCTCTGTCTTCCTCTCCCTATCTCTCTCTCTCCAAAATAAAAATAAATATTTTTAAAAAAAGAATAAAAGGAGGGGCAGTGAGTTCAAGGCCACCCTGAGACTACATAGTTAATAGTGAATTCCAAATCATCCTGGACTAGAGTGAGCCCCTACCTTGAAAAACCAAAAATAAATAAAGGAAAGCCAGGTGTAGTGGCACACACCTTTAATCCTGGCACTCGAGAGACAGAGGTAGGAGCTCACCCTACAACTAAATAGTAAGTTTCAGGCCAGCCTGGGCTAGAGTGAAACCCTACCTAGAAAAAAAAAAAAAAAAAAAAAAAAAAAAAAAAAAAAGAGTATGGCTGAAACGGTTTGATTCTCCAGGACCCACATAAGCCAGATGCACAAGGTGGCACATGGATCTGGAGTTCCTTTGCAGCAGCTGGAAGTCCTGGCATGCCCATTCTCTCTCTCTCAAATAAATAAATATTTTAAAAAATAAAAGAAGAGGGCTGGAGAGATGGCTTAGCGGTGAAGGTGTTTGCCTGAAAAGCCAAAGAACCCAAGTTCAATTCCCCAGGACCCATGTAAGCCAGATGCAGATGGTGATGAATGCATCTGGAGTTTGTTTACAGTGGATGAAGGCCCTGGTGCACCCATTCTCTCTCCCAAATGAATAAAATAAAAATTTTTTAAAAAGTAAAAGGGACTGGAGAGATGGCTCAGGGCGCTTGCCTGTGGTGGACCCTGGTTTGAGGCTCGACCCCAGTATTAAGCCAGATGCACAATCCCAGCACTGGGAGGCAGAGGTAGGAGGAACACTGTGAGTTCTGAGGCCACCCTGAGAGTACATAGTTAATTCCAGGTCAGCCTGGGCCAGAGTGAGACCCTAGTTCGAGGCCACCCTGAGACTACATAGTTAATTCCAAAACCAGAGTGAGAACCGCAAAACCAAAAAAAAAAAAAAAAAAAAAAAAAAAGAAACTGCTAGAACCGTAGGACTCAATCTAGCTATTAAAAAAATAAATAAGGGCCGGGCGTGGTGGCGCACGCCTTTAATCCCAGCACTCGGGAGGCAGAGGTAGGAGGATTGCCGAGAGTTCGAGGCCACCCTGAGACTACATAGTTAATTCCAGGTCAGCCTGGACCAGAGTGAGACCCTACCTTGCAAAACCAAAATAAATAAATAAATAAATAAATAAATAAATAAATAAATAAATAAATAAGGGCTGGAGAGATGGCTTAGCGGCTAAGGCGCCTGTCTCCTAAGCCTAAGAACGCTGGTTCCAATCCCCAGCGGTTCCAATCTCCAGGTCCCACGTTTAGCCAGATGCAAAGTGACGCAAGGGCGCAATGCTGCACTTGCCCACAATAAATAAATAAATAAATAAATAAATAAATAATAAAATAAAATAAAATAAAAGCAAAAGGAGAGAAAAACAACAATAAACCTGTAAAGAATGAACAAATCAATCAAAACATACACCTAGGACTGGTGGCACAGCAACGGGGAACAGTGCAGGATCAGAAGATGCAAGACTCCGAGTTCAATTCCCAGCACCAATAATAGGATAGCTTCTAAACTGTAAAACTCGAATCATGAACCCACATAACTGAATGTGGAGATCATGAAAAATGTGGCAACACAGAAATCTGGTTCCTGAAAAAAAACCCACACCCCACCAAGCCAACTCCTCCAACCAACATCCTGTTGGCTCGACCACAACAGCCTGGGTCCCTGCCCAAGAGCAGCCCGCACACAGCCAGTCCACTGTCAGAAAGCCCTGACAGGATAAATATCGCTCGTTACTCCACACCTGTTTGCAGCTTTTTTTTTTTTTTTTCTTTTTTTTTTTTTTTTTTCTGTTTTTGCCCTGCTTACAGACACTCAGAGTCACAGACCCAGCTCCAGTCTGGCTGCATCCCTAATCGATTCCTTTCTGCACTGGCCATCTCAATAAACTTCGTTTTCTTCGCTTGAACCCGTGTGTGATATATATATATATCATATATATATGATATATATATGTTACACAGCTATACATACACTCTGCAGATTGAGAACCAGAGACTCAATCAGAGATTTGTATCTCAAGGCTCACCCAGAGCTGCCTCTGTGAGGCAGGCCCATGAGCCTCGACTCTACACACCCCTTCCCCACACAGCAGGGGCATATAGGAGACAGGTCTGTGGGCCATGGAAACCCCAGCCTGGATCTACACCAGTGTTTCAGGGGTAGGAAACCAGGCAGGGGCCCAAGCTGACTTGGGTCACTTTATTTGAGTCAGCTACCAAGAGCAAAACCACCTTCCTATATAGGCCTGTCTCCCTGGTACAGACGCATCCAACAGAAACTTGTGTTTTACAGTGTCATCTGGGCCTGGTTTCTTCCACAACTTATAGCAAGGTATACAAAATGAAAACCCAGGAACGCACATGAGATCAGCTAATCACTAAGCTGCATTGCCCTGGACCCCAGATAAGAGGGGCTAAAAGAGCCAGAGTTGGGCTGGAGAGATGGCTTAGCGGTTAAGGCACCTGCCCCCTAAACCTAAGAGCGCTGGTTCCAATCTCCAGGTCCCACGTTTAGCCAGATGCAAAGTGACGCAAGGGTGCAATGCCGCACTTGACCACAAGGGGGCGCACGCATCTGGATTTCGTTCACAGCAGCTGAGACACTGCTGGTGCACCCATCTCTACCTGTCTCCCTCTCCCTCTCTATCTCTCTCTGTGTCTCTCTCCAAAAAATAAATAAAATAATAAAAAAATAAAAAAAAAAAGAGCCAGAGTTGGGGACCTGGGGGACAGACAGTGGGGAGCCAAGGTCAGTGTCCAGTGTGCATATGTGGGGGTTCCACCTCCCCTCCCCTGACTAGGGATGCTGGCCAGACACTTCCAGGGCAGAAACGCCCAAAGCACGCTCAAACTCCCTGCACCTGGACTGTACAGGCCACCAGAGGACCCTGACCATCCACCCTGTCCTCATTATCACCCTGCATCCGTGTGCAGACACTCAGCTCCAGGACATATATACGGGGGGAGGGGGCCCCCAACCCAGGCCAGAAGTGCCTGTGTACACCAGGACTGGACTGGCTCCCAAGGTGGAGTCACCGAGGGCAGCAGAATGGTGACAGAGGCATAAGGAAGTGGATTACCCACATTCTTGTTTTTTTTTAATATATTTTATTTATTTATTTGAGAGAAAGAGGTGGTGGGGAAGTGGAAGAGAATGGGCGCTCCAGGGCCTCTAGCCACTGCAAATAAACTTCAGATGCATGCGCCCCCTTGTACATATGGCTTACTTGGGTCCTGGAGAGTTGAACTGGGATCCTTTGGCTTTGCAGGCAAGCCCCTTAACCACTAAGCCATCTCTCCAGGCCTTATCCACATTCTTTTTTTAAAATTTTTTTCTTTTTTTTTTAAAATAATTTATTATTTTGTTTATATTATTCTCATTTTACATTCATATTGGTGACTCCATTATCCTCCTCCCTGTCTTCCCCCCTCCAAAGGGACCCTCATCAATGGGGAACGTGGGTCTTGCACTGAGGGGGTAGTCAAAAATTATGGGGGGGTAGGCCAAGTGTCTGCATAATGACCCAACTTGTGGCTCTAACACTCTTTCCGCGCCCCTCTTCCGCGAATTTCCCTGAGCCATTCTTTTAAGAAACCACCTAGCCCCGGGCGTGGTGGCACACGCCTTTAATCCCAGCACTCGGGAGGCAGAGGTAGGAGGATCGCAGAGAGTTCGAGGCCACCCTGAGACTACATAGTTAATTCCAGGTCAGCCTGAGCCAGAGTGAGACCCTACCTCAAAAAAAAAAAAAAAAAAAAAAAGAAACCACCTAGTCCTTATCCACTCCTTGCCTGTTAATGCCCCAGGTCATGGTTTCCAGCCCCCTTAGCTCATAAGTCACCTGGTCACTGTTCTGGTGACCCTAGCTATTTTAAATGGCTAATGTAAAGATTTCCCCCAAAAGAACTTTTCTATTCAACTTAACAAACGAGTTTTTTCCTTCCTCACCGTGCCCCAACTGAAGAAGCCCTACGAAACTCACTATGTGAAAACTCAGGTGCGCTGTGCTTCTCTCTCCAGTCAGCCTGTAAGGTCCCCATGATTGTGTTCCCAGATCCAGGTGTCCCCAAAGACCACCTAGAGAGTCTGACACCTATGCAGCTGCAAAGAGCTGTATTTCCGGCGTAAGCTCAGGATCCAGACTTTACCAACACAGTGGGTCTGTCCAAGAGCCCCAAACGGCTTTTAGGAGAAGCTTTCATTGGGTTTAAACAAAGAGAAGGGAAATTTCTAACATGATTGGTTGAGGTCCAGCAAGAGTATACATGTTACAAGCTGATTGGTTACACAGCAGCTGAGGACAGTTAAGCAAACACGAGGGTATACATGTTACAAGCTGATTATGCAGCAGCTGAGCGACGTTGAGCAAACTTATCTTTAGCTACGGGAGCCAAAGGAATGTATAACATTTACTTGGTCCTTTCTAATTGGACCGTTACAGAGTTATTTTGGGATAATGTGGTTTTTCCCAGTAACTGCAAAGTGCTGTGTCAGTAACTTGGGCCCTGCAGGGAAGACAGAAACTTAGGGAAACAGAAACTCAGGCCGATTAACGTTTTCAAAAGCCTCTCACGACGTCACTTCGGTTTGGGCTCTTTAATGCTAACTGCAAAAACTCTGCTTTTGTAATCATGCTTGCCTGCTTGCGCTTGCTAAGGACAATTTTTTTTAAATCCACTTAGCTTGGCTGAGTCCACTTTGTTATTTTCTTTCTTGTTGCCTGCTATTTTCCCCAAGTCACCCTTCAGGGACTTGCCCCACACCCCTGCCTGGTAGCTCCTGGAATTGTTATAAAAACGTTTACAAACCTCAGCTAACCTAACCACACGTGCTTGGAAACCCCCTAAGCAAGCATCCGCTCTGACAAAACCGGAAGTTGCTGAAACTTGGAAAAGCCCACGAGAAGCTTCTGTTTATCCGCATCCCCCAGCTGCCTGCGCCAGCTGGCGATCTCGGCCTTTAAACACCCTGTCCCCAGCCCCTCGGGGGTCTTAGCTCTCGGGCTGGACTGTGTCCACAAGCCATCGGCTTACTCTCCCGCCTATCAATATATATATATTTTTTTTTTTCTTTTTGCTGTGCACATTCGTCTGGGTCTCTGCCTCCATGACCGTGCGATTCTCGGACCAGCTGGTGCTTTTTCCCCAATAAAAGCGCTCATCTTTGCCTCGCAGTGGTCACTCACCATGGCCGGCTGCGGGGTGTCTGCGCGCTGGTGCATCGCGGGAAGAAAGAGCCGGTCCCCGGACGAGCGCGGAGGGCACGGCGCTTCCGCCGCCTTGCAGTCAGGACCAAGCCGCACTACCCGGAAGCCCCTGCCTCACTCTGATTGGGCAGAGTCCGTGTCTCGCTCTCTGATTGGGCAGAGGCACTGTCTCGCTCTCTGATTGGTCAGAGTTCCGCGTCATGCTCGGGCGTCATAGGCTGGCTCGCGAAGAGCGGTTTCTAAGGGAACGTGAAGCTGCTAGGATTTCAGCTCGGGGTCCTGACTCGGGAGGGCTCGGGTTCGGGTTCGGGTTGGGGGTCCCCTCTCTCGCACAGGAGTGACCCCACGACGGCGGCTCCAGGCCAGGCCAGGCCCCAGCCAGCCCGTGGAAGCACGCCCATCTCGGTGCGCATGAGCAGACCGCCCTCACCCCGGCCTCCAATTGGACAGACCTGCAGGTCCCACCCTCTCGGAACCTGAGTGACAGCTGGGTGAATCTCGCCGACAAACCAACCCTGCCCCCAGGTGATTAAAGGCGCAGATCCGCGTTTTGGGATCAGACTTCCCAGCCCAAGCCCAAAGGGCTGCAGATGCAGGGCTGGAGAGATGGTCTAGCGGTTAGTGCAATCCAGGTCAGCCTGGGCTTAAGCGAGACCCTACCTGGGAAATAAAAAAGAGGGGGCCAGCCGGACGTGGTGGCGCATGCCTTTAATCCCAGCACTCGGGAGGCAGAGGTAGGAGGATCGCCGAGAGTTCGAGGCCACCCTGAGACTACATAGTTAATTCCAGGTCAGCCTGGACCAGAGTGAAACCCTACCTTGCAAAAAAAAAAAAAAAAAAAAAAAAAAAAAGCAAAAAAAAAAAAAAAAAAAAAAAAAAGGGGGGGCCAGCCGGGCACGGTGGCGCCTGCCTTTAACTCCCACTCGGGAGGCAGAGGTAGGAGGATCGCCGTGAGTTCGAGGCCACCCTGAGAATACAGAGTGACTTCCAGGTCAGTCTAGGCTAGAGTGAGACCCTACCTCGAAAGACAAAAAAAAAAGGGTGGGGGGCTGAAGAGATTGCCTAGTGGTTAAGGCGCCACGCTGCAAAGCCAAAGGACGTAGGTTCTATTCCCCAGGACCCACATAAAGCCAGATGCCCAAGGTGGTGCATGTGTCTGATGTTCTTTGCAGTGGCTGAAGACTCTGGCGCGCTCATTCTCTCTCTCTCTCAAATTAAAGAATAAAAAAAAAAAAAATTAAGCTATAGCTGGAGACAAGGAGTGCATGGGGAGCGGAGCCCCTCAATAACCATGTTGCAAGAGCGGACGAGCCGCAGGTGAGCACACAGGCTGGGGAGCAAGCACACAGCACAGTTGCAAGCAATTAATTTAGTCCTCACAGCGCTGCTCCTCATTGGTCAGTGCTACTGTTTCCCAGGCTACGCTGGGCGTTTCCTGACTTCCTTGTAGGGTAGCTTAGTTCTCTCTCCAATGCTTGATTTCTTGCCCCACCTCCCATATTGTTTGCTTAGGGACCTTTCAGTGCATCAATTTTATCACCTCCGCAAGCCCTTAAGCAAGCTTGGCTTTGCAAGCAAGCACCTTTAATCACTATGCCATCTCTCCAGCTTTACAAGCGTAATTTTAAAAAATTTTATTTTTAGCCGGGCGTGGTGGCGCACGCCTTTAATCCCAGCACTCAGGAGGCAGAGGTAGGAGGATCTCCGAGAGTTCGAGGCCACCCTGAGACTACATAGTTAATTCCAGGTCAGCCTGGACCAGAGTGAGACCCTACCTCGAAAAACCAAAAAAAAATATATATATATATTATTTTTATTTTACCGTGCCTCTAGCCGCTGCAAAGAATACTAGACGCATAAACCAACTTGTGCATGTGGCTTTATGTGGGTACTGTAGAATCAAACCTGAGTCCTTTGGCTTTACAGGCAAGCCCTTTAACCGCTAAGCCATCTCTCCAGCCTTTTTTTCTTTTTTCACACCCTCGTTCATCCAGACTTTTTTTTTTTTTTAATCGAGGTAGGATTTCGCTCTAGCCAGGCTGACCTAGCATTCACTGTGTAGCCTCAGGGTAACCTCGCACTCAAGGCAATCCTCCTACCTCTGCTTCCTGAATGCTGGGATTAAAGGTGTGTGCCACCATGCCGAACATGGGAGTGTAGTTTATTTTATTTTATTTTATTTTTTGGTTTTTCAAGGTAGGGTCTCACTCTAGCCCAGGCTGACCTGGAATTCACTCTGTAGTCTGAGGGTGGCCTTGAACTCCCAGCAATCCTACCTCTGCCTCCCAAATTCTGAGATTAAAGATGTGCCACCACACCCAGCTCTGAAGTGTACATTTTTAATTTTTTTAATATATAATATTTATTTATTTATTTATTTGAGAGATAGAAAGGGCATGCCAGGGCCTCCAGCCACTGCCAATGAACTCTGGATGCATGCACCCCTTTGTGCATCTGGCTTACGTGGGACCTGGAGATTCGAACCAGGATCCTTTGGCTTTTCAGGCAAACGCCTTAACTGCGAAGCCATCTCTCCAGCCCTAAATTCTTTTTTTTCTTAATTTATTAATTTATTTATTAGAGACAGAGAGAGGAAAAGAGACAGTGAGAATGGACACATCAGGACCTCTAGGCACTGCAAATGAACCCCAGATGCATGTGCCCTCTTGTGCATCTGGCTTACATGGGTCCTGGAGAGTTGAACTGGGATCATCGGCTTTGCAGGCAAATACCTTAATCGCCAAGCCATCTCTCCAGCACCAACAATATCATTCTTTATGCAGATTTTCTTATTTTCAGCTCATTTCTTTCTTCCCCAGACTCAGGAGTCTTGAGATTTGGCTCTGCTGCTACTAAGTGTAAATCTAGTATTGGAATAATGAGTGTATCCAGCAAAGGGCATGCACCTCACAACTGAAGTACACGCTCATTTTTAGTCACTCTTTATTACACAAAGTATACACATTCTCTGTAGTTATGCTGTGTCCCCAAGTTAAATTTCTATTACAACCATGAATGACACACCCAATTAAGCTAACTGGGAACATTACCGTTCATATTTATCATATTTATTTATTTATTGGCACACAATTGAATACTTTAAATAACTTTCAGTATATTTAGTGATATAATTTGAAAGTAAACATCTAAGTTACATGAAAAGGTATTTTCATTAAAACTTTTTATGTATAAAAATAAGTTTTAAATTTTTCACATATTAATAAAATTTAGCATCAGGCATGGTGGCACACACACACCTGTAATCCAGGCACTCAAGATGCTACAGTAGAATCATTATTTTGAGATCAGTCTGGACTAAAATATGATTTCAAAAACAGCCTCCAGCCGGGCATGGTGGTGGCATGCCTTTAGTCCTAGCACTCAGGAGGCAGATGTAGGAGGATCGCTGTGAGTTTGAGGCCACCCTGAGACTACCTAGTGAATTCCAGGTTGGCCTGAGCTAGAGTGAGACCCTACCTTGAAAATAAAATAAAATAAAATAAAATAAAATAAAATAAAACAGCCTCCGTATCAAGACCTTTTTTTTTCTCAAAACAAAGAGGAACTATGAAGATTTCACTAAAAGAAATTAATGTTCTTGCCAAACAAAGCATTCTCAACTGGCTACAATTTCTCCACAAGTGGTTTTATTTTACAGTGAATAATCTGAGGATGAGTGATAATACAGGTTACTTGCATGAATTTTCTACTATCAAAGAGCAGGCAACATGAAAGGTAGGCAAGCCATGTGCCACACTGAACTATTTTCAGCCTATGTAAGGCTTTCCAATAAGCTCTTTCAAGTGCATGTAATGCTTATTGATTTATGATTCCTAGAGGCCAGTTCTTACAGAATCCATACACGTATATGGTCACTGATATCTCTGGTACAAATTAAAGTATGGAATCATTTTTCCCTAAATTGTATTCATATGCCTTATCAACTGAGCAGTTTCTCAGGTTGTTTGAGCATCGACCTTTTGTAGAGCGACTCCTGTACCCCAGGCTTGTAGAGCCTTTCTGATCCACCACCGTCTTCCCCCTCCCAAGCACAGGATTACAGGTGTACAACCTACACATTATAGCGAGTTCCAATTCTATTCCACATATGGAGCGAGTCTTCATTTTGTGTTAGGGTTCACGCCATTCTGTGTTGTACTATGAGGCGAGACGTTCCAGTACAATGCTGCTGTGCTTTCTTGTGTGACGTGGTTTCTTGCTGTCAGGAGAGCATCTCCAGAGTACAAGCCATCCCCCCATCAGGAGCCTCGTGATTAGGTGCCTGGCTACATTACCTCCCATGTTCAACTGTGTGAGTTCTAATGCAGTTATATCTTCGGTATTACTTACATTTTCACCCGTCCATGTTCTATAGGTTTCTCCCCTGTGCTCTCTCTGGTACGGTGAGATTTTCTTGTGCCCTAATGTTTTCTTATGTTCTTACATCCAAAGAGCTCCATCAGCAATAGCAGTGCTTGGATGAGCTCAAGTCATCTGTTCTCTGGTGTGAAGTTTTCCTGCATTCTTTACGTTCGCGCGTTCTCAGTGGTATAAGTTGTCTGATGCTGAAAGATGCTGTTTACTCAAAACAGACTTCGTGCATCGCTGGCAATGACAAAGGTTCTCACCAGTGTGAATCTTCTGATGCCGCCTGAGGTTTGACTTGTCATAGAAGGATTTCTTACACTCCTTACACTCAAAGGGTTTCTCGCCTGTGTGCGTTCGCTGGTGTGAAGTGAGGTGTGAGATGCAGTAGAAAGCTTTCTCACATGACTTACACTCATAAGGCCTCTCGCCTGTGTGAGTTCTCTGGTGCTGGATGAGTCCTGACTTGCGGTAGAATGTTTTTGTACATTGTTTACATTCGTAAGGTCGCTCACCGGTGTGAGTTTTCTGATGGTGCCTGAAAGTTGACTTACAGGCAAAAGTTTTCTTGCATTCTGCACATTCATAGGGTTTCTCCCCCGTGTGCGTCCTGTGATGTATGGTGAGGTACGACTTGCAGTAGAAAGCTTTCTCGCATTCTGTGCACTTGTAAGGCTTCTCACCTGTATGAGTTCTATGATGTAGAGTGAGTTGGGCCTTTTGGCAGAAAGCCTTCCCACACAGCTTACACTCGTAGGGCTTCTCCCCTGTGTGAATCCTCTGATGGTCAGTGAGCTCTGACTTTCGGTAGAAAGCTTTGCTGCATTCTGTACATCCATACGGCCTCTCACCAGTGTGAACTCTCTGGTGGACGGTGAGGTGTGACTTTTGGCAGAAGGCTTTCCTGCATTCCTTACATTCATAGGGCTTCTCACCGGTGTGCGTGCGCTGATGCCTGTTGAAGCTTGTCTTCCAGTAAAAGCACTTTCCACAAACTTCACACGCGTACGATTTGCCCCCTCTGTGGATCTGGTGAATGTTCACTTCTTTCGGGCAGAAGAGCTTCTTGCATTCTGCATGGACATACGGCTTCTCTCCTGCATACTGTCCCTCGTGTTCCGGGAAGTATGGCTCACCAATGAAAGACTTCTCATATTCACTGTACTCCTGTTTCTCTCCTGTGTACACTTCCTCATGCTCAGCCAGATCAGCCTTGTTACACTTAATGCCCCAGATTTCATAGTCAAAAGATTCCTCCTTTACCTGAGCCGCCTCTTTGGCAAGATACGCTGCATCAGCCAAGGGTTCTCCATAGTCACTGAGCTTAACAGAGGGTCCTTGCGCACTGAACTTGTGTGTCAACACTGTCCTTGTGTTGACGGCCTTCCCTGCTCTAAAACACTCTGGTTTCTGAGTCTTCTTATATGCACTGAGGCGCTGAGGACGCCTGAGGGACTTCTCAGCTCTGCTAGTATCACCCACTTCCTCTCCAGCCTGCATCTCATCACAGCCGCTGTGGAGAAGCACACTGTTCCACAGAACAAGCTTTTCAGGACTCACTCCTGAAGAGTTTTCATTCTGGATATTCGAGCGCGGAGTCTGGTCGGGGCTCCCGGTACTTGTGCCTGCATTGGGTGCTTTCTGTACGTCAACCATGTCTTCATTGGCTGTATTAATGTTGGTGATCACAACTTGCCACATATGTTTCTCTTGGTTTTCAAGGCTGGGGCTATTCAGGGGACTCAACTTTTGGACATCTGAAATGATATTAAAACATATTAATGAGCCAGGCATGGTGGTGCATGCCTTTAAATCCCAGCACTTGGGAGGCAGAGGTAGGAGGATCGCCATGAGTTGGAGGCCACGCTGAGACTACAGAGTGAATTCCAGGTCAGCCTGGGCTAGAGTGAGACCCTACCTTGAAAAACAAACAAAAAAATACTTTCAAAAAAGGCAGACTGTCCCATGTCTAAATTTAGATCTGAATTTGCAAGGCACACCTTTTAATTAAGCATGACATCTGACACTGACACGATCCCGTCTGAAGTTACCTGCATGGCTTCACACCTATGAGAAACGTCGTAAACTCTCAGTACAGCGTATTGTTCAGTGACTCCCGAGCATTTACTGTTAGGAAGGTGATCGTGGTTTACTTTCCTAGTTATTATTTTTTAATTTTTATTTGTCTATTTCCATCTATATGTGAGTGTGTGATACACTTGTATGTGTAAATGTATGACTGCGCTACAGTCTCTGGCCATTGCGAATAAACATCAGACACATGCATTACTTTGCATCTGGCTTTACATGGGTGCTGGGGAATCGAACCCAGGCCAGCAGGTTTTGCAAGCAAGTGCCTTTAACTGCTAAGTCATCACCCCTGCCCACTCCTTTATTTGTTATTTTTTGACATGATCATAAAATGCTCTAAATGTTTTCTAGTAAACATGTCAGAATATTATAAGATTTCCTATATATACAGAAATTTTGTCACCAATGTCAGAACACCTCTTTTCCACTTAACTATTGGAAGAGACAAAAATAAAGATGAAAAAATATATTTCTGAGGGCTGGAGAGATGGCTTAGCGGTTAAGGCGCCTGCCTGCTAAGCCTAAGAACGCTAGCTCCAATCTCCAGCGGTTCCAATCTCCAGGTCCCACGTTTAGCCAGATGCAAAGTGACACAAGGGTGCAATGCCACACTTGCCCACAAGGGGGTGCACGCATCTGGATTTCATTCACAGCGGCTGAGAGGCTGCTGGAGCGCCCATTCTCTGTCTCCTTCTCCCTTTCTCTCTGCCTGTCTCTGTGTCTCTCTCCAAAAAATAAAAATAAAATATTTAAATATATACATATTTCTGAGGGCTAGGGAGATAGCTCAGTGGATAAGACATTTGCCTGGAAAGCCTAACGACCCGAGTTTGATTCCCCAGTATCCATGTAAAGCCAGACGCACAATGGCACACGCATCTGGAGTTCATTTGCAGTGGTTGGAGGCTCTGGCATACCCACTCTCTCTGTCTCTATCTCTTTCTGCTTGAAAATAAATAAATAAAAATTTTATATACATATACATACATACATATATATATACACATATATATATGTGTGTGTGTGTGTGTGTGTGTGTGTGTGTATATATATATATATATATATATATATATATTAGAAGTCATCAAAATGTGATGTTCTACTTGTAAAAATTTTTGACCAAAGCCGGGCGTGGTGGCACACGCCTTTAATCCCAGCACTCGGGAGGCAGAGGTAGGAGGATTGCCAAGAGTTCGAGGCCACCCTGAGACTACATAGTGAATTCCAGGTCAGCCTGGACCAGAGTGAGACCCTACCTTGCAAAACCAAAAAAAAAAAAAAAAAAATTTTTTTTGACCATATAATTTCACAATATAAGATTAAATAATAAACCTAAAAAAAAAAAAAAGGTAGACTACCATAATTAAGTAAAGATCAACAACTGTGAATTTAGAATGTAACAAAAATGGTTAAGAAGATTCATCCTGGAATGAGATTTACGGCAAACTTAAGAAAACATACTTGATGATGAAACTATGTGGAGAATCTTATTTGGAAGGTCTTATGTGTGAACTTGGCCACCTTTGGGACTGGTTAGGAGATAAATTTGGTGAAAACATCTGGACATGAGCACACCTGATGGGCTTTGTTTATCCTAACTCTAGGCCCAGCATATAGTGACTGACCTGGGATGCTCTGGTCTGAGGCTTCTCCTAAAATCCATGACCCGAGTCCTTGTTCCAAATTGAAGATCAACTTGGGTTTAGTCATGCAGTGCCCTGTAAATTAAAAATATTGTAAGACTTGTGCAAAGCCAGTAACTCAGGAAGAGAAGACAGGCTGCATCTCCACTTGCGCGATGTGTGGAGACAGGCAGTGAGCTTTGATGGGATCAAGTTTCCCATTCTTCATAAACTGAACTATTGCACTTAATAGTGCAATATGAAACTCTGAAAAAATAACCCAAACAGTGATCTTAAGAAACCCACTGGGGCTAGTGGTGGCACGTGCCTTTAATCCCAGCACTCGGGAGGGAGAGGTAGGAGGATCGCTGTGAGTTTGAGGCTAACCTGAGACTACATAGTGAATTCCAGGCCACCCTAGACTACAGTGAGACCCTATCTTGAAAAAATAAATTTAAAAAAATTGAGGGGGGATGGCTCAGCAGATAAAGGCACTTGTTTACAAAGCCTGCTGATTGGGTTCAATTCCTCAGCCACCCAAAGCAAGATGGGAATTCATTTGTAGTGGCAATCCTGGCATGCATGTAAGCACACACATGCATGCATGCATGCATGCACACACACACACACGCAAAAAATAAGTAAATTAAGCCGGGCGTGGTGGCACACGCCTTTAATCCCAGCACTCGGGAGGCAAAGGTAAGAGGATCGCTGTGAGTTCAAGGCCACCCTGAGACTCCATAGTGAATTCCAGGTCAGGTCTGAGACTCAAAAACAAACAAACAAACAAACAAAAAGTTGCCAGGCATGGTCCACGCCTTTAATCCCAGCCTGGAGGCCAGGATTGCCATGAGTGACACCCTGAGACTCATAGTTAATTCCAAGTCTGGACCAGAGTGAAACCTAAAAAAAAAAAAAAAAAAAAAGTAAATTAAAGTTTAAAATTTTGATTAAGGAAAAGTTAATTTTTGAGCCTAAAGAGGTTACTTTAAAACAACTGAGGTAATCTGCCTCCTTAGTGCAGTAGTAGGCAGCCTGTCAGTCTCATAAAATAAATGAGGTAGATTTAAATTTTTTCCTTTTTGAAGAGCCAACCTAACTCCATTTTAATAGCAAGAGCCATTTGATATAATGACTAGGAGAAGTTTCTGTTTCTCTAAGTTTCTACGTCTGAGCTGGGGCCACACATTGTCCCTGGTTACTGTTCCCAGGATTATGTATTCATAATGTTCTGGGAAGTGGTTTAACTGTGATGGCTGGTCTGCTTCTGTCACCAGGCTTGCTTGCCTCGGAAAACTCCCTAACCCTCTGATTTCTATGGCTTCACCTGAAAGACTAAGAAAAATATAACTAATCTGCTTCATTGGCTTCTGTACAATTGCTTGCTTGAAGGGAAACATAGCTGATGTGCTTCACTGGTTCCTATACAATTGCTTGTTTGCTCGCACAAAAGAAAGACAGCCATTTTCTAAAGACAAACAGTCTGTAACAAATGCACCCATGAGGACGTGACTTTCTGAACGGCGTCCAGAGCCCCTGTTCCAGGAACTAAGGTTAACAGATAACTCTGGTCCCTGAAAGTGCCCCACCACCTGGGGGCATCAACCACACCTGGAAAGCCCCTAAGCTATAACATATTTGTGGTATTTCCTCATACCTGTGGTTTTCTCCTATAAAAGCTCTGCCTAACTGCTCCTCGGGGCTCTTCACTCCTCCTGCGTGAGGACCCTGTGTCGAGCCCCGATGCATCGGTCTGAATAAAACCTCTTGCTGCTTGCATTGAGAGTTTTCCGTGTGAGTGTCCTAGGGTCTGGTCGACTATCCCCTTGGGGGGGCCCACAGGGGGTCCCTACACACCCTATAAAAAGAACCTGAGAAGCTGACTTGGGGCTGCTCTCTACACCCCGCCTTAGGGAGGCAGCTGCCAGACCAGCTCTATTGTGCACAAGTAAAAGCTTGCTTCAATTTGGCCATCATTTGTGGTTGGTGGTTTTTACTCTCATGAATTCTGGGTTAAAACTTTTTAAAAATATTTTATTTTGGAGAGCCAGGCGTGGTGGCGCACGCCTTTAATCCCAGCACTCGGGAGGCAGAGGTAGGAGGATCGCCATGAGTTCAAGGCCACCCTGAGACTACATAGTTAATTCCAGGTCAGCCTGGACCAGAGTGAAACCCTACCTCGAAAAACCAAAAAATAAAACAAAAAAAAAAATTATTTTGGGGGCTGGAGAGATGGCTTAGCAGTTAAGGTGTGTGTCTGTGAAGCCTAAGGACCGGGTTTGATTCTCCAGGTCCCACGAAAGCCAGATGCACATGGTAGTGCATGCATCTGGAGTTCATTTGCAGAGGAAAGAGGCCCTGGCATGCACATTGTCACTCTTTCTCTCTCTCCCTCTCTGTCTCTAATAAATCAATAAATAAAAATTAAAAATATATATTTGAAATATTTTGTTTTGGGCTGGAGGGATGGCTTAGCAGTTAAGGCATTTGCCTGAGAAGCCAAAGGACCCAGGTTCGATTCCCCAGGACCTATGTTAGCCAGATGCACAAGGGGGCACACGCATCTGGAATTCATTTTCAGTGGCTAGAGGCCCTGGAGTGCCCATTCTCTCTCTCTGTCTCTCTCTTTCTCTCCCTCCCTCTTTCTCTGTCAAATAAATAAATAAATAAATATGCCAACCAGCAGAGATTCAGAGAGAGAGAGAGAGAGTGTGTGTGTATGGGTGCATCAGGGCCCCAAGCCACCACAAATGAACTCCAGGCAATGTACCACTTTGTACATTTGGCTTAAGTGGGTATGGGGAATCAAACCCAAGTCTAATGGCTTTGCAGACAAGTACCTAAATGGCTGACCCATCTCCCAGCCTAATTTAATTTTGCTTTGTTTTTTATTTTTATTTATTGTAGAGAGAGAGAATTGGGTGCCAGGACCTCAGCTACTTCAATTGAACGCCAGATGTTTGCGCCACCTAGTGGGCATATGTGACCATGCACTTGCCTCATCTTTGTGCATCTGAAGAGTTGAACGTGGGTCCTTAGGCTTCACAGGCAAATGCCTTAATTGCTAAGCCATCACTCCAGCCCCCAATTTACAATTTTTTAAAAAGCTAGGGCAGGGTGTGGTGCTCCACAGCTGGAATTGTGCATGTAGCATATCATTCTATAAGAGAGATAAAGTGGCTAAAAATTGAAAGAGAAAATATGGATATGTCAGGGCCTTTTGCCACTGCAAATGAACTCCATATGCATGTGCCACTTTGTGTATCTAGCTTTACGTGGATACTGGGGAATTGAACATGGGACAGCAGACTTTGCAAGCAAGTGCCTTTAGCTACTGAGCCATCTCCCCAGCTTTTTTTTTTTTTTTTTTTTTTTTTCTTTGTTTTGTTTTTCAAGGTAGGGTCATGCTGTAGCCCAGCCTGATCTGGAATCCATTTGGTAGTCTCAGGGTGGCCTTGAACTCACAGCAATTCTCCTACCTCTGCTCCCAAGTACTGGGATTAAAGGCATGCATCACCCATATTCTGTCTCTCTTCTTGGAAATAAAAGAGGGAAACCAGGCACGATGGTGCATGCCCAGCACTCAAGAAGCAGAGGCAGGAGATCGCTGTGAATTCAAGGACACCTTGAGACTACCTGGTGAATTCCAGGTCAGCCTGGGTTAGAGTGAGACCCTACCTCAAAACACAAAAATAAACCGGGCGTGGTGATGCACATCTTTAATCCTAGGACGTGGGAGGCAGAGGTAGGAGGATTGCCAAGAGTTCGAGGCCACCCTGAGAATACATAGTGAATTCCAGGTCAGACTGGGCCAGAGTGAGACCCTACCTTGAAAAAAAAGGGGGGGGAGCCGGGCGTGGTGGCGCACGCCTTTAATCCCAGCACTCGGGAGGCAGAGGTAGGAGGATCGCCGAGAGTTCGAGGCCACCCTGAGACTACATAGTTAATTCCAGGTCAGCCTGGACCACAGTGAGACCCTACCTTGCAAAACCAAAAAAAAAAAAGGGGGGGGGGGAAGGGGCGACAAATATTTCCAAGAACAATGAAGTTATATATGCCTGGGCCTATAAACTTGCCTGTGTGTATTCAAATGCCATTCTATTCTCCATAAATGTGTGCCACCCCGTGTCAGTTAAAATGGGTAGTGTGAACTGCACGGAGTGCTTGCCCACTCATCAGTCAAGCCTGCTCTTAGCTTTAGTCACAGCTTCCTTTTGCAGTTGGTGGTGTTTACTGCAGATTCTCATAACGGGTCAAAGTGCTCAGAGTGCCTCACTGTTGAGTGCTCAGCCTTAAACTGGACATCTCTATCGCCCCCCCCCCAAGGCCATGGAAACACTGCACAAGAGAGGACAGAAAGATTGTGGGGCTGGAGGATGGAGACGAGCACTGAAACCGTCTCATAAATATGACATGGCTTTTGCCATGATGAACTCACAGTAGCTGTGGCTCTCGGTGCAAGACTGGGTCCATCAATACTACACTGGAGGGCTCATAAGACCCCACCACACCCTGAGGACCTAAGGAGCTATAGGCAGCTAATGGTAGCCTAAAGAGAAGGAATCATTTGGGCTGGAGAAATGGCTTAGTGGTTAAGGCGTTTGCCTGCAAAGCCAAAGGATCCCGGTTCGATTCTCCAGGACCCACATAAGCCAGATGCGTGAGGGGCACATGCATCTGGAGTTCGTTTGCAGTGGCTAGAGGCCCTGGCACGCCCATTCTCTCTCTCTCTCTGCTTGCAAATAAATAAATAAATAAAAAGTTTAAAAATATTAAAAAAAAAAAAAGAAGGAATCAACAGCTGTACAGCCAATGGTAGGTATGTTACCCAAATGCCAGTAAATAATCCCCAACTTAATCTCAAGCAAGCAAACTTAGTTGAACTCAGTGACATACACACCCCCCCACACACACACAGCAGGACTCGGAGGGTTACTAAGGAAGGAGGAATATGGGCTCATCTCCAGGACGCACATAAGCCAGGTGCACAAGGTGACACATGCATCTGGAGCTCACTTGCAGTGCTTGGATGCCCTGGTGTGCTCATTCTCTCTTTACCTGCCTCTCCCTTCTCACTTGTTCTCTCAAATAAGTAAATAATAAAATAAAGTAAGTTACTACTGAGCTTCACTCACCCAAGAACAGCAAGTTGCTGTAGTTCTCCAACATCACATCCTTGTACAGGGTCTTCTGGGCATCACTGAGACCCTGCCACTCCTGCCAGGTGAAGTCCACAGCAACATCCTCAAAGGACAGCAACCCCTGTAATGACACGTGCCAGAGACTCACCCAAGCGCTCAGCCTTGTGAACACTCAACACATGCGTGAGGCCTATAAGGTGAGCTTTATTTGTACTGCTTCACGGGAGAAAGAAATGTCAATATAAATCTTTTATCCCAGGGTGAATATGATTCAGAAATGACTACAGGATCTTTTCCCTTACAAATGTGGACTAGTCCCCCCGAAGGGGCCTGCAGCTCTGGGTTTCATGGGTGCCAACAACAGGTGCACAGGCTGAGGACACGGAACACCATGAGCCTCTGTGAGAGTGAGAGCTAGGACACATGGCCAATCGCCCGTGATCTACCGTATGCTGAGAACAATAAGTATTTTTCAGTTCACACTAAACTCACCGTAACTTTTACTGCCTTAAGCTTTTAATAGAAACTGCGAGAGGGCTGGAGAGATGGCTTAGCAGTTAAGGCGTTTGCCTACAAAGCCAAAGGATCCTGGCCCGACTCTCCAGGACCCACGTAAGCCAGATGCACAAGGAGGCACATGCATCTGGAGTTCACTTGCAGCGGCTGGAGGCCCTGGTGTACCCATTCTCTCTCTCTTTCTCTGCCTCTTTCCCTCTCTCAAATAAATAAATAAATAAAATATATTTTTTAAAAAACTGTGAGAAAAGAGGCTGGAGAAATGGCTTAGCAGTTAAGGCGTTTGCCTGCAAAGCCAAAGGACCTTGGTTTGATTCCCCAGGACCCACATAAGCCAGATGCACAAGGGGGCGTATGCGTCTGGAGTTTGACTGCGGTGGCTGGAGGCCCTGGCGCACCCATTCTCTCTCTCTCCTCCTCTCTCCCCCTCTCTCCCTCTTTCTCTCTATCAAATAAATTAATTAATTAAAAAAAAAAAAACCTGTGAGAAAAGTCAGCTTGCAGCCTCACTCTAGTGCAATCCCCTGCCCCTCCTTCAGATTCTGTCTTGTGTGTTGTGTGGTCAGTTTGTGTCCTCCCAGGCATGTACACAGGTTGTTACTGACAATGTAGTCTGAAGATACAAGTAAAAACATTCTTGCAATGTGTCAGAAAGAGTAAAATAAATGCACCATATACAAGAGGGTAACGAATTAGAAATTTTATCAGGTTACGAGAGACAAAACTCAGAGTTTTCATGAGTACGAAACAACAACAATCAAATTCTGAAAGCACAGAGGGCATAAATAGGCTAACAGAGCTACAAGCAACACTGTCTTAGGTGAATGCTCCTCTACCGAGATGAGTGCTAACATCATCTGTTAGCAGTGGTTCTGCATTCACTTAAATATCTCTAACAACTTAATGTTGTGACCTTGTTGTTAGCAGTAAGTTAAAATTACCGCACATCAGTGTCCCTGAAAATTCCTGAGGAGCTGGGTGTGGAGGGACATGATTTAGTCTCAGACTCAGCTGACTGAGTAACATCAGAGGATCACCATGAATTCAGGGCCTGCCTGGGGCTACAGAGGGAATTCTGGGCCAACCTGGCCAAGAGTAAGACTCTGACACGGAAAAACAACAAAAACTTCCTTAGTAGCCAGGCATGGTGGTACACACCTTTGATCCCAGCACTCAGGAGGCAGAGGTAGGAGGATCACCTTGAGTTCAAGGTCACCCTGAGACTACATAGTGAATTCAAGGTCAGCCTGAGCTAGAGTGAAACCCTACCTCGAAAAAAAAAAAAAAAAAAAAAAAAAAAAAAAAAACTATAAACATAATAATACAAAGAATTATGAAGTTAAAAAGTAGGGATTCAGGGCTAGAGAGATGGCTTAGCGGTTAAGGTGCCTGCCTGCTAAGCCTAAGAACGCTGGTTCCAATCTCCAGCGGTTCCAATCTCCAGGTCCCACGTTTAGCCAGATGCAGTGACGCAAGGGCGCAATGCCGCACTTGACCACAAGGGGGCGCACACATCTGGATTTCGTTCTCAGCAGCAGAGACACTGCTGGCGCGCCCATCTCTATCTGTCTTCCTCTCCCTCTCTGTCTGTCTCTCTCTCTGTGTCTCTCTCCAAAAAATAAATAAAATTAAAAAAAAAATTTTTAAAAAGGAGGGATTCAGAGTAAGAGAGATGTTTTAGCTGTTAAGGTGCTTGCCTGCAAAGCCAAAGGACTCATCTCCCCAGTACCCACATAAAGTCAGATGTACAAGGTGGCACATGTGTCTGGAGTTCGTTCACAGTGGCCAGAAGCCTTAGTATGCCCATTCTCTCTCTCTTTCTCTCTCCCTCCCTCCCTCTGTTTTTCAAATGAATAAATAACATACGTGAGTTAGAGGCGTGTTATTTCATCGACAGCGTTTGCGTCTGTGGTGTTGGGGCTCCTGGACGAGGTTGGCAGCTGTGGCTACTTTGCCTTCACCAACAGGTCAAACACAAATCTCTGTGAAGACCCTGACCAGCAAGACCATCACCCTGGAGGTGGAGCCCAGCGACACCATGGAGACCGTGAAGGCCAAGATCCAGGATAAGGAAGGCATGCCCCTGACCAGCAGTGTCTCATCTGGGCCGGCAAGCAGCTGGGAGATGGCCGCCTCTTTTTGAGCACAACATGCAGGAGTCCACCCTGCAACTGGTCCTCAGTCTCAGGTGGCTGTTAATTAATTCTCTAGTCCATCCCCAGTGGCCAAGGATGGCATTACGCTGCTCTAGCCATTTACCCCAATTTAAGTTGAGAAATCACCAGTTTCAACAATAGCTGAATCTGTGTTCAAAATGTTAATAAAGAGCTGGACGTGGTGGCGCACGCCTTTAATCCCAGCACTCGGGAGGCAGAGGTAGGAGGA
Source organism: Orientallactaga sibirica (assembly GCA_036365145.1). Taxonomy (NCBI): domain Eukaryota; kingdom Metazoa; phylum Chordata; class Mammalia; order Rodentia; family Dipodidae; genus Orientallactaga; species Orientallactaga sibirica. Next base: position 535,739 of record JAEOAD010002037.1, read on the forward strand.
TCGCTGTGAGTTCAAGGCCACCCCGAGACTACATAGTGAATTCCAGGTCAGCCTGGGCTACAGTGAAACCCTAACTCGAAAAACCAAAAAAAAAAAAAAAAAATTATAAAGCCGAGCATGGTGGCGCACGCCTTTAATCCTAACACTTGGGAGTCAGAGGTAGGAGGATTACCGTGAGTTGGGGCCACCCTGAGACAACACAGTGAATTCCAGGTCAGCCTGGGCTAGAGGGAGACCCTGCCTTGAAAACAACAACAACAAAAAAAAAAAAAGAATTATAAACTAGAAAGGCCTCATAACTCAGGGGAAGTTACATTTTAAGGTGGTAGGGTATAAACGGAACAGATGTAAGTATACATACAATCATGCTTCACCTCAAACAATGATATCCCACACAGGCATTCTTCAGTGATTCCAACACATGTGCAAACATCTGGGGAATATTTCTTGGGCTGGAGAAACTGCACAGTGGTTAAAGGCACTTGTTTGCAAAGCCTGACACCCCACATTTGATTCCCCAGTACCCACATAAAGCCAGATGCACAGAGCAGCATATGCATCTGAAGTTCATGGACAGTGGCCGTGGCAAGAGGCCTTGGTGAGCCCATTCTATCCCTCTGCTTGCAAATGTGCATCTACACATAGAGTTTTTCTTTTGAATTATTTATCTGCAAGCAGAGAGAGAGAAGAGAGAAGGCTGCAAACGAACTCCAGATGCATGCACCACTTTATGCAACTGGCTTTACATGGGTGCTGGGGAACTGAACTTGGATCCTTGTGTTTTGTAGGCAAATGCCTTAACCGCTGTGCCATCTCTCCAGTCCCCCCAAGAGTATTTCTTACACTTACTTAGATAATATAGTCTACTGTGCTATATATCTGGGGGCATGAGAAACCCATCATCATATATGAAGTTGATTCTAACACTCCTGTGTCACAACTGTTACAAAGTTCTAGCAATCTGCATAGAAATGGCAATGAGATGAGTGAATATACAGATACAACCAAGAAAATAAACCAAAAACCCCCAAGGACTGGAGGGATGGTTTAGCAGTTAAGGTGTTTGCCTGCAGAGCTAAAGGACCCTGGTTCAATTCCCCAGGACCCACGTAAGCCAGATGCACAAGGTGGCGCATGCCTCTGGAGATCTTTTACAGTGGCTAGAGGCCCTGGAGCACCCATTCTTTGTGTGTGTGTATGTGTGTGTCTGACTCTCTCAAATAAATAAAATAAATAAAAATAATAATAAAAAACACCTCACCCCTTCAGATAAATGAACAACAAGATTACAGCGCAAAGAACAGAACTCCCTTTTCTAATGAATACTACTATAAGCCTTCCTCAAACTACATAAAAATCATTTTCTGGACTATTAAACATGTGAAGATATAAAGATAAAAAATTTAAAGGGAAGTGGGGCTTGCAAGATGCCTTAGCAATTGAAGACACTTGCCTGCAAAACCTACTGGTCCAGGTTCAATTCTCAAGCCACCCACACAAAGAGAGACCCAAAAAGTGGCACAAGGGTCTGGTGTCTGTCTGCGGCAGCAGGAGGCCCTGGCAACACACACACACACACACACACACAATTTCTTTTCTGTAATTTGAGAGAGACAGAGATGAAGTGGCAGAGAGAACGGGCATGCCAGGGTTTCTCAGACAGAGATGAAGTGGCAGAGAGAACGGGCATGCCAGGGTTTTGTAATTTGAGAGAGACAGAGATGAAGTGGCAGAGAGAACGGGCATGCCAGGGTTTCTCAGTCACCGAGAGCTAACCCCAGACGCGTCACCCTCTCGTGTGCATGTGCGGCATTGCGCGCTTGCTTCACTTCTGCATCTCGCTAAACAGGGACCTGGAGATTCGAACGGGCGTTCTTAGGCTTCGCAGGCAGGCGCCTTAACCGCTAAGCCATCTCTCCAGCCCATAAAATTTTTTTTGAAGAAGGGACTTGCTCTAGTCCAGGCTGACCATGAACTCACTCTGTTGCAGTTAGCTTCTTGTTGCTAGCAGAAATACTCAGCCAAGAGCAGCTTGTGGGAGGAAAGAGTTGATTTTGGTTTACAGACTCAAGGGGAAGCTCCATGATGGCAGGGGGAAATGATGGCATGAGCAGAGGATGGACATCACCTCCTGGAAAACCTCAGGTGGACAACAGCAGCAGGAGAGTGAGCCAAACACTGGCAGGGGGAAACTGGCTATGGCACCCCTAAGCCTGCCCCCAACGATACACTGCCAACTCTCCAGTTCCCAAATTTCTACCAGCTGGGGACCTAGCATTCAAAACACATGAATTTATGGGTAACGCCTGAACCAAGCCACCACCCTCGGCAATAAATAAACTTTGAAAATGAAAAAAATACTGGCAAAATATGGTGGTTTGAATGTAAAATGCCCCCCACAGCCTCACGTGTGGGAGCGCTTGGTCCCCAGTTGCTCGCACTATTCACAAGTCTGGGAAGCATTAGGAGGTGGAGCCTTGCTGGAGGAAGTGTGTTACACCTGGTGCCTGCCCTGCGGATGCAAAGGTGCTCTTGCTATGCCTTCTCCACCATGACAAAAATCTCCCCTTGAAACTCTAAAGCTGAAATAAACATTTTCCTTCCAGAAGCTGCCTTGGGTTAGCTATTCTATCCAAGCAATAAGTAACTGATATGGAAAGAAAGCTATGTTTTTAACTTATACAAAACAGTATTTAAAAAGAAAATAATTCATAAATTGAACTACAATAGGATAAAGATTCCATTCACTAAAAGAAACCATGGACATGGGAACAAAGAAGTGGCATAAGGGGAGAAATTTGTCTCACATAGTCAAGATACTTTTCAAACAAAAGGAAGCTGGGAAAGCCGGGCGTGGTGGCGCACGCCTTTAATCCCAGCACTTGGGAGGCAGAAGTAGGAGGATCATCAAGAGTTCAAGTCCACCCTGAGACTACATAGTGAATTCCAGGTCAGTCTGGGATAGAGTGAGACCCTACCTCGAAAAAACAAAAAAAAAGAAAGAAGAGCCAGGCGTGGTGGTGCAGGCCTTTAATCCCAGCACTCGGGAGGCAGAGGTAGGAGGATCGCTGTGAGTTCAAGGCCACCCTGAGACTACATAGTTAATTCCAGGTCAGCCTGGGCCAGAGTGAGACCCTACCTCGAAAAACCAAAAAAAAAAAAGAAAGAAAGAAAGAAAGAAAGAAAGAAAGAAAGAAAGAAAGAAAGAAAGAAAGAAAGAAAGAAAGAAGAAAGGAAAGGAAAGGAAAGGAAAGGAAAGGAAAGGAAAGGAAGAGAAGAGAAGAGAAAAGAAAAAAGAAAAGAAAGAAAAGAAAAGAAAAGAAAAGAAAAGAAAAAAGAAAAGAACAGAGAAAAACCAGGTGTGGTGGCACACGCCTTTAATCCCAACACTCAGGAGGAAGAGGTAGGGAAGATCACTGTAAGTTCAAGGCCACCCTGAGACTACATAGTGAATTCCAGGTCAGCCTTGACTAGAGTGAGACCCTATTTTAAGAGAGGGAGGGAGGGAGGGAGGGAAGGAGGGAGGAAGCAAGCTGGGCATGGTGACACACACCTTTAATCCCAGCACTTGAGTCTGAAATAGAAGGATCTGTGAGTTCGAGGGCAATATACCACTACAGAAGGAGTTCCAAGACAGCCTGAGCTAACGTGAGATGTACCTTGAAACAAACTAAACACCAAAAAATAAAAGTAGGGCTGGAGAGATGGTTTAGTGGTTAAGGCGTTTACATGCAAAGCCAAAGGACATTGGTTCAATTACCCAGGACCCACATAAGTAAGATGCAAAAAGTAGCGCATGCGTCTGGAGTTCGTTTGCAGTGGCTGGAGGCCCTGGCACACCCATTCTCTCTCTCTCTCTGCCTCTATCTTTCTCAAATAAATAAATAAAAATTTTAAGATATAAAAATAGAAGAGGATCCAGTTTAAAAGAAGAGTTCAGAGCCAGGCGTGGTGGCACACGCCTTTAATCCCAGCACTCGGGAGGTAGAGGTAGGAGGATCGCCGTGAGTTCAAGGCCACCCTGAGACTACAGAGTGAATTCCAGGTCAGCCTGGGATAAGGCGAAAACCTACCTCAAAAAGCCAAAAAAAAAAAAAAAAAAAAAGGAAAGCTAAACACAGAACCACCACATCCAAAACTGTGCACATGTGGGGAGCGCCGGGGACAACACTGTGCACACACGTGGGGAGCGCCGGGGACAACACTGTGCACACACGTGGGGAGTGCCGGGGACAACACTGTGCACACACGTGGGGAGCGCCGGGGACAACACTGTGCACACACGTGGGCAGCGCCGGGGACAACACTGTGCACACACGTGGGCAGCGCCGGGGACAACACTGTGCACACATGGGGAGTGCCGGGGACAACACTGTGCACACACGTGGGGAGCGCCGGGGACAACACTGTGCACACACGTGGGCAGCGCAGGGGGACAACACTGTGCACACACGTGGGGAGAGCCGGGGACAACACTGTGCACACATGGGGAGCGCCAGGGACAACACTGTGCACACACGGGGAGTGCCGGGACAACACTGTGCACACGAGCCGGGGACAACACTGGCAGCGGGAGCGGGGACAACACTGTGCACACACGTGGGGAGTGCCGGGGACAACACTGTGCACACACGTGGGGAGCGCCGGGGACAACACTGTGCACACGTGTGGGCAGCGCCGGGGACAACACTGTGCACACACGTGGGGAGTGCCGGGGACAACACTGTGCACACACGTGGGGAGTGTCGGGGACAACACTGCACACACATGGGGAGTGCCGGGGACAACACTGTGCACACGTGTGGGCAGCGCCGGGGACAACACTGTGCACACACGTGGGGAGCGCCAGGGACAACACTGTGCACACACGTGGGGAGAGCCGGGGACAACACTGTGCACACACGTGGGCAGCGCCGGGGACAACACTGTGCACACACGTGGGGAGCGCCGGGGACAACACTGTGCACACACGTGGGGAGCGCCGGGGACAACACTGTGCACACACGTGGGGAGTGCCGGGGACAACACTGTGCACACACGTGGGGAGCGCCGGGGACAACACTGTGCACACACGTGGGCAGCGCCGGGGACAACACTGTGCACACACGTGGGGAGCGCCGGGGACAACACTGTGCACACACGTGTGGGGAGTGTCGGGGACAACACTGTGCACACATGTGGGGAGTGTCGGGGACAACACTGTGCACACACGTGGGGAGTGCCGGGGACAACACTGCACACACACGGGGGAGTGTCGGGACAACACTGTGCACACACGTGGGAGTGCCGGGGACAACACTGTGCACACACGTGGGCAGCGTCGGGGACAACACTGTGCACACCCGTGGGCAGCGCCGGGGACAACACTGTGCACACACGTGGGGAGTGCCGGGGACAACACTGTGCACACACGTGGGCAGCGCCGGGGACAACACTGTGCACACATGTGGGCAGCGTCGGGGACAACACTGTGCACACACAGTGGGCAGCGCCGGGGACAACACTGTGCACACACGTGGGAGTGCCAGGGACAACACTGTGCACACACGTGGGGAGCGCGGGGACAACACTGTGCACACACGTGGGAGCGCCGGGGACAACACTGTGCACACATGTGGGGAGTGCGGGGACAACACTGTGCACACACGTGGGAGTGCCGGGGACAACACTGTGCACACACGTGGGCAGTGTCGGGGACAACACTGTGCACACACGTGGGAGTGCGGGGACAACACTGTGCACACACGTGGGCAGCGCGGGGACAACACTGTGCACACATGTGGGCAGTGCGGGGACAACACTGTGCACACAAGTGGGGAGTGCCGGGGACAACACTGTGCACACACGTGGGGAGTGCCGGGGACAACACTGTGCACACGTGTGGGGAGTGCCGGGGACAACACTGTGCACACACGTGGGGAGTGCCGGGGACAACACTGTGCACACACGTGGGGAGTGCCGGGGACAACACTGTGCACACACGTGGGGAGCGCCGGGGACAACACTGTGCACACATGGGGAGTGCCGGGGACAACACTGTGCACACGTGTGGGGAGTGCCGGGGACAACACTGTGCACACGTGTGGGCAGCGCCGGGGACAACACTGTGCACACACGTGGGGAGTGCCGGGGACAACACTGTGCACACACGTGGGGAGTGTCGGGGACAACACTGCACACACATGGGGAGTGCCGGGGACAACACTGCACACACGTGTGGGCAGTGTCGGGGACAACACTGTGCACACACGTGGGCAGCGCCGGGGACAACACTGTGCACACACGTGGGGAGTGTCGGGGACAACACTGTGCACACACGTGGGCAGCGCCGGGGACAACACTGTGCACACATGTGGGCAGCGCCGGGGACAACACTGTGCACACACATGGGGAGTGCCGGGGACAACACTGTGCACACGTGTGGGGAGTGTCGGGGACAACACTGTGCACACATGTGGGGAGTGTCGGGGACAACACTGTGCACACACGTGGGGAGTGTCGGAGACAACACTCTGCACACGTGTGGGCAGCGCCGGGGACAACACTGTGCACACACATGGGGAGTGCCGGGGACAACACTGTGCACACACGTGGGGAGTGTCGGAGACAACACTCTGCACACGTGTGGGCGGCGCCGGGGACAACACTGTGCACACATGTGAGGAGTGCCGGGGACAAGACTGTGCACACATGTGAGGAGTGCCGGGGACAACACTGTGCACACATGTGAGGAGTGCCGGGGACAAGACTGTGCACACACGTGGGGAGTGTCGGGGACAACACTGTGCACACGTGTGGGGAGTGCCAGGGACAACACTGTGCACACGTGTGGGGAGTGCCAGGGACAACACTGTGCACACACGTGGGGAGAGCCGGGGACAACACTGTGCACACACGTGGGGAGAGCCGGGGACAACACTGTGCACACACGTGGGGAGAGCCGGGGACAACACTGTGCACACACGTGGGGAGAGCCGGGGACAACACTGTGCACACATGTGAGGAGAGCGGGGACAACACTGTGCACACACGTGGGAGAGTGCGGGGACAACACTGTGCACACACGTGGGGAGCGCCGGGGACAACACTGTGCACACACGTGGGGAGAGCCGGGGACAACACTGTGCACACACGTGGGGAGTGCCGGGGACAACACTGTGCACACATGTGGGGAGAGCGCGGGGACAACACTGTGCACACACGTGGGGAGCGCCGGGGACAACACTGTGCACACACGTGGGGAGAGCCGGGGACAACACTGTGCACACATGTGGGGAGAGCCGGGGACAACACTGTGCACACACGTGGGGAGCGCCGGGGACAACACTGTGCACACACGTGGGAGTGCCGGGGACAACACTGTGCACACACGTGTGGGAGTGCCGGGGACAACACTGCACACATGTGGGGAGAGCCGGGGACAACAGGGGCCATTAGTAAGGAGGACTGAGGAAACCGTGGATGACAGCTCCAGAGGAACCTGTACTGGGTTACAAAGTCACTCGGGACCTGGAGAGATGGCTCAGCAGTTAAGGCATTCACCTGCAATGCCTAACAACCCAGGTTCGATTCCCCAGCACCCACATAAAGCCAGGTGCACAAAGTAGTATATGCATCTGGAGTTTGTTTGCAGAGGCTGGAGGCCCTGGTGCATCCATTCATTTTCTCTCTCTCTCTCTCTCTCGCTTGCTCGCTCACACTCTCCCCTCTTGCAAATCAATATTAAAAAATAATAAAGCCACTCAGGGACAGTACATAATGTGCCCTGTCCCCTCAGCTGGCCAGGCACCCATCCTCAGGTCGTAGGTAATGGAAGACCAGTAGAGAGCACCACGAGGAGCTGAAGTTGCCATGCAGAGACAGACAGGCCACCTGAAGTCCTAGGTGTCAGCCCGTCACCCACCCTCCAGTGAGAGGGGACCTATGAGTCAGTAGCCCAATGCACAGCTTCCGCCTACAGACTCCAGAGACACAGTCAATTCCCACCAGTCAGTTCCACTGCCTGGCTCAGGACGCTGCTGCACACTCACCATTTCTGGGCTCCGGGGCATCGAGTGTCCTCTCCCTACGGAACTCCCCGCACCAGACGTCCCAGGGCAAGAGTCTACAGCACAGCCACCTAGACCCCCAGAGCAGAGGAGACTGAGCCCAAGACGGGTCCCAAGACGGCGCTCTTCAGAGAGAAAGACCTCAGCAGAGTGTGAAGCCCACCCCCACCGTCTGTGCCTCTTTACACACTCCTCAGCCCAGACTCCCACTGTACAGGAGGCTTCAGGCCCCAAAGAACAGGAGAAAATTACGTCCAGACAGTAAGTTCCTGGCTGCAGCAGCTATCAAAGACAGGGCTTCCTGTGGAAGACTCTAGCAATGATTAAACGTTGGCATATAACCTTTGAGATATATGTATGTATACACACATGTACACACATACATATATATAATTGACATGGTTTTTCGAGGTGGGGTCTCACTCTAGCTCAGGCTGACCTGCAATTCACTATGTAGTCTCAGGGTGGCCTTGAACTCACGGTGATCCTCCTACCTCTGCCTCCTGAGTGCTGGGATTAAAGGTGTGCGCCACCACACCTGACATGATTATTACTTTTAAGTTTCCTATAAACCATCTGAATATGAGTGTAAGGAAGCAGCCTGAACTCAGAATCGGGAAGGACTCCTCTAAGACATCAATAAGAATAAAATATGAGGGCTGGAGAGAGGGCTTAGCGGTTAAGGCACATGCCTGCGAAGCCTAAAAACCCTGGTTCGATTCTCCAGATCCCACATAAACCAGATGCACATGATGGCACATGTGTCTGGAGTTCGTGTGCAGTGGCTATAGAGGCCCTGGCATGCCCATTCTCACTCTCTCTGTGTCTCTAATAAATAAATAAAATAAATAATTTCAAAAACTCTTTAAAAAAGAATAGAATATGAGGCACAAGGGTGGTTTTTCAACTTTTTGCACATTTTTAAAAGACAAGAGAAAAATAAAATTGTTATAACCAGATGGATCCAAATGTCATAAATGATCTGACAGAAAATTGAGTGAAGTATGTGTACTTTTAGAATCTGTTTTTAGCTTCTAGGTCATCGCTGTGCAGAACAGCTTCAGAACATTTCCCCTTTGAGAGCTATGTCTCTCTCTGCTGGTATCAGAGGTCTGATATACAGATGTGAGGGAACACAAGTTCACCCTGAGATAGAGCAAGGGAGCTCCAAGGGTCCCATCTGCTCGTGGACAAGGCGCCTTTCCTCAGTAACAGACAGAGGACACTGGGGGCCCAGTCTTCACATCCATCTGTGTGTGACCTTAGCATCAGAGCGTCACGAGGTTAAAGCCACGCTTCTTTTTTGCTAGTTGGCCTTGGACATAATGGCCAGGATCTGAGACATCCGCTTCCTACTGTAGTTTTGTACTGGGGTAGAGACTGAACGTTTGAGACACCAATCACCTGCAGTACACAAGTCTACGCGCATTTCTGTATAACCCAACCGTATCTAACGAGAGACCCAACTAGAGGGCACCCGTACCTTCACGGTACGTCACTGTGACCCTGTCTGCCACAGGGGCAGCACTTAGCTCAGGCTAGTTACTAAACCCTTCAAAACTGATCGAAACTACACGACTGGGCTGTCCAGGATTTAGGCTGGAGTCAGCCGGGCTCCTTTTGGTGCATGTGCTTACCTGATGGTTGAAAAGGTGGCTCAGCTTTAGAAAGTGAGCTAGCTGTCACTGGACAACCTGATTTTCCACCTTATCTCATCCTCTAGTAGCCTACTGTGGCTCTGTTCTCAAGAAGATGACAGGGATCTGAAAGAAAATGTGAAAGTTTTCAAGACCTTTCCAGGGTAAGAACCAAACTAACACACTTTCCTACGTACAACTCTGCATGGACACAGCTAACAAGGTGATCCAGTGTCTGGTAGACAGATCCTCCCTTTCAACGGAGCAGCAGGGCGTGGATACTGGGGAAAATGGCATTCTGGATCATTCTGCCTCTTCTTTTCTGTTTTCTTGCTCCTATGTGTGCGTGTGCAAGCAAACGTGTGTAATGTAGTATGGTATGTGGTGCATGCACATGTAAGGGCCCTTGCAGGGCCCCACAAGCTCGCCTGTGGTGGCCACTCCATCACTCTCCCATCTGGCTTTGCTTTGAGCCAGAGTCTCATTGTACTGACTCCAGAGTTTGCAGGGCTCCGGCGGTTCTTGTGTCTCTGCTCCCTTTGGGGCCGGGGCTGCAGGTGCAGCCATACTCAGTCACTTGACTTGGGATCTGGCTGTCTCAGGCCCCTTCAGGCACTCATGCTTGCTCGGGAAGGCCACTCAATCAAAAGCCATCTCTCCAGCCCCATTTTGCGTCTTCCTGGAGATAAAACTTCTGTATGAAGGCCACTCAATCAAAAGCCATCTCTCCAGCCCCATTTTGCCTCTTCCTGGAGATAAAACTTCTGTATCTGTTCCATCAAGGAATTTCTCCAAAGTCTAACTATTATGCAGCTCAGCTGAAGACCAATCATGTCTGACACAACCTCACCTCCAACCGCTACGTTTCATGTAACTTCTCTTCTCCTCTACAGGTTTGGATGGGGGGAGTTGAATCTCACTCTAGCACAGACTGAGCTGGAATTCACTGTATGGCCCAGGCTGGTCTTGAATGCACAATGCTCCTGAGTGGTGGGATTATAAGTATGAGCCAGCTGATGATAACATCTATTCTAATGAACAGGATGCATGTCCACCTTGTACTGGTTACTACTGGGAATGGTGCCTCTCAAATATCTGGGAGGTCTGGGACAATTTTGGGAAATGACTGAATACTTAATTTAGAAAATCAAAGACCAATAGCAAATTTTGCATTTTTTCTCATCGGAAAAGCTTGAAAATGCATACTGCACTCCAATGGCAGACAATTTTTTGCGATGACTTCTAGCACTTGCAGGCACAATCAAATCACTGTGCCTGAAAAGCACCTTAATGTAGACGTGACCTAAAGACAACAGATAGTGCTTCTCAGAGCACATCTTCTCTTGCTGCCATTTAGCTACACAGCCAGCTACGTCAAGAGTTTGTTTGGGGCTGGAGAGATGACTTAGCAGTTAAGGCACTTGCCTGTGAAGCCTCAGGACTCGGGTTTGAATCCTCGGTACCCATGTAAGCCAGTTGCACAAGGTGGTGCATGCATCTGGAGGCCCTGGAGCACCCATTCTCTCTATCTGCCTCTTTCCCTCTCTATTTCAAAAAAATAAAATATTTCTTAAAAAGAAATTTTTTTTGCTTGTAATTTTAGCAAAGTTGCACCTGAGCTGCAGCAGTGAGCAAATATCCACAGAACACCAAGTAATCACACACACACAATGCTTCTAAAGCCTCGAACTCATGGCTCTAACCACACGGCTGCATATCGGAATCTCCTGGAACTTTAAAAATCTTCCGTTCAAGCTGCAATGAACCAATAAAAAAAAAAAAATCAGAATCCAGGCTGGAGGGATGGCTTAGTGGTTAGGGCGCTTGCCTGCAAAGCCAAAGGACCCACGTAAACCAGATGTACAAGGCGGCAAGTGTGTCAGGAGTTCAACTGCAGTCTCTGGAGGCCCTGGCACGCCACTCTTCTCCCTCCATCCTCCTTCCCTCCCTCTCTCCCTCCCTCTCTAATAAATAAGTAAATAAAATTTTTAAAAAATTTTAAAAATCAGAATCCAGGTTGGAGAGATGGCTCAGTGGTTAAGGCATTTGTCTGCAAAACCTAGCAACCCAGGTTTCATTCCCCAGTACTCATGTAAAGCCAGATGCAAAGTGGCATATGTACCTGGAGTTCGTTTGCAGCAACTATTGGCCCTGGCATGCCTTCATTCTCATCTCTCTCTCTCTCTGCATGCAAATAAATAAATTTTAAAAATTAGAATCCCTGGGCTGGGCATGGTGGCGCACGCCTTTAATCCCAGCACTTGGGAGGCAGAGATAGGAGGATCAATGAGAGTTCGAGGCCATCCTGAGAATACATAGTGAATTCCAGGTCAGCCTGAGCCAGAGTGAAACCCTACCTCAAAAAACCAAAAAAAAAAAAAAATTAGAATCCCTGTATTGCCACCTAGAAATCATCTGTCTTCAGCTGTATACAATTTGAGGGCAGAACCAAACCCACGACTTTAAAATATCATCATCTGTGGAACTAGCCAGGCATGGTGGTGCACAGCTTTAATCCCAGCACTCGGAAGGCAGAGGTAGGAGGATTGCCGTGAGTTCAAGGCCACTCTGAGATGCATTTAATTCCAGGTCAGCCTGGGCCAGAGTGAGACCTTACCTTGAAAAACCAAAAAAATAAAATACAATAAAATATCATCATCTGTGGAGCTATTTTCAAGTGGTTTCTTAAATTTTTCTTTACTTATTTGCATGTGTGGAGTGGGAGACTGACCAAGGCCTCTTGCCACTCGGAACAAGCACCAGACAATTGTGCCACGTTTTGCATCTGGCTTATGTGGTGGCTTGGGAACTGAACCTGAGCCGTAGACTTCACAAGTAAGACCCTTTAGCAGCCTCTTCGCCTTCACAGCCCCCACTTTCTTAAACTAACATGGAACACTGTACTGCTAAGTTACAGCCTTTCAATTTTACCTGTTACTTAATTACTATCATTTGTTTAACAAATACAACTTTTTTTGTTGTTATGTTTTGCAAGGTATGGTCTTGCTCTACCCCAGGCTGACCTAGAGTTTACTATGTATGCACTCTTAGGATGGCCTTGAACTCACTGCAATCCTCCTACCTCTGCCTCCACGATGAGTCAGAGGCCAGCTTAGGGCTACAGAGTGAGTTCCTGGTCAGCCTGAGCTAGAAGGAGACTCTATCTCGATTTTTTTTTTTCTTTTTTGGTTTTTCGAGGTAGGGTCTCACTTTTTTTTTAACTGTGTTTTCAGGGTGGTAGGATCTTACCTCTAGCCCGAGGCTGATGTGATTTTTTTGTTTTTAAGTTTTTCGAGGAAGGATCTTACTCTAGCCCCGGCTGATCTGGAATTCACTATGTAGTCTCAGGTTGGCCTTGAACTCACAGTGATCCTCCTATCTCTGCCTCCTGAGTGCTGGGATTAAAGGCATATATGCCAACATGCCCAGCAAAAAATTTCTTTTAATATTTAAAAAAATAATTAAAGGGGGGCTGGAGAGATGGCTTAGTGGTTAAGGCACTTGCCTGCAAAGCCAAAGGATCCCGGTTCAATTCTCCAGGACCCACGTAAGCCAGATGCACAAGGTGGTGCATGCATTTGAGTTCATTTGCAGTGGCTGGAGGCCCTGGCGCACCCATTCTCTCTCTCTGCCACTTTCTCTCTTTCAAATAAATAAATAATATAAAAAAATAAATAATAATAATTAAAGGGCTGGAGGGACTGCTCAGTGCTTGCACTTGCCTGCAAAGCCTAATGACTATGGCTCAATTCCCCAATACCCATGTAAAGCCAGATGCACAAGGTGGCGATGCATCTGGAGTTTGTCTGCAACGGCTGAAAACCCTCATGTGCCCACTCACTCACTCTCTCTCCTTGCAAACAAATAAAAATGTTAAAAATAAAAACAAAAGACTTTTTTTTCTTTAACACTTAAACTCTGTTACTCACCCCTATGAAGGTCCTTTTAGTGTTTTGTGATGTCAGTTTTTGTGATGTAAATGCTCTGAGAAGTCCACATCCTAACCCTGTAATTCAAACAAATAACTGCACCCATATAAATTCAGCACTTTAGAGGTATTTTCATTGCCAGAATATTCTCGGGCTCCTTCCCAGACAAATTCATTTCATTTCCCAGACAGGCAGGTTACTGCTGTGACTTTTTTTTTTTTTTTTTTTTTTTTTTTTTTTTTTTTTGCCATGTGTTAACTCGAGAGCGTCCAAGATGTATTACTTTATTCTCATGTGTCTCACACAGCAGAGTGCTTATACATTCACACAGAATATTTACTTCAGGAGTTCGTTCCTTTGCACTGCTGAATCACTGTAGGAGGAATTAATGTAGTACAGTGCATTTTTGTATGGATGGGGCATTTGGGTTATTTCTTGCTTTTGGTCACTAATACATTTAACATTTTTCCTTTCTTTGTTTTCTTTAAAGTTTTTTCTAATTAATTAGTTTTTTCTAATTAATTGACTGTATACAATATCAAGTACACTTGGGCTCTGCATGTATTTGATAACTTCTCAAAATTAACTGTAGCCTCATACTAAGTCACTTCTACTTAGATACTGAATCATGAGCTCCATACAACTCTACCTATACATACATATATATATACATACATACAACAGCTTTAATACCTCTATAAACTGGCCTTGATACACTTTTTTTATTTTTTATTTTTTTGGAGAGAGATACAGAGAGAGACAGATAGAGAGGGAGAGGGAGACAGATAGAGATGGGCGCGCCAGCAGTCTCTCATCTGCTGTGAACGAAATCCAGATGTGTGCGCCCCCTTGTGGGCGAGTGCGGCATTGTGTCCTTGTGTCACTTTGCATCTGGCTAAACGTGGGACCTGGAGATTGGAACCGGGTTTTTCGGCTTAGCAGGCAAGCGCCTTAACCGCTAAGCCATCTCTCCAGCCCTTGACATACTTTTCAAGACTATTCTTATGTACATTACATCAATAAGCATTACAAGCTGAACAATAGTTTTACAATTATTACATTATAAAAGCTATGTGGGGCCGGGCGTGGTGGCGCACGCCTTTAATCCTAGCACTCGGGAGGCAGAGGTAAGAGGATCGCCGAGAGTTCGAGGCCACCCTGAGAAATACATAGTTAATTCCAGGTCAGCCTGGGCCAGAGTGAGACCCTACCTTGAAAAACCAAAAAAAATAAAAATAAAAGCTATGTGGGCCTTTTGCTGCTGCAGATGTATGTGCATCTGGCTGTATGTGGGCACTGGGGTTCGCAAACTCTGCAAGCAAGCAAGTACTCTTAACCACTGGGGCAGGGATGTTATGGCGGCGCCCCGTGCTTCTCCTAGCCATCGTGAAGCTTCCTCTGTAAACCATAAGCCAAACTAACCCTTTCCTCCCATCAGGGGCTTTGAGCTGGGTCTTTGTCCCAGCAACTCAAAGAAGGGAACTCTTAACAGAAGATGGCAGCAGAAGGGTGGGTCATTACTTCTTGAAACTGGTATGTGGAAGGATTCTGAGAGACACAAATGCAGAAAGAACTGTACACTGTGTAAGCTTGGCTTATGGGAGGAAGAAAGAACTTTGGCCGGATCGGGGTAGAAGCAGTTTATATGTGAGAGGCTCACTGTACTCTGTCGGTGTCAAGAGAACTTGAGCGGGGACGAGGTTAGAAGAAATGGACTGGTGCGAACAGATGATATGACAGAGAAATAAAAGTTGAGCAGGAAGCCGGGCGTGGTGGCGCACGCCTTTAATCCCAGCACTCGGGAGGCAGAGGTAGGAGGATCGCCGAGAGTTCGAGGCCACCCTGAGAATACATAGTTAATTCCAGGTCAGCCTGGACCAGAGTGAGACCCTACCTTGAAAAACCAAAAAAAAAAAAAAAAAAAAAGTTGAACAGGAGGCAGCTCCCACTCGTTTGAGAGGTTACCACCATTGAGACTGAGCCGACTGCAAAGCCTAAGAATCCATGCTCAACTTTGCAGAGCCCACATAAGCTAGACGCACAACGTGATGCAAGCATGCAATGTCACATATGTGCACAAGGTGGTGCACGTGTCTGGAGTTTGATTTCAGTGGCTGAAGACCTTGCACACCAATTCTCTCTCCCTCCCTCCCTCCCTCCCTCCCTCCCTCTCTCTCTCTCTCTCTCTCTCTCTCTCTCATATAACATAAAAGGCAAGTGTGTTGGACTTGCCTCAAAAAAAAATATATAGGCCAGACATGGTGGCGCACGCCTTTAATGCCAGCACTCAGGAGGAAGAGGTAAGAAGATCACCGTGAGTTCAAGGTCGCCCTGAGACTGCATAGTGAATTTCAGGTCAGCTGGGCCAGAGCGAGACCCTACCTCAAACAATAAATAAAAGGAAAGACAACCCTCCCCCCACTCCCAGCTAATGAAGAGGTTTGGCTGGACCTTGAGCACGCAGAGACAGTGGGGACCCGGATCAAAAGCACAGTGAGGGCACTAGAGCTTAATCAGGAAGTACTGACCTGGTCTTTGATCTCTAGCACAATGCTTTGCAGGACCAGCTGGAGAGCTACGACTGCCCACATCAAGGTGGTGCACTCTCTGTGACAATTCCTTTCCCTACAGGCTATCTCTTCAAACCACCGAAGGCTGCATTTACAATAATAATGCAATAATAATAATAATCTGTCACCCAAATATCAGCGGTAATAAAGCATTTGTCTTGACAGTCTGAGATCAGAGGTCTCCTACTTCATTTCTAATGTTCTTTTATCTAATTGTTCACTGCGATGCTTTCCAAACCTGGGTGATCCCCTAGTATCCAGACACTGCACAGATCTCTAAAACAGAAAGAAACATGCACAACAGAACACTTCAGGAATGAACTCAGAAATATGCCACGTGATGCTAAATTAAAGTCAGAATAAGCTGGGCGTGGTGGCGCACGCCTTTAATCGCAGCACTCCGGAGGCAGAGGTAGGAGGATCACGGTGAGTTCAAGACCACACTGAGACTACATAGTGAATTCCAGGTCAGCCTGGGCTAGAGGGAGACCCTACCTGGAAAAAAAAAAAAAAAAAGGTCAGAATAAAATGCATTATAGCTGGAATAAACTTTACTATTCCGTGTCTTACCCAGCTGTTCCTCTATGGGACCTCATTCAAAAAAAAAAAAGAAAGAAAAGAAAAGAAAAGAAAAGAAAAGAAAAGAAAAAGAAAAGTGGCACATGCATCTGGAGTATGTAGTAGCTGGAGGACCTGACACACCCATGTTCTCTCTCCCCCCCCCTCCTTCTCTCCCTCTTTCTCTCTAGAAAAAAAAATCATTTATTTATTTGAGAGAGTATGGTCATGCCAGATCCTCTTGCCATTACAAACAAATTCCAGATGCATTTGCCACTTTGTGAATCTGGCTTTATGTGAGTATTGAGGAACTGAACCCAGGCTGGCAGGTTTTGCAAGCAAATGCCTTTAGCTGCTGAGCCTTCTCCCCAGGCCCAAGAGCTCATTTTTATAATTGTTTTATTTCCACTCATACACTTATGACAAGACTTAACTTCTTCCAGCTTTGGAAAATAGTTACTTCTAGAAACTGAAAAGTAGCTATAAGAGAACAATTGCCCAGGATTCTATTAAACACCTTAAAAACGACTTCAACGCACATAGAAACACACAGGTGCTCAGAATGGATTAAAAACCAACCACCACCACTAGAACCAAGGCCACTATGGGAGCTGGGACCTTTAATCCTAGCATTCCAAGGTAGAATTGTAGGAAGATCATCTTGAGTTCAAGGCCAGCTTGGGCTACAGCACAAGACAGTCTCATAAACCAACTACTAGACCCAGTCTTCTGTTTTCTCCAAAAAATACACCCTACTATTAAAGACATGCATTAAACATTGGGCCTCCAATTTCATAAAACATTAATAAGACATAAAATAGTGCTATAGGTCCTGATACAGTAAGAATGAGTAGGGCTGGAGAGATGGCTTAGCGGTTAAGGTGCCTGCCTGCTAAGCCTAAGAACGCTGGTTCCAATCTCCAGCGGTTCCAATCTCCAGGTCCCACGTTTAGCCAGATGCAAAGTGAGGCAAGGGCGCAATGCCACACTTGACCACAAGGGGGCGCACGCATCTGGATTTCGTTCACAGCAGCTGAGAGACTGCTGGTGCACCCATCTCTATCTGTCTCCCTCTCTCTCTGTATCTCTCTCCAAAAATAAATTAAAAAATAAAAGTAAATTAAAAAAAAAAAGAATGCGTAGATTCAATATTCCACTTTTATCCCTAGACAGTTCATCCAAACTAAAAGTCAGCAATGATGAGTTCGGAAGATGGCTCAGCAGTTCTTGCAGGCAGAGACTGCTGGTCCAGGTCTGACTCGCAACCACCTATACACAAAGCTGGACAGGTATTCGTTTGCAACAGCAAGAGACCCTTACGCATGCAGATGTACATCCCTACATACAGGATTTTTAATGTTTTGTTTATCTGAAAAAGTATGTGAGAGAGAAAGAGGCGGATGGACAAACAAGAGATTGGGCACGCAAAGACCTCTAGCCAACGAACTCCAGACACATGCGCACTGTGTGCATCTGGCTTTACCCCCTGGGTACTAGGAAATGGAACTTGGATCCCGTGTTCACTCTTAGCACTATTCACACAGCACAGATGTGAAAATAACGGAGTACCCTTCTTCAAAAAACTCTGATCAAAGGCTGCCGACACGCCTGCCATGGCTCAGGGAACATTGCAGAAGAGGACGGAAAGACTGTAAGAGCCACACAGTGGATAGGAATACCCTGAGGAAAGGCCCCCTGCTGCCTCACAGGGATTCTGAGACCTTCATGACCCCACAGGGAATACCTTAACCCCACTGAGGAGGGCCCCCAGGGAAACAGGAGCTGTGGTAAGGGGATAAAAGAGTATAACCTAGCCGGGCGTGGTGGCGCACGCCTTTAATCCCAGCACTCGGGAGGCAGAGGTAGGAGGATCATGGTGAATTCAAGACCACCCTGAGACTACATAGTGAATTCCAGGTCAGCCTGGGCCAGAGTGAGACCCTACCTCGAAAAACAAAAAAAAAAAAAAAAAAAAAAAAAGAGTATAACCTCTTATAATGTATATGAAAGAAAAAGGAAAAAGTCGAATCCAGTTATTCTTTTTTGCCAGGCATTGCGGTATACGCCTTTAATCCCAACACTCTAGAGGCAGAGGTAGGAGGATCCACAATGAGTTCAAGGCCACCCTGAGACTACATAGTGAATTCCAGGTCAGCCTGAGCTAGAGCGAGACCCTGTCTTGAAAGAAAAAATTATTCTTTTTAAATTTTATTCATTTAGCTGAGAGAGAGAGAAAGAACAGGACAGGTACATCAGGGCCTCTTGTCACTGCAGACGAACTCCATATGCATGTGCCACTTTGTGTATCTGGCTTTATGTGGGTTCTGGGGAACTAAACCCGGACCATCAGGCACTGCAAGCAAGTGCCACCTCTCCAGCACCTGAGCACCTTTTAAATGAGGGTATACCAGGACATTTCGTCCCAGCTTCAGGACATCTAACTGCTCTGCAGAAAGGTTGCTGTCTAGGTTTAAGCACTCAAGAGGATCCACATACACAACTACTGTGAGCACCTGCTGTCAGGCAGTTCTGAAACCATGACCAGGAAGAGATCAGAGGTGGGTGGGGATGAGGACATCACCCTTTAAGTGATGCAAGTGAGAAGCACAACTTATTAAAAGCATTCAAGGGGGCTGGAGGGATGGCACAGTGGTGAAGGAGCTTGCCTGCAAAGCCTGAGGACCCAGGTTTGATTCCCCAGTGCCCATGTAAAGCCAGAGGCACAAGGTGGCACACGCATCTGGAGTTCGTTTGCAGCGGCTGGAGGCCCTGGTGCGCCCATTCTCTCTCTCTCTGCCGCCTCTCTCTCTTTCTCAAATAAATAAATAAAATATAAATTTATAAAAAAAAAAAGAACCGCACAGACAAGAGTGCTCACCACGGGATCTGGACGGAGAGCTGCAACGGGGAAGCCCCACGCCCGAGGGGGACAGCCGGCGTCCGGCCGCGCGCCCAGGGCCCGAGTCCCGGGAGAGGACGGGACGCCCGGCCGCCGGCACGGCCCCGGATGCCGCACTTCTCCTTCCGCGGCTAGGGGACACGGGGACCGGCGGCCCAGGAGGGACGCGGCTGCACGCCGCACAGCCCCCCACGCAAACTCACCATTTCCGGTTTCCCAGGAGACCCGGATATCGCTGCGACGCCGCCGGCCCCGACCTGCGCGTCGCGGGGCGACGAACACGGCGCCAGAGCCGCCAGGGCCTCGGACCACGGGAACCCGAGCGCAGAGACAACTCCCAAGATGGCGCGCGGACGCCGGGTCAGAGACAAAGGCCCCAGGCAGCCTGCGAGAGCCCGCCCCCGGCCCTCGGTCCTGCGTCTGATTGGACAATCCTCACGCCAGTGTCTACGATGGGAGACAGACGCCCCGCCCCCTACCCTTGGTCCTGCGTCTGATTGGGCAACCCTCACGCCAGTGCCTCCGATGGGAGACAGACGCCACGCCCCCTGCCCTCGGTCCTGCTTCTGATTGGACAACCCTCACGCCAGTGCCTCCGATGGGAGACAGAGGCCACGCCCCCTGTCCTCTGTCCTGTGTCTGATTGGACAATCCTCACTCCAGTGTCTACGATGGGAGACAGAGGCCACGCCCCTGCCCTCTGTCCTGTGTCTGATTGGACAACCCTCACACCAGTGTATACGATGGGAGACAGAGGCCACGCCCCCTGCCCGCTGACCTGTGTCTGGGCAATCCTCACGCCAGTGCCTCCGATGGGAGACAGAGGCCCCGCCCCCTGCCCGCTGTCCTGTGTCTGATTGGGCAATCCTCTCGCCAGTGTATACGATGGGAGACAGAGGCCACGCCCCCTGCCCGCTGACCTGTGTCTGGGCAATCCTCACGCCAGTGCCTCCGATGGGAGACAGACGCCCCGCCCTCTGTCCTCTGTACTGTGTCCGATTGGACAATCCTCACGCCAGTGCCCCCGATGGGAGACAGAGGCCCCGCCCCTGCCCTCTGTCCTGGGGCTGATTGGGCAACCCTCACAACAGTGCCTCCGATTGGACTGGCCCTGCTGAGAGACAGCAGGTGGCACCAACGCATAGCCGAATGAGCTCAGAATGACAAGGGCTTGGTTACCTCTTGTCCCAGGCAAAAGCTTCCTGTAAGAGGGTACATTGCCCTGTAACGACATTTTCACTTAACCTGTTATATAAAGTCATATAAACTTAGGAACTATGTGTGTATATGTAAGAGGATTCTCTCAAGAAGAGGCAGGAGCCTGGCGTGGTGGTGCACGCCTTTAATCCCAGCACTCGGGAGGCAGAGTTAGGAGGATCGCCATGAGTTCAAGGCCACCCTGAGAATACATAGTGAATTCCAGGTCAGCCTGGGCCAGAGTGAGACCCTACCTCGAAAAAAAAAAAAAAAAAAAAAGAAGAAGAGGCAGGATTCGGAGGTTTTTCTAATAAGGGAATATAGTTTCACTCACCCCATTTCCCCTCCAAAAATGTCCTTGAAGTCTCCACTTTGCTCAACCGGAGAATGCCCTAGGCAAGAATTCCCCTTTCCTAGAATTAAGGTTCCTAGGGCTAGAGAGATAGCTTAACGGTTAAGGCTTGTCTGCAAAGCAAAAGCACCCAAGTTCGACTCCCCAGTAACACACATAAAGCCAGATGCACAATGATGGTGCATGGATCTGAGGTTCGTTTGCAGTGTCTATTCTCTTTGTTCTTCCTCTCTCAAAATAAAAACAAAATAATATAAAATAAATATTTAAATAAGATATATAAAAATAAATGTGAAATTTAAAAAAACTCCTGGGGCTGGAGAGAGGGCTTAGCAGTTAAGGAATTTGCCTGTGAAGCTTAAGGACCCAGGGTCAATTCCCCAGTATCTATGTAAACTGGATGCACAAGGTACCACATACTTCTGGAGTTCATTTACAGTGGTTAGAGGTCTTGACATGCCCATTCTCTCGGTCTCTATCTGTCTATATCTGTATCTGCCTCTCTTCTTTTAAAAAAGAAGATTCTGGTGGTGGAGCACGCCTTTAATCGCAGCACTCTGGAGGCAGAGGTAGGAGGATCACAAGTTCAAGGCCACCCTGAGACTACAAAGTGAAGTCCAGGTCAGCCTGGACTAGAGGTAGACCCTACCTTGAGAAACCAAAGAAAGAAAGAAAAAAAAAAAAAGCCTAAGGACTCATGTTCAACTCTCCAGATCCCAGGTAAACCAGACACACAAGATGTCACAAATGCACCTGCAGACAAGGTGGTTCATGAATCTAGAGTTCAATTACAGTGACTGTAGGCCCTGGAGTGCCAATTCTCTCTCTCTCTTCTCCTCTCTCTCACTCTCTCTCTCTCTCTCATTAAAAACAAGAGCCGGAGCCAGGCATGGTGGCACACGCCTTTAATCCCAGCACTCGGGAGACCGAGGTAGGAGGATTGCCGTGAGTTCAAGGCCACCCTGAGACTACATAGTTAATTCCAGGTCAGCCTGGGCCAGAGTGAGACCCTACCTCGAAAAACCAAAAAAATAAATAAATAAATAAGAGCCGGACATGGTGGCACACTCCTTAAATCCTAGCACTCAGGAGACTGAGGTAGGAGGATCACCGTGAGTTCGAGGCTCCTCTGAGACTAAAAAGTGAATTCCAGGTCAGCTTGGGTTAGAGTGAGACCCTACCTCGAATTCCTGCATTACTACAGGCTCCGTGGATTCACCTCTAATGACTGAGTCCTGAATTCAATTGGTCCTTGCATTTTTTACCCTCTTGTCAGCCCCTCTCCCTGGCCAATTTTTAGCCACTTTATCTCTCTTATAGAATGATATGCTACATGCACAATTCCAGCTGCGGAGCACAGTCTGACCTGTACAGTCACTATGTGTACGCAGTCACTTAGCTGCCTTGCCTCTTATTCTGGGAGGGCTGCCACCACACTCACCTCTTTAACGTTCTGAACCCTCACTTAGGGAAAACGAGCACCAGCTTCACCCAGAGGGTTAGACTTTGTTTTGTTTTGTTTTTGGAGACAGTCAGAGAGAGAGGGAGAGGGAGACAGATAGAGATGGGCACGCCAGCAGCCTCGCAGCTGCTGCGAATGAAATCCAGATGCGTGCGCCCCCTTGTGGTCAAGTGCGGCATTGCGCCCTTGCGTCACTTGGCATCTGGCTAAACGTGGGACCTGGAGATTGGAACCAGCCTTCTTAGGCTTAGGAGGCAGGCGCCTTAACCGCTAAGCCATCTCTCCAGCCCGAGGACTAGACTTTTATAACAGCAACATATATGTGGCCACTATTCCTTTCCTTTCTTTTCCTTCCTTTATATTTTTTCTTTTTTTCTTTTTATTGACACCTTCCTTAATTGCAGACAATATCCCATGGTACTTCCCTCCCTCCCCCACTTTCCCCTTTGAAACTCCTCTCCATCATATCCCCTCCCCCTCTCAATCAGTCTTTTATTTTGATGTCATGATCTTTTCCTCCTATTATGATGGTCTTGTGTAGGTAGTGTCTGGCACTGTGAGGTCATGGATATCCAGGCAATTTTGAGTCTGGAGGAGCACGTTGTAAGGAGTCCTACCCTTCCATTGGCTCTTACATTCTTTCCGCCCCCTCTTCTGCAATGGACCCTGAGCCTGGGAAGGTGTGTTAGAGATGTTTCAGTGCTGAGCATTCCTCTGTCACTTCTTCTCAGCACCATGGTGTCTTTTTGTTGTGGTTGTTCAAGGTAGAGTGTCACCTAGTCATGGCTGACCTGGAATTCATTCTGTATTCCCAGATTGTCCTTGAACTCAGAGATCCTCCTACCTCTGCCTCCAAAATGCTGGCACTAATGGTGTGTGCCACCACACCCAGACATTTTTCTTTTGATTGTGGCTTTAATGAACTGGAGGCAGACATTATAGCTATGGGAGCCATGCAGGGTGGGATTAGCTAAATTCCCCCAATCTAAAAGTGGAACCTTTATGAGGGTTTTGAATCTCTCAAAAGTTGAGTTGAGATTGCCTGCCTGGCGTGGTCCAATCTCCGCGGTTTCAATCCCAGCACTCAGGAGGCAGAGGTAGGAGGATCGTTCACAGCAGCTGAGACTTGGCACAGATCTCTGGCCACCCTGAGTCTCTCTCCAAAAATAAATAAAATAATTTTTAAAAAAAAATAAAAAAAAGTTGAGATAGTTAGCACTTCCAGGTCAGCCTGGACCAGAGTGAGACCCTACCTTGCAAAAAAAAAAAAAAAAAAAGTTGAGATCATCCCTGTAATACTTTGTCCCTTCTAGGCAGTCCATTAAACACCACACTAGGAGGGACTTTAAGCCCAGGGATCACAGTAGCATAAAGGTCGGGGACAGGACTGTTTACACATTTCTCTAACACACCTTCCAAGGCTCAGGGTCCAGGCTGACCTAGAATTCACTCTGTAGTCTCAGGGTGACCTCGAAATTACAGTGATCCTCCTACCTGTACCTCCCAAGCACTGGGATTAAAGGCATGTGCCATCAAGCCCAGCTATAAATATTTTTTTTTTTTTTTGTTTGTTTTTGTTTTTTTCAAGGTAGGGTTTCACTCTGGTCCAGGCTGACCTGGAATTAACTATGTAGTCTCAGGGTGACCTTGAACTCATGGCGATCCTCCTACCTCTGCCTCCCAAGAGCTGGGATTAAAGGCATGCGTCACCACTCCTAGCTTTAAATAAGTTTTTTTTTAATTTTTTTGCTGGGATTAAAGGCAAGCCCTTGCATCACTTTGCACTAAACGTGGGACCTCCCAGCTTTAAATAAGTTTTTTTTTTTAAGATTTATTTAATGCTGGGCGGGGTGGTACACGCCTTTAATCCCAGCACTCAGGAGGTAGAGATAGGAGGATCGCCGTGAGTTCAAGGCCACCCTGAGACTACAGAATGAATTTCAGGTCAGCCTGGGCTAGAGTGAGACCTTACCTCAAAAAAAAAGTTTATTTATTTATTTATTTGAGACAGAGACAGGAGAGATAGAGTAAAAATGGGCATGCCAGGGCCTCTACCCACTGCAAGAACTCCAGAACCATGCACCACCATGTGCATCTGGCTTATGTGGGACCTGGAGAATCAAACCTGGATCCTTAGGTTTTGCAGGCACTAAGCAATCTCTCGAGCACTTACATTTTTTTAATGTGCTCTAAACATAATGCACTAAATAAATTTATGGCTGGACAAGATGGATGATGCCTCTAGTACAAGCATCCATGATGGTGAGGCAGAAGGACAAGAGTTTGAGATCACCCAGGGTTAAAATATGTGTGCTGACAGCCTAAGCTACAGATGAAGAATCCATCTAAAAAAAAAAAAAATGAGCTGGGCATGGTGGTGCACACCTTTAATCCTAGCACTCGGGGAGACAGAGGTAGGATTGCCATGAGTTCGAGGCCAGCCTGAGACTACATATTGGATTCCAGGTCAGCCTGGGCTAGAGAGAAATCTTACCTAAAAAAAAAAAGTTATATCAGTGAACACACTCAAATGAGGCATTACTGTTTGGCTGAACATTCTCCACAATTACTTTTATTTTCCAACAATTAATATCAGCATAAAACCCAATAATACAGGTTAGCTGTGTACATTTTCCAATATGAAGGGATAGGTAACAATGATAAGCAAGAACTCTGCCAGTGACACATTCCACGCTCTCCAAATCTTTCAATTAATTCAAACAGCCTCTCACGTTCATGAGTGATGCAATCCCTAATGACAGGATTACTGAAGAATATCTCAACAATCCTTACATATGAAGTAGGATTTCTAGCATGAATCTTCACAGTGAAAATATATGGCAATTTTCCTACAATTCATTCCAGTTAAAATTTTGGAAATACTTTGGAGAACCATACTTTATACAGTTCCACACTGGTGTGATTCTCATACGTGTAGCAAAATATTCAGTTAAAACATTGACTAAATCCCAGCACTTGGGAGGCAGAGGTAGGAGGATCACCATGAGGTCGAGGCCACCCTGAGACTATATAGTGAGTTCCAGGTCAGCCTGGCCTAGAGTGAGACCCTACCTCGAAAAAAAAAAATTGACTAACTTTTCAAAACATGGTGTCTTCCTCTATTGCCTGGGTTATCCTTGCACTCCAGTACAAGTGGAGGGCTGGAGAGATGGCTTAGCCATTAAGGCGTTTGCCTGCAAAGCCAAAGGACCCAGGTTCGATTCCCCAGGACCCATATGAACTTCCCTTCTCCTGGATCTGTAGGCTTCAAATAAACCCATTTGATCAATGAACTATGTCTAGTTTAGAAGATCATCATGTGCAGCTGTCTACAATAAAAATTGGTACAATATGGACTTTGGTCTTTTGGGACATTTGTGCTGGCAGAATAGACAGAACTTGGGACTTCCAACTAAAGATGGCTTCCAGAGTGGTAAGCCAAGTTTTACGGATTATTCTTGTCAGGGTTTGAAAATGCTAAGAGAGGATTGTATTTGGAGGCCTTGAGTATGTACGTAAAGACTGCAGAGAACTTCGTTGGAAATGAGCTATTGGCATAAGGCCTTAGTGCATTCTGCTGCCAATGACCACAGAATCTGAATAATATTTAATTACAAAGTAATGGTCTACTTGGCAGAAGATACAGAACTTAGACATTTACGACTTAAAGTTGGAATTTTTTTTGAGAGAGAGACAGAAAGAGAGGGAGAGGAAGACAGATAGAGATGGGCACGCCAGTAGCCTTTCAGCAGCTGTGAACGAAATCCAGATGCTTGCGCCCCTTGCGGTCAAGTGTGGCATTGCACCCTTGCATCACTTTGCATCTGGCTAAATGTGGGAACTGGAGATTAAAACCGCTGGAGATTGGAACCAGCGTTCTTAGGCTTAGAAGGCAGGCGCCTTAACCCCTAAGCCATCTCTCCAGCCCAAAGTTGGAAATTTTTAAGCAAGCTTAAAATTACAGGCATAGAGACTGGTTTTAATTTACTGAAGCTGCTATTGTCAAATAAATTATCAATTTTAAGGAAATGCCCCACAATGAAAAGGATACCTGAAGTGATTACACCCTGGAATTTGAAATGAAGTCACTGAAAGTCAGAAGCCTTTCTTCAAGGTCACAATTTATTTCATCCCTGAATTTAATGACTGTGCCCAGCACACCTGGCATTGATTTCAGAAGCATGAAAAATGTGTGGAAACAGTGTTAGAAATATGGCTTAGCAGTTAAGATGCTTGCCTGCAAAGCCTAAGGACCCATGTTCAACTCTGAAGGTCCCAGGTAACCCAGATGCACAAAATGATGCAAGCACACATGGGACAAGGCAGCAAAAACGTCTGAAGTTTAATTACAGTGGCTGGAGGCCACGTCACACCAATTCTCTCACATAAAAAAAGGCCAGCCTAGCCGGGCGTGGTGGCGCACGCCTTTAATCCCAGCACTTGGGAGGCGGAGGTAGGAGGATCGCCATGAGTTCAAGGCCACCCTGAGACTACATAGTGAATTCCAGGTCAGCCTGGGCCGGAGTGAGACCCTATTTGAAAAACAAAACAAACAAACAAACAAACAAAAAGGCCAGCCTGTTGGGCTTGCCTTAAAGTAAGTGTGAAAGCCGAGCACCTGGGAGGCTGAGGTAGGAGGATCACTGTGAGTTCGAGGCCACCCTGAGACTACATAGTGAATTCCAGGTCAGCCTGGGCTAGAATGAAACCCTACCTCAAAAGAAACCAAAAAAAGAGCTGGAGCGATGGCTTCACAGTTAAGGTGCTTGTCTGTGAAGCCTAAAGATCCTGGCTTAATTCTCCAAGTCCCATGTAAGCCAGATGCACAAGATGGCACATGCATCTGGAGTTCATCTGCAGTGGCTAGAGGCCCTAGTGCACCCATTCTCTGTCTGTCTCAAATAAATAAATATATAAATAAATAAAAATAAATTAAAACCAAAAAGAGCGTGAAGCTGTGCATGGTTGCGCACACCTTTGATCCCAGCACTCGGGAGGCAGAGGTAGGGGATCACCGTGAGTTTGTGGCCACCCTGAGACTCCATTCTGAATTCCAGGTCAGCCTGAGCTAGAGTGAGATCCTACTTCAAAGAATTCAAACTACAAGAGTGTGTAAACAAAATACACATGGTTCCAGGAGCTGCCACTGAGATGTGGCAAGTGAGGCAGGACAGTGATAGAGAGGTTAGTGAGGCCACTGGACGATGGACAGTGGTTTGCAATGGAGCCCAAAATGTTTTGGGGCTGGAGAAATGGCTTAGTGGTTAAGGTGTTTGCCTGCAAAGCCAAAGGATCCCGGTTCAATTCTCCAGGACCCACATAAGCCAGATGCGTGAAGGGCACATGCATCTGGAATTCATTTGCAGTGGCTAGAGGCCCTGGCACGCCCATTCTCTGTCTGCCTCTCTTCTCTCCCTCTCCCTCTCTCTCTGCAAATAAATAAATAAATAAATAGTTTAAAAATATTTTAAAAAATGTTTTGCATATAACAATCCTGTGCAGAGGCTACCATGGAGCACTGCTGGCTTGGGGTGGAACTTTACCACCTACTCAGTCCAGCTGGAGTGGCAGAATTGGAAAATTCAGACTGTTCTCACTAGTTCAGATACCAGACTTGAAGTACAGATGTTTGCCTGATGGTTATTGTTTTGTATTACTCTAGTCTCTCCACATTATGCCTTACAGCAATGGAAATATTCACTCTGTGCCTTTATGTGTTGGAATTATGTAATTTGTTTAAAATGAAATGCAGGACTTTGGGACAATCTTAAAGTTAGCATAGACTCTGGGGACCTTTGAAAATGGACTGAACGCAACTTACAATGTGAGATGGTCATGAGTCTATTGGGGACCAGGGCTGGAATGTGGTAGTTTAAATGTATTTCCCCCCATAGACTTAGGTGTTACTGAAATAGTTAATGGTTCTGTTATAGAGGGAGGGTGCATGTCACTGGGGTCAGATCTGACTTACAGCCTAAGGTATGCAGAGAAGTGTGAGCTCAGGGGATCCTGCTGCTGTAGGTTTGCACTTGCTTGTGAGGCTGGCTATTTGGTCTCTCTCTCTCTCTCTCTCTCTCTCTCTCTCCTTGGATCTGTTGAAGGGAGCCAGCTGCTTCAACCATTTGATGGCATTTCCTCTGGATCTGTAAGCCTCCAATAAACCTCTTCCTCCCATAAACTGTGTCAGATTTGGGAGCACATCTCAGACATGTGAAGCTGTCTACAAAACAAAGCTGGCATAGTGGGCCAGGCATGCTAGTACATGCCTTTAATCCCCACATCCCGGAGGAAGAGGTACGAAAACAAATCCAAAGATGTTTCCATATATTCACATGGCTGCTCATATGTGTAAGTCCTCTGACATGAAGTGAAACTTAACTTCCGTTAATCTTTCTTCCACTCTTTATAGAAATACGGTTTCTTGCCAGCGTGAGTTCTGACTTTGGGTGAGGTCCAATGCTACTTTGTCTGCAATGAGACCCTACCCAAAAACCAAAAAAACAGGGTTTCTTGCCAGCATGAGTTCTGACTTTTTCAAACCAATTTGAATTCTGATTTTTTTATTCTGTTTATGTTGTGAGGCCTGACATGTGGGTGAAAGGTTTTCATCATTTGCATTCATAGAATTTCCCATTTATATGTGTTCTCTGATGCCGTGTTAGATAGGATTTACGTAAGAAAGCTTTCCTGCATTCTTTACATTCATATGGTTTTTCAGGCTTATGAACTACCTGATGTCGATTGAGGTATGACTTATTATAGAAAGATTTCCTGCATTCCTTACATTCAAAGGGTTTTTCTCCTGTGTGAGTTTTCTCATGTTGAATGAGTTGTGCTTTGCGGGAGAAAGCTTTTCCACATTCTTTACAGGCGTGGGGCTTTTCACCTGTATGAATTTTCTCATGTTGCGTGAGGTGTGATTTGCGGGAGAAAGCTTTCTGACATGCTTTACACTCATGGGGCTTCTCTCCTGTATGAATTTTCTGATGTTGAGTGAGGTGTGAATTACGGTAAAAAGCTTTCCTGCACGTGTTACACTGAAAGGGTTTTTCCCCTGTATGAGTTCTCTGATGCTGCACTAGCTGGGACTTCAGGTAGAAAGCTTTCTTACATTCTTTACATTCATAAGGTTTCTCAGCTGCATGAACTCCTTGATGTCGAGTGAGGTGTGACTTATGACAGAAAGACTTCTTGCATTCTTTACATTCATGGGGCTTCTCACCTGTATGAGTTATCTCATGACGAACGAGTTGTGATTTATGGGAGAATGTTTTCATGCATTCTTTACATTCATATTTCTCAAGTGTTTCACATCTATAATGTTGACTGAGGTGAGATATATAGAAATAAGTTTTGCATTCACTGGATTCATCTTGTTGACCCGTGTGAGTTCTCTGATGGTGAGATGGTATTGTATTATGGTAGAAAGCTTCCTTGCCTTCTTCACTCTCATAGGAATTGTCACCTGAATAAAGTCTCCAGTGTTGAACAAGACCTGACCTATGATAGTCAGGTTTCCCACCTTCCTTATATTCATAGGGTTTCTCATAAATGTGTGATTTCTGATGCCTGATATGCTGTGACTTCTGGTAAACACTCTTTCCAGATATTTTACATTCATTGGTTTGTTTCTCTGTATGGATTTTATGATCATTGTTTTGAAGTTCTGCTTTCAGACCAAAGAAGCTGTTACATTCCTTGTACCCTGGGGGCTTTTCTCCTGCGTGTACTTTGAGATGCCTTGTAAGGTAAGGTTTGTTAATGAAAGATCTCTCACAATGACTACAATTATATTTCTCTCCTGTGTATGATCTGTCATGGTTATGGAGTTTGGCCTCATTAGGAAACATATTCTGACATACATTCCAGTCCACAGTTTGTTTCCTGACCTGAGTTATATCTTGACCAATAAGAACTACTTCATGAGAGGACTTCTTACATTCATTGAACTTTCTAGAGGGCTCATGCATATGAATCTTTGTAGGTGACAGGATCACTTCTGTCTGGAAGGCTTCCGCAGGTCCAGAATACTGAAAATGGTCGTGGTGTCTAAAGAGCTCCTCAGCTCTGCTGGAGTCATCAAGTGCCTCTGCGGCCTGATCCTCACCAGAGTCGCTGTGTAAAGGCACACTCTGCCATGGCTTTTGCATGTGAGGAGCCATTCCTGAAGAGATTCCATTCCTTATGCCCACATTTGAAAAACAGCTGGAGTTCACACTGAATATTTGGGCAACTTCAGACATCTCTTTATTTGCTTCACCATTCTTGGTGATTTCAACTTGCCAAGAACATCTCTCTTGGTTTTCCTGGCTGGTCTCAGTTGGAGCACTAAGCTTATGAACATCTAAAATTATAGCAAAATGATAAAGAATAAAAATAAATTAATAAAAATATGCTAAATAGTCAACATTAATTTTTTTTTCCCGAGGTAGGGTCTCACTCTAGCTCAGGATGACCTGGAATTCATATGTATTCTCAGGGTGGCCTCGAACTCATGGCAATCCTCCTACCTCTGCCTCCCAAGTGCTAGGATTAAAGGCATGCGCCACCATGCCCGGCGGAACATTAAATTTTTTTAAATTTATTTTTGTTTTGTTTTTCGAGGAAGGGTCTCACTCTTGCCCAGGCTGACCTGGAATTCACTATGTAGTCTCAGGGTGGCCTTGAACTCACAGCGATCCTCCTACCTTTTACCTCCCAAATGCTGGAATTAAAGGTGTGTGCCACCCCACCTGGTTTAAATGCTTATATTTCATACTCACAGTTATGAACAAGAAACTGGTTAAAATACTAAGCAACTGTGTAACTATTACACTTTTAAGGAAAATGTGAATATTTTCTATCCATGAACACACTGAAAAATTATTAACACATAGGTATGCTTTATACAATTTGAACATAAAAGTTAAAACACTGTTTTCTTATCTTCACTGCATGACATTCAGAAATATTGCCTTATGAGAATAGATTTTTCGGACTGGGGAGGTGGCTTAGTGCCTGCGAAGCCAAAGGACCAGGGTCGATTCCCTAGGACCCACATAAGCCACATGCACAAGGTGGCGCAAGTGTCTGGAGTGCGTTTGCAGTAGTAGGATTTCCTGGTGTGCCCATTCTCTTTCTCACTCACTCTCTCTCAAATAAATTTTTAAAAAATTTTTAAAAAGAATAGACTTAAGCCGGGTGTGGTGGTGCACGCCTTTAATCCCAGCACTGGGGAGGCAGAGGTAGGAGGATCGCCGAGAGTTCGAGGCCACCTTGAGACTACATAGTTAATTCCAGGTCAGTCTGGACCAGAGTGAGACCCTACCTCGCAAAACAAAAAAAAAAAAAAAAAAAAAAAAAAAAAAAGAATAGACTTTTTGGGCTGGAGAGATGGCTTAGGGGTTAAGGCGCCTGCCTCCTAAGCCTAAGAACACCGGTTCCAATCTCCAGGTCCCACGTTTAGCCAGATGCAAAGTGACGCAAGGGCGCAATGCCGCACTTGACCACAAGGGGACGCATGCATTTCGTTTGCAGCAGCTGAGACACTGCTGGCGTCTGTCTTCCTCTCCCTCTATCTCTGTCTCTCTCTGTGTGTCTCTCTCCAAAAAGAAAAAAAATAAGACTTTTTCTCTAATTAATATAAAAACTTACACGAACGTGTTGCAGGGATATTGATTCTTGTTGCCTTTAATTTTTTTTTTTGTTTGTTTGTTTTTCGAGGTAGGGTCTCACTCTGGCCCAGGCTGACCTGGAATTAACTATGTAGTCTCAGGGTGGCCTTGAACTCATGTGATCCTCCTACCTCTGCCTCCCAAGTGCTGGGATTAAAGGCGTGCGCCACCACTCCCGGCTACCTTTAATTTTTTTAAACAAACATATTCACTTACCTCTAATCTGCATTTTTCTGCACAAAAATTGCCACTTGTGGGCTGGAGAGATGGCTTAGCGGTTAAACACTTGCCTATGAAGCCTAAGGACCCCGGTTCGAGGCTCGATTCTCCAGGACCCACGTAAGCCAGATGCACAAGGGGGTGCATGCATCTGGAGTTCGTTTGCAGTGGCTGGAGGCCCTGGCGCACCCATTCTCTCTCTCTCTCTCTGCCTGCCTATTTCTGTCTCTCTCTCTCTCTCAAATAAATAAAAAAAAAAAAAATTAAAAAAAAATTAAAAAAATAAAATTGCCACTTGTAATTTCCCCCATTCCATGTCTTTTCCTTATGATTATAATTCTTATAATTTCTTATAATTTTTCTTATAATTCATATAATTTTATAAGAAAAAACATATAATATAAAAATGTGTAATTAATCATATAGATAAAATTATATCCTAAACCACAGCTCTCCCACATGTGAAACAGGAAGAATTTCCTAGACTAGGTAGCTACAGGAAGCAGACAGGGTCAAATATTTTCTCTCCTAAGCAGGAATATCGATTAAGGGAAAGGAATACTATATACATTTGTTCGTTTGTTTTCTACTAGAGAGTCCTCCAAGTATTTTCAAAAATAAAAGATAACTTTACCCAAATTCTTTAGGCATCTGTTGTTTTACCCCTCTTTTATCTTCTATACCTACACATACTAGAATTACAATAAATGTTTGTTGAAAGTCAATGTTAGGTGCTTCCAGGTAATGTGGAAGAGAAAAACAAGCTTCTATGAGAGCTGGTGAAGAAGTCAGGATGAGAAAAGATAGATTTTATTAATGAGAAAGGCGTGGTGAAGCATAACTGCAATCCCAGCACTTGCAAAAAAGGGGTAGGGGGATTTCCATGAGTTTGAGGCCAGCCAGAGACTACGGTGAGTTCCAGGTCAACCTGGGCTACATTAAGACCATACCTTGAAGAAAAAAAAAGGAGAAGAGTAGCCAGGAATAGTGGCACATGCCACTCAAGAGTCTGACAGAGGAGGATAATCATGAGTTTGAAGACAGTCTGGTATACAGAGCGAGTTACAGGCAGGTCTGGGATAGTAAGACCCTGCTTCAAAGAACAGGAGAGAGAGAGAGAGAGGGAGAGAGAGGAGAGAGAGAGGGCTGGAGAGATGGCTCATCCATTAAGTTGCTTGCCTGCAAAGCCTAAGATCCTGAGTTCAATTCCCCAGTATCCACATAATGCCAGATACAAAAACTGGAGGCTGGAGGCCCTGGTGTACATAATCTCTTCCTCTTCTCTTTGCTTGCAAATATATAAATAAAATAATTTAAAAGAGAGAGAGAAGCCTTGAAAATTCCTGAAAGAATGAATGCTGAAAAAGAGCAGTAAAACATCATGAACCAGAAAAGAATGTTAAGCACAGCATCAACTGTGTGGATCGCATGCTCATCAACAAGAAGTTAACCTTATGATGACGTCAAAGTAAAAGAGAGACTAATGGAGAGAGGGAGGGAGAGGTATGACGGAGAGTGGAGTTCTAGAGGGGAATGGGGGGAGGAAAGAGAGACTAATGGAGAGAGGGAGGGGTATGACGGAGAGTGGAGTTCTAGAGGGGAATGGGGGGAGGAAAGGGAGACTAATGCAGAGAGGGAGGGGTATGACAGAAAGTGGAGTTCTAAAGGGGAGTGGGGGAGGGGAGGGAAATATCATGCGTTTTTTGTATGTAAGTATAGAAGTTGTCAATTAAAAAAAAAAAAAAGAAGCCGGGCGTGGTGGCGCACGCCTTTAATCCCAGCACTCGGGAGGCAGAGGTAGGAGGATTGCCGAGAGTTCGAGAGTTCGAGGCCACCCTGAGACTACAGAGTGAATTCCAGGTCAGCCTGAGCCAGAGTGAGACCCTACCTCAAAAAACAAAAAAAAAAAAAAAAAAAAAAAAAGAAAGAAAGAAAGAAAGAAAGAAAGAAAGAAAGAAAGAAAGAAAGAAGGAAAGAAGTTAACCTTTGCACAGGCTAATCCTGAGGACATCGAAGGCTATATGCCTTGGGTGTTGAGTTCCTAGGACACAAGGAGCTTAAGAGCTTCTACAAAGGTTTCCTGATGTATAAGCATGTTGCAAAACAAAATGTTTGGGTCAAAACTTGTGGTCTGCCTTATGCTGAGAATAATGCACATTTTTCAGTTTGGCCTAAATCTTTAACTTTTACTTTGTCAAACTCTCAATAAAAGCTCCAAGTGGGCTGAACAAATTGCTCAGTAGTTAAGGAGCATGCCTGCAAACCCTAACGACTCAAGTTTGATTCCCCAGTACCATGTAAAGCAGGATGCACAAAGTGGTGCATGCATCTGAAGTTCGTTTGCAGTGGCAGTAGGCCATGGTGTGCCCATTTTCTCTATCTACCTTTCTCTAAACAAACAAACAAACAAATAAATAAGTAAACAAACAGAGCTGTGAGAAAGATCTTGTGTGTTGCATGGTCATTTGTGCCATCGCAGGTACTTAAGATGATGACACCCAGCATAGGGACATTGTAATGGCTCAAGGCACGAAAAGCCAAGGACACAGAGAACTGAAAATGGAGCTCTGCAGGGGGACGGTGAGTCATGTGGGGTTCTCCTCAGGAATTCCTGGTCAGGGTCACATGCAGCAGTCATTATCTGCACATAGACTAAGGGGCTTTGATACCAGCGTCTTCAGCCATACCACCCGAACGCGCTTCGTCTAAGGTTCGTGGGCACTTGTTAAAATCCTCTGGGGCTCACCTCTCAGAGGAACATGGCAGACAGTGGTTTCCTGACAATAGCACGGTGGATCTGGAATTGTGAGATTGGGTGCGACAAACTATGAGACAGGCTCAGGAGAAGGACAACCTCAAATCACATTCCCCTGTCAGTTCTGCTGTCTGGCCCAGCTCGTCCTCCTGGGGAAAAACCTTCTTTTCATCCCATTAAATAGTTCAAATAGCCGCCCATCTTGCTTGAGCCCAAGGAAGTAGCAAGCCCTCCTTTACCGTCCCACAGCATATAACAATTGCTCTTTTTCGCTCAAAAGTGCGGTGAACAATTTTGCTTAACATGTTTGTACAGTACATAGCTTTTGGGGGGGACATAAGGGCTAAACCACCACATGTCCTAAGTCACTCCACCCTCAAAAAATTGACCTGAAACACAGGAAGAGAGCCATTCTTTTTTTCTTTTCTTTTCTTTTCTTGTTTTATTTATTTATTTTTTTAGGTAGGATTTCACCCTGGCCCAGGCTGACCTTCCAGGTCAGCCTAGTCTCAGGGTGGCCTTGAACTCATGGCAAAAAAACCTCTGCCTCCCAGGTGCTGGAATTAAAGGATGCATCACCATGCCTGGCTTTTTCTTTTCTTTTTTTTTTTTTTTTTTTTTTTTTTTTTGAGGTAGGATCTCACTCTAGTCCAGGCTGACCTGGAATTCACTCTGTGGTCTCAGGGTGGCCTTGAACTCATGGCATCCTCCTACCTCTGCCTCCCAGGTGCTGGGATTAAAGGTATGCATCACCATGCCATCATTTTTTCTTTTTTTTTTTTTTTTTTTTTTTGGAGAGATGGATTCACTGTTAGTCCAGGCTGACCTATTCACTCTGAAGCCTCAGGGGACCTTGGTTCAAGGGATCCTCCGATTCTGCCTCCCAGGTGCTGGGATTAAAGCCACCACACAAGTCCTGAGAGTGCATGCATCTGGAGTTTTTTTTTTTTTGTTTTGGTTTTTTTGTTTTTGACCCATTCTCTCTCTCTCTCCAGGCTGACCTATTTCTATTTCTCTCAAATAAATAAATAAATAATAAAATATTAAAAAAAAAAAAAAAAAAGGCGTGCGCCACAACAGTCAGTCCTGAGAGAGCCATTCTTTTTTTTTTTTTTTTTTTTTTTTTGAGGTAGGGTCTCACTCTGGTCCAGGCTGACCTGGAATTAACTATTTATTCTCAGGGTGGCCTTGAACTCACGGCGATCCTCCTACCTCTGCCTCCCGAGTGCTGGGATTAAAGGCGTGCACCACCACGGCTGGCTTGAGAGCCATTCTTAAAAGCAGTACATTAGGGGTGGAGAGATGGCTTAGTGGTTAAGGCACTTGCCTGCGAAGCCTTAGGATCCTGATTTGATTCTCCAGGTCCCACGTAAGATGCACAAGGTGGTGCATGCATCTGGAGTTCCTTTGCAGTGGCTAGAGGCCCAGGAGTACCTATTCTCTATTTCTTTCCCTCTGTCTCAAATAAATAAAACAATACATTCAGGATACAAAACATTAGGAATCGGATACCTCTTTTTTTTTTTTTTCAAGGTAGGGTCTCACTCTAGCTCAGGCTGACCTGGAATTCACTCTGTATTTTCAAGCTGGCCTTGAACTCACAGTGATCCTCCTACCTCTGCCTCCTGAGTGCTGTGATTAGAGGCGTGCACCACCATGCCTGGCTTAAGAGTAGAATCGGATATTTCTTTTCTAACCTTTCTCTGCCTGTAACTTCTGCTCCCAGCTTCTCTGGTCTGTGAAGTTATAGCCTTAGGCAAAGAGACTCCCTAAATGCTCTTCCACCAGTCTGCACTCTACCTCACAGGGACTCCCAGCCAGCCTTTCTCCTTATGACCTGACTAGTCTTTGAATCTGCATCCTCAGCCCGTATGTAAAAGAAAGATTATTCCTGGGCTGGAGAGATGGCTTAGTGGTTAAGGCATTTGCATGTAAAGCCAAAGGACCCAGGCTAGCCAGTTGTATAAGGGGGTGCATGCGTCTGGAGTTCATTTCCAGTGGCTGGAGGCCCTAGCATGCCCACTCTCTCTCCTCTGCATCATATAAATAAATAAAATTTTAAATAAATTTTTTTTTTTTTTTGGTTTTTCAAGGTAAGGTCTCACTCTAGCCCAGGCAGACCTAATATTCACTATGAATTCTCATGGTGGCCTCAAACTCACGGTGATCCTCCTAACTCTACCTCCCAAGTGCTGGGATTAAAGGCATGCGCCACCACGCCCAGCTTAAATAAATATATTTTTTTAAATAACAGAATAAAGTTTTCCCACTTTTCAAGGGCAAAATAGATGAATTTGATATCAAAATATAAATCTCTAACCTAAAATATTGTTTAAACAGACATTTCCATTTCTTTTTCTTATTTTACTTTTTTGGTTTTATGAGGTAGGGTTTTACTCTAGTCCAGGCTGACCTGGAATTCACTATGCAATCTCAGGGTGGCCTTGAACTAATGGTGATCCTCCTACTTCTGCCTCCCTGAGTGATGGGATTAAAGGCATGGGCTACCACTCCCAGCTAACATTTCCATTTCTAAGGACTTCTCTCTACTATTTACCTCTCAAAAACAAACAGGGATAATTACCTGCTACAGATCTATATAACTGCTTCTGTTGTAATCTTCTTTTGTTACCATATGTCTTACATCTAAGACAAGATATGAAGTTTATTTTATTTTACTTATTTTATTTTATCTTTTATTATATTTCTTTATTTTATATTTTATTTTTTATTTTATTTTACTTTATTTTTATTTTATTTTTTTATTTATGCATTTATTTTTATTTTATTTATTTTATTTTATTGGGGTGCACCTAGAATGTATGGGGTTTTTGTTTAGGTCTTTCAAAGTAGGGTCTCACTCTAGCCCAGGCTCACCTGGAATTCACTCTGTATTCTCAGGATGGCCTTGAACTCATGGTGATCCTCCTACCTCTGCCTCCCTAGTACTGGTATTAAAGGCGTGCACCACCATGCTCAGCAGAATTTACGTATTTATGTCATGTGTGTCCATTAAATTTTTGTTTGATTTTGTATATTTTGTCAAAAGAGGGTAACAACATAAAACTATACCATATATACATATTATATATATATATACATACATATATATATATATATATATATATATATAATATGTAAATATGCTTTTAATGTTTTTGTTCTACTAGTTTAGTGTGTGTGTATGTGTGAATTTTTTTTTTTTGAGGTAGGTTCTCACTGTGGCCCAGGCAGACCTGGAATTCACTATGCAGTCTCAGGGTGGCCTTCATCCTACCCCTGCATCCAAGTGCTGGGATTAAAGGAGTGCACCAGCACAGCTGGCTAAAAACTCTGTTTTTATGATCTACTTGTTTGCTCTTTCTTTTAAGTCTCTCCTTGCAAATAATTTTTTCTTTTGGTTTTTCGAGGTAGGGTCTCACTGTAACGCAGGCTGTCCTGGAATTCTCTATGTAGTCTCAGGCTGGCTCATACTCACAGTGATCCTCCTACCTCCACTTCTACAGTGCTGGGATTAAAGGGGTGCGCCCCACACCCAGCCAAAACTATCTTGTTCTTGTTGAGGTAAGAGTTGTGATTATTTTCTGTTTACACTGTAACTGACTTAAGGGTTTACTCTGCCTTACATCGAAGATTACAGTCCACCACAGCAGGGAAAATGTGACAATTAGTAACTTTGTATCTGAAGTCAGGTTTACTCTGGCTTACATTGAATATTACAGTCCACCACAGCAGGGAAAGTGTGACAATTAGTAACTTTATATCTGAAGTCAGGTTCACTCTGGCTTACATTGAATGTTACAGTCCACCACGGCAGGGAAAATGTAACAATTAGTAACTTTGTATCTGAAGTCAGGTTTACTCTGGCTTACATTGAATGTTGCAGTCCACCACGGCAGGGAAAATGTAACAATTAGTAACTTTGTATCTGAAGTCAGGTTTACTCTCCTTACATTGAAGGTTACAGTCCACCACGGCAGGGAAGGTGTGACAATTAGTAACTTTGTATCTGAAGTCAGGTTTACTCTCCTTACATTGAAGGTTACAGTCCACCACGGCAGGGAAAGTGTGACAATTAGTAACTTTGTATCTGAAGTCAGGTTCACTCTGCCTTACACTGAAGGTTACAGTCCACCACGGCAGGGAAAGTGTGACAATTAGTAACTTTGTATCTGAAGTCAGGTTTACTCTGGCTTACATTGAAGGTTACAGTCCACCACGGCAGGGAAAGCGTGACAATTAGTAACTTTGTATCTGAAGTCAGGTTCACTCTCCTTACATTGAAGGTTACAGTCCACCACGGCAGGGAAAGCGTGACAATTAGTAACTCTGTATCTGAAGTCAGGTTTACTCTCCTTACATTGAAGGTTACAGTCCACCACGGCAGGGAAAATGTGACAATTAGTAACTTTGTATCTGAAGTCAGGTTTACTCTGGCTTACACTGAAGGTTACAGTCCACCACGGCAGGGAAAGCGTGACAATTAGTAACTTTGTATCTGAAGTCAGGTTTACTCTGCCTTACACTGAAGGTTACTGTCCACCACGGCAGGGAAAGTGTGACAATTAGTAACTTTGTATCTGAAGTCAGGTTTACTCTCCTTACACTGAAGGTTACAGTCCACCACGGCAGGGAAAGCGTGACAATTAGTAACTCTGTATCTGAAGTCAGGTTTACTCTCCTTACATTGAAGGTTACAGTCCACCACGGCAGGGAAAATGTGACAATTAGTAACTTTGTATCTGAAGTCAGGTTTACTCTGGCTTACACTGAAGGTTACAGTCCACCACGGCAGGGAAAGTGTGACAATTAGTAACTTTGTATCTGAAGTCAGGTTTACTCTGCCTTACACTGAAGGTTACAGTCCACCACGGCAGGGAAAGTGTGACAATTAGTAACTTTGTATCTGAAGTCAGGTTTACTCTCCTTACATTGAAGGTTACAGTCCACCACGGCAGGGAAAGCGTGACAATTAGTAACTTTGTATCTGAAGTCAGGTTCACTCTCCTTACATTGAAGGTTACAGTCCACCACGGCAGGGAAAGCGTGACAATTAGTAACTCTGTATCTGAAGTCAGGTTTACTCTCCTTACATTGAAGGTTACAGTCCACCACGGCAGGGAAAATGTGACAATTAGTAACTTTGTATCTGAAGTCAGGTTCACTCTCCTTACATTGAAGGTTACAGTCCACCACGGCAGGGAAAGTGTGACAATTAGTAACTTTGTATCTGAAGTCAGGTTCACTCTCCTTACATTGAAGGTTACAGTCCACCACGGCAGGGAAAGTGTGACAATTAGTAACTTTGTATCTGAAGTCAGGTTTACTCTGGCTTACATTGAAGGTTACAGTCCACCACAGCAGGGAAAGTGTGACAATTAGTAACTTTGTATCTGAAGTCAGGTTTACTCTCCTTACAATGAAGGTTACAGTCCACCACGGCAGGGAAAGTGTGACAATTAGTAACTTTGTATCTGAAGTGGTTTACTCTGCCTTACATTGAAGGTTACAGTCCACCACGGCAGGGAAAGTGTAACAATTAGTAACTTTGTATCTGAAGTCAGGTTTACTCTCCTTACATTGAAGGTTACAGTCCACCACGGCAGGCAAAATGTGACAATTAGTAACTTTGTATCTGAAGTCAGGTTTACTCTCCTTACATTGAAGGTTACAGTCCACCACGGCAGGGAAAGTGTGACAATTAGTAACTTTGTATCTGAAGTCAGGTTTACACTGCCTTACATTGAAGGTTACAGTCCACCACGGCAGGGAAAGCGTGACAATTAGTAACTTTGTATATGAAGTCAGGTTTACTCTCCTTACATTGAAGGTTACAGTCCACCACGGCAGGGAAAGTGTAACAATTAGTAACTTTGTATCTGAAGTCAGGTTTATTCTGGCTTACATTGTAGGTTACAGTCCACCACGGCAGGGAAAGCATGACAATTAGTAACTTTGTATCTGAAGTCAGGTTTATTCTCCTTACATTGAAGGTTACTGTCCACCACGGCAGGGAAAGCGTGACAATTAGTAACTTTGTATCTGAAGTCAGGTTTACTCTCCTTACATTGAAGATTACAGTCCACCACGGCAGGGAAAGTGTGACAATTAGTAACTTTGTATCTGAAGTCAGGTTTACTCTCCTTACATTGAAGGTTACAGTCCACCACGGCAGGCAAAATGTGACAATTAGTAACTTTGTATCTGAAGTCAGGTTTACTCTCCTTACATTGAAGGTCACAGTCCACCACGGCAGGGAAAGTGTGACAATTGGTAACTTTGTATCTTAGGTCAGGTTTACTCTGCCTTACATTGAAGGTTACAGTCCACCACGGCAGGGAAAGTGTGACAATTAGTAACTTTGTATCTGAAGTCAGGTTTACTCTCCTTACATTGAAGGTTACAGTCCACCACGGCAGGGAAAGTGTGACAATTAGTAACTTTGTATCTGAAGTCAGGTTTACTCTGCCTTACATTGAAGGTTACTGTCCACCACGGCAGGGAAAATGTGACAATTAGTAACTTTGTATCTGAAGTCAGGTTTACTCTGCCTTACACTGAAGGTTACAGTCCACCACGGCAGGGAAAGTGTGACAATTAGTAACTTTGTATCTGAAGTCAGGTTTACTCTCCTTACACTGAAGGTTACAGTCCACCACGGCAGGGAAAATGTGACAATTAGTAACTTTGTATCTGAAGTCAGGTTTACTCTCCTTACATTGAAGGTTACAGTCCACCACGGCAGGGAAAGTGTGACAATTAGTAACTTTGTATCTGAGGTCAGGTTTACTCTGCCTTACATTGAAGGTTACAGTCCACCACGGCAGGGAAAGTGTGACAATTAGTAACTTTGTATCTGAAGTCAGGTTTACTCTCCTTACATTGAAGGTTACAGTCCACCACGGCAGGGAAAGTGTGACAATTAGTAACTTTGTATCTGAAGTCAGGTTTACTCTCCTTACATTGAAGGTTACAGTCCACCACGGCAGGGAAAGTGTGACAATTAGTAACTTTGTATCTGAAGTCAGGTTGACTCTGGCTTACATTGAAGGTTACAGTCCACCACAGCAGGGAAAGTGTGACAATTAGTAACTTTGTATCTGAAGTCAGGTTTACTCTGGCTTACATTGAAGGTTACAGTCCACCACGGCAGGGAAAGCGTGACAATTAGTAACTTTGTATCTGAAGTCAGGTTTACTCTGGCTTACATTGAATGTTACAGTCCACCACGGCAGGGAAAGCGTGACAATTAGTAACTTTGTATCTGAGGTCAGGTTTACTCTCCTTACATTGAAGGTTACAGTCCACCACGGCAGGGAAAGCGTGACAATTAGTAACTTTGTATCTGAAGTCAGGTTTACTCGGGCTTACATTGAATGTTACAGTCCACCACGGCAGGGAAAATGTGACAATTAGTAACTTTGTATCTGAGGTCAGGTTTACTCTCCTTACATTGAAGGTTACAGTCCACCACAGCAGGGAAAGTGTGACAATTAGTAACTTTGTATCTGAAGTCAGGTTTACTCCCCTTACATTGAATGTTACAGTCTACCACGGCAGGGAAAGTGTGACAATTAGTAACTTTGTATCTGAAGTCAGGTTTACTCTCCTTATATTGAAGGTTACAGTCCACCACGGCAGGGAAAGTGTGACAATTAGTAACTTTGTATCTGAAGTCAGGATTACTCTGGCTTACATTGAAGGTTACAGTCCACCACGGCAGGGAAAGTGTGACAATTAGTAACTTAGTATCTGAAGTCAGGTTTACTCTCCTTACATTGAAGGTTACAACCACCACGGCAGGGAAAGTGTGACAATTAGTAACTTTGTATCTGAAGTCAGGTTTACTCTCCTTACATTGAAGGTTACAGTCCACCACAGCAGGGAAAGTGTGACAATTAGTAACTTTGTATCTGAAGTCAGGTTTACTCTCCTTACATTGAAGGTTACAGTCCACCATGGCAGGGAAAGTGTGACAATTAGTAACTTTGTATCTGAAGTCAGGTTTACTCTGCCTTACATTGAAGGTTACAGTCCACCACGGCAGGGAAAGCGTGACAATTAGTAACTTTGTATCTGAAGTCAGGTTTACTCTCCTTACATTGAAGATTACAGTCCACCACGGCAGGGAAAGTGTGACAATTAGTAACTTTGTATCTGAAGTCAGGTTTACTCTCCTTACATTGAAGGTTACAGTCCACCACGGCAGGCAAAATGTGACAATTAGTAACTTTGTATCTGAAGTCAGGTTTACTCTCCTTACATTGAAGGTCACAGTCCACCACGGCAGGGAAAGTGTGACAATTAGTAACTTTGTATCTTAGGTCAGGTTTACTCTGCCTTACATTGAAGGTTACAGTCCACCACGGCAGGGAAAGTGTGACAATTAGTAACTTTGTATCTGAAGTCAGGTTTACTCTCCTTACATTGAAGGTTACAGTCCACCACGGCAGGGAAAGTGTGACAATTAGTAACTTTGTATCTGAAGTCAGGTTTATTCTGCCTTACATTGAAGGTTACAGTCCACCACGGCAGGGAAAATGTGACAATTAGTAACTTTGTATCTGAAGTCAGGTTTACTCTCCTTACACTGAAGGTTACAGTACACCACGGCAGGGAAAGTGTGACAATTAGTAACTTTGTATCTGAAGTCAGGTTTACTCTCCTTACATTGAAGGTTACAGTCCACCACGGCAGGGAAAGTGTGACAATTAGTAACTTTGTATCTGAAGTCAGGTTTACTCTCCTTACATTGAAGGTTACAGTCCACCACGGCAGTGAAAGTGTGACAATTAGTAACTTTGTATCTGAAGTCAGGTTTACTCTCCTTACATTGAAGGTTACAGTCCACCACGGCAGGGAAAGTGTGACAATTAGTAACTTTGTATCTGAAGTCAGGTTGACTCTGGCTTACATTGAAGGTTACAGTCCACCACAGCAGGGAAAGTGTGACAATTAGTAACTTTGTATCTGAAGTCAGGTTTACTCTGGCTTACATTGAAGGTTACAGTCCACCACGGCAGGGAAAGTGTGACAATTAGTAACTTTGTATCTGAAGTCAGGTTTACTCCGGCTTACATTGAAGGTTACAGTCCACCACGGCAGGGAAAGCGTGACAGTTAGTAACTTTGTATCTGAGGTCAGGTTTACTCTCCTTACATTGAAGGTTACAGTCCACCACGGCAGGGAAAGTGTGACAATTAGTAAC
The DNA here is from genome assembly GCA_036365145.1 of Orientallactaga sibirica. Classification (NCBI taxonomy): domain Eukaryota; kingdom Metazoa; phylum Chordata; class Mammalia; order Rodentia; family Dipodidae; genus Orientallactaga; species Orientallactaga sibirica. The sequence continues at coordinate 580,226 of JAEOAD010002037.1, forward strand.
TTTGTATCTGAAGTCAGGTTGACTCTGGCTTACATTGAAGGTTACAGTCCACCACAGCAGGGAAAGTGTGACAATTAGTAACTTTGTATCTGAAGTCAGGTTTACTCTCCTTACATTGAATGTTACAGTCCACCACGGCAGGGAAAGCGTGACAATTAGTAACTTTGTATCTGAAGTCAGGTTTACTCTCCTTACATTGAAGGTTACAGTCCACCACGGCAGGGAAAGTGTGACAATTAGTAACTTTGTATCTGAAGTCAGGTTTACTCTCCTTACATTGAATGTTACAGTCCACCACGGCAGGGAAAGTGTGACAATTAGTAACTTTGTATCTGAAGTCAGGTTTACTCTCCTTACATTGAAGGTTACAGTCCACCACGGCAGGGAAAGTGTGACAATTAGTAACTTTGTATCTGAAGTCAGGATTACTCTGGCTTACATTGAAGGTTACAGTCCACCACGGCAGGGAAAGTGTGACAATTAGTAACTTAGTATCTGAAGTCAGGTTTACTCTCCTTACATTGAAGGTTACAACCACCACGGCAGGGAAAGTGTGACAATTAGTAACTTTGTATCTGAAGTCAGGTTTACTCTCCTTACATTGAAGGTTACAGTCCACCACAGCAGGGAAAGTGTGACAATTAGTAACTTTGTATCTGAAGTCAGGTTTACTCTCCTTACATTGAAGGTTACAGTCCACCATGGCAGGGAAAGTGTGACAATTAGTAACTTTGTATCTGAAGTCAGGTTTACTCTGCCTTACATTGAAGGTTACAGTCCACCACGGCAGGGAAAGCGTGACAATTAGTAACTTTGTATCTGAAGTCAGGTTTACTCTGGCTTACATCGAAGATTACATTCCACCACGGCAGGGAAAGTGTGACAATTAGTAACTTTGTATCTGAAGTCAGGTTTACTCTGGCTTACATTGAAGGTTACAGCCCACCACAGCAGGGAAAGCATGACAATTAGTAACTTTGTATCTGAAGTCAGGTTTACTCTGCATTACATTGAAGGTTACAGTCCACCACGGCAGGGAAAGCGTGACAATTAGTAACTTTGTATCTGAAGTCAGGTTTACTCTGCCTTACATTGAAGGTTACAGTCCACCACAGCAGGGAAAGTGTGACAATTAGTTACTTTGTATCTGAAGTCAGGTTTACTCTCCTTACATTGAAGGTTACAGTCCACCACGGCAGGGAAAATGTGACAATTAGTAACTTTGTATCTGAAGTCAGGTTTACTCTCCTTACATTGAAGGTTACAGTCCACCACGGCAGGGAAAATGTGACAATTAGTAACTTTGTATCTGAAGTCAGCTTTACTCGGCCTTACATTGAAGGTTACAGTCCACCACGGCAGGGAAAGTGTGACAATTAGTAACTTTGTATCTGAAGTCAGGTTTACTCTGGCTTACATTGAAGGTTACAGTCCACCACGGCAGGGAAAGTGTGACAATTAGTTACTTTGTATCTGAAGTCAGGTTTACTCTCCTTACATTGAAGGTTACAGTCCACCACAGCAGGGAAAGTGTGACAATTAGTAACTTTGTATCTGAAGTCACGTTTACTCTGGCTTACATTGAATGTTACAGTCCACTATGGCAGGGAAAGTGTGACAATTAGTAACTTTGTATCTTAGGTCAGGTTTACTCTCCTTACATTGAAGGTTACAGTCCACCACGGCAGGGAAAGTGTGACAATTAGTAACTTTGTATCTGAAGTCAGGTTTACTCTGCAATACATTGAAGGTTACAGTCCACCACGGCAGGGAAAGTGTGACAATTAGTAACTTTGTATCTGAAATCAGGTTTACTCTGGCTTACATTGAATGTTACAGTCCACCACGGCAGGGAAAGTGTGACAATTAGTAACTTTGTATCTGAAGTCAGGTTTACTCTCCTTACATTGAAGGTTACAGTCCACCACGGCAGGGAAAGTGTGACAATTAGTAACTTTGTATCTGAAGTCACGTTTACTCTGGCTTACATTGAATGTTACAGTCCACCACGGCAGGGAAAGTGTGACAATTAGTAACTTTGTATCTGAGGTCAGGTTTACTCTGCCTTACATTGAATGTTACAGTCCACCACGGCAGGGAAAGTGTGACAATTAGTAACTTTGTATCTGAAGTCACGTTTACTCTGGCTTACATTGAAGGTTACAGTCCACCACGGCAGGGAAAGTGTGACAAATAGTAACTTTGTATCTGAAGTCAGGTTTACTCTGGCTTACATTGAAGGTTACAGTCCACCACGGCAGGGAAAGTGTGACAATTAGTAACTTTGTATCTGAAGTCAGGTTTACTCTCCTTACATTGAAGGTTACAGTCCACCACGGCAGGGAAAGCGTGACAATTAGTAACTTTGTATCTGAAGTCAGGTTTACTCTGGCTTACATTGAAGGTTACAGTCCACCACGGCAGGGAAAGTGTGACAATTAGTAACTTTGTATCTGAAGTCAGGTTTACTCTGGCTTACATTGAATATTACAGTCCACCACGGCAGGGAAAGCGCGACAATTAGTAACTTTGTATCTGAAGTCAGGTTTACTCTGGCTTACATTGAAGGTTACAGTCCACCACGGCAGGGAAAGTGTGACAATTAGTAACTTTGTATCTGAAGTCAGGTTTACTCTGGCTTACATTGAAGGTTACAGTCCACCACGGCAGGGAAAGTGTGACAATTAGTAACTTCGTATATGAAGTCAGGTTTACTCTCCTTACATTGAAGGTTACAGTCCACCACGGCAGGGAAAGTGTGACAATTAGTAACTTTGTATCTGAAGTCAGGTTTACTCTCCTTACATTGAAGGTTACAGTCCACCACGGCAGGGAAAGTGTGACAATTAGTAACTTTGTATCTGAAGTCAGGTTTACTCTGGCTTACATTGAAGGTTACAGTCCACCACGGCAGGGAAAGCGTGACAATTAGTAACTTTGTATCTGAAGTCAGGTTTACTCTGGCTTACATTGAAGGTTACAGTCCACCACGGCAGGGAAAGTGTGACAATTAGTAACTTTGTATCTGAAGTCAGGTTTACTCTGGCTTATACTGAAGGTTACAGTCCACCAAGGCAGGAAAAGCGTGACAATTAGTAACTTTGTATCTGAAGTCAGGTTTACTCTGGCTTACATTGAATGTTACAGTCCACCACGGCAGGGAAAATGTGACAATTAGTAACTTTGTATCTGAAGTCAGGTTTACTCTGGCTTACATTGAATGTTACAGTCCACCACGGCAGGGAAAGTGTGACAATTAGTAACTTTGTATCTGAAGTCAGGTTTACTCTGGCTTACATTGAAGGTTACAGTCCACCAAGGCAGGAAAAGTGTGACAATTAGTAACTTTGTATCTGAAGTCAGGTTCACTCTCCTTACATTGAAGGTTACAGTCCACCACGGCAGGGAAAGTGTGACAATTAGTAACTTTGTATCTGAAGTCAGGTTCACTCTGGCTTACATTGAAGGTTACAGTCCACCACGGCAGGCAAAATGTGACAATTAGTAACTTTGTATCTGAAGTCAGGTTTACTCTGCCTTACATTGAAGGTTACAGTCCACCACGGCAGGGAAAATGTGCCACCGGTAACTTTGTATCTGAAGTCAGGATTAATCTGCCTTACATTGAAGGTTACAGTCCACCATGGCAGGCAAAATGTGACAATTAGTAACTTTGTATCTGAAGTCAGGTTTACTCTGGCTTACATTGAAGGTTACAGTCCACCACGGCAGGCAAAATGTGACAATTAGTAACTTTGTATCTGAGGTCAGGTTTACTCTGGCTTACATTGAATGTTACAGTCCACCACGGCAGGGAAAGCGTGACAATTAGTAACTTTGTATCTGAAGTCAGAAAGTAGAGCGATGAAAGCTAGCACTCAAGGAGCCTTCTCCATTTTCCTAGTCCAGGATTCCACCCCGTGGAACTGAGCCACCTGTGTTAACCATAGTCCACCTACCTTCACTATCTTAATCGAGACAGTCATTCAAAGGAATAGCCAGAGACTAACGTCATCTACGTGCAGGCCCAAAGGGGAACAGGTACTGTCAGGATAACAGTAACTAGCAGAATACCTGTCTAGCATGTAGGAAGGCCTGGCTTTTATTTCCCATGTAGTCAGGATAGGTTTGGCAGTGTCTCTTACCTCATTTAATTTGAAAGACTTTATGTAATAATTGTGTTGTTTTACTTAAAGTAATAAGAGAAAAATTAGAAGTGAAACTCTTTGATCCTGGGATTTTGTTTGTTGGGGGTGACCCATTCTGTTGATGTTGTTGCTATACAAAACACTGGATAATTTATAAATATCTGAACTTTTATTTCTCACAGTTCTGGAGGGTGTGAAGTTCAGGAGTTGGAATATTAGTGATCTGCTGAAAGCCTGATCTCCTTTTAATGTTGGTGTGACAGGGCCGGGCGTGGTGGCGCACGCTTTAATCCCAGCACTCGGGAGGCAGAGGTAGGAGGATCGCTATGAGTTCAAGGCCACCCTGAGACTGCACAGTGAATTCCAGGTCAGCCTGGGCCACAGTGAGACCCTACCTCGAAAAACCAAACAAAAAATAAATAAATAAAATGTTGGTGTGACAGAAAAATCAAGTTTCCTCCTGATTGGGAAGCATTCAGCGTGTTGGAAGGGGCCATGCAGGCCGCTACAGGAGAAAAGCCATTAACTGTCCTGCTGAGTTGTCAATTCTGCGTGCTACAATACTGATCAATCAAATATACATACCCACTAGTGCAATATGATCAAAACACCCTGTAACATATTAGACTATCCCAAAAATGATGGAATCATGGGGGGGAGCGGGTGGTACCAACCTACATCTGATTGGATTTGAGGCCTGCTCCACAAGATGGAATTCATGAACGGTATTATAAACCTGGTCAAATGCCCGTGGCTGTGGGGAATTTACTACTAACATTTTGCTAAACAGACGTTGTGTTTATATTTATAGATAAGTATTTCTCTCAGCCTTGGTCATAGAAGCTTCCTTTTGAAGTGGCTGGTAAGAAATGAGGAGACTTGTAATTGTCCAAACTGCTAAGAGTGAGTCCTGAATCCTCAAATACAAATGCAAAAACCAGAGAACAGGGAGGACCGCTCTGGAATGTTCCGGATACGGCATGACCACTGCCATCGTGAACACATAGATGTGGTCACCTGCACAAACACTGAGCCCAGCATCAACAGTCCATCATGGATGAGGAGGGAGACATGAAGCCCACACCACCCTGACTACTATTGTTGGGGTCCCTTGCTGGGGTCCACTGGCAGGTTGTCCAAGCTCTAGCCACTGACCTGTTACCCGTGCTCAGCCAAGAGATAGTTCATCATTAAAGTCACTGGGCCACAAAAACCAAACATGAAAGTAGGAAGGTGACTAGCAGGAAGGAAGGGGTTTGTGGTGGTTTGAATTTAATAGGGCTCATAAGGAGCAGGAGGAGAGTCAGTCAGAGTAAAGGAAGTGAATATGAACAAATACACTGTAAACATGTATGAGATTGCCAAAAATTAAGTTTAAAAATTCAGCTATAAGGGCTGGAGAGATGGCTTAGCAGTTAAGGCGCCTGCCTGCTAAGCTGAAGAACCCGATTCCAAGCTCCAGGTCCCACATTTAGCCAGATGCAAAGTGACACAAGGGCGCAATGCCGCACTTGACCACAAGGGGGCGCACACATCTGGATTTCGTTCACAGCAGCTGAGAGACTGCTGGTGTGCCCATCTCTATCTGTCTCCCTCTCCCTCTCTCTCTGTCTGTCTCTCTCTAAAAATAAAAAAATAAAAAAATTTTTTTAAATTCATTGTAAAAATTGTTTATTAAGAGAAAATTTTGAGACTCAAGAGATGGCTTAGCAGTCAAGGCACTTGCCTGCGAAGCTTAAAGACTCAGGGTCATTTCTCCATTACCCACATAAGCCAGATGTACAAGGTGATCAATACATCTGGAGTTTCTTTGCAGTGGCTAGAGGTTCTGACATGCCCATTCTCTCTCTCTCTCTCTCTTTCGGTCTCTTTCCAAAAATAAATAAAATAATTTAATAAAATTTTAATTAAGCTATAAAATTGCAAAAAGAGTGGCTAGACAGATGGCTCAATGAAAATTGCATCTGTAAAGGCCTGAAGCCCCTGGGGTTCAATTCTCTAGCATCCACATGGGGACAGCTGTGTACATCTGTAACCCCAGTCCTGTGGGAAGCAGAGACCGGAGAATCACGGGGTTCACAGGAAAATGGCAGGCTCGGGAATCAGTGTGCCGCTCCATCTCCAGGGAAAAAACAAGGTGAGTGAGTCATTTACGGGTGCCCTGGTGTTCTCTAGTCTCCGTAAGAGATACACAGAGTGCTACGCAAGTACATACATGTGCACACACCACACACAACACACACATTACACACATACAAGGAAAGAAAAGCTGAATGTAGGGGCTCATGACTCTAATACCAGAATTTGGGAGACTGAAGTAAGAGGACCACCATGAGTTTGAGACTAGCCTGGGCTACAGTGAGTTCTGGGCCAGCCTAGGCTATAGTGAGACCTTGACACAAACCTTCCAACTCTAATCACCTTATAAAAGTGAGGAAATGGTAATTCAATTGCTAGAGTACTTTTATAGAATCCACAAGGTCTTAGGTTCAATCCCCAACACTTACACACACACACACGCACAGGACAAAAGAGAAATTAGGGAGAGTATTTAACCAAGAAAAAATTGTAACAAGATCTAGAACAGGGAGTTTGGTTGAATAATTATCTTTGGAAAATATATAAAAAAAAAAAAAAAAAAGAGGAAATGGTAACTGTGGATTGGGTATGTAATTTAATCCCAGCACTTTTATAGAAGGCAGAGGTCTTAGGAGGATCAACACTTACGTGAGTTCAAGGCCACCCTGAGGATACATAGTTAATTCCAGGTCATTGCCAAGATCCAGAGTGAGTTTGGTTGAAAAACCAAAAAATAAATAAATAAATAAGCTTCTGATCCATGAAACCAGCTATCTTCAGGAATGGTTTTGGATAAAAATGGGTGAAAACAGATTGATATGATCAAACTCTGATAAGCTCTCTTCCTGCTTAACCCTCTTGTTAATATACATTGACTGACCTGGTAGCCAGTAGTTTGTGGCTTCTGCAACCCCGCAAAGGTCAAATCCTTGCTCCAACTTGAAGATCAATTCAGGTTTGGTCACGCAGCATCCTATAAATGGGAAATAATGTAAGATTCACGCCAAAGTGCTAACTCAGGTCTATGAACAGAAGATGATAGCTGCAATGTATTTATTATACCCACTAAGTTGCCCTCTAAACATTATGTTTGTATCTATACATTAATGATACTCTCACTTTTGGTTAGAGAAGCTTCTCTTTTCAGATGATGGTGACCACTGGAGTAAATCAACACTGGCCAAAGTGCTCATAAGAAGTGACAGTGGGAGCAGGGCGTGGTGGCACACGCCTTTAATCCCAGCACTCGGGAGGCAGAGGTAGGAGGATCGCCGAGAGTTCGAGGCCACCCTGAGACTACATAGTGAATTCCAGGTCAGCCTGGACCAGAGTGAGACCCTACCTTGAAAAGCCAAAAAAAAAAAAAAAAGAGCTAAAGTGGGAAAAAAGAAGACAAAAGAAGACAGCTCCATTTTAGGAACTAGGTTTAAAATGGTGAATTAGCCGGGCATGGTGGCACATGCCTTTAATCCCAGCACTCGGGAGGCAGGGGAAGGAGGATCCATTCGAGGCCACAGGAACATAGTTAATTCCAGGTCAGCCTTTTTTAGTGAAACCCTAAAAAAAAAAAAAATTAAAAAAAAAATGGTGAATTAGAAATATTGTTAAAGGATTATAATCATATTCTTCACTAAGGGAAATATTAATTACAAGTGGCATAAAATTACACTGAAAAATAATCCAAATGAATGACTTACGAAAAGTTAAAGAAATATAAGAAGCGGGCTGGAGAGATGGCTTAGCGGTTAAGGCACATGCCTGCTAAGCCTAAGGATCCAGGTTCAATTCTGCAGATCCCATGTAAGCCAGAGGCACATGGTGGCGCATGCGTCTGGAGTTTGTTGGCAGTGGCTAGAGGCCCTGGCATGCCCATTCTCACTTACTCTCTCTCCCTCTAATAAATAAATAAAAATAAATCTTAAAAAAAAAAGAAATATAAAAAGCGAAAAGACAAGACAGAATGGAATGGTGATAACTCAGGATATTTAGGAGAAGCTGAGTAAATAGAATGATCATTAAAAAAAAAAATTCCAAGCCAGGCATGGTGGCGCACGCCTTTAATCCCAGCACTCGGGAGGCAGAGGTAGGAGGATCGCCGTGAGTTTGAGGCCACCCTGAGACTACATAGTTAATTCCAGGTCAGCCTGGACCAGAGTGAGACCCCACCTTGGAAAAGAAATGTATAATACAAAAACAGTTAAAGTCAGATGAATCCCTATACTTACCAACTAAGAAGGAAGTAACTATAAGTGGATATTACTGGGGAGTTTCACTCACCCAGGACCACCAGGCTGAGTTCGAGGCCACCCTGAGACTACATAGAGAATTCCAGGTCAGCCTGAGCTAGAGTGAGACCCTACCTCAAAAAAACAAACAAAAACAATAAAAAATAAAAATAAATAAATAAAAGAAAGAATATTCCACTACTCTCCCTCGTGGTTAGAGAAGCTTCTCTTTTCAGATGGCAGTGACTTTGGGATGACTCAGAAGGCACCACGGTGCTGAGAAGAAGGGACAGAGGAGTGCTCAGCACTGAAACATCTCTATCACACCTTCCAAGGCTCAGGGTCCATTGCGGAAGAGGGGGTAGAAAGAATGTAAGAGCCAAAGGAAGAGTAGGACTCCTTACAACGTGCTCCTCCAGACACAAAATGGCCTGGATATCCATGACCTCACAGTGCCTGACACTACCTACACAAGACCCTCATAATAGGAGGAAAAGATCATGACATCAAACTGAAAAGAGAGACTGATTGAGATGGGGAGGGGATATGATGAGAGTGGAGTTTCAAAGGGGAAAGTGGGGGAAGGAGGGAATTACCATAGGATATTGTTTACAATTATGGAAATTGTCAATTAAAAAAAGTAAAAATTAAAAAAAAAAAAAGAACAATCCAGAAATTTTAAAGGTCAAGACCACAATTCATGAAATAACAATGATAAAAGAAAACTGAAGGACACAACAGCACAATTGTCCAGGCAAGAGAATAAATGTCAGACTATTTAAAAGTAACCTGAGCAGATTTTAAAAAACAAAACAAGAGCTGGGCGTGGTGGAGCACACCCTTAATCCCAGCCCTGGGGAGGCAGAGGTAGGAGGATCACCAAGAGTTCGAGGCCACCCTGAGATGACATAGTGAATTCCAGGTCAGCCTGGACTAGAAAGTAAGACTCTACCTCGAAGGAAAAAAAAAATAAACAAATGTAAAGAATGAGAATTTTTTTTGCTGTTTTTAGTTTTTACAAGTTAAGGTCTCACTGTGTGATGATGCTTTTTACAATGTATGTATTGAGCAGGGCAAGGTGGTGCTCGCCTTTAATCCCAGCACGTGGGAGGCAGAGGTAGGAGGATCGCCGTGACTTCGAGGACACTCTGAGACTACAGAGTGAATTCCAGGTCAGCCTGGACCAGAGTGAGACCCTACCTCGAAAAAAAAAAAAATAAAAATAAAAATAAAAATAAAAATAAAATGTATGTATTGACATTAAGAAAATAGGGGCTGGAGAGATGGCTTAGTGATTAAGGTGTTTGCCTGCAAAGCCAAAGGATCCCTGTTTGATTCTCCAGGACCCACATAAGCCAGATGCACAAGGGGGCACATGCATCTGGAGTTCATTTGCAGTGGCTAGAGGCCCTGGCGTGCCCATTTTCTCTCTCTCTCTCTCTCTCTCTCTCTCTGCATCTTTCTCGCTCTCAAATAAATGTAAAAAAATAAATAAAATAGGGCTGGGGAGATGGCTTAGTGGTTAAGGCACTTGCCTGTAAAGCCAAAGGACCTAAGTTCAATTCCCCAGGACCCATATAAGGCAGATACACATGGTTGCACACGAGTCTAGAGTCCCATTGACAATGGCTGGAGGCCCTAGTGACCCCATTCTCTTATCTGGCTGGCTGTCTCTCTCTCTCAAATAAATAAATAAAAATAAAATTATTTTTAAAAAAATAAAAATTAAAAAATGCCTGTGAAGCCTTTAATCCCAGTTCAATTCTCCAGGTCAGAGGTAAGCTGGATCACATGGAGGTGCATGCCATCCTGGAGTTTGTCTGCAGTGGCTAAGGCCCAGGTCATCCCTGGGCTCTCTCTCTCTCTCCCTATCTCTAATAAATAAATAAATAAAAAAAAAAATAAAATAGGGCTGGAAAGATTAAAAATGCCTATGAAGCCTAAGGATCCCAGTTTGATTCTCCAGGTCCCATGTAAGCCGGATGCACATGGTGGTGCATGCATCTGGAGTTTGTCTGCAGTGGCTAGAGGCCCTGGTGCATCCATTATCTCTCTCTCTCTCTGCCTGCCTATTTCTGTATCTCTCTCTCAAATAAATAAATAAATAATAAAATATTTAAAAAAATAATAATAAAAATAAAATAAAATAAAAACACTTTAAAAAATATAAATAAATAAATAAATAAATAAATAAGAACAATATCAACTCAAAAGAAACAAGTGGAAAGAAATCAGTGAATCAGAAATAAAGGAAACAGTCTATAGCCATACCACCCTGAAAATGCCCAATCCTGTCTGACTCGGAAGCTAAGCAGGGTTGGGCCTAGTTAGTGCTTGAAAGGGAGAAATTAAAAAAAAGAATTTCTAAAAATGATGAGACAAAAAGCTGGTTCTTTAAAAATGAATAGTATTGATCAACCTGTAGCCAAAATGATTAAAGAGAGAGAGAGAGAAAACCCTAACCAACAAGATTAAAGACATTACAACAGACACCAATGAACCTGTGAGAATCCTGAGGACTTATTTCAAAATACTATATTCGACCAAATTGACATATGTGAAAGAAATGGATGAACTTCTCAAATCATATGATCTAATAAAGTTAAAGCCAGAAGAGATAAATAATCCAAACAGAACTATAACACCTAATGAGATGGAAGCAGTAACTAAAATTCTCCCAACCAAAAAAGAAAAAAAGCCAGGTGTGGTGGCACACACCTTTAATCCCAGTATTTGGGAGGCAGAGGTAGGAGGATTTCTGTGAGTTCAAGACCACCCTGAAAACTACAAATAGGTCAGCCTGACATAGAGTGAGACCCTACCTCAAAAAACAAAAACAAACACACACACACACACACACACATACACACACACATACATATATATATATTTATTTATTTATTTATTTATTTATTTATTTATTTAAAAAATAGGAGCCGGGCGTGGTGACGCACATCTTTAATCCCAGCACTTGGGAGGCAGAGGTAGGACGGTCGCCAAGAGTTCCAGGCCACCCTGAGACTACATAGTTAATTCCAGGTCAGCCTGGACCACCAGAGTGAAACCCTACCTCGCAAAACCAAAAAAAAAAAAAAAAAAAAATATAGGGCTGGAGAGATGGCTTAGTGGTTAAGGCGCCTGCCTCCTAAGCCTAAGAACGCTGGTTCCAATCTCCAGCAGTTCCAATCTCCAGGTCCCACGCTGAGCCAGATGCAAAGTGACGCAAGGGCGCAATGCCGCACTTGACCACAAGGGGGCGCACGCATCTGGATTTCGTTCACAGCAGCTGAGAGACTGCTGGCACGCCCATCTCTATCTGTCTCCCTCTCTCTCTGTCTGTCTCTCTCTAAAAATAAAAAATTTTAAAAAATTTAAAAAAAAATAGTGCTGGGCATGGTGGTGCACTTCTTTAATCCCAGCATTCGGGAGGCAGAGTAGGATTGCTGTGAGTTCAAGGCCACCCTGAGACTACAGAGTGAATTCCAGGTCAGGCTGGGCTAAAGCAAGACCCTACCTCGAAAAAAAAAAAAAATTTCAAGGCCAGGTGTGGTGGTGCACACCTTTAATCCCAGCACTTGAGAGGCAGAGGTAGGAGGATCAACATGAGTTCAAGGCCACCCTGAGACTACATAGTGAACTGCATATCAGCCTGAGCTAAAGCGAGACCTTGCCTCGAAAACACCTAAATAAATATATATATGTGTGTATCTTTCAAGCCAGGCATGGTGGCACACACCTTTAATCCCAGCACTTAGGAGGCTGAGGTAGGAGGATTACTGAGAGTTCGAGGCCATCCTGAAACTACATAGTGAATTCCAGGTCAGCCTGGACTAGAGTGAAATCCTACCTTGGGGGAAAAAAAATACAAAAACAGTTAAAGTCAGAACTAATCCCTATACTTACCAACTAAGAAGGAAGTTACTATAAGTGGAAATTACTGGGGAGTTTCACTCACCCAGGACCACCAGGCTGTAGTAGTTCTCCAGCATCACATCCCTGTAGAGGGTCCTCTGAGCAGCGTCCAGCTCCTGCCATTCTTGCCAGGTGAAGTCCACAGCTACATCCTCAAATGACACCAACCCCTGTAACGACACATTTCTTTTAAATCCAACCCCTGAGCTTTTCAGAACACAAAGTGAGAGTCCACTCTTGTGTTAGTACATGCGTTTTTTTTTTTTTTTTTTTTTTTTGTTTTGCGCGGTAGGGTCTCACTCTGGTCCAGGCTGACCTGGAATTAACTATGTAGTCTCAGGGTGGCCTCGAACTCTCGGCGATCCTCCTACCTCTGCCTCCCGAGTGCTGGGATTAAAGCCGTGCACCACCAGGCCCGGCAAGTACATGCATTTTACAAGGGTCTTACAAAGGTGCAGCTTGATCTGTGCTCTGTATAATGGGGGAAAGAAAAATCAATACAAATCCTTATTATAAATTCTGTGTTACCTCTGTTACACCCTCCAAGGCTCAAGGACCATTGTGAAAGAGGGGGCGGATAGAATGGAAGAGCCAAAGGAAGGGTATGACTCCTTACAATGCAACTGTCCAGACAGAAATTGGCCTTGATATCCATGACCTTGCAGTGCCTAGCTATACCTTGGCAAGACCCTCAAAATAGAAGAAAAAGATGATGACATCAAATTAAGAGAGAGACTAATGGAGAGAGGGAGGGAATATGATGGAGACTGGACTTCTAAAGTGGAATGGGGGAGGGGAGGGAAATATATATTTTTGTATGTAAATATAGGTGTCAATAAAAAAATTAATAGTAAAAAAATAAAAAATAAATTCTGTGTTAAGTTTACCGATTCAATAAAATGGCCGGGTGTGGTGGCGCAAGCCTTTAATCCCAGCACTCAGGAGGCAGAGGCAGGAGGATCGCCATGAGTTCAAGGCCACCCTGAGACTACATAGTGAGTTCCAGGTCAGCCTGTACTAGAGTGGAAACTACCTTGAAAAACCAAAAAAAAAAAAAAACCAGATTCAAGAAAATATATTGCTAGCCGGGCGTGGTGGCACACACCTTTAATCCCAGCACTCGGGAGCCAGAGGTAGGAGGATCACCGTGAGTTCGAGGCTACCCTGAGACTACAGAGTGAATTCCAGGTCAGCCTGAGCTACAGAGAGACCCTACCTCAAAAAACCAAATAAATAAAATAAAATAAAATAAATAAATAAATAAATAAATAAATAAATGATAAAGTATTGCTGTGCACTCCAGGCTAGTGAAGGGATCGGCATGTGGGTCCTTAAGGTCTGGCTGGTGAGGGGATCGGCATGTGGGACCTGTATGCTGTGGGCGGCTGAGGGGGGGGGTCTGCGTTCAGGTTTTCACTGTCACTGCTTTAACCTATTCCACCCCAAATCTCCAAGCATTGGAATCAAGGAGGCAGAGCCTGTACAAATGTCCACGGATTACAGCAACAATAAATGGTGTTAAAAGGGTCTACAACCACCAGCATTAATGCAGACAAGGGTTCGCAGTCACAAATCCCTGCTCACCGCCAATGGCTACTTGACTTCCCCGATTCTAGCAAATGCCAAACCGCAGGCCTCTTGCAGCTTGAGGGCAGGAGCCTGAAAGGCTATTATCAAAGTGATGCCATCGGGCTGGAGGGATGGCTCAGCGTGGTGACGGCACCTGCCTGCAAACCCCAGGTTCGATTCCCCAGTACCACGTACAGCCAGATGCACAAAGTGGCGCAGGCATCTATGGTTCTCTCTCTCTTTCCTTGCACATAAATTTATTAACAACATATTTTTAAATTTATTTTTATTTTTTTTATTTGAAAGCGAATGACAGAGAAAGAGGCAGAGAGAGAGAATGGGCACACCAGGGCCTCCAGCCCCTGCAAAGGAACTCCAGATGCAGGCGCCCCCTTGTGCATCTGGCTTAGGTGGATACTGGGGGATCGAGCCTCGAACCAGGGTCCTTAGGCTTCACAGGCAGGCGCTTAAGCACTAAGCCACATCTCCAGCCCCTAACAACATATATTTTAATTGATGCCATGCAGCAAGCGTTTGAAGGCACAGGATTACGGGCAGAGGGCTCGGCGGGGCTCGAGTCCGGCCGTGCACGGGACGCTCGGGCTCCGGCGGAGGCGGACGAGCCCCGCGGCGCGCTGCCCGCAGCCCCGGCTCCAGACGTCTCCCGCGCACTCACCATGCCCGCGGGGTGCCCAGCCGACCCGGACTCGCTACGGCGCTGCCGCCCCGACCCGCGCGTCCCCGCGACAAAGGCTGCGCGCGCGCGCACGGACCCAAGATGGCGCGGGGGGAGACAAAGGTAGGACACCCGCGAGAGCCCGCCCCTGCCCTCGGCCCAGCGTCTGATTGGCCAATCCTCACCACAGTGCCTCTGATTGGGCGGGTGGAGACAAAGCCCCACCCCTGACCTTGTCCGGTATCTGATTGGGCAATCCTCATGTCCGTGCCTCTGATTGGTGAACAAAGCCCCGCCCTCTTCCTTCTTTCCAGTGTCTGAATGGGAAATCCTCACGGCAATGCCTCTGATTGGACGAGTCCTGTTGGGCACCAAAGCATGGTTCAATAGTATAATGATTTTTTAAATATTTTATTTATTTATTTATTTATTTATTTATTTATTTATTTATTTATTTATTTATCTTGTTTGTTTGCTTCTTGTTTGTTTTTCAAGGTAGGGTCTCACTCTAACCCAGGCTGACCTGGAATTCAGTATATAGTCTGGCTATTTATTTATTTGAGAGAGAGTGAATGAGAGAGGCCAATAGTAAGAGAGAGAATGGGGGGCTGGAGAGATGGCTTAGCTGTTAAGACACATGCCTGAGACGCCTAAGGACCCCAGATCGAATCTCCAGGTCCCACATAAGCCAGATGCACAAGGGGGGTGCACACATCTGGAGTTCGTTTGCAGTGGAGTTCGTTTGCAGTGGCTAGAGGCCCTGGCATGCTCATTCTCACTCTCCCTCTCTCTATTTCCCTCTCTCTGTCTCTAATAAATAAATAGAATTTAAAAATAAAAATAAAATTTAAAAAAGACGTGGCGCATGCCTGTAATCCCAGCACTTGGGAGGTAGAGGTAGGAAGATCACAATGAGTTCAAGGCCACACTGAGACTACATACTGAATTCCAGGTCAGCCTGGGCTAGAGAAGACTCTGCCTCCAAGAAAGAAAGAAGGAAAGAAAGAAAGAGAGAGGGAGGGAAGGAGGGAGGGAGGGAGGGAGAGAGAGAGAGAGAGAAGGGGCACGACAGGGTCTGTAGCCACTGGAAAAGAACTCCAGATGTATGTGACACTGTGTGCATCTGGCTTTACTCTTGAGGAATCCAAACTGGGTCCTTTGACTTGGCAGTCTTATTTTTGGTGTGTGTGTGTCTCTGACATATTTATTTATTTATTTATTTTAATTATTTTCGGAGAAAGTCACAGAGAGAGACAGAGAGAGGGAGACAGATAGAGAATGGGTGCACCAGCAGTCTCTCAGCTGTTGTGAAAGAAATCCAGATGTGTACGCCCCCTTGTGGTCAAGTGTAGCATTGCACCCTTGCGTCACTTTGCATCAGGCTAAACGTGGGACCTGGAGATTGGAACTGGGTTCTTAGGCTTAGGAGGCAGGCGCCTTAACCCCTAAGCCATCTCTCCAGCCCTGACATGGGTTTGTTTTTAAGATTTTATTTTTATTTGTTTATTTATTAAAAACAGAGAGAGCCGGGCGTGGTGGCGCACGCCTTTAATCCCAGCACTCCGGAGGCAGAGGTAGGAGGATCGCCCAGAGTTCAAGGCCACCCTGAGACTACACAGTGAATTCCAGGTCAGCCTGGACCAGAGTGAGACCCTACCTTGCAACCCCCCCCCAAAAAAAAAAAAAAAAAAAAAAAGAGAAAGAGAGAGAGAGAGAGTGAGAATGGGTGCACCATGGCCGCTAGCCACTGCAGATAAACTCCAGATGCATGTGCCACCATGTTCATCTTCAGTACGTGGGACCTGGGGAATCGAACATGGGTCCTTAGCCTTCACAGGCATGCGCCTTTACCTCTGTGCCATCTCTCCAGCCCTCTAACATTGTTCTTCCCATATGGGTGTTCTCATGTAGTTGGCCGACTCAGGGGTAAGCCAGGTGGTCTGGGACCAAGAGGTATCTAGCAGGAAGGAGCCACCAGAATTTCTGAGTTTTTCAGAACCCTTTCCCTCTTTATCCAATTTTCCGACTTCCAGGATGTAACTTTGGTGCTCCGGTAGGGCTGAGACCATCAGAATGCTGCTGGGAGGGACCTGCAGGGTAATGGCCGCCTGCCAAATCTGTCCTCTGGTGAAGGGACCTTCTCCATTCTGATGACCTCGGCAGGGGATGGCAGCAATCGCTGTGGGATCTCAGATTGCTTCTACAAGGCAGAAGACTTCAATCTGATCCCTGACCGGCTTTGCCTCCTGCAGGAAGGAGTAATTGCTCTTTGTAGAGGGCTTCATGGACATTAAGGGGGACAAAAGCATATCGTGAGCAGGGCATGCTTGCGGACGTGCATGGTGCACGCCTTTAATTCCAGCACTCGGGAGGCAGAGGTAGAAGGATCGCTGTGAGTTTGAGGCCACCCTGAGAATACATAGTGAATTCTAGGCCAGCCTGGGCTAGAGTGAGACCCTACCTCAAACGGCCCCTCCCTCAAAAAGCGTATCTTGAGTGTGTAGACAGTCACCTTCTGGGTGAGGTGTGGTGGCACATGCCTTTAATCCCAGCACTCGGGAGAATGGGTTAGGAGGACCACTGTGATTTTAAGATAAAAAGATGCACAAAATGCACATGTGTTTGGAGTTTGATTGCAGTGGTTGAGGCCCTGGCAAGCCAATTCTCTTTGTCTCTCTACCTGTCTCACTCTCAAAAAAAAAAAAAAAAAATTTAAATCTAAAAAGGGGCGGGGGGTGGAGAGCCTTTAATCCCAGCACTCGGGAGGCAGAGGTAGGAGGATGCCGTGAGTTCAAGGCCACCCTGAGACTAATAGTTAATTCCAGGTCAGCCTGGTTCCAGAGTGAAATTTAGTCAGAAAAAAAAAAAACACAAGGGGGCCGGGCATGGTGGTGACTTTAATCCCAGCACTCAGGAGGCAGAGGTAGGAGGATTCAGAGAGCTGAGGCCACCCTGAGCACATAGTTAATCTCCAGGTCAGCCTGGATCAGAGTGTCTCTCTCCAAAACCAAAAATAAAAAAAAAAAAAAGGGGGTGGCTGGAAGATGGCAGCGGTTAGGCGCCTGGCCTAAGAACACTGGTTCCAATCCCAGCGGTTCCAATCTCCAGGTCCCAAGTTTAGCCAGATGCAGTGACACAAGGGGATCACCATGAGTTCAAGGAGGCTACCCTGAGACGTTCACAGCTGAGACTGCTTCCAGGTCATCTGCCTCTCCCTCTCTGTCTGTCTCTCTCTGTGTCTCTCTACAAAAATAAATAAAATTTTAAAAATTTTTAAAAATCAGCTAGGCATGGTGACACTCGCCTTTATTCCCAGCATTGGGAAGGCAGAGGAAAGAGAATCACCATGAGTTCGAGGCTACCCTGAGACTACATAGTGCATTCCAGATCAGCCTGGACTAGAGTGAAATCTAACCTCGAAAAACCAAAAAATAAATAAATAAATAAAAAATTTTAAAAAGCAGTGGATAGCAGGACATGGTGGTGCACACCTTTAATCCCAACACTTGGGAGTTAAAGGTAGGAGGATTGCTGTAAATTCAAGGCCACCTGAGACTATAAAGTGAGTTCCAGGTCATCCTGGGCTAAAGTGAGACCTTACCTTGAAGAAAAGAACAAGCAGTGGAGAGGGCTGTAGAGATGGTTTAGCCATTAAAACACGTGCCTACAAAGCCAAAGGACCCAGGTTCAATTCCCTGGATCCAGATAAGCCAGATAAGCCAGATGTACAAGGTGGTACATGTGTCTGGAACACCTTTGCAGTGGCTGGAGGCCCAGGCATGCTCATTCTCTATCTGCTTCTCTCTTTCTCTCTTAAATAAGTAAATAAGTATTTTAAAATATTTTTTTAAAAAAGGCTCAGTGGTTAAGGCGCTTGCCTGTGAAGCCCAAGATCCAGGTTCAATTCCCCAGGATCCATATAAGCCACATCACATGGTGGCACGTGCATCTGGAGTTCCTTTGCAGTGGCTGAAGGCCCTGGTGCACCCATTCTCTCACTTGTCTCTATCTGCCACCTCCCTCTCATAAATAAATGAATAAACAATCAAATAAGTAAATATTTTTTTTTAAATGTGTGGTGGCACACACCTTTAATCCCAGCACTTGGGAGGCAGTGATAGGAGGATCACCATGAGTTTGAGGCCACCCTGAGACTACATAGTGAACTCCAGGTCAGCCTGAGCTAGAGTGAAACCCTACCTCAAAAAAAAAAAAAAAAAAAAAAACATATTTTATTTATTTGAGAGAAAGAAAATGGACACATCAGAGCTCTCCAGCCACTGCAACAAACTCCAGAGGCATGAGCCCCCTGGGTTTATGTGGGTCCTGGGGAACTGACCCAGTTTCTTTGACTTTGCAGGCAAGCTTAACACCTCTCCCAGCCATAAATAAATACTTTTTTTTTTTTTTTTTTTTTTTTTTTTTTTTGAGGTAGGGTCTCACTCTGGCCCAGGCTGACCTGGAATTAACTATGTAGTCTCAGGGTGGCCTCGAACTCTCAGCGATCCTCCTACCTCTGCCTCCCAAGTGCTGGGATTAAAGGCATGCGCCACCATACCCGGCTTGAAATACTTTTATAAACTTATTTTTATTATTAATTTTGTTTATTTGAGAGAGGGGAATCGGTTGACCAAGTGAATGGGCGCACCAGGGCCTTTGGCCACTGTAAATGAACTCCAGACTTATGTGCCACCCTGTACATCTGGCTTACATAGGTTCTGGGGAATTGAACCGAGGTCCTTTGACTTTGTAGGCAAGTGCCTTAATCAATAAGCCATCTCCCCAGCCCTACTTATATACTTTTTAAAAAGCAGGGGAGGAGGCCACCCTGAGGCTACGTAGTGCATTCCAGGTCAGCCTGATCTAGAGCGAGACACTACTTCGAAAAACCAATCAATCAATCAATCAATCAATAAAATAATAAAATAAAATAAAAATAAATAAAATAATAAATAAAAATTAAAATTAGGGCTGGAGAGATGGTTTAGCGGCTTAGTCATTTGCTTGCAATGCCAAAGGATCCCAGTTCAATTCTCCAGGACCCACATAAGCCAGATGCACAAGGGGGCATGTGCATCTGGAGTTTGTTTGCAGTGGCCGGAGACCCTGGCATGCCCATTCTCTCTTTATCTCTCTCCCTCTTTCTCTCAAATATATAAATAAAATATATTTTTAAAAAATTAAAATTAAAAAAGCAGTGGCGAGCAGGGCATGTGCGTGGTGGCGCATGCCTTTAATCCCAGCAATTGGGAGGCAGAGGTAGGAAGTAGGCCCACCAGCAAAAGGGCTGCTGGATGCCCCAGCCTTCCGGCCTGAACTGTCAATCAGACGCGAGGGGGCGTGTCCTCAGTGACGTGCAGGGGTGGGCGTGGCCGCGTTACGCAAGGCGCGTGACGTCACCGTGGGCTTCCGGCGCGGCGCGTGGGTGTGCCGGCAGTGCGCCGCCCGCGGCCTGGCTGCTCGGCGGAGCCCGGAGGGTGCCGGGCGGACAATGGTGAGTGCGCGCGCGGGCGGGAGGGCGAGCGGAGCGCCGCGAGTTCGAGGCCAGCCTGAGACCACAGAGTGAGGTCCACGTCAGCCCGGCCTCGAGCGAGACAAAAAAAAAAACAGAAACAGCCCCAAATTTGCGACTTCATCCAGGTCTTCATTATCCCTACGTTTCCAGATCTTTCCTCGCATTTACAAGCGTGAGCTTCCCCCTCGCTAACCCACAACATCGCGATGCCTGTTTGGGCTGCGTGGTGCATCCACGCGCGCGCAGTATTTAAATAACCCTTCTCCACCCCCGGACATTTTTATTTTTATTTTTTTTCTCTTTTAATTTTTTTATTGACACCTTCTATACTTACATACAAAAAACACATATTTCCCTCCCCTCCTCCCAATTCCACTTTAGAACACCAGTCTCCATCGTATCCCCTCCCTCTCTCCATTTGTCTTTTAATTTGATGTCATCATCTTTTTCTTCTATTTTGAGGGTCTTGCGAAGGTATTGCTAGGCACTGCAAGGTCATGGATATCGAGGCCAATTTCTGTCTGGGCAGTTGCATTGTAAGAAGTCATACCCTTTCTTTGGCACTTCCATTCTATCCACAATGCTTTTATTTATTTTTGTTTTTTATTGACACAGAGTGGCAGGCTGGCGTTCCACATCACTGTGTGCTGGGGAACTGCCCAGACGATGAAACCCTAACTTCCATAATTATAGACAGTAATAAATAATATTTACAATGATAGATAAACCAAGATAATTCCCTCCCACCTCACTTTCCCATTCTCAATAAATAGGTAAATAGCCCATTTTATTTATTCAATTTTTTTAAATGGCTTTTCAAGGTAGGGTCTCAGTCTAGCTCAGGCTGACCTGGAATTCACTATGTAGTCTCAGGGTGGCCTCGAGCTCACAGCGATCCTCCTACCTCTGCCTCCCGAGTGCTGGGATTAAAGGCGTGCGCCACCACGCCCGGCTTTATTTTTTTGGAGACAGGGTCTCACTTTGTGGCCCCAGGTGTGGTGAACCACCACACCCTGTCTTCCTTCTTTCTCTTAAATTCTATGATCTAATAAAACCTGGAAACTTACAAAAAAAAATTAGTACTTTATTTCCTGGATTTAGGGTTAATGAATTTGGAAGCTCATTGCATATGTCAATGCTCATTTGACTATTTTTTCACAGGGCCAAAGAGAGGACTTTTTTTTTTTTTAGTTGTGGAAATAGTATTTTTTTATTTACTAATTTAAGTGCTAAGCCATCTCTCCAGCCCTATCTTGTCCTTCTTGATTGTTTAGACTATGAAGTACTACTGTAGGATTGCAATTTCCACTTTTTTTTTTTTTTTTTTTTTTTTTTTTGGTTTTTCAAGGTAGGGTCTCACTCTGGTCCAGGCTGACCTGGAATTAACTATGTAGTCTCAGGGTGGCCTCTAACTCACGGTGATCCTCCTACCTCTGCCTCCCGAGTGCTGGGATTAAAGGCGTGCACCACCATGCCCGGCTTTCCATTTTTTTAAATGGGTGAAAATGTTAACATAAATTTATATATCTCAAGTGAAGTGAAAAAAAGCCATAAAGAATATATAAACTTGCAGTGGCCATAGTAAAAATGCAGCCTGTTTAGTCCAGGTGCGTTGAGCTTATGGAAGTCGGGGTGAACAGCTACATTTCAGACAAGCATTGCACGCAGTAAATGTTGCGAGGCCGTGAAGTGCGTGTGAATTTAGATTTAAATTCAGATCACCGACCCTACTGATCGCAACTCCTGTGCGTCTGTGGACTGTTTTAGGATTCCGTGGCTTTTGAAGATGTGTCTGTGAAGTTCACCCGGGAGGAGTGGGCTCTGCTGGGTCCTTCACAGAAGAAACTCTACAGAGATGTGATGCGGGAAACCTTCAGGAACCTGACCTCTCTTGGTAAGGATGACGTCATTCCTGCACCTAGGTAATTCTGTGACAAGCAGCTCCCCTTTCATCAGCATTCCAAGGCTGGGAATGTGAAAAGGTGACATGAACCAGCTCCCTGTGGGCCTAGGACCCTAATCAGGGTTCTGTTACTTTCTAACAATTTCTAATGATTTTCTGGGTCTGCATTTTAGGGAATAAACTGGGAGACCAGAATACTACAGATCAATACAAAATTCAGAAGAGAAATCTAAGGTAAGTTGTAGACAGTACAGAAAGCAGTGGACTTTTAATTAAGAGTCTTATATATTGTATCACACTATGAAAGATTTGTTTTGTCAAGGTAGGGTCAAGTTGTAGACAGTACAGAAAGCAGTGGACATACATTTTAATTGAAAGATTTGTTTTGTCAGGTATAGTTGTAGTCAGTGGACAGTCTACATTGTATCACACTATGAAAGATTTGTTTTGTCAAGGTAGGGTCAAGTTGTAGACAGTACAGAAAGCAGTGGACTTTTAATTAAGAACATTGTATCACACTATGAAAGATTTGTTTTGTCAAGTAGGGACTTTTAATTAATTAAGAGTCTTATATATTGTATCACACTATGAAAGATTTGTTTTGTCAAGATAGGGTCAAGTTGTAGACAGTACAGAAAGCAGTGGACTTTTAATTAAGAGTCTTATATATTGTATCACACTATGAAAGATTTGTTTTGTCAAGGTAGGGTCAAGTTGTAGACAGTACAGAAAGCAGTGGACTTTTAATTAAGAGTCTTATATATTGTATCACACTATGAAAGATTTGTTTTGTCAAGGTAGGGTCAAGTTGTAGACAGTACAGAAAGCAGTGGACTTTTAATTAAGAGTCTTATATATTGTATCACACTATGAAAGATTTGTTTTGTCAAGGTAGGGTCTCACTCTGGCCCACAATGACCTGGAACTTACTCTGGTTCCAGACCTCCTACCTCTGCCTCATGGGATCAAAGGCGTGGGCCATCACACCCAGCTTACTATGATTTTATTATTATTATTATTATTATTATTGGTTTTTCCAGGTAGGGTCTCACTGTAGCCCAGGCTGACCTGGAACTTACTACGTATACAGTCTCAGACTGTCCTTGAACTCATAGCAATCCTTCTGCCTCCCAAGTGCTGGGATTAAAGGTGTGCACCACCACATCCAGGCCAGCTTTTGTTTGCAGGCTGACCCCAACTTTGCAGTCCTTTTTCGTCACCCCAGTGCCAGGATTACAGCTGTGGATCACTAAAAATGATTCTGGGGCCTAAGGCACCTAATAAAAATGTAATTCTCCAGGGGTTGGACACAAGGCCACACTTGGGTAGATTTTCACAGCAGCTGCTGCTGCAAATCTGTCTCCCTCTCCCTCTGCCTGCCAAAAATAAATAAAATAATTTTTAAAAATGTAATTCTGGGTTGGACAAAGGCTTGGTAGTTAGAAGTACTTGCTTGCAAAGCCTGCCAGCTTGGCTTGGCCCAGGCTTGATTCTGAGCACACAAGCAAAGCCAGATGCACAAAGTAGCACGGCATCTGGAGTTCGTTTTCAGCAACAAGAGACCCTGGCCATTCTCTCTCTCTGCTTGCAAGTAATTTTTTTGTTTGTTCACTCTAGCCCAGGCTATTTTCATTTTTTTTGCGGGGTGGGGGTTTTTGTTTTTGTAGGGTTTTTTTCTGGGAAGGTGTTTTGAGGCTGACCCAGAATTCACTCTGTAGTCTCAGGGTGGCCTCGAACTCACAGCAACCCTCCTACCTCTGCCTCCAGAGTGGTGGGATTAAAGGCGTGCGCCACCACACCTGGCTAAATAATTTATGTTAAATATTTATTTATTTGTAAGTAGAGAGAGGAGGGAGACAGAATGGGTGCACCAGGACCTCCAGAAGCTGCAAACAAACTCCAGACACATGCTCCACTTTGTGCATTCAGCTTTACGTGTGTCCTGGGGCATCGAATCTGGGCCATCAGCTTTGCCAGCCAGTGCCTTAACCTCCGAGCCACCTCTAGCCCTAAATAACTTTTTTTTTTTTTTGGTTTTCTAAGGTAGGGTCTCACTCTAGTCCAGGCTGACCCGGAATTCACTATGTAGTCTCAGGGTGGCCTCGAACTCACAGCAATCCTCCTACCTCTGCCTCCCGAGTGCTGGGATTAAAGGCGTGCGCCACCACGCCCGGCCTAAATAATGTTCTAACTGTAGTTCAGAACATATTAGTAAATAGGATAATAAAGAGTGATTACTAATGCACTTCTAACATTTTACAGAAGTCATGTGATCCAGAGACTCCGTGAAAGTAAATACGGAGAAACCTTCAGCCAGACCCCAAGTCCCAGTTTGCCCAAGAAAAGTACTGAGAGGAAACCATACGACTGCAGTGTGTGTGGGAAAGGCTTCATGCT
This sequence comes from Orientallactaga sibirica, assembly GCA_036365145.1. Lineage (NCBI taxonomy): Eukaryota > Metazoa > Chordata > Mammalia > Rodentia > Dipodidae > Orientallactaga > Orientallactaga sibirica. The sequence continues at coordinate 604,650 of JAEOAD010002037.1, forward strand.
GCACTCTTCCCTTACCAGGCATATCAAGTCTCACCCTGGACATGAACTTGATGGGTTTAAAAGCGGAGAAAAGCCGTATAAATGTAAGGATTGTGGGAGCACCTTCAGTTACCTCAAGTCCTTTCAAAGACATGAAAGGAGTCACAGCGGAGAGAACCCCTACAAGTGTGAGCAGTGTGGGAAGACCTTCATCTACTACCAGCCCTTCCAGACGCACGCGCGCACGCACACTGGAGAGAGCCCGTACCAGTGTGAGCACTGCGGAAAGGCGCTCAGCTCTCCCGGCTCTCTCCGGATTCACAGGAGGATTCACACCGGAGAGAAGCCCTATCAGTGTAAGCAGTGCGGCAAGGCCTTCAGCTGCCCCAGCTCAATTCACATCCACCAGAGAACCCACACGGGCGAGAAGCCCTACAGGTGTGAGGAGTGTGGGAAAGCCTTCGTGTCCCGCACGAGCGTTCAAACACACATGGTGACGCACAGCGGAGACAGGCCTTACCGGTGTAAGGAGTGCGGGAAGGCCTTCATCCGCCCAAGCTTTCTCCGAGTCCACGAACGCATTCACACCGGGGAGAAGCCGTACGAGTGTCCACGGTGTGGCAAAGCGTTCAGATGCTCCACCTCCATCCAGATCCACGCACGCACGCACACCGGAGAGAAGCCCTACAAGTGCACGGAGTGTGGGAAAGCTTTCAGTGCCCGCCCCGCCTTTCGGGTGCACATGCGCGTGCACACGGGAGAGAAACCCTACAAGTGTAGAGAATGTGGGAAAGCCTTCAGTCGCCATAGTTACTGTAAGGTACACGAAAGGACCCACACTGGAGAAAAACCCTACGAGTGTAAGAAGTGTGGGAAAACCTTCAATTATCCTCTGGACTTGCAAATCCATGAACGAAACCACACCGGGGAGAAACCCTACGCGTGTAAGAAATGTGCAAAAGCGTTCATCTCTCTGGAAAACTTCAGAAGGCATACGATAACCCACACTGGAGACGGGCCTTACAAATGCGGGCAGTGCGGGAAGGCTTTCATTTTTCTCAGCGCGTTCAGAACCCACGAGAGGACTCACACAGGAGAGAAACCTTTCGAGTGTAAATTGTGTGGCAAGGCCTTCAGTTGTTCCAGTTACGTTCACATTCACGAGAGGACCCACACTGGAGAGAAGCCCTACGAATGCCAGCAGTGTGGGAAAGCCTTCATCTATCCCACGAGCTTTCAGGGACACATGAGGACGCACACAGGAGAGAAGCCGTACAGGTGTCAGGAGTGTGGGAAAGCCTTCAGCCTTCGCAGTTCCTTTCAGAGACATGAGAGAACTCACAGTGGAGAGAAGCTCTTTGAATGTGGGCAGTGTGGGAAAGCTTTCACTTTGTCTACATCCTTCAATAAACATGTGAAGTTGCACACTAGCTAGGAACAGTGAATGAGGAATGGAACACTTCTAATTCAGCAAATGCTTTTAGTCATGAAGATTCCCAGTGTGGAGAAATTCTACAAATACAATACAGGAAGTTGACAGGAAGATGGGCCAGGAAATTCAAACTCTGGAAGGAGCATTATAGAAGCCAAAGAGTATTATCAGCGCTCTATTCCTTATTATTTATATTATATTAATATATAACATTATATATATATTATATACACACATACATGCTTACATGTTTTTATTTGACAGAGGCAAATAGAATGGGCATGCCAGGGCCTCTAGCCACTGAGGAACAAACTCCAGGCACATGTGCCACTTTGCACATCCAGCTTATGTGGGTCCTGGGGAACCAAACCTGGGTCCTTAGGCTTTGCAAGCAAGCACCTTAACTACTGAGCCATCTCTCCAGCCCTCTTGTTATCTTTTCAGACAGGGCCTCACACTGTAGCCCACGCAAGCTGGTTTCCTACCTGTGGCTATTCTTCTGCCTCGTCTTCCCTCATACTGGAATAATAGGCACGCGTTACCATGCCCAGCTTATAATATTTTTAAAGTAGTCCAAAAGTATACTTGTCATGTTAATTAATAAAATTATATACTATACTTAGATTTTGTTTGTTTGTTTGTATTTGAGGCATGGTCTCATTCTACCTAGGCGGACCAGGGGAACGCATTTTGTAGCCCAAACTCACTGCAGTTCTCCCACGTCAGCCTCCTAAGTGCTGAGGTTAAAGGCATATACCTAGCTTGTATTTTTAGTTTGAAGACTTTGGGATCCACAGGCCACTTAAAATGTAACGGCTGGAGAGATGACATAGCCTGCAAAGCCTAAGGACCCAGATTCCATTCCCCAGTACCCACATAAACAGATGCACAAGGGGGCACATACGTGTGGAATTGGTTTGCAGTGGCTAAAGGCCCTGGCATGCCCATTCTCTCTCACTCTCTATTTGCTTCTTTATCTCTTTAACATGACAAATAAATAAAATTTGTGTTTAGGGTTATTTTTCTATTTTTCAAGGTAGGGTCTGGCTGTAGCCCCAGATTGACCTGGAATTCACTGTATAGTCTCAGGGTGGCCCTGAACTTGGCAGTCCTCCTACATCGTAGTCTGTCTCCCAAGTGCTGGGATTAAAGGTGTGCGCCACCACGCCCGGCCCAATAATTTTGTTTGTTTTGTTTTTTTGAGGTAGAGTCTTACTCTAGCCCAGGCTGACCTGCAATTCACTCTGTATTCTCAGGGTGGCCTCAAACTCAGGGCGAACCTCCTGCCTCTGCCTCCTGAGTGCTAGGATTAAAGGCGTGCATAACCATGCCCCACTAAATAAAAAAATATATATATATTTTTATTTTTGGAGAGACAGAGGGAGAGGAGAGGGAGATAGAGATGGGCGCGCCAGCAGTCTCTCAGCCACTGTGAACGAAATCCAGATGTGTCCACCCCCTTGTGGTCAAGTGCAGCATTGCGCCCTTGCGTCACTTTGCATCTGGCTAAACGTGGGACCTGGAGATTGGAACCGGGTTCTTAGGCTTAGCAGGCAGGCGCCTAAACCGCTAAGCCATCTCTCCAGCCCTATTTTTTCTTTAAGGAAGGTCTCTCACTGGCCTGGAGCTTACCTGATTAGGCTGGTCTGGCTGGTCAGTGATTCCTAGGCATCCATCTGCCTCTTCCATGATGGGATTAGAGAGGCAAGCACTACCATGTCTATTTTTTTTTCTTTTTAAAACATGGGTCTGAGGAATTGAACTCAGGTCTTCAGGCTTTTAAGCCACGCATTTTACCCACTGAGCTATCTTCTTAGCCTGCTAAGGCTCTCTCCTGAGGGAGGGATAGGCCAGACCTGTAATGAAGATAGTCCGTGCTGAGCAAGGAGGTCACCCTGGGGCTGTTACATGCTAAGGCTTAGCTTGCCCAGGGTGGAAACCCCTCAAGTGACAGAAAGGACTTCCAGCCACTGCAAATGAAATCCAGATGCCTGTGCCACCCTGTGCATCTAGCTTACGTGGGTACTTGGGGAACTGAACCTAGGTCTTTAGGTTTCACAGACAAGCACTTTAACTACTAAGCCATCCTCCAGCCCTCTTTTTTTATTTTCCAAGGTAGGGTCTCACTCTAGCTCAGGCTGGTCTTGAACTTATGTGCATCCTACCTTTGCCTCCCAACTGCTGGGGTTAAAGGTGTGCACCACCAAGCCCCATCTTTTTTTTTTTTTTTTTTTTTATTTTTGGGTTTTTTTTTTTTTTTTTTTAAATATTTTTTTTTTTTGAGATACAGAAATAGGCAGGTACAGAGAATGAGAGTGCCAGGGCCTTCAGCCACTTTTGAGTCCTGGAGAAATAGTGAACTGGGTTTCACTCTAGGTCCAGGCTGACCTGGAGTCCAGGCTGACCTGGAATTCACTCTGTAGTCTCAGGGTGGCCTTGAACTCACGGCAGTCCTCCTACCTCTACCTCCCGAGTGCTGGTATTAAAGGTGTGCGCCACCATGCCCGGCCCCATCTTTTTTTAAATTTATTTTTGGAGAGAGACACAGACAGAGACAGAGGGAGAGGGAGACAGACAGAGATGGGCGCACCAGCAGCCTCTCAGCTGCTGTGAACGAAATCCAGATGCGTGCGCCCCCTTGTGGTCAAGTGCGGCATTGCGCCCTTGCGTCACTTTGCATGTGGCTAAACGTGGGACCTGGAGATTGGAACCGGGTTCTTAGGCTTAGGAGGCAGGCGCCTTAACTGCTAAGCCATCTCTCCAGCCCAAGCCCCATCTTTTTAAGACAGGGTCTCACTATGCAGTCCAAGTTGATCTAACTTGCGATCCTCCTGTCAGAGTGCTGAGGTTACAGGCTTGTCCCACCATGCTCACTCTAACATCTGTCTCCTGAGTCTTGGACCCCAGGACGCACCAGGAGCAGTACTCAACGTGGCATTCGCTGGGGAGGGACAGTAGCTCCATCTAGCTGTCAGAGACCCCAGGCTGGACCTTGTGTTCTACCGGCTCCTCCAAGACTCCCCAGGACCTAGCACACACCTGGTTCTCGGAGCCTGTGTGCAGCGCAGGCCTGCCCTTCATGGCGTCTTGACATAGCCGCGCTAGGGAGGATCAAAGCCCGGGACAGGGAGGAGTAATGAGTGAGGTGGGGAAAGACAGTAGAAGGGCAGGTGTGAGGATTCCACAGGAAGTGACCTCCTCTGGTCAGGGCTCAGCTAGATTTCTGCTGGTCCATGCGTCCTACACCCTCCTCAAAGACAATGCATAGTCAGTCACAGGGCGGCCTGAGTCTTAGTAATGACATTTTAATGGCTTTTGTGAGTGACAGCAACAGAAAGAGGGAAGAGTCTGCCCCACCACTGTATGGGGGGGGGGGGGCTCCCTGGGTCTAGCTGAGTTCTTTCCATTGGACTGAAGCCACAAAAGTACGGATTTCCATGGGCTGCAGCGTGACTGAGGTAGGGTCCAGCCTGGAGGGAGCAGGGTAGGAGACGGGACCTGGGGATGGGTAGGGAGTGAAGGGAGTGAGTGGAGCCTGCGCGTAACTGGATGTCCCCAACTCTGTCCCCAGGGCCTCACACCTAGCTCCTCAAACTGCTCACCCCCATATCTCCAGAACCCTCTCCAGCTCCTGGCCGTCGCTCACACCCTCACGCCGACCCTGAGGCGATGGCCGTCAATCACCCCAGAACTGGACAGACTTAGCGCTGCTCTCAGGCTGAGCTCCAGAAACTAGGGTGCTTTGCGGACCCTGAAAGCCCTGGGTGCGGTGCCATCCGCCTCAAGCTCTAGACTGGCTCTAGCCAACACTCCACCCTCCGCTACCAGCTAAGGCAGGGCCCACCACCAGCTCCCCACCAGTGTCCGGTGTCCACTTTAGCCTGGAGGTGCTGGCTAGGGGTTGGTTGGCTGCGAGTGTGGTCTCCTGTAGGTGGGTGATGGTGAAGGCGGTGAACACGTCCTGCGTAAGGGAAACGGATGGATGGACAAGACTGAATTGAAGGCAAAAACCCAAGGATTTTTATTTTTTCTCAGTTTTTCGAGGCTGAGTCTCCATCTAGCTCGGGCGGACCTGGAATTCACTATGTAGTCTCAGGGTGGCCTTCAACTCATGGTGACCCTCCTACCTCTGCCTCTCAAATTGTGGGCACCACCACTCCATGCAAAACCCAAATTTTTGCCTCGGCCTCTCCCCAGCTCTACCCTCCTCACCTGCAAGTTCAAGGTCACAGAGGAGCTCAAGTTGCGGCCTGAATCTTCTCCGACAGCAAACTGGTGCTCCAAGCGCAGCAACAACATGCCTGGGCCCCAGTGGGCCAGTGTGAGCAGGTGCACCGAGGGTGGCAGCTCCCGGACAAGGCCGGAGAACTGCGGAAGGGGTGGGGAGGGGTCGGATCTCTGCTAACTACTTGTGGGCACGGGGATTGGGCAGGCCCTGCAGGGGATGGGCTAAACCGAGGAGCGAGGCCGGCTCCAGGCTTCCCCAGGGCGAGTCGTGAGGGTCTGGCGGTATGGGGGGGGCGTGCCCCAGTCCTGGTCCCGAACCCCCCACCTGCCTCACCTGCGCGCGCGGCGCGGCCCCCGGGCGGTACGGGGCGCCCAGGCCCGAGGCCAGCACCACCTGCGGGGCCAGCACCTGGCGCTCGGCCAGCAGCCGGTGGGCGGCGGCCGCGCTCCGGGCCGAGTTCAGCAGCACGAGGTGGCGTCCCCGCACCCACTTCCCGCTCCCCGACTCCAGCAGCGCCTCGCCGACCCCGCGCTCGTCGTCTTTCAACAGTCGTCGGTGCACCTGCGGGGAGGGGCCACCAGGTGTTCCGGGACCGAAATTGGGGGCAGCTTGTGGAAAATCCAAGATAAGGGCGGGGGAGGGGCTGGAGGGGCGACTCAGCGGTTAAAGGAGCTTGCTTGCAAAGCCTGCCAGCCTGGGTTCAATTCCCCAGGACCCACGGAAAGCCAGATGCACAAAGCAGCACATGCACATGTAGTTTCATTTGCAGCACGCCCATTCTCATTATCTCCCCTCCTCCCTCGGTCTCTTTGTCTACTTGCAAATAAATAAATTAAAATGTTACTTTACATAGTGAATTCCACGTCAGCCTGGGCTAGAGTGAGACCCTACCTCGAAAAACAAACAAACAAACACACAAAAAAAGAGTGGGTCCTGGAGAGATGGCTTAGTGGTTAAGGCGCTTGCCTGCAAAGCCAAAGGACCCCGGTTCAATTCTCCAGGACCCACGTAAGCCAGATGCACAAGGGGAGTTCACTTGCAGTGGCTGGAGGACCTGATATGCCCATTCTCTATCTGCTCTTTCTATCTCCTTCTCTCTCAAATAAAAAAATAAAGTATTTTAAAAAAAGAATCTAGCCGGGCATGGTGGCACACACCTTTAATCCCAGCACTTGGGAGGCAGAGGTAGGAGGATCGCCGAGAGTTCGAGTTAATTCCAGGTCAGCCTGGACCAGAGTGAGACCCTACCTCGAAAAACCAAAAAAAAAAATAAATAAATAAAATAAATAAATAAAATAAATAAATAAAAAATAAAAAAAGAATCTCTGTCTTCTTTTCCCTCTCTGTCTCTCTCTGTGTGTTTTTCTCCAAAAATAAATAAAATAATTTAAAAAATAAAAATAAATAAATAAATAAAAGTCGTTTCCTCTGTAAAAAAAAAAAAAAAAAGTAAAGAAAAGAAAAAAAGAAAGGCAAGTACCTAATGGGGGAACTTGCATAGGGTAAGTGCAGGCCCAGCAGCACACGGAAGGGGATTGTAATCGGATAACAGGAGGTCAGAGTGAGACAGAAATGGAAGTCTCAAGGCTGGCACCATGACACGGGCCAGTCACGCGGGCACTCAAGAGGCTAGGGCAGGAGGAGTGCTGGTTCTAGGCCATCCTGGACGACACAGACAAGGGAAGGGAAGGAACAGGGGTGGGGACTGCACAAGCAGAACCAGAACAAGGTCCGGTGGGGTCGGTTGGGCCTGCTGGCTCACCATGAGCTCCAGGGAGCCCTCCCTGAGGCTGCTTCCGCCCTGGGAGCGATCTGTCACCACGGTCAGCTGGATGTTCCCATCCTGGGGGAGGGGAAGGATGGGAGAGTGAGGGGCGGGGTGCAGAGCTGGCCAGCCCCAGGTGTGAGCAATGAGGGGAGCCCCCACTCTGCAGGCTGGGTGGGGGAGAGTACCGTGATGTAAATGCGAGTGTTGACCGGGTAGTAGTTTCCAGCCACTGGCTCGGTCTGGTTCAGTTTCCAAGTGGGTCGGTAATTCCGACTGGGAGAGAGTGTGATCTAATCAGACCCAGAGCCCCGCTCCTCCACTTCCGCCTCCCCGCTCATCCTCTCCCTCCCACGCTAATGAAAATCAACACCCCCAAGGCCCTGACCCCAACCCCAACAAACCACCCCTTCTGGTGCCCTCGGTTTCCCACCTCCTCATGAGGATCTCGCGGCCATTGCTGTCCGTGTAGAACTTTCTGTCCGTCTTCAGAGCAGTATCAAAGCGGCTGATAACCTCCTTGCCCCAGTCGTCTCTGTACACAGAGGAATGGTGACATTGTGAGCCTTGTGTGAGCTCGGCTCTGCCCTTGCTCGCCTACCCACCCGCCGCAGGTGCCACTTACTGCACTGGAATTGGTCCCACTGTCCACTCCAGCTCCAGGTGACGCTGTCCAGGGTACAGGCGAACTACCTGGGAACACCAGGCTGAAAAATTCTGATGGACCTCCTGCACCAAGGCTGACTGTACACACAGCACACGGGGTGTCAGTCACTCCAAGCGGATGAGAACCCTTAACCACACCTCACATAGCTGAGACCCCAAAGGCCCATGTGAGGTACAGTTCCACATCTGCCTGCCTGGATGCAATGTCCACTTTCCATCTCAGTCACTACCATGTGTGTGAGAGTGTATGTGCCTGCTGGGGGTGAAACCCAGGCCCCCAGGCAAGCTAGGCAAACCTTCTACCAGACCCTCAGCCACAGAATTCTTTTTTTTAAGTTTCCAGAAGGAAGGCTGAGTATCCTTTATTTTGTTTTATTAGTTATTTATTTATTTGAGAGAGAGGAAGAGGCAGTGACAAAGACAGTGGGCGCACCAGGGCTTCCAGGAACTGCAAACGAACTCCAGACGCATGCACCCCCTTGTACATCTGGCTTACATGGGTCCTGGGGAATCGAACCAGGGTCCTTAGGCTTCGCAGGCAAATGCCTTAACCGCTAAGCCATTTCCCCAGCCCTCAGCCACAGAATTCTTGACCATCACATGCATTCTTGCTGCCTTCTGCTGCCCTATGTCCCTTCCTTAGAACATGTGCCTTAGAAATGTGCCTTTCTGGAGTAAATGGAGTTCCTTGAGGCTGTCAGTGGAAATGATCAAGAGGGTATGAACAATGCTCTGGACCCTCTCCCACTGGCTCAGATGCATATGTGATGGCTGGAGCAAGAGCAGCCATCTTGGACCATGAGGAGGAAGTTGAACACTGGGGATGTTAGGACCAGATGAGGGGATACTGGTCACTCTGGAATCATCATACCTTCCCTGGATGGCCTAGCCAGACTTCCGGCTAACTCTATTACAACAGGCCAAACCCTATTCTCATACACGTGTGTAGGTACTGACCTGGGAGGGGGAAATCACATCAAATGTGAAGCTCTCAAACCTGCGTAAATGTGTGTTGCCATTCCCTAACCCCACTCCACCTTAGGCGGCAACAGCAGTGAGCCACCCTAGCAAGCCACTGCTTCCTGCCTCAGTCACCCTGAGACTCTCTGAAGAGCATCCAAGTGTGAATTCTTAAACACCCACCCAGATATAAACTCTTTCTTGGTTGTTGTTATTGTTTCTTTCTTTCTTTTTTGGGGTTTTGGGTTTTTGTTGTTGTTGTTGTTTTTGGAGAGAGACAGAGAGGGAGAGGAAGACAGGTAGAGATGGGCGCGCCAGCAGTCTCTCAGCGGCTGTGAACGAAATCCAGATGTGCGCGCCCCCTTGTGGTCAAGTGCGGCATTGCGCCCTTGTGTCACTTTGCATCTGGCTAAACATGGGACCTGGAGATTGGAACCAGCGTTCTTAGGCTTAGCAGGCAGGCGCCTTAACCACTAAGCCATCTCTCCAGCCCCTTCTTATTTATTTTTGAGAGAGAGAATGGGTGCCCCAGGGCCTCCAACCACTGCTAACTCGACACGTGTGTCCCCTTGTGCACGTGTGCCCCCTTGTGCACGTGTGCCCTCGCATGCTTTGCGTAACTAGGTCTTACTATGTGGGACCTGGAAATTCGAATATGAGTTCTTAGGCTTCACAGGCAAGCGCCTTAACCCCTAAGCCATCTGTCCAGCCCACCTTCTCTCCTTCCATTCAACACTTATCCTCTAAAAGAAGACGTAAAGCCAAGCATGGTGGTTCATTCCTGAAATCCCAACACTCAGGAGGCTGAGGCAGAAAAACCACAACGTTGAGACCAGCCTGAACTACACATACACAGGAGATGTAATTACCCCACCACCACCACCCACGCATTCACGTGCGTGTGCACACACACACACACACACACACACGTTGCACTGCGTTTGGCACATCTAACCTAACTCTCTAACTCCTAGGTCATCACACTGACCTCCCCACCAATTCCCACTCATCATTCTGCCCACAGACCTTTACGAGGTGGATCCGAGCCCATCGGCTCACAGGTAGTGGTTGGGGATGTTCGGGTCTGAAGATGTAGGCACCCGAGGCCTGGCTGCTCTCATCGTTGCCTACGCTGGCATGGTACCTGAGGCCGGAGCAGGAGTGTGTCAGGGAGGGGCCTCAGCTCTGTGCACCCGCTCTGCCCCGCCCCCGCAGCTGGCCATCCATCCCCCCTCACCAGAAGAAGCCCTGGGTTATGGGAAGCACGAGATTCTGCTCCTTGTTCTTGATTTCCATCAGTAGCCCTGTGTCAGGGTCAAAGGTAGCCTGGATGTACTGGGCAGAAAAAGAGAACACAGGTAAGTGTCCCTCCCAGGGGTTCAGGACAAAGCCCTACAATCATGCATACCCCATGCAGTCATTCCTTGCTCTGGATCCCATCCGAAAATGCTAACCATTTCCCTCACTTTTTTTTTTTTTTTTTTTTTTTTTTGGTTTTTCGAGGTAGGGTCTCATTCTAGGTCAGGCTGACCTGGAATTCACTATGTGTTCTCAGGGTGGCCTCGAGCTCATGGCGATCCTCTTACCTCTGCCTCCCGAGTGCTGGGATTAAAGGCGTGTGCCACCACGCCCGGCTTGTGATTCACTTTGGATATCACCAGTGCCCTGTGCTGTGCTGTGCTGTGGTGGAGTAACCAGACTGTGGGGGCTGCACATAGAAGTGAGGGAAATGAGTCGGGCGTGGTGGCGCACGCCTTTAATCCCAGCACTCGGGAGGCAGAGGTAAGAGGATCGCCGAGAGTTCGAGGCCACCCTGAGAACACATAGTTAATTCCAGGTCAGCCTGGACCAGAGTGAGACCCTACCTCGCAAAACAAAACAAAACGAAAAAAAAACAAAGTGAATCACACAGCCTCAGCCATTCCAGGTCAGGGCCAACTTAAGCATCTGGCCCAGGAGCCTCCCTGCCACAACCCATGAGGCTTTCAGAAACATTTTACTTTTTTTTTTTTTAATTTATTTATTTGCACGCAGAGAGAGAGAGAGAGAGAGAGAGAGAGAAAGAATGGGCATGCCAGGGCTTCTAGCCACTGCAAACGAACTCCAGATGCATGTGCATCCTTGTGCATCTGGCTTACGTGGGTCTGTGGGGAATTGAACCAGGATCCTGTGGCTTTGCAGGCAAATGCCTTAACCGCTAAGCCATTTCTCCAGTCCCCCATTTTACTTGTTTTTGAATCTGAAAACCTGAGGGCTGGAAAAGTGGCTAAGCTGTTAAAGGCACTTGATTACCTAGGGCCCACATAAAGCCAGGAAGCCCTGGCACATCTCCATTTCTCTCCTGCCCTCAAATATATTTATATGGAAACTTGAATAGGGTAGCAATGAGAGTTGCTTGGAATATATATATATATACACACACACATGCACTTGGGAGGAGGAGGTAGGAGGTTCACCCTGAGTTCAAGGCCACCCTGAGACCCTGAGACTACATAGTGAATTTCAGGCTAGCCTGGGCTAAAGTGAGATCCTATCTTGAAAAACCAAAAAACCAAAAATAAATAAATAAGTAAAATAAATAAATAAATAAATAAATAAGTAAAAAGGCTTTCCTGGGCTGGAGAGATGGCTTAGCAGTTAAGGCACTTGCCTGCAAAGCCTAAGGACCCATGCTCAACTCTCAGATCCCTCATAAGCCAGATGCACACAGTGACGTATGTGCTATGTTGCACATGCACTCAAGGTGGCACAAATGTCTAGAGTTCATGTGCAGTGGCTGGAGGCCCTGGTGAGCCAATTCTCTCCCTCTCTCCTCTCTCATAAAAAAAGGAAAGTCTTTCCTGGGCTGGAGAGATGGCTTAGCGGTTAAGGCATTTGCCTGCAAAACCAAAGGACCCAGGTTTGATTCCCCAGGACCCACGTTAGCCAGATGCACATGCATCTGGAATTCGTTTGCAATGGCTTAAGGTCCTGGCAAGCCCATTCTCTCTCTCCTTCTTTCTGTGTCTAAATAAATAAAAATAAAATATTTTTTTAAAAAGGCTTTCCTGGGCTGGAGAGATGGCTTAGCAGTTAAGGCGTTTGCCTGCAAAGCCAAAGTACCCCGGTTTGATTCTCCAGGACCCACGTAAGCCAGATGCACAAGGTGGCACATGCATCTGGAGTTCATTTGCAGTGGCTGGAGGCCCTGGTGGCCCCATTCTCTCCACCCCCCCTGCCTCTTCCTCTCAAATAAATAAATAAAATATATTTTTTAAAAACAGGCTTTCCTGCCCATCCCTCACCTGTCACTGGGTCTACCATATCTACCACCTTGACCACACTGGATTCACACGAGTGTCCCAGAAAGGACACAGTCTCAGCAAAGGTCACTCACTCAAGGACACACATTAGCAGGATAACAATTTAAAAAGGACCCAAGGCCGGGGGTGGTGGCGCACGCCTTTAATCCCAGCACTCGGGAGGCAGAGGTAGGAGGATCACTGTGAGTTCAAGGCCACCCTGAGACTACATAGTGAATTCCAGGTCAGCCTGGGCCAGAGTGAGACCCTACCTCGAAAAACAAAAAAAAAAAAAAAAAAAAGGACCCAGAACCTGATGACATGGAATTCAAGAAGTTCTAGGACAGTAGACTTGTCACAGAAGCAGAGAAGGAGGTCCAAATAGGGTCTCACCTCATTTTCAATAGCCAAGACTTGATAGTTGGAGTTCTTGGGGCCAGACTGCCGAGTGCGGGCTTTGGGGTGTCGACCAGGGATTCGGGTCACGGAGTAGATGCTGAAGCCTAGGGCAGGTGCCGAGGCAGAGAACAGTAGCTCTGACGTTTGCTCCTGACTGGCATTGCTGGGAAGTACCAGCACCTTCCATGGGAGAGGAGGGAATCCAAGTCAGGAGGTTGTGAGGACGCCCAAATAGGTGCAGGTATCAAACTCGAGGACACAAACAGTGGATAAGAGAAGAAACGTAGGGCTGGAGAGATAGATTAGCGGTTAAACGCTTGCCTATGAAGCCTAAGGACCCCGGTTCGAGGCTCGATTCTCCAGTTCCCACGTAGGCTGGATGCACAAGGGGGTGCATGTATCTGGAGTTTATTTGCAGTGGCTGGAGGCCCTGGCGCACCCATTCTCTCTCTCTCTCTGCCTGCCTATTTCTGTATCTCTCTCTCTCTCTCTCTCAAATAAATAAATAAATAATAAAATATTAAAAAAAAAAAGAGAAGAAACGTAGAGGTGATGGAAAGGGAAAGTAGAGCACTTAGCTTCATCTCTAGCCTGAGGAAGAAGAAGGACGGAGAAATGAAGAGAGAAAGAAAGCCAGGTGTGAAGGCGCACGCCTTTGATCCCAGCACTGTGAGGCAGAAGGAGGAGGATCAGCGTGACTTCCAGGCCACCCTGACCCTGATGCTACATGGTGAATTCCTGGTCAGCCAGTGCTAGAGTGACACTACTTTGAAAAAAAAAAAAAAGAGAGAGAGAGAGAGAAGAACGGAAAGGAAAAAGATGACAGGGAGGAAGCTGGTAGAGAGAGTGGGGAGAAATTGAGGGAGAAGACGAAGAGATCTGTGAGGTGAAGGAGCTAAATGATCAAGAGACCTTCTGGGGTGAAAGGGTTCTCCATAAAGCGGAGGAAATCTCCCAGGGGAGAGCCTGTGGCTGCCAGTGCCTACAATCTCAGCACTCAGGACACTGAGGCAGGAAGAGCACGCATTTGAGGCCAGCCTGGTCTACACAGAGACCTGTCTCAAGAAAGGAAACAGAGGGAGAGAGGGAGGGAGGGGAGAGGATGGGAGGGAAAGTTGGGTCTCAGGTGGAGATTCCAAAGGGGACCCACTCATTGGAGGGACATATTCCCAATGGGGGGGTGCTAATATTAAGGGACAAGGACAGGAAATATACAGAGAAGAGATTCATGGAGGTGATCTCTACAAGATAGGGGGGATGCCCATGAGGGAAGGGGGCATTCATTAGAAGGCTCACATCACTGGGCACAGTCTTGCCATTGGGATCCTCTACAAGGAAAACGCCTTCCCTGACAGGCAGCCGCACCATCTGATCGACCTTCCGCCCCAGAGGGTTATAAATGACGACCTGAAACTGCAGCGGGAGCCAGGGAGGGCACAGGTCATGACAGGTGTTCTCCAAACCCACGCCATAGACAGACAGAACAACATCCAGCACAAGACACGCCCTCCTGCCCCGCAACTCTCTATTCTGTTCCAGATTCTCAGCTCCCCAGAAAGGTCCTCCAAAAATGGTTAGTGCTGCCTGGGGCTAGAAAGATGGCTTAGCAGTTAAAGCGTTTGCCTGCAAAGTCTAAGCACCCAGGTGTGATTCCCCAGGACCCACATAAACCAGATGCACGCTGGGCGTGGTGGCGCACGCCTTTAGTCCCAGCACTCCCGGGAGGCAGAGGTAGGAGGATCACCCTGAGTTCGAGGCCACCCTGAGACTACATAGTGAATTCCAGGTCAGCCTGGGCTAGAGTAAAACTCTACCTCAAAAAAAAAATTAAATATAAATAAATAAAAAGATGCTGCCAGTCTCTCCACTTCACCCAAGCCCCGCCTCCCCTTGGCCTGCCCGCCCCGCCTCACCTGCGCCTGGCTCTGGCTGAGCGGGCAGATGCTGACGTTGAGGTCCCGGCAGAAGAAGAAGTCCAGCTTGGAGCCGCTCAGCCGGGCCAGCGCGTTGCTCACCAGAACCTGGGAGGAGAAGCCCGGGGAGCCGTCCTCAAACAGGCCCCACCCCCGCTAGCCTGGTTCCGCTACCACCTTGGCTCTCCTCTAGACCCCGCCCACCAAAGCCCCTCGGCTCCACCCTCCCACGTCCTATGCTTGCCTCCAGCCTGCTCCCAGGAGAGGAATTCTCCCACCAGGACCCAGCCCAGGTGCATTAAGAGCTGCCCATCGCCCCAGACCACGACCCGACATAAGCCCCGCCCCTGTCCTATAACCACGCCCACAGCCCATCCCAGCAGCACAGGCCCCGCCTCCCTGCACACGTAACCACGCCCCACCATCACGGCCCCGCCCCCGTAGTCCGGCCCACCAACAAGGCCCGCCTCCCTGCTCCGTAACCACGCCCCTCGCGTCTCAGACCACGCCCACCACCAAGCCCCGCCCCTTCCGCGCACCTCGCAGGGCTCCCAGCCTGCAGCGAGCTGGCGCGCGTAGTCGTCGGCCACGTGCTGCCGCGAGGTGCCGCTGACCGCGTCGTGGTGCTGCAGGACCGCCATCGCCTCGTCTGCGGGGAGTTGAACTCACAGCCTCCCCTCCGAGGACGCACAAGACGTCCGGGGCGGACGGAGGGGGCGGGCAGGGGTCTCAGGAGCTTTCAGGGCTTAGGGGAAGGTAGTCTATTGTAGCAGAGCCCTGGCCTACTATGCGCGAGTCCCAGGCCAGCACCACCGGAAAATAATAAATAAAAACAACCTAGGGATGGGGCAGGAGAGATGGCTTAGCAGTTAAGGCGCTTGATTGCAAAGCCAAAGGCCCTAAGTTCGACTTCCCAAAAACCTCGAAGCACAAGGGGGTGCACGCATCTGGAATACGTTTGCAGTGGCTGGAGACCCTGGCACGCCCATTCTCTCTCTCTACTTATATCTGTATCTCTCTCTCAAAGAAATAAAAATAAAATATTTTTTTAAAGATTCAGGGCTGGAGAGATGGCTTAGCGGTTAAGGCGCCTGCCTACTAAGCCTAAGAACCCAGGTTCCAATCTCCAGGTTCCACATTTAGCCAGATGCAAAGTGATGCAATGCCGCACTTGACCACAAGGGGGCGCACACATCTGGATTTCGTTCACAGTGGCTGAGAGGCTGCTGGTGCACCCACTCTCTATCTCTGTGTATCTCTCCAAAAAAAAAAAAAAAAAATTTTTTTTTAAATCTAGGGGCTGGAGAGATGGCATATGCCTACAAAGCCTAAGAATTCCAGTTCGATTCTCCAGGTCTCATGTAAGCCAGATGTACATGGTGGTGCATGCATCTGGAGTTCATTTGCAGTGGTAGAGGCCCTGGCACACCCATTCTCTCTCTCTCTTTCTCTCTCTGTGTCTCTAATAAATAAATAAATAAATAATATTTTTTAAAAAATCTAGGGATGGTTCCTAGCTTCTGTCCTGCCCCTACAGCCCTCATCGGACTGGCACTTACTCAGAGGAGCACTGTCTCCCAAGCCATACGGTCCCTTGGCGGCTGCTGGTCCCGCCAGGGCCTCCAGCTGGTTGCATACCTAAGGGAGCCAGGGCTTAAGTCATGCACCAGGCCCACCCTGACTCAGTCTCCCGGGCTGCCCTCTCCACACCCACTCACTCACCTGCAGGAAGTTGTAGCTGAGGCGCTCATAGCGTTTGAGGGCTGGCCTGCTGGAAAAATAGCCGGTCCAGTACATGTGGGGGCCGTCGGCATAAGGAAAGAAGTCGTCTTTCTTCACTGACCTGCAGCAGCAGCAGCAACAGGGACACTGAGGACTGAGTCCCAAGCCAAGGTGCATTCCAACCCCAGCTCCCCAGCTCCCCCCCCCTGAATACCAGGTGAGCTTGGCCTTGTTCAGCTCCCACAGGTAACAAGCAGGGGTGGAGTAGAGAACGTTGACCCGGCTCCCATTCGCCTGCTGCTGGGGAGATGCCTGGGTGAGCCCTTGGGAGCCCACAGCTGCCCCAGGGGCACACACACACACACACACATTCCTGCACCCAGTAGGTTTGCATCCTCGAAAACACAATCCAATGTAGAAACCAATGCACCAGAACTCTATCCGGTGCAAACGAACTCCAGGTGCATGCGCCACTTTGTGCAGCTGACTTACGTGGGTCCTGGGGAATCAAACCTGTCTCCTTTGGCTTTGCAGGCAAGTGCCTTATCCGCTAAACCATTTCTCCAGACCTGATGAATTTTTTGGTTTTGTTTCTTGTTTTTTTTTTTCAAGATAGGGTCTCACTAGCCCAGGCTGACCTGGAATTCACTACATAGTCTCAAGGTGAGAACTCATGGTGATCCTCCTACCTCTGCCTCCTGCTGTTATTTTGTTGAAACACAGCATGTAGCTCAGGCCTCCAAAGTTACGGTCCTGCCTAGGTCCCCTAAATGCTAGGGTGACGGGCCTGCACCATCACACCTGGGTATAGTTAGTGTCTTAAAAGAAAAGAAGGGTTTTATACAGAAAGAGCAATAAAAATATGGGGCGTGGTGGCACACACCTTTAATCCCAGCACTTAGGAGGCAGAAGTAGGATTGCTGTGAGTTCGAGGCCACCCTGAGACTACAGAGTGAATTCCAGATCAGCCTGGGCTACAGAGTGAGATCCTACCTCAAAAACCAAAACAAGCTGGGCGTGGTGGCACATGCCTTTAATCCCAGCACTCGGGAGGCACAGGTAGGAGGATCGCCATGAGTTCGAGGCCACCCTGAGACTACATAGTGAATTCCAGGTCAGCCTGGACTACAGTGAGACCCTACCTCAAAAAAACAAAACAAAGCCGGGTGTGATGGCAACATGCCTTTAACCCAGCACTCAGGAGGCAGAGGTAGGAGGATCGCCAGTGAGTTCAAGGCCACCCTGAGACTACATAGTCAATTCCAGGTCAGCCTGGGCCAGAGTGAGACACTACCTGGAAAAACCAAAACAAAACAAAACAAAAACAAAAAAAAAAAAGGGGGTGCCTGGTGTGGTGGCACACGCCTTTAATCCCAGCACTCGGGAGGCAGAGGTAGGAGGATTGCCATGAGTTCGAAGATACCCTGAGACTACAGAGTGAATTCCAGGTCAGCGTGGACTACAGTGAGATCCTACCTCAAAAAACAAAAAAAAAAAGGCGGGGGGGGCTGGAGAGATGGTTCAGTGGTTAGGGCACTTACCTGCAAGGTCTAAGGACCTGGATTTGACTCCCCAGTACCCATGTAAAGCCAGATGTACAAGGTGGGGTATGCCTTTGTAGTTTGTTTGCAGTGGCAGAAGGCCCTGGCAAAGTCTATTCTCTGCCTCTTTTGCAAATTTAAAAAAAAAAAAAATTTTTTTTAACTACATAGTGAATTCCAGGTCAGCCTGGACTAGAGAGAAACCCTACCTCAAAAACAAAAACAAAAAAAAAAACACCTGGAAGTAAGGAGATAGCTCAGCAGATGAAACGTGCTTGGAGCCAGGCGTGGTGGTACACACCTTTAATCCCAGCACTCCAGAGGCAAAGGTAGGAAGATTGCCATGGGTTCGAAGCCATCCTGAAACTACAGAGTGAGTTCCAGGTCAGCCTGGGCTAGAGTGAGACCCTGCCTCAAAAAAAAAAAAAAAAAAAAATTTGGGCTGGAGAGATGGCTTAGTGGTTAAGGCACCTGCCTGCCAAGCCTAAGAACACTGGTTCCAATCTCCAGGTCCCACGTTTAGCCAGATGCAAAGTGATGCAAGGGCGCAATGCCGCATTTGCCCACAAGGGGGCGCACACATCTGGATTTCGTTCACAGCAGCTGAGACACTGCTGGCGCGCCCATCTCTATCTGTCTCCCTCTCCCTCTCCCTCTCTGTCTGTCTCTCTCAAATAAAAAAAAAAATTAAAACTAATTTGATTATCTCAGGTATGGGTTACAGTGACAGAGGCTGATTAACACACGTGTGCACACAGGAGCCCCAAGGCAGAGCAGACACACTGACCTGTGCATTGACCAGGCGGATGAGCTTGTCGATGTTCTTGAACCACATGTTGGCGTTCTCATACTGGAAGTCTGAGCCCATGGTCATCACGGTATGATTGGTGCGGTAATACTGACCCTGCGGGTGAGAAGAGAACCCTAGACCAGGGATTCTGGACTCCCTCCAAGGTCTCGGTGGTTTGTATGTGTTGGGGGGTGACAGGACGTAGCTCAGTGCTGGAGCACGTGCCTGGCACGGGCAAGGACCAGGACTGGATCTTCAACACTGTCATCACCACCAACACAACAACAATAACAACAAAACTCAAGAAGCGCCAGGCGTGGTGGCGCATCTTTAATCCCAGCACTCAGGAGGCAGATGTAGGAGGATCGCCATGAGTTCAAGGCAACCCTGAGACTGCATGGTGAATTCCAGATCAGCCCGGGCTACCAGAAAAATTAAATACATAAACAAACCAACAACAGTGGGGCGTGGTTGGGCACGTCTTTAATCCCAGCCCTCAGGAGGCTGAGGTACAAGGATCGCCATTCATTCAAGGCCAGCCTAGGCTAGAATAAGACCCTATCTTGAAAAAAAAAAAAATATATATATATATATATAAACTGGATGGAGAGATTACTCAGTGGTTAAGACACTTGCCTACAAAGCTTAATCACCCAGGTTTGATTCCCCAGTACCCATGTAAAGCCATATGCACAAAGTGGTGCATGCATCTGGAGTTCATCTGCAGTAGCTAGAAGCCTAGGTGCACCCATTCTCTCCACCTACCTCACCCCCTGTGTTTATCTGCTTGCAAATAAAAAAGACCACATATGTGGGAGGGAGCTACGGACTTGGAAGAAGAAAACCATAAAAACAGCCATGGAGGGTTGCAGATGTAGTTCCATTGGTAGAGTGTTTGCCTGGTATGCACGAAGCCCTGGGTTCAATCCCCAGCACCGTATAAACCAGCAATGGTGGTGCACACCTGTAATCCCAGGACTTGGGAGGGAGAAGCAGGAGGATCACAAGTTCAAGGTCATCCACAGCTACACAAGACCAGCCTGGACTACACGAGACCTTGTCTCAATAAAAGTAAAAACAAAAAACAAAAATACAGTTGTTGAACAGTTCATTGGGTCCTGCAGTCTTGTGTATGCTTATCCAAGAGAGGGATCCTTGGAAGCATCCCTGGGTTGTGGATACTGAGTTACCTGGGTGGAGGCCAGCTGCAGGAAGTAACTGACCAGCTCTTCGGCATTGTACTCGGGGCTCTGGGGGTCTTCCACCACGGGCTTGTCTGCACACAGCACATCCCAGCAAAGGTTCTCTGGGGGGTTGTACATGTTTGGAAGCACACCTGGGGAGCAGACCAGACTCAGGAGCTGGAAAGATGGCTTAGTGGTTAAGGCTCTTGCCCGCAAAGGCAAAAGCTTACGGACCCTGGTTCAATTTCCCAGGTCCCACATAAGCCAGATGCACATGGTGGCACATGCATCTGGAGTTCATTTACAGTGGCTGGAAGTCCTGGTGCACCCATTCTCTCTCTGTCCATCTGCATCTCTCTCAAATACATAAATAAAGATATTTAAATTTAAAAAATGTTTTAAAGCTGGGTGTGGTGGTGTACGCCTTTAGTCCCAGAACTCGGGAGGCAGAGGTAGGACAATCATTATGAGTTCAAGGCCACCCTGAGACTACAGAGTGAATTCCTGGTCAGCCTGAGCTGCAGTGAGACACTACCTCGAACCCCACCCCCCAAAAAAACAGACTCAGATTTGGGTCTGAGCTGGCCACGCCCTGTGAGAATACCTGTGCAGCAGGAATAGGCAGAGCCCTGCTCACAAATTACAGATCTGAAGATAAAGACAGCAGATCATGAGATCCTACCCAAGACCCTTCTGAGCTTGAGGACCTGTGCAATTGACCCACCCTAACCCCTTACCAGTAAAGAGATCGGCAGTGGGGGGACTCAGGCTGGCGCTGGCCCTCCACACCTGCTCCATGTCCAGCTTCTCCTTGCGCACCTGTTTATCTTGATAATCAATACGCCCTAAGAAGAAGCCATCAAAGGCCATCTGGAAATAGAAGAGGCGGCAGTATCAGTGCCTCTGTTCAGCTTGTGCTGGGATTAAAGGCGTGCGCCACCACGCCCGGCTGGGTTGTTGTTTGTTTTTTTGAGGTAGGGTCTCACTCTAGCCCATGCTGACCTGGAATTGACTATGTAGTCTCAGGGTGGCCTGGAACTCACAGCAATCCTCCTACCTCTGCCTCCTGAGTGCTGGGATCAAAGGTGTGAGCCATCACTCCCAGTCTGAATTTGGTTTAATTTTTTTTTTTTTTTCTGAGGTAGGTTCTCACTCTAGTCCAGGCTGACCTGGAATTCACTATGTAGTCTCAGGGTGGCCTCGAACTCTCAGTGATCCTCCAACCTCTGCCTCCCGAGTGCTGGGAATAAAGGCATGCGCCACCACGCCCGGCTCTTTTTTTAATTTTTAAGGTAGAGTCTCACTCTAGCCCAGACTGACCTGGAATTCACTAGGTGTTCTTAGGGTGGCCTTGAATACATGGTGATCCTCTTACCTCTGCCTCCCAAGTGCTGAGATTAAAGGTGTGCACCACCATGCCTGACCTTGGGGGGACTTTGCTGAGGCAGCTCTATCCAGAGCTGACGGGGAACTCACTCTGTAACACAAGACTGGCTTTGAACTCACAGCAATACTCTTGCTTCATCCCTCCAAACTCTGGAACTGAATGTGTGTGCCACCATGCCATGCTGGAGAGGCAGTGTTTTGAAACAGGACTACGCTATGCAGCACAGACCGCCCTCATTCTTGCCATCCTGCCAGATGCTGGGATTAAAGGCATGCACCACCATACTCAGCTGAGGTGGGTTTTAAGCAAGGTAGGTCTCAATCTGTGATTCAGCTTGGGAAAGAGCCACAACCCTAGCAAGTGGCAGGGGAATCGTGAATTCTAAGAGCGACGGGTCAGGAGAGGGGACAGTGGCAGCTGGAGAGGGGTGCAGGAGTCTAATCCTGAGAGACCCTAGGATTTAAGCCACAGCTTAAACGCAATGAGAGTCACCACGTTCAACCAAAAATGTGTGGGTCGGGCTGGAGACATGGCTTAGCGGTTAAGGCACATGCCTTTGAAGCCTAAGGACCCCGGTTCAATTCTCCAGGTCCCACATAAGCCAGATGCACATGGTGGTGCAAGCATCTGGAGTTTGTTTGCACTGGCTAGAGACCCTGGCTTGCCCTTTCTCACTTTCTCTCTGTGTGTCTCTCTCTCTCTCTCTCTCTCTCTCTCTCTCTCTCTGTCTCTAATAAATAAATAAAAATAAATCTTTAAAAAAAAATGTGTGAGTCTAAAGCCGGGTGTGGTGGCGCACGCCTTTAGTCCCAGCACGTGGGAGGCAGAGGTAGGAGGATGGATCGCCGAGAGTTTGAGACCACCCTGAGACTACATAGTGAATTCCTGGTCAGCCTGAGCTTGTGTGAGACCCTACCTCAGAAAAGTAAAAATAAAAAAAAAAAAAAAAAAAAGTGCGGGTCTCAGCAAGCCAGGCCTGGTCAAGAGACTGCAGGGAAGAGCAGCCCGTGAGTGGTCCAGGGCTGAGTCAAAGAGAGTTAAGGGGTAAGGCAGGTCCAAGAGAGATCAGGGTATCACCTGGGCAAACAGAGAGGCCTGTTCCCTAGAGTGGCCAAAGGGGTCAATGTGCCAGGCCACACGGGGGCGCCCATCACTGCCAAATGTGTCCTCCAGGAAGCGCAGCCCCAGCGTCATCTGGTCCACGATGGCGCCATAGTGGGTGGCTGCCTCATCGTTCATCACCCAGCCACCGTTGACAAACTCCAGGCGCCCTGCGCAAGCACAAGGAGAGGTGACTGTCAGAAGTCTCTCTTGGGCTGGAGAGATGGCTTAGCACTTAAGGCGTTTAACTGCAAAGCCAAGGGACCTAGATTCGATGCCCCAGGACCCATGCAAGACAGATGCACAAGAGGGCGCATGCATCTGGAGTTCGTTTACAGTGGTTGGAAGCCCTGGTGTGCCCCTTCTCTCTTTCTCTCTCTGCCTCTTTCTGTCTCAAATAAATGATTTTTTTTTTCAAGGCAGGGTTTCACTCTAGTCCAGACTGACCTAGAATTCACTATGTCTCAGGGTGGCCTCAAACTCACAGAGATTCTCCTACCTCTTCCTCCCGAGTGCTGAGATTAAAGGCGTGCGCCACCACACCTGGCTACCAAATAAATGAGTATTAAAAAATATTTCTCAGCCGGGCGTGGTGGCGCACGCCTTTAATCCCAGCACTCGGGAGGCAGAGGTAGTAGGATAGCCAAGAGTTCGAGGCCACCCTGAGACTACATAGTTAATTCCAGGTCAGCCTGGACTAGAGTGAAACCCTACCTCGAAAAAACCATAAAAAATATATATATATATTTCTCAGCGGGCGTGGTGGCGCACGCCTTTAATCCCAGCGCTCGGGAGGCAGAGGTAGGAGGATCGCCAAGAGTTCGAGGCCACCCTGAGATTACATAGTGAATTCCAGGTCAGCCTGAGCCAGAGTGAGACCCTACCTTGAAAAACCAAAAAATAAAAAATAAAATAAAATTAAAAAATATATATATATATATATATTTCTCAAAAAAAAGTCTCTCTCTCTCTCAAATAAAAAAATAAATAAAAATAAAAAGAAAGGCTGGAAACACGGCTTAGTCTGCAAAGCCTAAGGCCCCATGCTCAACGCTCCAGATCCCGCGTTAGCCAGATGCACAGAGGTGAGGAAAGTGCAAGGTCACACATGCCCACTGGGTGGCGCAAATGTCTGGAGTTTGATTTCAGTGGCTGAGGCCCTGGTGTGCCAATTCTCCTTCTTTAAAATAAATAAATAAGTAATTATTAGACGTGAGGCCAACATGGGTGATTGAGCAGACCAGCCTACATAGTCAAGCCTGGAGAGGGCGCCTAGGCCCTGTGGTTGGATTTTCCAGGCCGACTTCCCTGCGGAGCCAGTGGAGGTGGGGCCTCGTGGGACACACTGCTGTCCACGTGAAGAGAGAGTCCAGGCGGGTGGACCCACAGGCAAGCACAGTCTGCGCATGGTTTGGGAGATCTCAGAAAGCAGGCTTTGCAGGCGCTGAGCTGGGCTTGCTCTTGGCACTTCCCTGGGGCAGGCTCACCCTGGCGCACTAGTTTCCGCACAGTGTCCTGGGTCGCGTTGGTCTGCTGGTGCCACCAACGGGCGAAGAAGGCCATCTCCACGTAGATGAAGCGCCGGGAGGGGTCTTCCAGCAGAGCTGAGATGACCGAGTCCAGGATGTACTGCACACCCGCGTGCTGGACGTTATTGTGAACTGTGGACAAGGGTCAGACAATAGCCAGTAGAGCCAGGGAAGGTAGTCCCCCATCCAAGACCCAACCTATGCGTTACCCCCACCACAACGCCCCAGTGCCAGAAGGAAGCCCAGGGGCACACGCTCTACTCACTGCCATAGTAGTACTGGTCCACCGTCTTGAGCCAGCCCACGTCATCATGTGTATGGGCCACCAAATGCACATTGAGCATGTCTGGCTGCACTGTAGGACATGTCTGCACGGGGACCCCAAACACATACATATTAGTTAAGACTGACAGTTGCCCAGCGTGGTGGCGCACACCTTTAATCCCAGCACTCGGGAGGCAGAGGTAGGAGGATCACCGTGAGTTTGAGGCCACCCTGAGACTACAGAGTGAATTCCAGGTCAGCCTGAGCTAGAGTGAGACCCTACTTCAAAAAACCAAAAAATTAAAAAAAAAAAAAAGCCGGGCGTGGTGGCGCACGCCTTTAATCCCAGCACACAGGAGGCAGAGGTAGGAGGATCGCCGTAAGTTTGAGGCCACCCTGAGACGACAGGTCAGGCCTGAGCTAGAGTGAGACCCTACCTCAAAAAAACCGGGCGTGGTGGGGCCTTTAATCCCAAAAGGCAGAGGTAGGAGGATCGCCGTAAGTTTGAGGCCACCCTGAGACGACAGGTCAGGCCTGAGCTAGAGTGAGACCCTCGGGGAAAAAAAAAATGACCTTGCCTGAACTATGACACTGGCATTACACCTAGAATCTGTCACACTATCACACCTGTGACTTCAAAACAGGGGACATTCCCAGCACTCGGGAGGCAGAGGTAGGAGGATCACTGTGAGTTCGAGGCCACCCTGAGACTACATAGTGAATTCCAGGTCAGCCTGGGCCAGAGTGAGACTCTACCTCAAAAAAACAAAAAGTAAATTAATTAATTAAATTAAATTAAAAATAAAAAAAGACTGACAATTAAGACATTCACCGGCAGCCAGGAGTGGTGGCACACGCCTTTAATCTCAGCACTCAGGAGGCAGAGGTAGGTGGATTGACCTGAGTTCCAGGCCACCCTGAGACTACAGAGTGAATTCTAAGTCAGCCTGGGCTAGAGTGAAAACCCATCTTGAAAAATTTTTTTAAAAAGACGTTCACTGGAGTTAAGACGCAGGCAGACTCAGTGGGAGAGCCCTTGTCTAGTATGTGCAAGGCCCTGGTTCAATCCCCAGACTGGCTGGGAAGTGGGGCAGAGGAGGAAGAGCGCATGAGTCTTGGGCACTGAGCGGGTAAGGCAGAGCAGTGCAGCTGTAACCTGATTCTAACTATGGCAGAGGAGGGGGAGGCTGGGCCCTCCCAGGTGGGTCACCCATAATGTTGGACACACAGCCCAGCCCCGCAGGGCAACTCTCATTCCCGTCCTGGGGAGATAAACTATAAGACCTGCACCCCTGGGAAGCGGGGCGGTATGAATGCTCTCTAGTTTTCAGACTTGGACACTGGGCACAGAAAGCAGAAGTGACGTGCCCAAGGAAGCAGCAGCCAGGAAGTGGGGCAAAAAGCCAGTGGAACCTTGGGGTTCCGCTTGGAGTTGGGGGACGCAGTGAGGGGGGTGAAGGGTTAATAGCCTTCTCTGAAAACTAGAAGGAACTAAAGAGTTAATGGTTATCCCTAAGACCAACAAGCCATCAAACAAGCCTGTCCACTCCCCAGGGACAAACTAAACTTCCCTCAGCTCAGCAAACCTTGAGGGAACAGAAACCGGCTGGTGGGTTGTCCTCCCTAGACAACGTGGCTAAAAAAGCTTATTCTGAACAATGACACAACTACCGTTTCTTATCTACTTCCCTTAACCTGCAGCTGGTCCAGTCTGCTTTTCTTAAGATCCCCCGAAGCCGGGCGTGGTGGCGCACGCCTTTAATCCCAGCACTCGGGAGGCAGAGGTAGGAGGATCGCCGAGAGTTCGAGGCCACCCTGAGACTACAGAGTTAATTCCAGGTCAGCCTGGACCAGAGTGAGACCCTACCTCGAAAAACCAAAAAAAAAAAAAAAAAAAAAAAAGATCCCCCGTATCCCCCGTATAAGCTTGCCCCCCAGCCTGGCCCAGTGCTCCAGCCTTCATTCCCCGGGAAAGCTGAGGCCCCTCACTGTTTCTCTCAATAAACAGGCTGTCTGTAGGGATCAAATCCGGTGTTCTCTTTTGCTTTTCTCTTGCACTTTCCTTACACACTCTCTCTCTCTCTCAAATAAATATATATACTGTTCAGAGCCAGGAATGGTGGTGCATGTTCTTAGTCCCAGCACTCGGGAGGCTGAGGTAAGATCACTAAGTATGAAGTCATCTTGGGGATCCAGAGCAAGTTCTGGGTCATCCTGGGCCAGAAGGAGAACCTACCTTTAAAAAAATAATAAATAAGCCGGGCGTGGTGGTGCACGCCTTTAATCCCAGCACTCGGGAGGCAGAGGTAGGAGGATTGCCATAAGTTCAAGGCCACCCTGAGACTACATAACTAATTCCAGGTCAGCCTGGACGAGATTGAGACCCTATCTTGAAAAACCAAAAAAAAAAAAAAATAATAATAATAATAATAATAAAAAATAATAATAAGACTCAATATGTACCTACCTACCATTTAACTCATATGGTTTTATCTTTGTGTCTGCTCTACTTAAAGATAAAAGGAATGAACAAAATGATTGCAGACCACATTTAATAACCAGAAATGAGAACTGCTGAACAATAAACAGCCTAGGGGAACTGCTGACCCAGGGAAATGGGAAAACAATCAGAATCCAGACAGTCTATTTATAATTAACCACAGGGTGGGGGGAAAACATCCAAGCAGAAGTTAGAAAAAAAAAACTTAACAAGCAAAAGTTAGAAAAAAAAACTTAACAAGCAGAAGTTAGAAAAAAAACTTAAAAAAAAAAGAAAAAACTTAAATGGTCATATTACACGTCTTATGGTAAGAAATTTTTTTTGTTGGTAGTTATGAGATGAACTGACTAAGGAAGATAAAATGGAGAGGAAACTTTAAATGTGGATAAATGTTTGATGAAAAAGATTGTTACAGAGTGGCTATATACATTGTAAGGTAAATGAAGGTATGAGTAAAGTATGAAGGTATGAGTGAGCTTAAACAGAAGGTTAAAGGCAAAGTTGATTAAGTCTTAAAGTACCTGATCAGATTAGAGACTCCTTGAGATATAGAAGATGACTATTAACTAGGGCTTATATCAATCTACCAAAGGAGGCCCTGGCTGGCAACAGGATGCTATGGTATTCAGGTGGTAAACTTCAAAACTTTCACTCATTGAT
The DNA here is from genome assembly GCA_036365145.1 of Orientallactaga sibirica. Lineage (NCBI taxonomy): Eukaryota > Metazoa > Chordata > Mammalia > Rodentia > Dipodidae > Orientallactaga > Orientallactaga sibirica. The sequence continues at coordinate 631,951 of JAEOAD010002037.1, forward strand.
ATTAATCTGGTCATGATAATGGTTGTGAAAGACTGACTTTAAAGTTCTCAACCAGGCTGGAGAGATGGCTTAGTGGTTAAGACACCTGCCTGCTAAGCCTAAGAATGCTGGTTCCAATCTCCAGCGGTTCCAATCTCCAGGTCCCACGTTTAGCCAGATGCAAAGTGACGCAAGGGCGCAATGCCGCACTTGACCACAAGGGGGCGCACACACCTGGATTTCGTTCACAGCAGCTGAGACTGCTGGAGCACCCATCTCTATCTGTCTCCCTCTCCCTCTCTGTCTGTCTGTCTGTCTCTCTCTCTGTCTGTGTCTCTCTCCAAAAATAAATAAATAAATAAATAAATAAATAAATAAATAAATAAATAAATTAAGTTCTCGAGCCGGGCGTGGTGGCACACGCCTTTAATCCCAGCACTTAGGAGGCAGAGGTAGGAGGATCGCCGTGAGTTCAAGGCCACCCTGAGACTACAGAGTGAATTCCAGGTCAGCCTGGACCAGAGTGAGACCCTACCTTGAAAACCAAAAAAAAAAAAAAAAAAAAAGTTCTCAACCAAGTTTGCTATATTCCTGTATTTGTCAACTTTTCACTATTTAATAAGATTATTATATCTAAAAAAACAAACAAACAAACACTGTAACCTTCAGATGGTTCCTGTCTTGTTCATGCTGTTTTGCTGGGTGACTATCACTGAGATCATTGTCTAAGTGTTATAAAAGGAGGTTTGGTCATTGTGACTCTGTTCTTAGGGAAGCTGAGGAAACTCCTGTCTTAGGAAAGCCTGCAGTATACAAAACATTAACAATATTAATATAGTTTGTCTAGGCTTCATATATTCTACCATTCGTAAATATTGCCTTATGTGAAATTTAAAAAATGATTCAATGGGGCTGGAGAGATGGCTTAGCGGTTAAGGCGCCTGCCTGCTAAGCCTAAGAACACTGGTTCCAATCTCCAGCGGTTCCAATCTCCAGGTCCCACGTTTAGCCAGATGCAGTGTTGCAAGGGCGCAATGCCGCACTTGACCACAAGGGGGGCGCACGCGTCTGGATTTCGTTCACAGCAGCTGAGAGGCTGCTGGCGCGCCCATTCTCTATCTGTCTTCCTCTCCCTCTGTCTCTCTCTGTCTCTCTCTCTCTCTGTGTCTCTCTCCAAAAAAAAATGATTCAATGATTAAAGGAAATTGATGAAACAAATCACTTTATGTCTATCATAATGTCTATAATGTATGTTAAAATCAGACTAATTTAGCTCAACAATGACCAGGTTTGGCTTTATTCTTTTTTTTTTCAAAGATTTTATTTTTACTTATTTATTTATTAGAGGCAGAGGGAGTGAGAAAGAGAGTGAGAATGTGCACACCAGGGCCTCCAGCCACTGCAAACGAACTCCAGATGCATGGGGGCCACCATGTGCATCTGGCTTACATGGGACCTGGAGAATCAAAGTTGGGTCCTTAGGCTTCCCAGGCATGTGCCTTAACCGCTAAGCCATCTCTCCAGCCCTTTATTCTTACACTATATATAATCCGTCTCAGTCAAGGTTTTACTTAAGTAATTGTCTCATTTGTCGTATCTTAAGTTCACTGTTTATAGATACATTGATACTTAAGACATGTTCCCTGCTCTAGAAGAGTGATCTTAAATGCTGCTGTTCTGCTTCCAGTTTGGGGGGTAATTGGGACCCACACAGGTATCTAAATTAATCAAAGATGTTACCAAATACTAATGCCAAAACTCTGCTTGCAAATAAATAAATAAATAAATAAATAAATAAATAAATAAATAAATTTTTACGATAAAAAAACTGTAAAACACAAATTGTGTTTATAAAATAGAATATATTTCATTGTACGATAATAACTCGGGAGGCAGTATAATTCTGTGAGTTCGAACCCTGAGACAATTTCATTGTGTTTATAAAAAAAGAAAAAAAGATAAGAAAAATTATTATGACTGATCAAAGTTTTGGCCTTTCAGCGTAACGTACTTTCTTTAGATCTCCTGAAGATTAGACTTTTTGATCTTTGGACCAAGTAAGTAAAGACCATGAACCTTCTGTATTAAAGACTTCACACATGGGCTGGACAGGTGGCTTAGCAGTTAAGCACTTGCCTGTGAAGTCTAAGGACCCTGGTTGGAGGCTCCATTCCCCAGGACCCACGTAAGCCAGATGCACAAGGTGGCACATGCATCTGGAGTTCATTTGCAGTGACTGGAGGCCCTGGCGCACCCATTCTCTCTCTCTCTCTCTGCATCTTTGTCTCTCTGCCTATCAGTTGCTCTCAAATAAATAAATAAATAAAAACTTTTTAAAAAACACAAAAAGAAACCTTTAAACCTTAATTCAGAATTAATTTCTTAATCTCTATCATATATAAATTTAAAATAATTTAAGATATTTCAAATATTGCTTCAGTACTCATACTTCTCATACTTCCTACCTTACTAAATCAAATCTTTATATCTCCACAAATTCCAATTTACCTCCCATCCAAGTTAACAACTCCTTCCTTACCCAACTCTCAGCTGCTGCGGACCAAAGCCAGATGCGTGCGCCCCCTTGTGGTCAAGTGTGGCATTGCGCCCTTGCATCACTTTGCATCTGGCTAAACATGGGACCTGGAGATTGGAACCGCTGGAGATTGGAACCAGTGTTCTTGGGCTTAGGAGGCAGGCGCCTTAACCGCTAAGCCATCTCTCCAGCCCTGTATTAGCCTTTTTAATGGCCAATACATGTGACCTGGCATCTTTCAGTGACCAACTAAAATATCTATTACTATAAATTAAAAATTCTCACAGCTCTCCTCCCTTCAAGATTAAACCCATCCTGTCTCTGACATGTACTTTATTCCTCTGATTATGATAATGTCCACCCTTGTCGTTTGGTCCTTGCATACTCAGATGCCTCACTAAATTCCTCCAAGACAAAATACACACCTTCTCTTCATGAGGAGTCCCTAAATTCCTCATGGTCATGGTATGTCAGCCCCTGAGCCTCTTACCGCACCCCCAGCTTAAAGCAGTTGGAAGATGAGCCACCACCTCCATTCCTGCCCACGCAATGCTCCCCTAAATGCCCCCCACGTCCCCAATTCTCCCCAATCTTTTGCATCTTTCCAGAGTCCAGACTGAAAGGTTAACAGCCTTCCTTGAAAACTAGCGGGAACTAAAGAGTTAATTAGTATCCCTAAGACCAACAAGCCATAAAACTTCAGAAGCATGGCCTTGACAGGTCTGTCCACACCCCAGTGAGAAACTAAACTTCCCTTAGCGCAGCAAAACCTAGAGGGAACAGAAACCGGCTGGTGGGTTGTCCTCTGTAGACAACGTGGCCAAAAAGCTTATTCTGAGCAAAGACACAAATAACCACAGTTCCTAACCCACTTCCCTTGGACCTGCAGCTGGTCCAGTCTGCTTTTCTTAGGATCCCCCTTATAAGCTTGCACCCCAGTGCTTCAGCCTTCATCCCAGGGGGAAGGCTGAGGCCCCTCACTGTTCCTCTCAATAAACAGTCTTGTCTGTCAAGATCAAGTTCCGGGTTCTCTTTGCTTTCTCTTACACTTTCCGGGGGGGGAGGGGGATTGGGAAATGAGCGGATGGCAAAGCCGATTCAAGCCTGGAAAGAGAAGGGGGGGATGTTTCCAGGCCCACGGAGTCAGTGGTGTCCCTGAGGAGGGGGAGGAGGGCACTGGAGCTGGGACTTGCGGGATGGGGGGGTCTAAGGAGGGGAGGGCACTGGAGCTGGGACTTGCAGGTCATGGGATCATGGGGGGAGGGGGGAGGACACTGGAGCTGGGACTTGCGGGATGGGGGGTCTAAGGAGGGGGAGGACACTGGAGCTGGGACTTGCAGGACGGGGGGGTCTAAGGAGGGGAGGGCACTGGAGCTGGGACTTGCAGGATGGGGGGTCATGGGGGGAGGGGAGGGCACTGGAGCTGGGACTTGCAGGATGGGGTCTAAGGAGGGGAGGGCACTGGAGCTGGGACTTGCGGGATTGGGGGGGTCTAAGGAGGGGAGGACACTGGAGCTGGGACTTGCGGGGTCACGGGGTCATGGGGGTCTAAGGAGGGGAGGACACTGGAGCTGGGACTTGCGGGGTCACGGGGTCATGGGGGGGTCTAAGGAGGAGGACACTGGAGCTGGGACTTGCGGGGTCACGGGATGGGGGGGTCTAAGGAAGGGAGGACACTGGAGCTGGGACTTGCGGGGTCACGGGATCATGGGGGTCTAAGGAGGGGAGGCACTGGAGCTGGGACTTGCGGGTCACGGGATCATGGGGGTCTAAGGAGGGGAGGACACTGGAGCTGGGACTTGCGGGGTCACGGGATCATGGGGGGGTCTAAGGAGGGGGAGGACACTGGAGCTGGGACTTGCGGGGTCACGGGATGGGGGGTCTAAGGAGGGGAGGACACTGGAGCTGGGACTTGCGGGGTCACGGGATCATGGGGGGGTCTAAGGAGGGGAGGGCACTGGAGCTGGGACTGCGGGGTCACGGGATGGGGGGGTTTAAGGAGGGGAGGGCACTGGAGCTGGGACGGGTTGCGGGATCATGGGGGTCTAAGGAGGGGAGGACACTGGAGCTGGGACTTGCGGGCTCACGGGGTCATGGGGGTCTAAGGAGGGGAGGGCACTGGAGCTGGGACTTGCGGGGTCACGGGATCATGGGGGTCTAAGGAGGGGAGGACACTGGAGCTGGGACGGGGTCACGGGATGGGGGGGTCTAAGGAGGGGGAGGGCACTGGAGCTGGGACTTGCGGGGTCACGGGATCATGGGGGGGTCTAAGGAGGGGGAGGACACTGGAGCTGGGACTTGCGGGCTCACGGGATCATGGGGGGGGTCTAAGGAGGGGAGGACACTGGAGCTGGGACTTGCGGGGATGGGATCATGGGGGGGGTCTAAGGAGGGGAGGACACTGGAGCTGGGACTTGCGGGGTCACGGGATCATGGGGGGTCTAAGGAGGGGAGGGCACTGGAGCTGGGACTTGCGGGGTCACGGGATCATGGGGGTCTAAGGAGGGGAGGGCACTGGAGCTGGGACTTGCGGGGTCACGGGATCATGGGGGGTCTAAGGAGGGGAGGACACTGGAGCTGGGACTTGCGGGGTCACGGGGTCATGGGGGTCTAAGGAGGGGAGGGCACTGGAGCTGGGACTTGCGGGCTCACGGGATCATGGGGGGTCTAAGGAGGGGAGGGCACTGGAGCTGGGACTTGCGGGCTCACGGGGTCATGGGGGGGTCTAAGGAGGGGAGGGCACTGGAGCTGGGACTTGCGGGGCTCAGGAGGGGATCATGGGGGGATCTAAGGATGGGGGACGGCACTGGAGGGGACTGGAGCTGGGTCACGGGGTCATGGGGGTCTAAGGAGGGGAGGACACTGGAGCTGGGACTTGCGGGCTCACGGGATCATGGGGGGATCTAAGGAGGGGAGGACACTGGAGCTGGGACTTGCGGGGTCACGGGGTCATGGGGGGTCTAAGGAGGGGAGGACACTGGAGCTGGGACTTGCGGGGTCACGGGATCATGGGGGGGTCTAAGGAGGGGAGGACACTGGAGCTGGGACTTGCGGGGTCACGGGGTCATGGGGGGTCTAAGGAGGGGAGGGCACTGGAGCTGGGACTTGCGGGCTCACGGGATCATGGGGGTCTAAGGAGGGGAGGGCACTGGAGCTGGGGGGACTTAAGGGCTCAGCGGGATCATGGGGGGTCTAAGGAGGGGAGGACACTGGAGCTGGGACTTGCGGGGTCACGGGGCTCGGCCGCTGGCCCACGCACGCCCACCGTCAAGAGCACACAAAGCGAACCCCAGCGAGCCCGCGACCGTGACGGGGCCGGCAGCCCCTTCCTCAGACCTGCCCGCCCGCCCAGCGTCCTCGGGGCTCGGGACCCCGCCCGCCCGCCCGGGGCTCACCTCGTAGCCCGCCGCCCGAGCGCCAGGCGCCGCCAGCACCAGCCAGAGCAGGAAGGCGCCGGGCGGCAGCGGCGGCCGCGGGGCGCGGACTCCCAGCCACGGCCGCCCCGCGCCGCCCCGCGTCGCCCAGCCCATGGCCGCGCCGCCCCCGCCGCCGGCCCGCGACCCCGAGTCCATGGCCCGCCGCTGCCCCGGCGCGCGCTTCCGGAGCGGGAGTCAGCCGCGCACGCCCCGCCCCCGGCCGCGAGCTGACCAATCGGCGCCGAGGGGCGGGGCCTGGCCGCCGGGCTGCTGAAGGGTCCGTCCTGAGCGCTGCGGTCCCCAAGGCCGGAGGCGGGGCTTTGGACTGTCCGTAAGAGTTCTTTCTTTCTCTCTCTTTCTTTCTTTTTCTTTCTTCTTTCTTTTTTCTTCCTTTCTTCTTTCCTTCCTTCTTTCTTTTTCTTCTTTCTTTCTCTCTTTTTTTTCTTTTTTCCTTTCTTCTTTCTTCTTTTTTTTTTTCCTTTCTTCTTTCTTTCTTCTCTCTCTTTTTTGGGGGGAGGGGGTTTTCGAGTTAGGGTCTCACTCTAGCCCAGGGCTGACCTGGAATTCACTCTGTATTCTCAGGGTGGCCTCGAACTCACAGTGATCCTCCTACCTCTGCCTCCTAAGTACTGGGATTAACCTCTTTCTTTTTAGTATTTTATTATTTTTCTAATTTGAGAGAGAGAGAGGAAGAGAGAGAGAGAGAATGGGCACACCAGGACCTCCAGCTACTGCAAATGAACTCCAGACATATACACCACCTTGTGCAACAGGCTTTACGTTGGTCCTGGGGAATTCAACCTGGGTCCTTTGGCTTTACAAGCAAGGGCCTTGACGACTAAGCCATCTTTCCAGCCCTCTGTTTTGTTTGTTTGTTTCAGTTTTTTGGAGTGTTTTTGTCTCAGTGTGAACAGAAGTTTCGTTTTTCCTAGGGAAATGGAGTGTGCATGGGATCCTAGGGTGTCACGGGGCTAGCAGTGGGGATTGATGACAGCCCTGTCCATCTTACGGCTATCAGAGCTTTGTTTACTTGTGTGTGTGCATGTCTGTGTCAGGGGAGGGGCACAAGTGATTCTTGCTGCCTCAGTCGAGTGCCTGGCCAGCTTTATGTGGGTAACTGGGTGTGGTAGTTTGAATATATGTCCCCCAATATATTCAGTGTTTTACTTTATAGTTTGCATCTGCAATCACCTTGCTAGAGGCAAGGTCACTGGGGGCCGGTCTTAAGGTGTGGTGATGGGTTTGAGATTCCATTGTAAAGATATGCAAATGTGTCTAGCAGGAGTTCCTGAAGTCTGCTGTGTGACCTTTTGGCTGTAGTTTTGCTCTGTGTGCTGTGGTGGCTGGTTGGCTTTTGCTCTCTCTGTTTGGCCCTGTGGAGAGCAGGCTGTTTCTCCTGCCTTTATGGAACTTCCCCTGGATCTGTAAGTTTCAATAAATAATATCCCTTCCTCCATAACTGTGCCTGGTCTGGAAGTTCATCTCAGCGAACCTGAAGTTGTCTGCAACAGTAAAGTGGTACCGAGGAGTGTGGGGTGAGATGAACCTGACCGTGTGGATATTCGTCTTTTGGAACTTTTGTTTTGGAGGAATGGGCATGGACTTGGTGCTTGCAACTGAAGGTGCCTTCTGGAGTGGTAAGCCAAGTTTTATGGACTATTCTGATGAGAGTTTGAGAATGCTAAGTGCAGATAGTACTGAAATTCGAGGCTTGGCTTATGAGGTTTCTAAGGGGAAGGAAAGACTGCAGAGGACTTTGTTGGAACTGGGCTACTGGCATAAGGGATGGCTACGTTCTGCTCTCCAGGCCCAGAAAGTTTGATCAAGGTTAAATTTGTAATGGACTGATATGCTTGGCTAAAGGTATTGGACTGAGATTTTAAGATTTTTGAGTTGGAAAACCTGAAGCAAGCTAAAAGTAGAGGCACTGAGACTGGTTAAGCTGCTATTGTCTACACATTAGCAATCTTAAGGAAGGTGGAAGGAAGGTGGCCAGACTTGATTTACATTAAAACAATGGAGAGGATGCCTGAGGAAAGACTGTTAAAAATGCAAACTCTTGGAAAGAGCTGACTGGAGAAGGAACCTGCTTTTCAAGGCTATGGTTTATTTTGTCCCTGGATTAAGAATATGGCTGTGTCCTGCACACCTGGTATTAGTTTTGGAAATATGAAAAATGCATAGAATGGTCATGAGTTGCACACGGTTCCAGGAGCCGCTGCTGAGATGTGGCATGAGGTAGGGCATGAAGACCCTCAGGAATGGGCTGGAAGAGCCTTTGGAAGATGGACCGTGGGTTGCATGGAGACCTGAAGATGTTTTGGATATACCAGGACTGTGCAAAAGGACTACCATGGAGTGCAGTGTTGAACTGGGATGAAAGTTTTCCCTGGCGACTCTGCCCAGCTGGAGGGGCGGAATTGGTAAACATGGAGACTGTTAGTCTCTGGTTATATTGAACTTGAACTGCAGAAGTTTGATGATGGCTGATGGTGATTGAGTTTGCATTGTTTTAGTCTCTCCTTGCTATTCCTTATACAGTTAAAATGTTTACTCTGTGCCTTTACATGTTGAAAGTATTTAACTTGTTTGATTGTACAGGACTCACTATCTTAAGTTGATCAAGACTGTGAGAACCTTTGAAATTGGACTGAGTACAATTTACAATGTGTGATAGTTATAAATCTATTGGGGCCAGGAGCTAAATATATTGGGGGCCAGGGGCGGAATGTGGTAGTTTGAATATATGTCCCCAATATATTCAGTGTTTTATTATTTTATAGTTTGCATCTGCAATCACCTTGCTAGAGGCAAGGTCACTGGGGCCTGGTCTTAAGGTGTGGTGATGGGTTTGAGATTCCATTGTAAAGATATGCAAATGTGTCTAGCAGGAGTTCCTGAAGTCTGCTGTGTGACCTTTGGCTGTAGTTAGTTTTGCTCTGTGTGCTGTGGTGGCTGGTTGGCTTTTGCTCTCTCTGTTTGGCCCTGTGGAGAGCAGGCTGTTTCTCCTGCCTTTATGGAACTTCCCTGATCTGTAAGAGGGGGCTCAGCCAGAGTGGTTTGGCAGCACATGGCTGTATTCCCAACATACCGGACAGGCTGAAACAGGTGGATTGCTGAGTTCATGGCCAATCAGGAGTCCACGCCTGTCAGGATTATATATCAAGGCCCTGCCTCTAAATAAATAAATAAATAAATAAATAAATAAATAAATAAATAAATAAAAATAAAAGGGAAAGGAAAGCCGGGCGTGGTGGCGCACGCCTTTAATCCCAGCACTCGGGAGGCAGAGGTAGGAGGATCACCGTGAGTTCGAGGCCACCCTGAGACTACATAGTTAATTCCAGGTCAGCCTGGACCAGAGTGAGACCCTACCTCGAAAAACCAAAAAAAAACCAAAAAAAAAAGGGAAAGGAAAAATTAAATTAAGCAGGACCAGGGATACTCAGTAGGACAGCACTGTCTAGTGTCCATAAAGCCCTGAGTTTCATACCCAGCACCAGAAAAAAAAAAAAAAAAAAAAAAAAAAAAAGCCTGCAGAGCCAGCAGTCACCCAAGAGTGGAAATGACCGTCCTGTCTGTGGAGCCTGACTTAAGGAGCAAAGCTTGTGGCAGAAGGGCATTATCCACTAGAAAGCTCAGACTGGGGCCCTACATGGGCCTTCCCCACTGGGCAGAGCACCCCCAAGACCAAAAGAGAGGTCATACACAGGCCAGAGTGCAAAACTTTATTATCAACTCGTTTGAACAAGAAAACAAATAAACGTACTTAGAAACATGAAGAGTGTCTCCCCCAACAGCAGAAGGGGAGGGGAGGCCTATCTTTTACCCCTCTAGCTGCAGAAGAAGTGTGACACCCCCCAAGGAAAGGACTGACTTCCTTCCTTGCATTCGGCTGGGGGGGGGCACCACAGACCACCTCACTCGTGGAAAGCTAGCACGCCAGCTCAGGACAAGATATGGAGGCAGGCTAGGCCAGGCAGAAGGTGCACAGGAGTCCAGGAACCAACCCTTCTTGGTGACATCACCAGGGAGGTGTCATGGGCTGAGGATTCTGCAGGTAAGACATCACCACAGCAGAGATCGACAGCCTAAGACAGGAAAGAGGTGTGGTCAGTTCTGGATGGTGGGCGTAGGACCCCGTCCCCACGCGGGAGCCCGTTTCCCTCGGCCCATACTCACATGAAGCTGCTCATCATTTGCTTAGTGTCTTCTGAGCTCCGCGAGTTGGCAAAGCTGATGAAGGAGCAGTAGACTGCCACCCAGGCGCACCACTTCAGCTGGACAAAGGCAGTGGGAGTTAGGTCGGCGAGAGGCACACCAGACAGTTCTCCAGAGCCCCACCTTTATCAAGTTTACCTCTTTTCCCCAGATTTCCTTCAATCCCACCCTAAGTGTCCTGGCTCCTGTTTCTGATGCATGCGGGACCCGCATCTCTGATCCCACATCTCCTCAGACTCAGGGGGGCCCCAACGTGCAAAGGACCATGACCTGTTTCTGATAGTTGTCTATTTATTTATAGCCGGGCGTGGTGGCGCACGCCTTTAATCCCAGCACTTGGGAGGCAGAGGTAGGAGGATGGCACGAGTTCGAGGCTACCCTGAGAGTACATAGCTAATTCCAGGTCAGCCTGGGCTAGAGGGAGACCCTACCTCGCAAACAAAAACAAACAAAAAATATTTATTTGAGAGAGAATGGGCGTGCCAGGGCCTCCAGCCGCTGCAAAAGAACTCGGGATGCATGTCCCATCTGGCTTACGCGGGTCCTGGGGACTCGAACCTGGGTCCTTAGGCTTCGCAGGCAAGTGCCTTAAGCGCTAAGCCATAGCTCCAGCCCCAGTTGTCTCTCTTTTTTTAAATTTATTTATTTATTTATTTGAGAGCAACAGACAGAGAGAGAAAGAGGCAGATAGATAGAAACAGAATGGGCCCTCCAGCCACTGCAAACGAACTCCAGATGCATGTGCCACCTTGTGCATCTGGCTTACATGGGTCCTGGGGAACTGAGCCTCGAACAGGGGTCCTTAGGCTTCACAGGCATGTGCTTAACCACCAAGCCATCTTTCCAGGCCCCCCCCAGTTGTCTCTTTAAGTTGCTTCAAAGCCTGGCTCCACCGTAGGCAGAGTCCTGTTCCAAGTGCAACCCCTTTTGAGACTGCATTAGGCCCCGCCCCCCGAAGCTCAGCCGCGCCCACCTTGAGCATGAGGCCGCACATGCTGAAGATCATGCCCAGCAGGTTCATGTAGTCGGGCGTCGGGTCGTCCAGGGCCGGGTTGCACTCGCTCGGCGGGGGCTTATACCTGCGCCAGGCCGCAAGGGTCAGGAGCGATCGGGCCCGCAGCCCCGGCCCCCCGCCCCGATCCGCGCCCACAACCTCGGCCGCGCTTCGCTCACCTCAGCACTTTGTTAGGCCTTCTTGGATCCGACATATTGTTCGTGGACATGGCCAAAGCGTAGACCGAGACACGCCTCTTCCGCCGCGAAAACCGCAGCTTCCGGCCTGGAGGTGCAAGGCGACTTTGTGGAGGAAACACCCTCAGCCCCGGCGTTTCAGTTCCGGAGGGCCTGGCTGGAGGTGGTGGGTGGTTAGAACTACCCTCAGCCAAAAGACGGGGAGTAAGAAAAGGTCATCTTTGTCCCCTGGAAGCACGAAGTGGGCAGGAAAGAAGGGATTTTCAACATTCCCGAAGTTGTCGCTAACGCGGACAGTGTGGGCCTCTGGAAGTAAGAGACAGGAAGTGGATCCTGGGGAGAGAATAATAAGGTTACACCCAGACATGAAAGCGAGACAGGAAGTGGATCCTGGGGAGAGAATAATAAGGTTACACCCAGACATGAAAGCGAGACAGGAAGTGGATCCTGGGGAGAGAATAATAAGGTTACACCCGGACCTGACCTGGAAGTGAGAGCCAGGAAGTAGGTGCAGAGGGGCTCAAGAATAAGGTTACACCCGGACCTGGAAGGAAGACACAGGCAGTGGATGGGGGGAAGGGGAGGGAAGAGGAACAAGAATAAAGTTACAGGGGTGGAGAGAGGGCTTAGGGCTTAAGGCGCTTGTCTACAAAGCCTAAGGACCCATGTTCAACTCTCCAGATCCCACGTAAGCCAGACGCACAAAGGTGAGGCAAGCGCATGGTCGCACATGCCCACTAGGTGGCGCCAGTGCCTGGCGTTCGATTGCAGTGGCTGAGGCCCTGAAGTGCCAATTCTCGATATCTCCTCTCTCTAATACAAAAATAAATAAATGAAAAGAATAAGGTTACATCCGGACCTGGAAGAGAGAGCCAGCATGTGGCTCCTGAGGGGGACAATAATAAGGTTACACCCAGATCTGGAAGTGAGAGGAAGTGGATCCTGGGTTGAGGGGGACAAGAATATGGTTGCACCAGGACATGACAGTGAGAGACAGGAAGTGGGCCCGGGGGAACGAGAATAAGATTGCACCGTCGTCCGGAAGTGGGTCCGGGGGGACAAGAATGTGGTTGCGCGCGTGCAGAGCGGCTGGATCTCCGTAGACGCGAGGTTCCCGCCGGCGGTGCGCGAATGGCTTTTCCCGAGCCGAAGCCGCAGCCCCCGGAGCTGCCGCGGAAACGGCTGAGGACGCTGGACTGCGGCCAGGGCGCCGTGCGAGCCGTGCGGTTCAATGGTGAGCGCCCCTTCCCCCCGCGGCTGCACTCCGGGGTCCCCCCGCGGGCCGGCAGCCCCCCAACCTCCGCCTGCCCTTCCGCAGCCGACGGCCATTACTGCCTGACGTGCGGCAGCGACAAGAGCCTGCGGCTGTGGAACCCGCTGCGGGGGACCCTGCTGCGCACGTACAGCGGCCATGGCTACGAGGTGCTGGACGCGGCCGGGTGAGCGAGCGCGGGGCCCGCCCGGGCGGCCGGGATCGGGGTGCGCGGGCCCGGCCGTGATGTCAACCTTCCCGCCCCGTCCCGCAGCTCCTTTGACAACAGCAGTCTCTGCTCGGGCGGCGGCGACAAGACGGTGGTGCTGTGGGATGTGGCCTCGGGGCAGGTCGTGCGGAAGTTTCGCGGCCACGCAGGAGTAAGCACAAGCCCTAGCCGCCCGCGTGCTCGTGGCAAACCCCGGATGGGTGCCAGGAAATTCCCGGGCATCCCAGCGCCATGCCCAGCCGGGTCACCAGCCTGCTGCTGTCTTCAGCAGCACCGGGTTGCATGCTTGCCCCTCCTTCAACCTGCACTGGGACCACCCCCCCCCCCACACACCGCCTCCATAACATTAGCACATCGTCCAAAGCTCGCCGTCCTCTGAGCAGCAATTCTTGTCTCTCAGAAGGTCAACACCGTGCAGTTTAACGAAGAGGCCACGCTCATCCTGTCTGGTGAGTCTGGGGCCTGGACAGTGGCAACCACCAGGTTGCTGACCAGCAAACTGAACCAGACTTCACCTTCACGTGGGCCTCACACACAGGCTCTATCGATTCCAGTATCCGATGTTGGGACTGCCGCTCTCGGAAGCCCGAGCCCGTGCAAAAGCTGGATGAAGCCAGGGACAGCGTGTCCAGCGTAAAGGTGTCAGACCATGAGGTCCTGTCTGGGTGAGTGGACCCCACCCCGTGCCACTGGAAGTCATAGGTACCTTCTGGGTGTACCTGCGTGGCAGAGCACTTCCCAGCATGCTCAAGGCTTCAGATTGCATCCACACCACTGCAAAGTAAAGTACTTGTGCACATACCTACATACATACGTCTTAGGTGCACGCACAAGGCTCTGACCACATACCTACATACATACGTCTTAGGTGCACGCACAAGGCTCTGACCACATACCTACATACATACGTCTTAGGTGCACGCACAAGGCTCTGACCACTCTGGTCTCTGCAGACCCCTCAAGTTGTCTATTCTTTGTCTCAGGACCTTTGCACTCATTCTTCCTCTGCCTGGATTGACTTTCCACTTTCAAAGTGTACTTCAAGGCTAGGTATGGTGGCACATGCCCATAATCTCAACACTTAGGACAAATAGGGAGATCCATCTCCTTTAAAAAAAAAAAAAAAAAAAAAAAGGTTATTTTTAGCAGGCACACACTTTTAATCCCAGCACTCAGGTAGGGAGGCAGGAAAAAGAAAGGAATGTAGAATGAATATATTTTTTTTTTTTTTTTTGGTTTCTCGAGGTAGGGTCTCATTCTGGTCCAGGCGGACCTGGAATTGACTATGTAGTCTCAGGGTGACCTCGAACTCTCAGCGATCCTCCTACCTCTGCCTCCCGAGTGCTGGGATTAAAGGCATGCACCACCACGCCCGGCCGGATTTTTTGTTTTTTGCGGTAGGATTTCCCTGCAACCCAGGCTGACCTGAAATTCACTATATAGTTTTAAGCTGCCCTCATGCTCACAGCCGTCATCCTACCTCTGCCTCCCAAGTGCTGGGATTAAAGGCTGACACCATGCCCAGCATTTATTTTGTGCGTGTGTAACATTTTTATTTATTTGCAAGGGGAGAAAGAGAATGGGTGCACCAGGGCCTCTAGCCACTGCAAACAAACTCCATATGTGTGTGCCACCTTGTGCATCTGGCTTTACAGGGTATTGGGGAATCGATTCAGGCTGTCAGACTTTGCGAGCAAGTACGTTTAACCACTGAGCCATCTCTCCAGCCCACATAGTGAGTTTGAAGGAAACCTGGGCTACGTGTGAGCCTAGCTTAAGAAAAGTAGAGAAGCTGGTCGTGGACAGTGAGGACTGGTTCCCAGGGGCTCACATGGTCCAAATGATAACGCTGGAGATGGGGAAAGGAGTTGAGTTCTGAGAACACAGTAGGTATCTCTCAGCATCCACCAGGGATATCAAAATGCCAGAGTACTGTTTGCATAGCACCTGTGCCTGTTCCCCCACATGCTTCAATTTTTCTGTGCTGGAGATGAGACCCAGGGCCTTGTGCAAGCTGAGCAATTGTACCACAGAAGTATTTTTCCAGGTCTTTTTTTCAATTTTTGTTTTGTTTTTTTAGGTAGGGTCTCACTCTAGCCCAGGCTGACCTGGAATTCACTATGTAGTCTCAGGGTGGCCTCAAACTCACGGCGATCCTCCTACCTCTGTCTCCCAAGTACCCGGATTAAAGGTGTGCACCACCATACCTGGATCCCAGCTCTTTCTTTCTTGAGACAGGGTCTCACTCTGTTGACCAGGCTGGCCTCAAACTCAGCATCCTCCTGCCTCCGCCACCGGTGTTGGGACCACAAGTGTGCACCATTCTACTCTCTCCCAAAGTCCTCTTCCGGTGGCGTAGGCTTGCAAGGCCTGCCACACAGGAAGAGGGCAAGCAAAGAGTAGATGCAGTTGATAGATGGTGCTGGGATGGAACCAGGGCCTGACCCGGGTTAAACTGCTCCAAGCTCTGCTGTTCAAGTATTTTTGGTCCACAGTTGGGTGAATGTGCACGTGTGAAACCCATAAATAGGCAGGGCTGACTGTTGTACCATTCAAGGTACTGTAGGCAAAGGGTGTTGTAGAGGGCTGCATGGAATAAGACTAGACCAGCC
The DNA here is from genome assembly GCA_036365145.1 of Orientallactaga sibirica. Classification (NCBI taxonomy): domain Eukaryota; kingdom Metazoa; phylum Chordata; class Mammalia; order Rodentia; family Dipodidae; genus Orientallactaga; species Orientallactaga sibirica. Next base: position 647,387 of record JAEOAD010002037.1, read on the forward strand.
CCAGGGCCTGAGTGGCGAAGCGGTACCTCAGAAACCCACTCAGTGCCAGCAAGAGCAGACCACGTGCTTTAGGCCTGACCCGCCCTCTCCTGCAGCTCTGTTGATGGCCGTGTGCGGCGCTACGACCTGAGGATGGGGCAGCTCTTCTCCGACTACGTGGGCAGTAAGTGTGGCCAGGACTGGAGGGCCAGGTAGGAAGGTGCTGGGGCCGCCAGGAGTCTCACCTGCCCAACTCTTTACCCCTGCCCCCCAGGCCCCATCACCTGCACCTGCTTCAGCCGAGACGGACAGTGCACCCTGGTGTCCAGCCTGGACTCCACTTTGCGGCTTCTAGACAAAGACACAGGGGAACTGCTGGGCGAGTGAGTGTCCACCCATGTCTTGAACCCCCACCCCCGCCTTAATAAAGAGCAAACCCCATGATTCCTCCCCAAATCTCCAGGTACACGGGCCACAAGAACCAGGAGTACAAGCTGGACTGCTGCCTGAGCGAGCGCGACACGCACGTGGTCAGCTGCTCTGAGGATGGGAAGGTTTTCTTCTGGGACCTGGTAGAGGTGAGCCATTCCACTCTCACATGGCAGGCCCAGCCCTCCTCACCCCAGTCACTGCCAGGCCTGGAAAGGGGACTGATGTCAAACATTCCAGCTGTGAGTTTGGTTTGTTGGTTTTTATTCACTGATCTGACACAAACCTCACTTGGTAATGCAGGCGGGCCCCAAATTTGAAGCCATCCTTCTGCCTCAGCCTCTTGAAGAACGAGGGCATTTCAAATAAAGGGATCAGACTATGCTAAAGCTCAGGGGCGTGGCGCACACAGTCAGGAAGTAGGATTTAGGCAAGGCAGCAGCACCAGGATCCGGGTCAGGCGGCTACAAAAGCCAGGGTGCCGCTGGCACTGACCGCTGGATGAGGGGGGCCCACAGGAGCCACCAAGGCTTGAGATGCGACTGTAGCTCAGGAAATCTGAACTGCCTCGGAGTGGCCCGTGTGTAGCTTTAGGCCCCAATCCTGACACGCACCAGCCTGGTGGGGAATTCTGTTTTAGTGGGTTCTGGGTTGCAGGAACTCAGGGAAGATGTCAGTGCTGGGGACTAGCTCTTCGAGAACGAACTAGGACAGCAAGAATGCTGAGTGGACTTTGCCCCTAGCCTAGAATTTGCCTTGGAGGGCATATAAAGGGATATTTTGTCAAGGTTCAAAGAGGAACTCTGGTGTGCTTCAGGAACTGTAGTGTCAGAACTATGGGTGACAAGGGAAATGACGAGTATGGGGCTGCCCCGTGGGCCTGGTAGTGAGCAGACAGTGGCAGAGAATGGAGAAGCTGGAACAAGATGTGTCTGGAGCAGATGAGGCCAGACAGAACCAGCATCTCTGAACAGTTTACGGTGATGCCAAAGATCTGCTTAGAAAAGGAGGGGAGGGTCACGCATGGTGGTGCACACTTACAACCACAGCAACTTAAGAGCTTAAAGTTGGAGGATTGCGAGTTCCTGGCCAGTTAGACTACAGAGCCAGATGTGGCTCGTGCCTGTAATCCAGCACTTCGGGAAGTTGCAGCAGAAGGGATCATGGCCTACGTTGTGAATTCCAGGGAAGCCTGGGCTAGAGTGACACCCTATCTCAACAAAACACGTGGGAGGAGTGAAAAGATGGAGCACTCCTGGGGAGTGCCAGTAGAGGCCAGAGCTGGGGAACAATTAGAGCCCTGCCCAGCAAGGGCATTTGGGATGGACAGCAAAGAAGGCTGAACCCAGGCCTTTCTGTGTTCAGGGGTAAAGCCTTGTTCAGCATTCCTAACTCCTCCAAAAAAGAAAGGAAAGGTCAGGGAAGAGGAGACTGGGGGCTACAGGCCAGATCTCAGACGGGGACAAGCAGGTAACTGCTTCTCACTCTACTCCACAGGGTGCCCTGGCACTGGCCCTGCCTGTGGGCCCTGGTGTGGTCCAGTCACTAGCCTACCACCCCACAGAGCCCTGCCTGCTCACCGCCATGGGAGGCAGCATCCAGTATTGGCGAGAAGAGGACTATGAGGTGGAGGTGGAGGGAGGAGCCGGCTGAAGCTGGCGCGCCCAGCACAAAGACCAAGACAGCCTGAAGGCCAACAGAGACTGTTTACTCTACAGACAATGCTGACCAGGACCAGGGCGCAGGCCCAGGAGGGGCTGGCATGCAAAATAATAAATAGAGGAGAGTGGGTGAGCCCCCCTGGAACTAACTCGTCCCTTGGTCTTCTCAGTCCTCGTTCTTCTCAGGCATGAAGGCATCTGCTTTCCGGGCAAAGGTTTCAGCCACAAGCAAGGGGAACACCAGGGAGGCGTCTGCGTAGACCTGCAGAGGACCCGGGTGGGCAACCAAACCCACGGACCAGGGACCCTGTGCCCACCCAGCCAACCTCTACCTTCACTGGCTGTGCATCCATCCGGATCTTGCCCCAAGAGACAGCCTCATCTGGACGGGCTCCTGAGTCCGAGCCATCAAATTCCTGGGCTGTGTTGATGTATACGGCATAGTCAGCCCCATTCCGCTGTAAACAGTACCAGGGGACCAGTCAGCCAGTAGTAGACAAGCAGGCCGGGCTGTGTCCCAGAGGGAGGGAGCCCTTGAAAGCCTTGTTTCAGTCAGTTTCTGGACAAATAAAGAGCGAAGCCATCTCTCCAGTGCTGTTTCTATGTCTTCTGAAGCCCCAGGTTCTGCTGTGTTGCCCAGGCTGGTCATTAACTCCTGGGCTCAAACCATCAGCCTCAGCATGGAACTGAGTAGCTGGGATTATAAACCAGTACCATCTTGCCTGGCCAAACCATCCTACCTCAGCTTCCTGAGTAACTGGGATTCCAGGTATGCACTATGCTGCTTGCCTGGCCTTACGGCCTTAGCATCATTACCACCTGACATGCACGTCACCCACAGCTGACTATCTGCCCCACTCGAACTTCATTCCAAGGTGGACAGAAATTCAGGTCTACCTAGTCCACAGCCATGGCCAGAGTGGCCTTCCAGCGACCTCCCCACTCACCATGAGGTTGGCGTTGGCAATGTGGTGCTTGACCACACCGCCACCCAGGATAATCATGCCGGAGCGCTTGGCGAAGATGGCCTGCGTGTTGATGAGCCGCAGGTCTGCCGGGAGAGAGTCAGTCAGGCTTTGGCTTCAACCGGCCCATGTTCCCCCTTCAGGGGCCCCAGTGCCTCACCCTCAACGATGTCCAGAACCAGGCCTGGGTTCTTGTAGGAATGGAAGAAGATCATGTCGCCCAGTGAACCATCCGTGAGTGCAGGGCTCAGCACAGGGATGTGGTTCTGAGGGGAGAGTTAGGGCTGGTCAGCAACTGCAACTACGAGTCTGGAAAGGACACTCTGGTCCCCATCCCGGTGGCAGGCCTGCCTGCGAACGGGCTATTTCACTGACAACTCACTGCCTCACAGATGGAAGGCAAAGTGGAGGACTCTTAGAACGTTCCTGGGGGCTGGAGAGAGAGTTTAGTGGTTAAGGCATTTGCCTGTAAAGCCAAATGACCCAGATTCGATGCCCCAGGACCCACAAAAGCCAGATGCACAAATGCACATGCATCTGGAATTCATTTGCAGTGGCTGGAGGCCTGGTGCACCATTCTCCCTCTCGGCTTCTCTCTCACTGTCTCAAATAAGTAAAAAAGTATTAAAGACATTTTTAAGAAATAAGAAAGATAGGGCTGGAACAATGATTTAGTGGTTACGGTCCTTGCCTACAAAGCCTAAGGACCCAGATTTGATTCCCTAGTACCCACATAAGCCAGATGCACAAGATGGCACATGCATATGGTGTTGATTTGCAGTGGCTGGAGGCCCTCGTGTGCCCATTCACTGTATCCATCTCTCTCCCTCTAATAATAAATAAAAATAAAAATTTAAAAGCTAGGTGTGGTGGCACACGCCTTTTTATCCCAGCACTCAGGAGGCAGAGGTAGTAAGATTGCCATGAGTTTGAAGCCATCCAGAGACTACATGGTGAATCCCAAGTCAGCCTGGGCCAGAGTGAAACCCTACCTCAGGAAAAAAAAATTTTTTTAAAGGCTGGGCTGAAGCTGGGCGTGGGCACGCCTTTAATCCCAGCACTTGGGAGGCCGAGGTAGGAGGATCGCTGTGAATTCAAGGCCACCCGAGACTACATAGTTAATTCCAGGTCAGCCTGGGCCAGAGTGAGACCCTACCTCGAAAAACCAAAAAAAAAAAAAAAAAAAAAAAAAAAAAAGGCTGGGCTGGAGAAATGATTTAGTGGTTAAGGCACATGCCTGCAAAGCCTAGGGACCCCAGTTCGATTCTCCAGGTCCCACATTAGCCAGATGCACATCTGTAGTTTGTTTGCAATGGCTAGAGGCCTTTGGAGCCCATTCTCATTCTCCCTCTCTCTGTCTCTAATAAATAAATAAGATCTTTAATTATTTTTTTCCGAGGTAGGGTCTCACTCTATCCCAGGCTGACCTGGAATTCACTATGTAGTCTCAGGTTGGCCTCAAACTTAGTGATCCTCCTACCTCTGCCTCCCGAGTGCTGGAATTAAAGGTGTGCATCACCACGCCCAGGTTTAAAAAAAATTTTTTTTTAAGGTAAAGAACAATAGATGATGATTATCAGCCACCAACCTGTGGCCTCCACAAGCACACACACACGTGCCCAGGTGCGTGCAAACACGCACGTGCACACACAAGGACAGGGAAAGAAAGGTACCTGGCACACAGTGAGCAGTGGCTCTTGTCTTTTTTTTTTTTTTTTTTGGTTTTGTGAGGTAGGGTCTCAGAGTCACTCTGGTCCAGGCTGACCTGGAATTCACTATGTAGTCTCAGGGTGACCTAGAACTCTTGGCGATCCTCCTACCTCTGCCTCCCGAGTGCTGGGATTAAAGGCGTGCGCCACCACGCCCGGCTTCTTGTCACTTTTTTGGATTCTTTGGCATCAGTCTCTGGGAAGTGTGGTATCCTAGGCTGGCACAGTGCCCTGGAGGCACTGCCCCCAACTGATGGAAACAGCAGGAATATAGCTAGGGCAACCAGGACCCTCATTCAACAAAGAACCTGTTGTTGAAGCTCTTCGTCTAAGATTAGGAAGCCTATCCACTATTTTAAAAAAACATTTTATTAGAGAGAGAGGCAGAGACAGAGAATGGGTGCACCAGGGCCTCGAGCCACTGCAAACGAACTCCAGGCACATGTGCCACCATGTCCATCTGGCTTATACGGGTACTAGGGAATTGGACCTGGGTCCTTTGGCTTTGCAGGCAAGTGTCTTAAGGGCTAAGTCATTTCTCCAGCCCACAGTGGCCGCAAAGATGAATGGCATTACTACAAGGCAAAGTCTATGAACTCTGCCCACCCAGCCCCTCACCTTCTGGGCCCAGTAATACACTGATTCTGGGTTGTTGATCTCCTTGCCCAAACGGGCAATCATCTTGGAAGGGGTCCACTTAACACCCTGGAAGGGACGGACATCAGCCATTAGCCCACACGTCCTGTTACGCCACTGTGGTCCACTCCCCTCAGATCCCCCAGCTCCACCTCCGTGTTCTGCTCCAGCACCATCTGGTCCAGAATGGGCATCAACCAGTCCTCGAACTTGCAGTAATTGTCATTGGGCACAAGGAGGTTCCCAATCCTGCGACAGGGAACACGTGAGCATGTCTCCAGGACCCCCCTGAGCCCGCTTCCCCGCCCCACGGCACTCAGAGCCCCACCTGTTGATCCCGTTCTCCCGGAGGTCCTTCCCTCTGAGGCTGAACTCGCCAAGGTATGTGGGTGCCAGACATTTGATGAGGTCCTCCTCCACGCCTCCAGCAGTGGTCACCAGTACATCCACCTGTAGCCACAGGCAACAGATTGGCCTTTATTGTGGGCAGCACGCCTAACACCAGCCCTCACCCGTGTCCCATGGCAGAGGGTTCTGCAACAAGGTCAAATTCAACCCTGTCCCCCTGCTTAAAACTGACCAGTTGCAGAGTAATTCCAACATTCAGAGGCGGAGGCGTAGCACCGCTACAAGTTCGAGGCCAGCCTGGGACACAAAGCCATACTCTATTGGTGGGGAGAGGGACTGATGTATATGGGGAGGGGGACGGGACAGGAGCAGACCCAATCTCTCCAGATCAGCAGGTTTACTGCCCACTGGGTCCCCACCATGTTGTGTTGCACGAGGTAGCGAATGGTCTCACGGATGCCTGAACTGATGAGGTTGGATGTGTAGCCCAGGAAAATGGTGCAGCCGGTGAGCGGCCGGCGGCTCTGCGTCAGGTCGGCGTGCTGGTCTTCGTCCCGCGCCAGCGGCTCCAGCTTCTTCTCGATCTGCGCGGTAGGGGCAGGTCAAGCCGCACGCGCCCGGCCCCGTCCGGCCCCGGCCCCCGCGAGGGCTCCCGGGCCAGGCCAGCCCCGCTCACCATGGCGTTGACCTGCTGCACCGCGCGCCCGAAGTTGGTGGCCTGGAAGCCCGTGGTGCGGAAGGCGGCCATGAGCGCGCCGTAGTCCACGCCGCGGCTGAAGTCGTAGCCGCGGACCTGCGCGCTCTCGGCCGGCAGCCCCGAGCTGGGCCTGAGCACGGCGGCCAGCGCCGCGGCGGGCACCGCGCCCTCCGGGGACCCCGCCATGCCCGCCGCGCCCTCCCCGAGCCCGCCGCGCACACGCCCGCCCGCCCGCGCCTCCGCTCACGCCCCGCTCGCCGCCGCGGAAGCCGCGCCCACGTGACCCTCCGCCCGCCTACCCCTGCTACGGAGGCCGGGAGGGGCTGCGGCTCCGTTTAGATCGCTCTCGGCTTCACTTAAACGTACAAGGAAATGCTTGCTTTAGAGTTTCTTAGTTTTTCGAGGTAGGGTCTCACTCTGGCCCAGGCTGACCTGGAATTCACTCTGTAGTCTCAGGATGGCCTTGAACTCATGGTGATCCTCCTACCTCTGCCTCCCGAGTGCTGGGATTAAAGACGTGCGCCACCACGCCAGGCTTGGATTTATTTTATTTTATTCTATTATTTTTACTTTTTGGTTTTTCGAGGTAGGGTCTCACTCAAGCCCAGGCTGACCTGGAATTCACTATGTAGTCTCAGGGTGGCTTCGAACTCACGGCGATCCTCCTACCTCTGCCTCCCGAGTGCTGGGTGAAAGGCGCGCGCCACCACGCCCGGCTGAAAATGCTGATTTACAGTGATTTACAATGTCCTGCCACTGGGAGTCCTTGGGCAGGACTGAGGGCATGAGGCTGAACGGGCGTCAGGTTTCCTCTGAGCCTCTCGTCCAGGGACACAGGGAAACCCTTCAATGCTTCCCAGCGACACCACTGGACACTTCATGACCCGCTGCCCTCCACCCCCGGCTGCAGCCACCCCTCCTCCAAGCAGCTTTCCACTTCAGGGGGCAAGGCCGTCCTGGGAGGCACTGTGGACGAGACTGAGGGCATGGGAGGGATCTGCCACTCATGCGTCCTCGTAACCACGCACAGGTTCTGCGGGTGACCCTTCCTTGCTCACTCTACAGTTTGGGGGTGAAGTGCTTGCCTTGCAAGCATGAGGACCTCATACGTGCACAGCACACTTTAACAGTGAACACCCAAGGTTATCCTCTGGACCTGACATGCACGGCATGTGCACAGACACACACAATCATGCATACAAAGAAAAAAAGAAAAAACTAGGACTTTATGCCAGGCACCAAAATTTCGCAGTGGACAAGATTCCTGCCCTCCTGAAGCCTGAGGAAGCAGAAAACTGACAATTGGCCAGGTGTGGTGGCACACGCCTTTAATCCCAGGACTCCGGAGACAGAGGTAGGAGGATCGCCAGGTTCGAGGCCACTCTGAGACTCCAGAGTGAATTCCAGGTCAGCCTGGGCTAAAGCAAGATCCTACCTCAAATAAAAAATGGGATGGAGGGATAGTTTAGTGGTTAAGGCATTTGCCTGTAAAACCAAAGGACCCAGGTTCGGTTCCCCAGGACCCATGTTAGCCAGATGCACAAGGGGTGCATGCATCTGGAGTTCATTTGCAGTGACTGGAGGTCCTGATTCATCCATTCTCTCTCTCTTCCTCTTTCTCTGTCATATAAATATGTAAACCTGACAATCACAGCTTTCAGGAGGCAAAGGTAAAAGGATCCCAAGTCGGGCTAACCTGTGCTACATACTGAGCTCCTGTCTCACGGGAAGACAGAGTAACAGGAGGAGGAAAGCATGAGTTCAAATTAAAAACAAAATATTGCTGGGCTTGGTGACGCACAACTTTAATCCCAGCACTCGGGAGGCAGAGATAGGAAGATCAATCACCATGAGTTCAAGGCCAGCCTGAGAATACATAGTGAAATCTGGGTCAGTGTGGGCTAAGGCAACAAGATCTTACCTTGAAAAAACAAACAAAAAGGAAGTCTTGGGCTGGAGAGATGGCTTGGTGGTTAAGGCACTTGCCTGCAAAGCCTGAGGATCCAGGTTTGATTGATTCCCCAGGACCCACATAAGCCAGATGCACAGGGTGGTAGCATATGCACCTGGAGTGAGTTTGTTTGCAGTGACTAGGGCCTTGGTATATACATTCCCTCTTTGCCTCTCTCAAATAAATAAATAAATAATATATATATATATATATTAATATATATTATTTATTTATTAATAAATAAATATATTATTTATATATTAAATTTATTATTTAATAAATATATATTATTTATTTATGGTTTTTCAAGGTAGGGTCTCACTCTGGCCCAGGCTGACCTGGAATTAACTATGTAGTCTCAGGGTGGCCTCAAACTCATGGCGATCCTCCTACCTCTGCCTCCCAAGTGCTAGGATTAAATGCGTGCACCACCACGCCCGGTCTAAATATATTTATATTTTTAACAGAAGCTACCTTTATTTTTTGAAGTTTTATTTGTTTATTTATTAGAGACAGAGAGGGGGTGGGGGAGTGAGAGAGAGTGAGTCATCTCTCTAGCCCTCTAATAAGGTTTTTTTTTTTTTTTTTTTTTTTTTTTTTTTTTTTTTGAGGTAGGGTCTCACTCTGGCTCAGGCCGACCTGGAATTCACTATGTAGTCTCAGGGTGGCCTCGAACTCTCAGTGATCCTCTTACCTCTGCCTCCCAAGTGCTGGGATTAAAGGCATGCACCACCATGCCCGGCTTCTAATAAGTATTTTTAAATAAGAAAGTCTTGGGCAGATGCCGGGCGTGGTGCTTTTGATCCAGCACTCAGGAGACAGAGGTAGGAAAACCACCGTGAGTTCAAGGCCACCCTGAGACTATAGACTGGATTCCAGTCAGCCTGGGCTCCAGGACAGCCTGGGCTAAAGCAAGACCCTACCTCAAAAAAAAAAAAAAAAAAAAAAAGTCTTGGGCAAGAGAGATGGCTTAGCAGTTAAGGCTTTTGCCTGCAAAGCCAAAGCACCCAGGTTCGATTCCCCAGGAGCCATGTAAGCCAGATGCACAAGATGGCACATGCATCTGGAGTTTGCAGTAGGCCCTGGTGTGCCCATTATCTCTCTCACACATAAATATCATTTTAAAAAATTTAAAAAGATGGGCTGGAGAGATGGCTTAGCGGTTAAGTCGCCTGCCCACTAAGCCTAAGAACGCTGGTTCCAATCTCCAGCGGTTCAATCTCCAGGTCCCACGTTGAGCCAGATGCAAAGTGACGCAAGGGCGCAATGCCGCACTTGACCACAAGGGGGCGCACGCATCTGGATTTCGTTCGCAGCAGCTGAGACACTGCTGGTGCGCCCATCTCTGTCTCCTCCCTCTCTCTCTCTCTCTGTGTCTCTCTCCAAAAATAAATAAAATAAAAAATTTAAAAAAACAAAAACAAAGAAAGTCTCAGCCAGGCATGGTGGTGCATGCTTTTAATCCCAGCACTCGGGAGGTAGAGGCAGGAGGATCACCATGAGTTTGAGGCCACCCTGAGACTACATAGTGAATTCCAGGTTAGCCTGGGCTACAATGAGACCCTACCAAAAAAAAACAAAAAAACAAAAAAAAAGAAGAAGCCGGGCGTGGTGGCACACTCCTTTAATCCCAGCACTCGGGAGGCAGAGGTAGGAGGATCACCAGGAGTTCAAGGCCACCCTGAGACTACATAGTGAATTCCAGGTCAGCTTGGGCTAGAGTGAAACCCTACCTCGAAAAACAAACAAAAAAAAAAAAAAAAAAGAATGAATGAATGAAACTTCAACTGGCTCAACTGGGCATGTTCATTCTGCCACCATTCCAGGTGGGAGTTACCTGTGTGAAGGCAGGGATCAGCCTGGGGTGATGTAGCAGGACCCTTGATCCCAAACACCCTGTCCATTTGTTTTCCCAGCACCTTGATTCAAAACCGCCCTCAGCACAGCCCATGGCGGGGCTGCTCAGGGGCTTGGCCTCCTGGGACTTTTCTCTTCCTCCTCCCTCTTCTCTTCCTTATCATCGTTGTCATCCCCACAGGGATTGGCCTGTGTTGTCCACACTGACCTTCAAGTCCTGGACCTCAGTCATCTGCCTGTCTAACCCTCCCAACAAGTACCTGGACTGCAGGTAGTCACCACTACCACCAGCAGCTTTTTCTCCCTTATTCCTCAGGGGTTACCCTGACCACTCCTGTGTCCATTCATTCATTCCTTCATTAACTCAGCAATGTATTAAGTGTGGTTGAGCTGCCACAGCAGAGTGTTAGAAACAAGCTGGGCATGTTGGCGCACGCCTTTGATCCCAGCACTCGGGAGGTAGGAGGATCACCATGAGTTCAAGACCACCCTGAGACTATCACCAAAAAAAAAAAAAAAAAAAAAAAAAAAGATAGGGTCTGCTGCCTGGCATGGTGGCGCACACCTTTAATCCTAGCACTTGGGGGGCAGAGGTAGGAGGACTGCTATGAGTTTGAGGCCAGCCTGAGGCCACATAGTGAATTCCAGGTCACAATTTTCCTCTCTATGATAGAACATAAACAGACCATATCTTTTTTTGTTGTTGTTTTGTTTTGTGTTTCGAGGTAGGGTCTCGCTCTAGCCCAGGCTGACCTGGAATTCACTCTGTAGTCTCAGGGGCCTTGAACGCATGGTGCTCCTCGGACCTGATACGATAGTACCTAAAGCAGGATTAGGTGTATGGGCACCAAGGAGGGATGAAGACGCTAGAGATGTGTGCCTGAGCAGCTGGGGGGTAGGGCTTGAAGGATGGGGGGCACTGCGTGTTGTGATGCACACACAGGGGGTGAGGTACTGAGGAGAAAGGTCCTGGAGGAGGGAGGAAATAGTGGGGGACAGGGAGGAGGCAGGGCTCAGCTGGAGCCCTAGCACACAGTAATGTCAGGGAAGGAAGAGGCAGCGAAGACAGTTAAGGCAGGAACTGCCGTTAGCAGGGTTCGAGCAGGTCACAGAGGCCTGCTGTCCCCTCAGTTCTGCAGCCAAGCTGCTTAGTGCCCCAGGGACCCAGAGGACACATGACGCCAGGCAGCCACTGGGTCTCCTGGGGCAGGGACCCCTCCTGTCACAGCTGCTGGTGGTGGTGACATTTTGCTGGATCCTGGCTTCAAAGTCTCTGCAGGGGTAGGACAGGAGGTGGAGCGAGCGAGCTGGCATGGGGGAAAGAGACAGAGTGGGTGGGACGGGTGAAGCAGGCAGCCAGGCATCTTTAGAAGCCTTCCGCTAAGGTATCTGAGTGCCACACCTAGGGGCAGCCGGGTACCCAGGAGGAGGTGCAGGAGCTCTGCGAGGCTTAGACGTGCTCTCGGATCCGCTACTTCTCCCTAGATGTCCGGCAAGGTGGCCATCGGCAGTGACATTGGACAGGCCCGAAGGGCGGTGGAGCAGCTGCGGATGGAGGCAGGCATCGACCGCGTGAAGGTGAGGACTGGGCGGAGTGGAATACAAAGAGGTGGGCTCGGCCAAGCAAGGGGGCAGGTGGCTGACTGGGCCAGTCTACAGGTATCCAAGGCAGCCACGGATCTGCTGCAGTTCTGCACAGAGCAGGCCAAGAGTGACCCCTTCCTCGTGGGCATCCCGGCTGCCACCAACCCCTTCAAGGAGAAGAAGCCCTGTGCCATCCTGTGACCTCTGACAATACTACCCTGTGCTGCTCGGCACCCAGAGGCCTCAATAAACATGAAGTAACTGCTCCTCAGGTGAGCTTGGGTGAGCTGAGATGAGGGCTGTGGGGTACTGAGGGCTGCAGGGGGTTAGCACATACCTGGCCCAGCCTCCCTCCCTGCACGCCCACAAGGACACAGCCACAGCAATGCACGCTCACCTCAGAGCTCTGTAGGGAGAGGTGAGTCCTCGTCCACTCACGCCACATCCAGGGTTCTATATGCCACACTGCCACGTGCATTTACAGTCACTTCACAGACACGTGTGCCCACGGCCCTTACAAACACACAGAAACACATGCACCCCAGCCCTTGCATGCTGTCTCTCCCACTTGCTTGGTCACATGAACACCCCACAGCACCCCAGCCCCAAGATAGCACAGGCAGAGCCACTGCAGCCACGTGAAGCTCACGCTTCAGACTTGAACACACAGTAGGGCAGTTTTATTTCTCCTTCACTCTCAACTGGAAGGGGGGTACCCAATAAAACCAAGGACCAGATGGGCATGGTGGCACATTTCCATAATCCCCACACTTACGAGGTAAATGTGGAAGGATCAGGAGTTCAAGACCCTCCTTGGCTGCACAGCCAATTCTCGGTCACTGTGGGCTATATGAAGCCCTTCCTTCTCAAAAACCAACCAACCAACCAAACACAATAACCCAGGGCCCGAGGGGAGGGAACAGCCTCAGGATAGGCCAGAGCCGGGTCACCTCCACAGGCTCCTACGGGCCCATGGCAGGGGCTTCCTGTGTGCCAGGCCTGGGGGGCAGGGCGGAAGCAGCACCAACAGAGGGGGAAGGCTCCAGAGGAGCAGAGGCCGAGGCACAGCCTGCAGCCGGCAGCATATGCCAACATCCACGTCCATGTCCACCTGCTCAGGCCTGCAGCCTCCAGACCTCCAGCGACAAGCCCCCAGAGGCGGCCACCACCACGTTGCCCTCAGCACAGATCTAAGGGACAGGGGCAGTGACATCAGGGGACAAGCAATGTTGGCTCTGGGCAGGCTGGCAGGACACACAGGGTAGGGCCTTACCCCATTCAGCACATTGTGGTGTTTTCGGGTACAGATGGTCCTTGGTGGGTCTGTGGGCACATGCACCTGTGGGGATAAGGCAAAGATCAGAACACGGGCCCTGGCCTATGGGAGTGGGGGGCGGGTCTGTATGGGCCAGTGCTCACCCGGATGGTCTTGTCGGTGGAAGTGGTATACAAGGTCCCCAGAGAGTGCTTGATCCCTGTGATCTGAGACTGGTGACCCACATTGAAGGACTACGGAAGGAGGGATGGGTGACACTCAGGTGACATTCTCCCAAAGCCAGTCCCCCATGTCCCAGGGCTTAGGGGGAGACACAGGCAGAGGCCCTGGCAGACCCGGACAAGCTGGAAGCAGCCATCACGGTTGGCGAAGACATGCAGCAGGCCCTGGTTGTCACCAGCCCAGAGCTGGGGCTCCTGGTAAGACATGCAGAGCAGGTAGGAGTCCAGCTGCAGGAGGAATGCAAGAGGGAGCCACTCAGGAGAGGCAGGCTGGACAAGAGCCTTGTCCCTGGGCCCCAGGGAGGACCACCCACCTGCAGCCGCTGCAGGACACTGTTGGCCCGGCGGTCGAAGACCACAAGGGTGTGATCCTCGCTGCCTGAGATGATGTGCCGGTCATCGGCCAGCACGGCCAGCACGGCACTTGAATGCAGCCGCCGGCTCTTCACCAGGCCCAGGCCAGCTTGCAGGATGACGAGGCAAGGAGGACAGGGGCATCAGATCTCCTTGGGGACCGTGGGCCCACCTAAGAATTCCAAGCCACCATCTCTCCTGGGAAAACCTTCATTCTGATCAACCTCCCACCCGGAAGGTGACCCATCTCTCCCCTCCTCTCCTGCTCCAGGCCTCGGTCGATCCCTGTGCCAGCCCCACTCCATCTCCCATCTCCAATCCCACCAGCTCTCCTCAGTTCAGGCAGAGCAGAGTGTCTGACCCTACTCCAGCCCAGCCCAGCTCAGTGTTCCTTTGACTCCATGGAGGAGTGAATCAGGCAGGCTAGGGCTGTGGCTACAGAGCACGGGCCTAGAACCCACCCGTGAGAGGCTGTGGTGTGGCTCAGCATTTGCATGTCATGGGTAAGGCCCTGGGTTCTATTTCCATGCACCAAGGGAAAAAAAAATAGTAGAAGCCAGGCATGGTGGGGCACGCCTTTAATCCCAGCACTCGGGAGGCAGAGGTAGGAGGATCGCCATGAGTTCAAGGCCACCCTGAGACTACACAGTGAATCCCAGGTTAGCCTGGGTTTGAGCAAGACCCTACCTCAAAACAAAAACAAAAAAAGAGGGGCTGGAGAGATGGCTTAGTGGTTAAGGCATTTGCCTGTGAAGCCTAAGGACCCAGGTTCAATTCCCCAGAACCCCACATAAGCCAGATGCACATGGTGGCACATGCATCTGGAGGTTTTTTTTGAGTAGCTAGATGCCCTGGCATGCCCATTCTCTTTCTCTCTCTAGTAAATAAATAAAATATTTAAAAAAGAAAAAGAAGAGCCGGGCGTGGTGGCGCACGCCTTTAATCCCAGCACTCAGGAGGCAGAGGTAGGAGGATTGCCGTGAGTTCGAGGCCACCCTGAGACTACATAGTTAATTCCAGGTCAGCCTGGGCCAGAGGTGACCCTACCTCAAAAAAAAAAAAAAAAAAAAAAAAGAAGAAGAAGAAGCCGGGCATGGTGGCACACACTAATGCCAGCACTCAGGAGAGGCAGAGGTAGGAGGATCGCCGTGAGTTCAGCCTGAGACTACATAGTGAATTCCAGGTCAGCTTGAGCTAGTGAGACCCTACCTCGAAACCCCTCTCCCCCCCAAAAAAAAAGAAGAAACCAATCACTAGCCTGATCTGGTGGTAGTTACTCTGGAGCCTGGGGCTAAGCCAAGAGGATCAAGAGTTGGGAAGAGAGCTAGACAGGTGACTCAGCGGTTAAAGGTGCTTGCTGGCAAAGGCCAAGGCTCAATTCCGCAGTACCCAGGTAAAGCCACCAAAAGACAAACAATAATGGATAAGCCGCGGAAGAGAAGAGAGTGGTGTGCCAGGGCTGCTCCTTCTGGGTGTTGTGTGCAGGCTCGTATAACCTACAAATGCTTTTTTGTTTGTTTGTTTTTTTCGAGGTAGGGTCTCACTGTAGCCCAGGCTGACCTGGAATTCACTATGTAGTCTCAGGGTGATCCTCCTACCTCTGCCTCCCGAGTGCTGGGCGCCACCACGCCTGGCTCACAAATGCTTGTTTAAAAACTTGATCGTTTATTTGCTCATGTGTGTATGGGGATGGGCACACCAGGATCTGATCTCTCTCTCTCTCTTTCCTTTTTTTTGTCTTGTTTTTCGGTTTTTCGAGGTAGGGTCTCACTCTAGCCCAGGCTGACCTGGACTTCACTATGTAGTCTCAGGGTGGCTTTGAACTCATTGCACTCTGCCTCCCGAGTGCGCCACCACGCCTGGCTACTCCATGATTTCTTGCTGCTGTAAATGAATACCAGATGCATGCACCACAGTTTTACATGGGTGCTGGTCAGGAGGCTTTGCAAGAAAGCACTGTTAACGGCTGAGTCATCTCTGCAGCCCCCAAAGCTCTCTTTTGGGGTGTGGAACTTGAATTGAGGGCCCTGCACATGCTAGGCAAGTACTACTGAGCTGCATTCAGAGCCTCTTGCTGTCACCCTCATACGAGCCCCATGGGGCTGGTGGTCTAATGGTGACTGGGTTTTATGTGGGGGAGAGGGGGCTGAGGATGAACTCAGGGTCTCCTCTAGGCTAAGCACATGCTCTTCCACAGGGCTACACCTCCACCACCCCATGATTTGGGTTTTACAGATGGCGAAACTGAAGTTCAAACTTGCATAGGATCAATCAAGGCAGTGGGAGAGCCAGGATTCTAACTCACCCCCAGGGCATGCTGGGATGAGCACCTGGGCAGACACCAGGCTCTCAGACCCGCAGGAAGCCCCACTCTCCCCACCTGGGACCCAGGACCTGCAGCACACCTCTGGGATCGTAGACGGTCACCTTCTTGTCATAGGTACCAGCCACCAGGATGTCAGGCTGGTAGGAGAGGGTCAACACTGCCGCTTTGCCCCTGGGGACACACAGCACACAGGGCTGGGGTGATAGCTAGGCAGGGCCCTACCCACCCAGGCCTCCTGCCCAGGGCCCCCTCACACTTGATTTCGCCAAACTGCTGCCCATCAGCCGCCATGTCCCACAGCTTCACGGTGCTGTCCCAAGAGCCAGAGCACACGCGGTGGTCCTGCGCCGCTAGCGACCACACCCAGCCCTGTGGGACCAGGCACAGCAGTCATATATGAGCCTCAGTGCTAGCTCCTCCTCAAAGCCCAAGCCCACCAGGTCCGCACTGGGACCTTCCAGTTTTTACAGATGAGGCTCAGAGAAGTCGGTAGACTCACTCACAGACATACAGCTTTTCCTCCATCATGCCCACTTCAACAGATGCTTAACTCTCGCTCCACACACAATGTCCCATTGCACAGGTGACAAAAAAGCCGAGGTTCAGAGGAAGCAGAATGACAACGGACCCAGGAAACCAGAGCAAGTGCAAACGTGGAGAGACGAGGTTTGGGTCCACAGGCCCATGTGCAGTCAGAGCCCACGCCACCACCATGCACCACCACTGAGCTACATCCCAATATGGACAGTTCTTAATAACGTTTCTAAGTCAAGTTCCTTCTTTCTGACTTAATTTTGTTGTTTATTTGCAAGCATAGACAAAAGGGAGCGAGAGAATGGGCACATCAGGGCCTCTTGCCACTGCAAATTTACTACAGATGCATGCATCACTTTGTGCGTATGGCCTTACATGAGTCCTGGGAGACTGAACCCTGGCCAGAAGGCATTGCAAAACTCCTTTAACCACTGAGCCATATCCCCAGCCCATTTTTTGTACATTTATTTATTTATCTATTTATTTTGAGGCAGAGTCTCGCTGTAGCCCAGACTGACCTAAAATTCACTATGTAATCTCAGGGTGGCCTTGAACTCAAGGTGATCCTCCTACCTCTGCCTCCCGAGTGCTGGGATTAAAGGTGTGAACCACCACACTTGGCTCACTTTTTTGTCTTTTTGAGACAGATATTCACTCTGTAGTCCAGGTTGGTCTGGAACTCACTTGGTAGCCTAGTCCAGTCTCAAACTCAGGGTGATCCTCCTGCCTCAGCTTCCCGAAAGTGCTAGGATTACAGGTGAGAGCCACCATGCCTGCCTCTAAGTCAAGTTCTTCAGAGGCCCACGTGGATGGTGACTGCAGGCTTCATGACAATGGGGTTAAGAAGACAGCTTTTTCAGGCTGGAGAGATGGCTTAGCAGTTAAGGCGCTTGCCAGGTTCGACTCCCCAGGACCTGCTGAAGGCCCTGGAACACTCATTCTCTCTTCCTCTGTCTCTCAATTAATTAAATAAAAACAAAGCTTTTTTAAAAAAAGAAGAAGAAGAAGAAGGAGGAGGAGGAGGAGGAGGAGGAGGAGGAGGAGAAGAAGAAGGAGAAGAAGGAGAAGAAGGAGAAGAAGAAGAAGA